>OX463757.1:64386606-65586606 GCA_949824845.1 Rhingia rostrata | reverse complement strand
GAGAAGCCCGATTAGAGACCAAAAAACGCGAAAGAAACTCAATTGGATTTGCTTTTGGTTCGTCAACACCTCGTCTATTGGAGCCCGCAGATTTTGGAACGGTTTCGCCCAGCATTTATTGGGGTCATCGACGGTATACTTAAATTTATTTTCATATATCTTTCTGTTTCTCTTCTTGCAGTGTATTATGAGATATATATACAGAATTTTTTTTAGTTCGTTCCCAACCCCAGATAGTGAACAATAACATCACATTAGACTCATACCATTCTTTTTCTTCTATTATTTTTTTTTTCCTCCATTTACTTATGGCCAACAGGTCAACATCCATAACAAATGTTGCTTATACTGGTGCTTCACTCTCCCGTCGAAGTTCCGAGAGGGAGCTTGCAGACGGTTCAAAAAAGCGAGCAACATCAGCCAGTGGAGCAGATCGACATGACGGTAAGCGAATCAGTAACATTTGGTATCACTTAATTTACGGCAATATTATTTATACCCTAAACATACGTTGTACTCAAGCAATCTACCAGAAATTTGATTTCGTATTTTCGTTTAATTACACACCTTTGTTGAACTTTTCTTTTTGGTAATTCATGTTTATTTCAAGTACGTTTTTTTATATTCTTTTTATTTTTGTCTATTCGCAATTCACTTGTTTTAAAAGAGACATTTTATACTTTTCAATTAAACGAGATAAAATCAGACGAATATTCATGTAAACTGGTTAAAACAGCAAAAAAATGTAATATTGTTTGAATGAAGTGTTAATTGTTATGTTATTTCATGCACGCACAAAACTATACATAACTACTACTACTACCTATCCACATATAGATCATCGTCGTAAATCATCATCAATGTACGAAGTTTTTAATTGGGGATATTCGAATGATGAACCTCCCAAAAGGTTCTCCTTGTCCATTGTTGGAAGTGAAATAAACATCGGCGAGCCTTCAACTACCACAAAACGTTGTTCTGCAACTTGCAGGCAATATTCCAAAACTATGTTCAAGGGTGAGGGTGGTGTGTTGTAAAAAATAAACACCAGACACTTCTTTTGTTTTCAAAACTAATCCAGCGAACAAAAAAATCAATAATCGCAAGTTACCATTTTGTTTTGCCTGCATCGTGATGATTATCTTTTAATCTTCGTCTAAGTGCATGATTAAAATAACTATTACAAAATAAGAAGAAAATATGTGTGCATGTGTGTGCAATGAGTGATGTGCCTTTTTTGTAACTTAATATATAAAAAATCTTTCGAAACTTAGTGATACAATTTATGTAATTCATAGTGTTCGTTTTTAATATTGATTAGTTTTTTTTTTACATTTAATACGTATGTATGGATAAGGCGATATATGTTATGCTTCAATGGACATTTATATTCTTGTTTTGAAAAGATAAACTTCTGTCATAGAAGGCGTGTTAACTGAGCTTAGTTTGCTTTTATTTTAAAGGTTAATATTAATTTTAAATTTAAACAAAAACATCGGTATGATTGCGCTGGTGCATTAGTTATATTGTGGCGAATTGGAAAGGACTTCGTGTAATGTTACCATCCGTTGGTAAAGAAAACTACAGATCCAATTAAGAGCGCTGTTACCTGGTGGTAAGATGGTCCCAAAAGGACGAGTAATTGTCTAGCAATTTTAACAAAAGTGACAAATCATTTTTAGCAATTTGTAAAAAAAAATAATTTCATAGCCGTTTCATAAAACTACGATAGTTGTAACTTGTTAGTTCATATGAAATATGTTTGCTAATTCTTCAGCAAATTTGTACCATGATTGTATTGGACTAAAATCTATTGGATTACGACTTGCTATAAACAAATTAACAAAATAAATCATATATTAGTAAACGCTGGTTAGCGAATCAGTGATTAACTTTTGATATTTGCGCGAGAGTTTTTTTTAAATGAGAAACTGTTATGTCAGTCATTGATAAGCTAATTAGAGAATTTAAATAAGGAGATAAGAAAAATAAAATTGATACATAACCGCAAGGCAATACCGTGACCAGATTTTGACTTGTGTAAGCTGCAATTAGGTCTAAGTTTTTACAATTATAAAGGACTTTCAGAAAAATGTACTCATGAAAGCAATCATAGTTTGTACATTATAGTCGCTGATAAAATTGTTCAAATGAAGAGTTTAAATAGTTTCGTCAAATAGGCCTTTGGTGGCATTATTCCAGACGAGCTTAAAGCATAATTTGTTCGCATTCCATGGTTGCAGACAATCATGCCTTAGGGTTGTTGCGAGTTTGTTTATATCCTTAAAGCATAGATGAGCGTAACAGTTCTACACTTACCCCAAAATAAAGGGTCTGAGACCAATTAATTTATCATCATGCTTAACTCACTCTGTGACGCACAATTTAAAACCTGCATATATAATAATAATCATTGCAATAATGATTATTCTGTAAAAACCCAATAACCTAAAAATTATTGAAAAAGCAACAATTGCTATTTATTGGTCGTCATTGGTTGAAGGTAGGTTTGCAACCTCGCATCACGTACATACACTGTGTCTTGTTCATCCTACTGAACCAATATAGTGATAAACTAACAAAGGTGAGATGTGTTTCTGTGCAACCATCACCAGGCGTTATCATTTACACGCAATTGTTAAGTAAATCGCGGTTATATTTTTTCTTGTAATTCATTAATTTCGCAGAAAATTCTCTGGAAATTGATGTTATTTTTCCACATATTTGTTCATATTGTGTTAAATTTAATATCTATGTTATTATTACTGTTTGTAACGATTCCAAGAAAGTAATAATTTGCCCAATAACGAAAAATCATTCCTCACATAAACACCGACTCCTTTTACTTCCGGAATAAATGTTCTTGTAATCACAATTCGACATTATTTATATTTTTTGAACATCAATAATCAAAATAGATAATGTTTTGGCTAAACTATGAAAATCGTCAAATTCTCGAATGCTTTGTATTTAATGTATCCCCTAAATAGATGTGAATGTGCGTTCGACCCACCCCTACTTTGTTTACACTATTAGACACATGTTGTACCGTAATTAATGCAGGCATCCACAGAGTCATCCTTTGTGTGACAAGTTTTTAAGTTCGACAAAATTGCAAGATAAATTAAATTAAAATATTAGCAAACACTAGAATATATTTCCATTCTATTTCCAATTGAGCCATCACTTTCTGATTTGGATAAATTATCAGCATTCAACTGAGAAGCCATGCGTACAAAATCTACCCATTTACAAAAATGACTTGCGTGACACGCAATTTATACGCAGTTTATAATCTTCGGCCTAAAACCATTGAGGTCGGTTATTATTTATTACATTAGATGAAACCGACTAAGTAGGAACGCAAAATAAATATTATATGAACGTACATAAGCAATTCTAATTTAAGTTAAAAATATCATATTTGTCCTTCGTTATTAAATTGAAGCTAAACATTAAACACCTTTCTTCATATGATTTGTTACAAATAAAATCTTATATATTATTATCTTTGAAATTTGCATCATCAAACATCAGTACTTCAGACCGATTCTTTAGAGATTTCAGCAGCAATATACATTTTAACACGCATACAAAATTTGCATTCTAAAACGCGATCTGAAAAACGCATGCCGATCTAATGATGCTAGTTTTGTTTTTTTTGTTTTTAAGCTCTTACAAGTTTTTAGTATTGATATTTTTTAACGTAAACAATAAGAACAGAATATATACTATAACACAAGCAAACCCACATTACAGAAGATAACGTTGATACGGCTCACATTGCTTTTCGAAGTGTGGCAAGGAGAAAAACAGATCTTATGCCAACTATCCCTAGCCCGAGGGACGTTCACTACGGATCAAAATCCTCTTTAAGCAACACTCCCAGAACGCCAGGTAAGCTAACCAACAAACACACACTCGCTCTTCCCCTTCTTCAGCTATATCTCTCATCATCGAATATTTGTTCGTTTGTTTTATATATAACTGATAAAGGTGAACCTAGACTTAAGATCAGAAAAATTTTGAAGTAGTATCCGCAACTTGTTGTTTTCTGTTAGATTCTATAAGAAGCTCAAACCTACTTATTTCCAAATTTAGGATGACAATCTAGATATATTGTTCTGAATGCTTTTGCTAGAAATTTTAATGCAATTTGGCTTGCCTATATTTATTGAATTTTTTTATTTATATTATATTTATTTAAACAAATACTTCCCTCATTTATCATTCATTCATAACAACCTTGTGTAAACAAACAAATCAACTCAAAATTGTTGGCCAACACTATCTTTGAAATATCATCTCCAACAACAACATAAAACGTATGTTATGTAAATACATTCACCTTGAACATGAACGTGAACAAAAAGGACGTGCCTTTTCGATGAATCGCTTGGATCAACTGGCGCAACCTGTTCGTCGCAATGGCGAACATATTCGATCCGTAATCGAACGCGAACGACAACATCAGCTCGAAATGCTGATGGAGACAGAGTCACTGGGTGCATCCAGTCCTACATCAAAGAGAGGCCAACACAACAGCGGAAGCCGTAAAAATATGTCTCGCAGCATGACCCACTTAGTATCGTCTGGACAAACGAAGCTAAATCATTCGAAGCATATTGAAACAGTTGGATCTGCCTTCCGTCCATTGAGCAAAATGGACGCTTGCAAGAGTATGACTCAACTAACAGCTCGCAATGCTGCCGCAACTAAAAAATACCTAACACGCCACTCAAAGTATGACAGAAATGCCACCCAGAGTAGTGTAACAACAGGTGTGTTTGCTTTCCATTTAATACAATCGAATACAAACTCCAAGTAAAAATGGATACAAACAGTCGATTTATACATATATATACTCATTTGATTTTCATATTGTTTTTTTATCTTTTTTTGGGAAAGCAGTTTTTTTCTTTTGAAATCCATCTGCTTGCTGACTTTTTCTTTGGAAATTTGCTTTACTTTTCAGTCTAGATGAATTGGTTGGCTATTATCGCTATGTGTACACTGTAGAAATGCTATAATGCTTAGGTTAAGCTGTCCAGGAATCAGAGCAGACAAACGTTATTTTTTTAAATGCACAACGCTCAACTAACAAATCTATCATGTGGCTAATTTTTTGTTCACTTTCAACTGGTTTTCATTGTTTGTTAATAATTTATTTGCATTTCTCTCTTCGTTTCGGGGTCCTTTTGTCTTTATTATTATTTCTTGCAGGTGGTGGAAATTTACACTTTTGTTTTATTATATTTATTTGAGTTGTTTTATTTTATTTTCTTCATTTAACATTATTCCATAAACAAGATACGGAGTTGGTTATTTTTGAAAAAAAAAACCTATCGACTGATCATTTGCTTTGAGAAAAGTTTAAATTATTTGGTAAAATTCAACAGGTTCCCGATCTGGTGATGTTACACCAGGCGGAAGCATCAACACTTCAAGACCGGGAAGTGCAATGTCTACATCCACAACTATGTCTACTTCTGGATATGTACACAGACGTCCCGCAACGACTCCCCGGAAGCCAAGGCCAGCCAGTATTGCGGGAACAGGCGTATCCCTTGATGGTTAGTTTTTTTTCTCTTTTGTTTGCTTTTATTTAAAAAAAAATCATTCTGAGTATTTCATACATATTTTGTCTCAGAGCACTTAGATATAACATTAATTTTTAATTTTTTGCATTTTTGCCATATCATGCTTTCTATATTGATTTTTAACAAACGTCCAGAACGTTAAGGTCGATCAGGGTTGTGTTTGAATATATATAGAGAGAAAGGGGAGGAAGAAAAAGTGTTAATTTTTATTGCAAGCTATGCATTTATTCCCCATTAGTAGAATTTAAATTTATTGTTAAAAATACACTTCATCACTTTGGAGGAACAAACGTTTATAATAAATGCTTGTTATGCTCACATAGATTAATTCTAAAATTATTATTAAAAATATCATGAATAATTTGTATATATCGTAGTTTACTAACGGTATAAACATTGCTTCGGCTTGTTATTGTAAAGTCTCGATGAATTTTTTAATTACCCTCTTACAGCTGACGAAGTCGAATCAATATTTCGAACATTTTTTTAACGAAATTTCCGAAATGGAGCTACAAGTTTACAATATTTGCAAAATAGTAACACTAAACTGTCTGCTGTAATTTTGTTTGTCAACATTTTACTGTCCAAACGGATTGAAATTCAAATCTTGCTCTAATTTTGAAACGCCTTTACATATAAGATCATCTTTATTGCAGAGGAAATAGTTTATATATGTACACAACAAATGATGTACAATATGAATAATATTGAATGAGTTTGATCTGCTACAAGGAAGTGTTCCTCTTTTTATACCCTATCACACAGGTGTATTTTAATTTTAATGTTAACTTTGTGACACGGAGAAATAATTTAAATAGGTACAAGTTAAGTATATGGATCGACTAATAATCGCTAGCTGTTTCGATCTAGCCCCGTCTGTCTTTCCGTCCGTCTATATGTCAATTTTTGTTATTGTTATGCTAGGATAATGCACTTTGCCCATGCCTCCAGTACAAGACTAAATATTTTCTTCAAAAATCATTTTTTTATACCCTATCTGATTTTGTATGTTTGCTTCATATTAAGTTTTTTTTTATTTTCAAATGTTATAGAATGTTTAGCCAATCGGTCGCGGAATGCTGATTGAAAAAGTAATGATTTTTTTTTTTGTTTTGTAAGTCAAGCTAATTTAGTAGATTCAAGTATATTGCGAGACTAATAGAACATTTCCACTGAGTCCAAATTTGTCATTGCAGCGAAATTCGTGAAATTCAGTTCTCGTTCTAGAACGCTGAGTTTGGCTGAAACTCAATTTACATTCAACTAAAAAATTATTTTTTTTTTTCGACTGCAACTCATTTGTAAGCAAATTATTTCTCTAGGTTACTAGGTTTCAATATCTGGTAAAAAAAAGTATCGGTTCGGTTGAAACGTACTGTAACTGCTGAAAGCACACCGGATCAAACAAAACGTTTTTGATTCAATAGTCAAAACTACGTTTTTTATTTGAACACACACCAAGCGAAACAGAATGTAACAAAACAAAACGTTTTGTTTTCTTGTTTCGTTTTGTAAGCTTTAAATTAAAGCAAAATAGAATTAGTGACTTTCTTTTAGTGTTGATTAACATGTCGTCGGACTCAGACAATGAGATTGCGCCAATCTTATAGCGTTTTTGATTGCAAGTATGTATGTAGATTTATAGGGACTTCAAGGTTTTTACATTAAATACTTTTTTACATAAATTGTAATTTATAACGCCGACATGGAATTGGTCTGGTTGTCAAAGAGATTTCAAATTTGACATGGTTTGACGATAAATAAAGATAATAAAACAACACAGTGTTAAATAAAGTTAAACATGTGCGCTCAATAGAAACATTACAGATCGTGTGTGACTTAAAACAAAATAAAAAGTGTGTATTAGTGTGCCATTTGGCAGCTCATTTTTTATCTTCTTGTGTGGAAGAATGAACTTATATAAATGGATGAGCAAAATTTAAATGATTACATTGTGGTAAACAATGAATAAGGAATTGTTATTGTGTAAATCCAACAAACTCTCGCTTGATATTGATAATGAGGAAGAATATTCCATCAATTTATTGAATGTTGATTCAATTTTTGTTTTAAAAAAAAAAACAATAAAACACAAACCAAACTGCGAAATGCAAACATTAAGCTGACGTAAATCAGTTGTTTAAATCGATATAGATTGCTTTTATTTTCTCAATTGAAAACAAAAAAATGATTTAGAGCAAAAAAGTGATCTAGATTCCAATCCCAATCTACAGTTTTTGAAGAAATTCGGGAAAAGGACGCAAATAGCAGAGAATGGTGGGTGTGATGTGATAATAAACTTATTAGCTGAGTTAATATCCTAAAAATTTTAATAATTTTAACAGAATGTTGATTGAAACTTTTGAAAACAATATACGGACTATCGTATCAAAATTTTGTTTTGCAAAAACAATAAATCAGCTATCGGCAACAAAACATGTTTTTCTGTTTTGCATTGGTTTTTATGTTTGTGTTGCGCCATAAGAAAGTGTCAACGACGTTGGTTAGAAGCACATCAAAACAAAACGTATGTTTTACTTCGTTTTCTTTAGCGTGTGATGTCTCATAACAAACAATGTTCTCTCGTTTAAAAAAAAAATGTTTTGCTTTATCCGTTGCGTTTTCAGCCTAAATGTATGTAGGAGCTGTCTTAATGTCATGTTCAATAAAATCTTTTACGCATAAATCAAATTCATTAAATTGATAATTCTAGTAACAATTTGTGGACGCAGTGGCGCGATAAATGCGTAAAAGGTCTACGTTCTATTTTTTCACTGGCCCTCCTCTCGCAATGATCTGTGCAATAGTCCGACTATTATCAATGGTCAGCAAAAGCTTATCTCAACTCACCCGTTTGAATTCGGCATAAAACAGGAGCTACCGGTTTCGTGCAAGAATAACACACGCACACATGAATTATTGTGAGAATAAAGATATACCCTGGGTACTTACGAGCCTGTTGCGCTAATCATTTTGTAAATTACCTGTTGTTGGATGCAACATTCTAGTGTATAATGGGTTGGACTTAAAAGCCCGTGGTAACACAATAACAACACCTACGATTTTTCCTGCCCGACCTCTTGTCTAAAAAACATTCAACAGTTTAGAACTGTCATGAAAAGTATCTAAAGTGTCAATGGAATCGGCAATAAATTGAAGATCCCATTCTTTATGCCAAAAATCTAACTTAGCACAAAACGATGGAGAAGCTGGTTTTTAGGCTATGTATGTGCCGTTAATATCAGATACTTCAAATATAATTTACTGATCTCAATAAAAACAAAATCATTAACTAGGTGGAGCATTGCCTTTTTGCAAATCAATTGAAATTAATGATAAAAAACTTATCACACGGCTTACCAGTTTTATCAACATAATTCAGCTAAAGGTAAAACTAAAAGTGTTACTGTTAACTCTATACTTACTGTAAACCAAGGCAAGACAAACAATTATTTTATAATGCTTGCAGAGATCAGTAACTGTATTATGAGTTTCAAAGTCCTAATGGTATCATGAGTATATATGTACATAAGTTTTTTCGATTCAAATGTAAAACATTTCATTCTGTTCATATGTAGTGAACTATATAGATATTGTTATGTTTAGTTTTTTTATGTCGTCCATAATAAATAACTACAGCTCCGTTGTTTTCTCCTGACACAAAAATTCAAAACACATATTCTAAGATGATTAAGATTAAAACTTAGTCAGTTAATTCCTTCTAGAATTCGAGCTTAATATTTTGAGGTTTATTATAACTTTTACCGCATTTGGGATTTTTTTTTTCAAACGATTTTTGTTTGAATAATTTGGTGCGGAAATACACATTCAAACATACTAATGCATATAGTTAGAAGCGAAAAGCTAATACTTATACAAGCTGATGTATTCCAACAAACAAATTCATAGCATTTCTAAACTCTTTGTAAAAAAATTCAATAATAAGTATATAAATCTATTCTTCAGAAATTAACAAACAAAAGGAGAAAAATAGGACACCCGTGAAAAATAACATTCAAACTACTCCAAAACGCTCGAGTCTAATGACTACATCGACATCATCATCACGTGTGTCAAGCGTTGAAAGGAAAACTCCTGCAAAGAAGGTAAAATAAAAATAATTGAATATATCGATTTGGTATAAGAAAACCATTTTTATTTCCTTATATAAGGATGTTTCTCAGCCAAGAGGAGTTCAAACTCCAAAGTCTTCATTATCAAAGACATACAGTTCTGAGAAACTCAGGGATAGATCCAAAGAAATGACACAATCTTTGATGGTTGAGAATCTGAAGACAAAAGACGAGAAAAACGCCCTTAATGCTGTCAAGACAGAGGAATCAGTTGAACAACAGCAACTTACGGTTGACAGCTCTCCTTCAGATATAGACACAGAAACAAAATCTAATATAACAGTGATTTCCAATACCATGGAAGTGGAAGTGTCTGAAGAAAAGGCCGATCAAGGCAGCGAGAAGGAGTTTAAAAAAGGAGGCGGCAGCAATAGCAGCAAGGAGGGTTCGGTTGTGCGTGATATACAGTCTTTGTCCGAAAGGCAAGATATGAACGAAATGTCAGCGTCTATGATTGCCAAATCTAAGATTACAACAGAAGAAGAAGCTAAAGCAGCATTAGCAGAACGTCGTAGACTTGCCCGGGAGGAAGCTGAGCGCCAAGCTGAACTTGAACGTCAGCGTATTGAAGCAGAACGCCTGGCTGAAGAAAAGCGCCAAGAAGAGGAAGCTGAGCGAGAACGTAAATTTGAAGAGGAAGCCCATCGTCTAGCTCAAGAACAGCGTCAAGCTGAAGAAGAGAGATTGCGACAAGCAATAGAGGTATAATTGTTTTTATATCAATAAATCAATAGTTGCATTCTATTTAAATTTATAGGAAGTAAACAAGCGAGAAGAAGAAGAGCGACTCAAACGTGAAGAGGAAGAGAAACAAAAGGTTGAGCGTGAAGAAGCAGAGAAAAAAGCTAGAGAAGAGGCAGAAAAGCAAAAAATCGAGGTAGCTGAACGCTTGAAACGCGAAGAAAAAGAACGCGAGGAAAGGAGAAAACGCGTAGAAGCTATTATGTCACGAACCAGAAAGGCTGGAGCTGCAAATACGCCCAACTCAACTCCTGTTAAGGTAAGCAGAATATGTACTTATTTAGTGAAAAGAATGTCAGACCCACATTATGGACCGAAACGAAATGGTGTTCATAGTGTATTAACATCTTGGTTTCTTTGTTTTTCATAACGACTAGATGACAACACCTTTAATTTAGATTCATTGGTTAGTCGGTTGACCTTTACCAAGATACAAACTTTTGAGTCATATCTATTTAGTGAAATAAAGTGAAACTTAATCTTCCAAATGCAATACAACCGTTTGGAATGTTTTTTGCATCGTAGAAACCGAAACAGAAATATTAAATATTCTCGTTAGTAATGAATCAGTGTATGTATTTTATGTAACCTATAGATCGGCAAGACGTAACCGTCAATAAAGACGCTGAAATAGTTATTTTTCCGCATAACTACTCTGAAAAAATACATTTTAATTCTGGTTCTGCATATTCTCGCATGATCAAGTTGTTACAGAAGCACGGTGTAAATTTTGGTCAGTTCGGGAGCAATTGCAACAAGGTATATTAAACTAACCAGTGTTAAACGTCTGGGATCTAACAATAGTGGCTGGATAGCTGAATAATGCGCTGGAATGCTTAAAAGCTCTTTTTATACATTATGCTGCGAATAATAATATTTGGCTGCAGATGTAGGCCTTTAAAAAATAATAATATCACAATTGTTTCAACTATATCGCCTGCAACAACGTCAAATTTAATTTAAAAATTAATATTTAGCGAAAAATTATTTAATAGGATTTACCGAATAAATGGAACACCTTTCTGAAGTGAGTTTGCCTCAAAAAGAGAGACCCTTACCGCTTTCATCTAAAATGTTCAATCTTAGCATGTTCTTGTTATATTGTTATTGATTTTAAGAAATTCCTGTGTGCAAAATTAAATACTCAATATAATTCTTTACATTTTCAGGAGAGTGATAATTCTAAAGCTGAAAAAGTAGTCCCTCCAGTACCAGAGACTGAAGTCAAGCCAATAACTGACGATGGCAACAAAAGCCAAACCGAAGCGACTACGACAACAATTACAGAACCTACTGCACCATCAGAATCTAAGGAAAACAGTGTGGCATCCAATGACAATAGTGCTGCCACAGTAGAGCCACAAAACTCACAAGCCATGTATGAGCAATCGGTCACTGACAAAGAAAGCGCCTTAATGAAAAGTTTTTCCGCAATGATCATTGATGAGAACACCAAAAATTTGCAAAACCTACAGCAGAATCAATTGGTTGACGTTACAAATGGTAAAATTACAGAATTTCCAAGTAGTGGAGTTCTACTGAACAACTCTGTGGCGAATGGAAACGGCCATATTGAGAATATTAATAATAAAAAGTAAGAGATTTTTTTTCATCGATTTCTTTAAAATGATCAACGGTTTAATGGATGTTTTATTGTTATTTTCAGTGACATCAATATTCTGCAAGATGTGTCCTCGACGAATCAACTAATTGATCTAAGTATTGAGTCACAAGATATCAACAACGCTGTGAATTTCAACAATAACAATAGCTTATTGGCAACTACACTAGTCAATGCTGATAGTCACGAAAATCAAGGTACTTATAATTTTTAATTGTATTTATCTATTATTTATCGATCTACTTTGCATCACACCATCGAACATCCGTTTTTGTTGCGATTCAGAAGCAATACCCAGATGGATCATGAGGGTCGTGAGGTTTTTTTTAAATCAATCGTGGGTAATTTCCTGGCACCTTACATGTAGCTTTGTTTTGTTTCCTGTCTTATTTAAATGTTCCAATCATTGATATGAAGATTTATTGGTGTGATCAATAAGATTGTCCCTAAATCTGCTTTTCGAAGTTTTGCAATTAGGTGCATCCTTATGTGGCGCTTCAGTCCGGAATGAACCAACATGCCTCTCCAATTAGCCCGGTCCTTAGCAAATTGATTCCAGTTGTAGATAAATTCCAGTACTACCTAAAAGTTATATCTGTCAATACTGGTTCTTTTCAATTCGTCGACGTTTTATGTCCTTTCGTATTGACAGCATATACTTAGTAATTTACTGCTTAACCCATGTATGACGCTTCCTCTTCCACAAACGTGGCTATGACATCACATTGAGTCGTACCAATGATGTCAATATCGTCGCATATGCCGACGCATAGGCCGACGATATTGACATAATTGTAGTCGCACTGATTTTCGGAAGATTTTGCCACTGGTGTTGGCTCGGGCGTTTTGCACAATCCTCTCAAGAATAAGATTAAAGAAGTCACATGACAGTGCATCGCCTTACGTAAATCCTTTTTGGTAACGAATGAGTCGGTAAGATTTGTATTTTATGTGTCGGTGAGGTCGTTTCCGAACCTGATGGAGCAGCGAGAATACTCCATCGTCATTCTACACAGAACGATGAGTTTGGGAGGTATACCAAAACTAGACACGGCTCTGTGTAATTTGTCTCTATAATAAATGCTAGTAGTCGGTATCGATTTGGACTTCTTGGGGTTTTTTTTCCAGGATCTGCCAAAGTGTGAGGATTTGGTCAGTTGTAAGCTTTCTTGTCATAAGAGCACACTAATAAGGGCCGATCATTTTTTTTTTGGTAAATATGCGTTCACATATTACGACAGATAGAATCTTGTTGGCGATGTTGAGGAGACTTATGTTTCTGTAGTTGGCGCAGTTCAGAGGGTCTCCTATTTTGTGTATCGACGCTGAGCTTCCATTCTTCAGGCATACTTTCATCCTACCAGATTTATCTTATGAGTTGGTTTATGTTACTTACCAAGTCATATCCGCCGGCCGTCGTTTCCGGCAGCTGCTTGTTAAGCTTGAGTTTAGATGTTGCTATCCCCACTTCACTTAGTTCGGATGATTGGTAGTTTTCGCAGTCGTCGTCAATATTGAATGGTTCGTTCTGCCGGACAGCGGAATGTTGTTCGTCATTGCTGTTTAACTGTCTGCAGAAGTGATTCTTCCATAACCTCAGCATCGAATGTGAAATATCGTGGTTGAGAACACTTCCTTGTATCCTTGGCTTTGACGTTTTACACTTTTGTACAACTTGCAAATATCGTTTCTGAAGATGTTGGTGTTCTTCCCTTCTTCTCTGCCTATACAGCTCAATGGCTGCTCTCGCCTTCACCTGCAACTTGTAGGCCCAATTCTTCGGTTCGAGTATGTGTCGGCATTCCTCATCAAGCCAAGGGTTTGTTAAACGAAAAACCTAGCACCTTGCGACTGATCTAATGGTTTGTTGGTGGCATTTCATTCCGTTGACATGTCAGTTGGCCTAATAAGCCTATTGCCCGGTCCATCTCATCGTATTTCCTGTATGATTTCCTTAGATCTTCCGCTAGTTGTTCACCTGTACCTCTCCTGTTCTCACATTCCAGATACGAACGTCGTTGTCCCTTTTTCGTTTTTTCTATGGATGGGTAGTTATCCCAAAGTACAACCCCCAACGTGGATGCCCAGTCCAATGTATTAGATACTCCTAGGACACGGTGCCATCCTTATCCTACGGGTTTGAGCACTGCCGTGATCCTTTCAGTTTATACCATCATCTCTGTTCAAGAGGCCTGACTTACCCTTGAGATTCCTTAATAACCTGTTGTCCACAGGGCCACTTGGCATTGCCATTTATGTATTGTATGTATTTATTATATATTCTGTCTTCGGCTAGTTTCAATTTTAGGTGATATTCCCAAATATTTAGTATTGCTTGAGACTGAACCTTCAAATGCCGACATGCTAAATGTTGGGATCGTAGTTGGGAAAATACCTACAACTCGTCGTGATTTTGTTATGTAGTTAATGATTTAATCAATGGCGATATTACCAATTTCTTTATTTTTAAAACCTACATAATTTTGAATAATAACATAAACGTGTTTGTTTTTTTCACAGAGATTTCGTTGCTGTGAGTCTAAGTAAAAAAACACCATATTTTGGACTATAGCGACAAGGAGTGAATGTTTTCATGATGTGCGTAAAAATGATGGTTACTAGATTTTAAGGCTAAAAATTAGTTTATAGATAAATACAATTAAATTAATGATAGATGTTCCTCCTCAACATGTGGAGAAAAAAAACGTACGTATTAAAATAACAAAGCATAGTTACAAAACAAACAAGGCAACAAATGAGCATGGAAAGATGGCAAAAAAAAGAATGATCTAATGTATTTTCGCATTATAAAACAACACAAAACAAAAAAGAAATATATTTATATTATTACTCACTAATCTAATTAACAACTATTTTTCGATTGTACGCAATAAATTATTAATATTATTATCATTATATTATTACTACTATTAAAATTATTCTAGAACGTAAGGATGAGGAGATATAGATATGGTGATTGCAATATCGTTGCATGTAGTGTCCTGCAAAAATTATAACTGCTAAACTATTCAAGCATTCAGCACAAACAAATTATTATTTTGTCACGTTATTGATTGATTGAATATTTCCATTATTACTGCAATTATAGTAACGGAGAAATAATTTCATACTAGAAAACGAGATTAAATAATAGATTGATAGCTTTTTTTTTTACATATACACACTAATATAAATACATTTGTAATTTTTACGTTAACTATCTATACAAGGGCAACATGAAATTAATTTTTAATGTACCGTCAACAACTATGCGTATAACGTACTAATTAGTTCTTCGTATTAAACTGTTGTACCAGTAATAGGATTTAGGAAGAAATGCTTTACAAACTATGTAATACTTGTATACAGAAGAATGTTATTGTTCGTTTCAAAAACCCCTATCTCTATCTCTTTCTTACAGAGTCTTTATATACATAAAAACAAAATTGCTTAAAAAAACTGCACTTAATGCTGCGTACACACTATATTTCCATTTATAAATATATAAACACAACAATGCCACTCTTTACTAATATAATCAATACAGCCAGTTCTAATGCAGTGGTGTAACAATAAGTTCTAAACAAAAATATTACACACATTTTATTTGTCCTAGTTTTATAGATAACAAATGATATAATGTAAGTGTACCGTTCATAATCAAATCATGTATAATGTATTTATATAAACTGTTTAATTTGTTAACTGTTTAAAAATATTATGAAAGAAAACTAATTACCTTCATGCATCTTTTTCATGTTGTCTGCACTACTTTTATTTTTTTTTTGTATTCCTAAATAAAATTTGATAACAAAATTACACACAAATGCCTTTTATGTTTCTTTACTTCAATTGGAACACTAAACGAATTTCTTCATACATATGTAGTTTCCTCACATCAGTGTTATGAATGAGATACATCAATATGCATACAAACAAAAACAAATATTTTATTTTGCAAGTTATTTATAAGAATACTGTTACAATATATTTGTTTAAGCAAGGGTAATTGTAATTAATTGCTTTTATGTTAATTAATATAATGTATAATCAAAAATACGTATATCTAAGTTAAAACATATGTAAAACTATAATTATGATGAAAACTCCCCAATCTTACAAAATTATGAAAAACGTATTCAAAAGTTATAATAAATAAAAACAAGTGTAACGATACGGTTTTTCTTTAATTGTTTAAATAAATTCGTGTGTACACCATGAAGAATGAATAATTTTCTCACTTATCAAGTTCAGGGTGCGTTAATGCCTGAACTACTCGCAATCATTTACATGTGATGTACAGGGGAGTGTATATTGTAGCGACGAGAAATTTTAATTAGAATATTTTGAACTCGTTTAGCGAATCGCGTGTACAAAAAGGGAATATTTATTACAGCTGTCACCAAATGAAACACATATTAGTTGCGGATTCGTTGCTTGGAGCCAACTCAGGTTACGCGTAATTTAGCTCCTTTCGTGATTAAATTATCCGTTGAAATATTTTCCATGTTCTAAAACTTCGGAACAGAGGAATAAAAAGAGGAACGAATTCTCTGGGAAAATAAAGTAATGGAATTCAACCCGGTTAATTATTGCCTGGCTGTGATGATTTATTCTCAAAAGCTTGACGGATCCCATTGAAAGCTGTTTCCGGTCAAAGAAGTTTGTCTTGTTTCTATTTCTTAAAATTTTCTTATGTAAACACCTATCGCAATGGAAAGCGAATCGCTTAAGGGAATATTAAATTACAAAGCTTTGCCCACAGCCTTATGTGCACGAGAAAAAGAGACTGAAAAGCTAAAGACGTGGTTCACGATTTCCTGTACAGATCTTGTCTTAAATACAAAGTGAAAATCGCAAAGGAAAACAGTTCGGCGGGTTAGCTGGAAAGCATAGCCTTCAAAACAGATAGATAATTCTGACCAAATGACTGCAACAGAGTAAAATATCGATTTCCTCGACTTCGAATCTCCAACAGCCAAATCAATCATGTGCTTATAGATGCGAAGCGCGCATCCAACATATTGGACCCGAAGAAAAATGTGAAGAAAACTTTGCAACCGGAAAAAGCAACCGTATGGTTGCGTTTCTATAGTTGGATTATGTACTGGAATCTATATGCCCCATCTAAAAGAAAGGCTACCCTATGTCTTGCTTGTACCTTGTATTATCGAGGTATATTCCTACTAAATTATGTACATGTTTTTTTTTTTGTAACATACATGTGTGACTTTCGGCCCATCAGATCGTTCATAAACTTCATACTAAGGGAAATCCTGGAAAAGACCAACGAATTTCAAGTCGAGATGAATTATCTTGTCATCGACTTTAAGGCCGCATATGAAAGCATAAATCGAATAAAGCAGTTAGAGCCAAGGCGGAATTTGGGGTTTACATCCAAATTTATACAACTTTTTCCAGTTACACTGAAAAGTACGCAATGCAAAGTTAAGTTTGGAAGCAGTTCGCCCAACTTTTTCCAGCAAGGAGATGCGCTATCATGCAATTTCTCAAATCTCGCGCAGGAACTATATTTAACCGTCTGTGCAGCTACTGGGATTCAGACGAAATCGAAATCAATGGGCACATCAATGGTACATTTAAGGCGAACGAGTTGGTATTGTTAATAAAAAAAAAAAACTGTTCGACCACATATAATGTTTTTCTAAAAATTTGAAAATTTGTACACATGTAGTCACGGTCAAAGAGCAAATTTTATTTAATTTCATTGTCTTAGGTCAACATTTGGGCCGTGTACCAATTCCGGTGAAATGTTAGCCAGTTGATAATTTTTTACATCAGGGATGAATACAGACTTAACATTTTTAAACAACTTGGGAGCTTATTAAAATTTGTCCAGTGGGTAACTTTTCTTGTTATCTCTTTTATTATTCCTCGTTAATAGTGTTTACGTGTAGCGGGAATACATAGCATTGTGAAAATTATTAAACCAAAAGCTGTACATGTTTAAATAATGTAATGTGTAAAATAAAATAAAATTGAATTTTTGAAATGATCTGTTTTGAAATTATTATTATTTCATTGTTTGCTGTATTTGTATGAAAATTCCATTAAACTTGATCAAATTACTATGGATATCTTTAAAAATTAACACAAAAAATACAGCAAATGCTATGCACTAAAAACTATAAATATTATTATTGTTATTATTATAACTTATTAAAAAGTTAGTAAATTAAAGATTAATGGTATTTACTTTTTAGTTTAATGCCTTTGAAATCCACTCGATATATTTTTACTAATATAACATTTTAAATTCTAATTACTATTGAAAATATGTTGTAACATTTATGAAAACTTATATATTCCTGTGGGTTACCGTCTAAAAACCGAATAAATATATAAATATCGAACCTTTGCATCCATTATGCGTTTTATTCCTACTTTTTTACCTTTGCAGTTCTCTTTTGGTTTATGCTTAATTCAAACATTACAGCGTATTCGATTGGGGCAACAAATTTAAAGTTTTGATTTAGTCACTATTGTCTTTTATCCGGTTTAAATTTTGAAAAACTAACTATTCCAGTTTGAAATTTTCGTTTCGATTCGCGTTCGGTAAATACTTTTATTGAGTTACATAATATATAGATGAATAAAGTGGATGCAAATTTTGTTTAAAATGTTTTGTTGATAGTTTTGTCATTATTAAAGAACAAGTCTTAATGAGGAGAACGGGAATTACTTATTCCGTAATTTTCAAAATAACAATCGTTGACTTTCTGGTTGATACCAGAAAGTTTCCTACATTATCGTCCGTGCAAGTTTTTTTACACTATCGTCAAAGATAATCATTTTAAAAGATACGGAATGAGAAACCAGGTGGTGCATTCTTGGTTTCTTATGTATTCTTAGGTGCTTATGTAGTTTAAAATAGTTATGTAGTTTATGTACAATTTAAAATACGCTAATGTACTAGATCCACATAGTTAATTTTTTAAATTGTACAAAATGTGCACATCACTGTGATGTTCAATAAATGAAAAAGATACCCATACCCACCCCTATTACCACTGTTCACCTCCACAGTCCACAATAAAGGTGTAGACCTTCTCAAACTGTAAACTCAACCCGACTTTGACAATGGCAAAAAGCACAACTTTCAGGTTCAGCTTTATACGAACTTAAAAGAAAAGAAATCGAATCGCATTCGTTTCGTAGCCGTTTCATCGGTGAACATTTGATTGTAAAGAACCAGTCAGCTTTAATATTTCGTTGCGCGTGGACGTGCTCTGTGATAAGTTGTTCAAAGCATACCTTTGTTGTTTTATTATATTTATTTAAGTTTAACTGAAATAACTCCCAAAAGCCAAAATGTCAACCAACCGTGCCCCAAAGTCTGGATTCGCTGCTGAAGCTCAACGCAAAGTAAGTACTGTCAAACTCACAAATAGTTTAGTGCGCTTCAAGACGGGTTTTTAGACCACCTCTGACTCAGTAGGTACGTTCTAGCTGCTTTTTTTTTAATTTCTCCTTGTGTACCTTGCATATTTCATATAAAATACCTACGGGCTTTCGATGACAAAAGCGATCCCAACCACAAGTGGTCGACCTGGTTTCTAAAACCTGCCCAAACCGCCAAATGCAATGGATTTTAGTGGAATTTCCTCACAGTGCGAGACTACCTATTCAAAGTCCAATTATTCCATCATGCGAGGGATTAATCTAATTGGATAGTGGCAAGAAAGGTGGAATGGAAGTACAACAGCCCTTGTCGTTGGATTACTTTGTGAACATCACATACACGTTTCACTTTTACTTTATATAACATCGACTTGTTATCTGCGACTCTATGTTAACTACATAAGAAAAAAAAATAATATTCGAAAACTGTTTTATACAGCTTGAGGGTATCGTCTATCAAAAATACCTGCTTCGTATTAGAAGAACGCTAACGCTAACCCATACTCATCTTTGTAGCCATTCATGGCACTTGGAAGTTGACGATACACTGGGGGGAAACACAATAACCAAGCAGCGAAGCCGGGAATGATGTCATCGCCTTAATAACACTCTTGCCATGGTGGTGCCTAGTAATGTTTTATTTTATTTCGTTTGTGCACATATATGGAATGTGTATTTCGTTAGTTAATTTTGTTTTATCAGTTTTTTTCGAGGAGTAGATTGCGCATTAGTTTTTGAATAAATAGATAAACACTGCCATATGCAAATATTTGGCGTTGTATGATTGGATTTTGTGTTTTATTCTTTACGAAAATTACACGAGATTTTTTCTATTTGAAATTATGTTAAAGTCTTGTTTTGCAAATTTCTTTGTTTGAATGATCATCCCATTCGGGAAATAGGAAAACTAAGAAACAAAAATAACGTAATGTATGATTGTATACTTTATGCTACCTATAGGGTGTAGGTAGCTACTTTTTTACTTATGATTTACAATTTGTCTTGCAATTTGGCTTCCTTAATTCTTTGAATAATAGGTATACTTTTATAAATCTGAAGCAAATATATACATAACAGGTATTCGAAAATTAAGTAAAATAATTAGGTACTGATTATTGCTTACAACCTTTCCCATACTGGGAGCGATGGTTGGTGCGATGAACTGCCGCACAGATGGTCTGGCGTTGAATCCCAGCCGTAGAAACACCTAAAGAATTTTTGAATGGCCCTCCTCTCGTAATGATCTGACAAAATATCCGATCATTATCAATTATCAATTGTCGGCATAAAACAGGAGGTCCCGCCAAAAAATTGTATATTATACGTAATTTCCTATGCAAATAAATGTCTGTAGTAACAATTATTAAAGCATATAACTAAGTGTCAGAACTGAGATAAAAACTTATTTATATAATTTTTATACCTTCTACCAAAGAATACAGATGGCTCACTGCATACAAGAAAAATTGTTCTATGGCGGGTCGTATTTGCACAGCCCGCCATATATTTGGATCTAGTTTCTCATGTATGCACGTGCAAACCGCCCGCCCGCACCGTGAAGCTGGTGACCAAAAGTTTTTTTTTTTGTTCTCAATGCGTCATCTGTATGGCTTTATAACCTTTGCTTCTACATAATTTTGCTCTGTAGGCTGGGCTGGAACAATAATTTTTCTTGAACGGTAATATTTGGAAATATATATCTTTACTACACATAAACATATATGACAGAAATTCACATCATAGGTCATATGGCAGGGCCTATTAGAATGCTCCGGAAAAGATTGGCCGTGTGCCTGACTTCAGATATCTAAGGCATCTTATCTACTGAATCTGCCATTGTTGCAAAAGTTCAAGTGACAATTTGTCTGGGTCCGTTGTCAAACCCAAATTATATAGCATATGTATTTTATTTTGCCTCGTTAAACAAATTAAATCCCTCATCCACATTTGGCATTATTTTAACTCATATAAGACTCGAATCAGTAGGTTATTATTAAATATGTAATATTCAGCATGTATTCATTCAATACGTAGCCCTAGTGACACAAGAACGTAACTACATTTTTGTACGATTTTGCCACTTTATATAAAATATAGAAATAGCATACTTTACTTTACATGTTCATCGAACTCACAAAATTTAAAGAGTGGTAAAAATAATAACAAAAAAAAATAGAAAGGCGAGGTATAACTCTACATGATTGGTGTTAAAAATTAATTTATTGAAATTTCTAATTCGAATTCAATTAAAAACCTTGAATTTCGAATGATAAAAGGATTTTATGTGTAATATGGAATAATAATTTATGCGAAAAAAGTTTCAAGAATGCATTGGCAACAAATTGGGATTGTGGGGTAGTTTATGCTTTTAAATTGGTCTTAGTTTATTCAGTTGTGCTGATATATATCATTACTAAACGATAAAAAGTTCGACTATCCAGTTTAATTTGTGCTAGAATTTCAGATACAAGCTCATATAGCGTCGACATAATAAGAAAACCTCTTAACTCCATTTTTTGTCAAAAATTACTTTTTTATGGTCTTTTATAGAAAATTGGTAGACACACTGTTATGGAAAACCCTGTAGCTCCTTAATAACTTTAAATCTCATAAAAATATTTTTTTTCATATCTCGCAACTCCAATGTAGTCAAAGTTCCTGAAAAACCTCGTAATTCCGACAAATTACTAAAGACAAACTTCGCAACTCCTGCTCTAATTAATCAAAAGTGAAGTTACGAGCACTATCAAAAGGTACAAAAGTAGTATGCAAAAGCGGAGAATTCCCAATTCCCTCATAACTCCGATGGTAGAATGACAAAAAACTCGTAACTCCAGTAAAATAAATATACGCAGTCGCATTAAAAAGGCGGTTTTGGTAAAAAAAATTGCGATTGTATTATTGATTTAGGATTTATATTACACCGTTAACAAAAAAAAAAACGGTTAATTTAAATCGAATTTCATAATAATGTTCTAATAGATACATAAAAAGGAGGAGAACAATAAGTCAGTATGTTTTGATAATGATTTTATTGACAATTGGAAAAGTTTGGGCTCAGTGGTGCGAACGAATTGCCGCTTAGATGGTCCGAGTTCGATTCACCACCGTAGCAACACCTAAATGATTTTTTCACTGGCCCTCCTCTCATGATGATCGGACAAGTCATCCGAGTAGTATCAAATGTCAAGAAAAGCTTATCTTAAATTCGCCGTTCGGATGGAGGTCCCGCCATCGTGCAAGAAGTAACCATGCACACATGAATTGTTGTGTTTAACCTGGTGATAATCATTTTAATAAACTTGTTGTCAAGTATCAACTTAATTCTCTTAAATTTAACATTTTGTCGGCTATCCAAAGTGTATAGGTTAGATTCTACATTTGGAACCAAAAAAATCCTCTACTTAATTTTATGTAGACTTTTTTATGTTGTTAATCTTTGATTACTTTTCAAAGAGTAGGTACAACATATTATTTACAATTCATTGTTTGATGACAAAACAAAAAAAATCACATCTTTGTTATATTTACGATTTTAAAGTCCAATGTCCATTTTTGAATAAGTGCTCTACTTCTAAGAACTTGTGGTGTCGTGTATATGTCCGTAAATAATAATAATATAGAAATTTGAGTTCTCAGCTATATTGTCAATTGCTTTAATCAGCGAAAAGTTTTCCTTTTCCACAGAATGAAATTGACACAGTCTGTACTGTATGTAGGTATATCGATCGAGAGTGTTATGGCGACACATTGTTTTTTTCTTTTATTGTGAATGAGAATTACTTGCAACGAAGTGTGCATTAATACTCAGAGCCATAGGCAAACAATTGCCAACTTCTCGTAAATTAACTGCAAAAATGATCGTGTTTTGCTTATTGCATTGCCTTTTGGAGCATTCTTAGCAAACGCTGGTGAATAATCTGCTATTTATTAGCTTATCGTTAAAATTGCTATTGAAGTGGTTTATTATTTTTTATTCCGTTTGTATATGTTTGCATATTCTTTTGATAAGGACATCTAGGTAATATTCTATAATTAGTCAATGTTTTCATTTAGCGATGCGTATCTTCTTGATGAAATAATTTCATGGGTTGATTGATATTTTAATATATGGTGGGCATATTTTATTTTCAAATCGTTTTGTAGTAATTCTTATTTCGTTATGTCTGTTGTTATCCAGTTAAATCGAATAATAATCATTTCGAAGCAAAATCTTAACTGTCCCTTCTCTTGCCTTGCAAATGTCAAACAAACATCCAAGATATTTACAACTGTCATGTAAAATTTCTCGGGTTTGTCATTAAACAACTCCATATAAATTTAAAATCTCCTCATAACTCAGTAAAATCAATATAGTTCAAGAAAAGACTTAATATTAGTTTCACTCAATACCTATTTTATTATAGGTACTACTAGGTCAAAATGAAATAATAGCCAAACTATAGAAATGAAATGTAAATCGACTGGTAACTTTATCTAAATTTTCGTAATTTATGTATGTAGGCAATTGGAATAACTCAACCATTTATGGAGTGTTTTATTGGGTCAAAAAACAGTTCTCCATTTTAGGTATGTTAATTATTTCAAATTAAGGAATCCTTTTATGCATAATTTATTAAATTTGCAATTTACTGCATCTTCATGCATGTTTAGCAGAGTAATCTTTATGAAATGCATTAAGAAATTTGGCTTTTTTCAGAAGTAACATTTTATAAGATGAGTTTTCAATTTCGCAAAGCGACAGATTTTGGTTATCATGTACATTATTATGCGAAAATGTATCTGAGTCCATTATCAAGTGTTGCTTATTCCAACTCAAATTGTATTTTATTTTAAAAAATCATTATGGTTCAGGTTCTCAGTCAGAGAATTACCTTTAAATAAGAACCAAGCGATGTCTTAAAAACTTTATGGCTTCCAATATATTAATTCTTATTTATTTATGTGCATTTTCTTTACATAAACTAATTTTCTTTAAAATTGAAAGTTTAATTGCGTGTTTCTATCCTTTTTTTAATTTACCAATACATACTTTATTAGTTTTTCTTTGTTTCCTGTGATTGGTTGCAGCCGATTTTGATCTTGTTAATTTATGGGAAAAAAGTTTCAAGAATGCATTGGCAACAAATTGGGATTGTGGGGTAGTTTATGCTCTTAAATGGGTCTCAGTTTATCCAGTTGTGCTGATATATTCATTACTAAACGATAAAAAGTTTGACTATCCAGTTTAATTTGTGCTAGCATTTCAGATACAAACTCATATAGCGTCGACATAATAAGAAAACCTCTTCATTTTTGTCAAAAATTAGTTTTTTATGCTCTCTTATAGAAATTCGGTAGATGCACTGTTATGGAAAACCCTGTAGCTCCTTAATAACTTTAAATCTCATGAAAAATATTTTTTTCATATTTCGCAACTCCAATGTAGTCAAAGTTCCTGAAAAACCTCGTAATTCCGACAAATTGCTAAAGAGCAAACCTCGCAACTCCTGCTTTAATTAATCAAAAGTGAAGTTACGAGCACGTATAAACATATAAAAGTAGTATCCAAAAGCGGAGAATTCCCGATTCCCTCATAACTCCGAGGGTAGAATGACAAAAAACTCGTAACTCCAGTAAAATAAGTATACGCAGTCGCATTAAAAAGGCGGTTTTGGTAAAAAAAATTGCGATTTTATTATTGATTGAGGATTTATAATTACACCGTTAACAAAAAAAATGGGCTTTGTAAGAAACTTTCGTTCCTCCTTTAAACTTTCAAATTTTGGAGTTACAAGGTTTTCTTTAAGCCGATGATACCTATGTTGGTTACCTCTCACTCCTTGAATTTGCATGGCCTTTTATTCTATAACAGGCGCGCTCCACATGATGATCTCTCCGCAATTTCCGAGACTAAATCTCAAATTCAATTTGTGTACATTTAATCCACGCAATTACAACTACTGACTATTCCGATAGTTTGAATACTCAATGATAGTGTGCTATACATTTTTATTTGTGTTTGTAAATGTAAGGCATTACATAAAGCCATATCTTATTTAGCTTTGGGGGTTGATTACACTAATTTCCGCAAAAAGTTCCTCTTTGAAAATAATGTGTTATGAAAGGACCAATATTCTTATTACAATGGTATGCGGAATGAGTATTTAAAATGCTATATTCAAAACAAATAATTAAATCCAGTAGATTTCTATTCAGTGGAGTTCTTTTAATAAAATTTGTTTCTATCAGTAAAATTTCTCACGAAAAACATGCAAAATGGCACATGGAACGTTAATTTTTTTGAGTTGCATTTCCTGACAAATGGTCCATTGAATAATATTTTTTTTCATGCGAACAAAAATGTAAATTTATTTTGTAGCTTATATAAATTTTGTTTGCTATTTCTTTTAAAATAAATGTATTTAAATTTTCTAAATTCAAACTTATATTCAGCCGAAAGGTTTAGGTAAAGCTAGTTTGTTAGTTAGCCCTATCAAGTTTTACTGATAGGGCTAATTATGTAAACACATTTCTGGAGTTCAAACATTAAAAAAAATATCATGAACGGGAACAGAACTATATTGGGATAAGTAGAAACTTGACATTTTAATGTTTGCTAATCTCATTTTATAGATAAAGACTTTAAGTAGTAGAACAAGATTAAATTATCACCCATTTTATGATTTTAAATTACCTATTCAATAAGATCCATCTAATGTCGCCAAAATATAATTACTTATACCTCTATAGAATAAATCTAAATACATAATTAGACAAAACTATTTTTATTTCTTATGTTTTCATTGTGTGCCATTACGTAAGTGAAAAAAAAAACTTACAGACACTTCAAATTGATTGATTAATGACCTAAAACTAGTTTTCAATTAAGGTTTTGCTTGTCTATTTGTCTACTCTAAGATACTTCCGAACTATCCGTATTAAGGGTTAGCTAGGGAAACTCAGTTCTTCACAGTTAGGTGGACTAATGTTTCCGCAGCAAAGCAGCACAAACTTATAGGTTTGGTTTCTGTGTACTAATGCGTCAGAACGATTACGAGCGTTTGTTGTCGACGCGAAAATTCACCGCACGTAATCAATTTCCATATATAGTATACTGGGAACGGTGTTGGCAGTACTCTTAGTGCACCATTGTCACTAACTCAGATTCCACTGTATTCGATTTGTCAAGTCGAGCTGATTGTTGCACAATCACTGACGCGAATGTAATGTTTGCATATACCTACCTACAATGCTTTGTGTCCTCCTTTGATCTATTTGAATGTTTAAATCAATTGAAAATCGAAATGAAAGTGTGGTTCGAATGTTAAACTTAAATCCGTAGCCATATATGTAATACGGATATGGGGTCACTTCCTCTTTCATAAACGACATTTTTCTGCCAGTTAACTTTATTTAAAGGGTTAACAAAAAAAAAAGCATTTAATTGTATCTGACCAATATAAAACTGAAAATATTTCCCCCAACTCTAGTTATGACATCATAATATATGTGAAGCAGATGATGTTTTGCTGTTTGATTTGCGACCCTGGGAAGTGTGTGGTTATATCATCCAATGGCATTTGCCTGATATGACTCATTAACAACGTTTTCAATATGAGATAAAACATGACTTGAGCTATGTGCCAAACGACGAAAGCCAGATGCCTCACATTTGTATATTGTAAGGTAATTAAACACGCAATTTGGGTGAATTTAACGTATTGCGTTTTCCGTGTTAAATAAATTGTCACATATTTGATTGCACGCCTAAGCTATCGTAAAAAGCTTTTCACAAGGAGTGTGGTTAAGATTTTAAAACTGGGTCACTTTTTCGTTTTGCTTTTTGAAAAAAGCTGCATTAAAATCATTACCATACATGGCTCAAGCTCGCGTTGTTTCTATGTTTCATAAACACTAGTGTCAAATTGCCATATGTGGTAGAAATAAATGCCTGTCCGTGAAATATAAATGAGCATGCGAGTAACCACTTGTTGTCAAAATGTTCTTGACCGTGATATGTTTTCCTTCTATACATTCAATTTTGGTAGGTATGTGTTAAGTGGTACGCTCACTACAGAATTTCATGACAATTTGTTGTTTGAGTAGGGGGCGACCCATTTGTCTAAAGATTTCCAAACCTTTCAATTCTTTGTCCTCTTTCTGGGTTATTATTTTAACGGAAACATACCATATGAAGAGGTAGAAATAGGTAACCATACATTTAACCAACTGATAGCATAAAATGGAAATCGTGCCGCTAACAACGGGCGGCAGTGACAAATCTCAGAAAAGATCTTGAAGTTTTCTTCCTCAGTCGTACATACAAGTACTGTGGGTGGTTCTTGATTCGGTTACCTTCATGCTCTTTGTTGAACATTCCTGTGTTTCTCATTAAATCAGAATATGGAAGTGCTTGAGTGCGCAACGGAAATTTTTTTATCTTTTTCGGGTTACTAACGCATTTTGTATACATATATTATTTAAATGTATTTGTAAACGCAGTGTTTGTGTTAAAATCTTCCCAATGCATGTTGCGGTTGATGGCTTTATTATAATTCAATATTTGGTCTGAAATATATTTCGATTAGAAAAGTACATTTTGTTGCGTAGTGATTATACATTAAGATTATATTTTATAACTTTATGTATAACAGTTGCAAATGGAAGATAGACAAATCATAACCATATATGTTACATCTCTACTTGCGCCCTTGTAGTATCGGCTGGATTCTTGAATCGCGACTATAAATCATTGAGTTTGATGCTGATGCATTCATGTGATCCAGGAGTTGTAAGGCCTACTGGCCCTTCGCGATTATATGGAAATATTATAAGATAATAATGTTTTGAAGTGGTGATCTCTACACTTTTTTACTTATTGCTTCTACGACTACTACTCCAACCACGTAATCTTAGATAAATACGCTTAAATATAGTATCTATAGCGAGCATTCTAACACTCTGGACACGATAATACATATATCCAGTCGCGCAATATTTTTTGTATTTATTTACATGCGCTCAAATGGTTATGAATACCATTTAAGGGTTTTTATAGCTTTGTAGGGTTTTAAATCATGGTGGGCATTAGGTGTTGGGTGTGGTGGAGACTAACTTACTCTCAATGGATGGTTTCCAAACTAACTATTCAAGGAACCACTGTTTTTCTTGCGTTCGTTAAATTTGCAGAATTTTTTTTTTTTTTGAGAGTTGATGTTACTTATTAGCCTAGTATCTACCGAACTTTTTCAATTTTAACTGTTCAATTTTAGTTCCATGGATTTTGGGCGGGATTACACCCACAACCTTCCATTCACCCAGAATTTTCCTGGGATGCGATAAAGCTATCATCACGGCTTGCTGTCCAATTTACTTAGATATCAAAAATCGTTCGAAGGACGTTTCTACTTAAATAAATGAATTAACAAAAAATCTACTAAGTGCCCGCGTTACAATTCTTATGAGAATTTACGCATGCTTAAGAAATATCCAGATACGACTAGGTACCCAAAATTAGTCGTATTTAAAAACTTAATTTAATATTTGTGTCAATAGTAATCGGGTGTGTCGGATTTATAATGCCGTAATACTATTTAATTTCGTTACATTATGTGCCTTTTGGTTCATGAAAACGAACGTATTTGTATGTACAGCTAAATGAAAGCAACATTTTATTGTGGTAAAGCGCAACCCTTACATTGCTCAGTCTCCCCTTTACAATGTTTGCAAAAGATAAAAATAAACTACACATTTATGAGGACCAGTAAATTGTTTGATATACCATCTAATGAAATTAGGTCACATCTACTCGTAAAAAAATACGTAATACTTCACCATTGTCTGACATCATCATCATGCAGACTGTTAAATTGCTGTAGCTTATCCGTTGTGAATATTTCCTCGTTTGTTTTCAATTACACATCACTGCTTTGCGTCAAGTAGACAACTTGATGCATTCATAATGTGCACAGTTTTAGATGTCTAGGTCATTTCCGGAATAAAAAGACAAGACCCTCGCCGGCATCAAGAAGAAGCTTTGTATTTTTTGTTTATCTCATCAAAGATGATGATTTCGATTTAGAAGAGAACATAACAGAGGATATTTAGGCGCAGTCGTTAGCTGTTAGTTCAAGAAGTGCCAAACAAAAGAAATAGTAGAACAGTTAGTGAAATTCAATAACTGGGAATTATTTATTGCTATGCTTTTCTTATGACAATTGACTGCTAGAAATATTCAAATTAAGCGAAAGGTTATATCTTTGGTTTTATTATTTAGCGTTAGCGTTTGTTAGTCACAAGATCATATCATTAATTATGTATGTTAGAATACGTTTGCGCATATAAATACAAAACGATACCATAATATATCTTATACGATACGTAGAAAGACAAATTAATCATTTTGCCGAGCGATTACTAATGAACCGAAATGTTGGTCGATTGATGATCGAATCTTTTCTTTTGAGTCATATCTTCTAACTCATGTATATGATGTATGATAGGTAACAAATAACCCTTTTTCGGTATACCATGTATGAAATAGTATATGTAAACCGGTATATCGAAAAAAAGCGTTGATGAATTCGGTAATTGGATTGCTTTACAAAAAACATGAATACAGCTCAACTTGTATGTTCCGCTGCCACCTTTTAATATGTAATTCAATATTATAAATAAGGGGTAACATTTCAGGGTTGGAAATACATACATGTACAACATATCCTTCTAATTTGACATTTACATTTACAATTGAATTTAAAATATTCCTATTTGAACAATAAAATATGTGGTCTTTTTGTTTATTTTCGTCGTCCTTTGTTCTTTTCCGATGTAAATCTATTCTTCACAAAAGGTTTTCAAAGTAACATGTTACTTTCATATTTTCGTTTTCATTATTCAATTTTATCTCGTTGTTAAGGCAAATAAATATAAAATAAACCATACATGTTTTAAGGTGTCATTTAAACAGGCAAATGCAAAATAGCTTACAACATGAAAATGCCAAAGAAAATCGCCTAGTCTTCAGATACATGTGGTAGAACAAACGTTGACACATCGACATTAATAGCATAATTTTTATAGCAGATGTATTTTGAATAGTATATCACACATTAGCAATGTCACGGCAATATTCTTTCACTAACTAAGGACAATATCAAAAAACATTAGATTTTGACACAAGGAAAAAATACGTAAAAAAAATCTAAAAACTAAATAAAAGAGAATAAGACGGATGTATACAAAATATTCAAGGTGGGCTAGAAGTAGAGCCAATGTCCAATAATTATTACAAATGGCATCAAATATCATTGTGTTTTGACTTTTATGATCTCAAATAAGAATTATGTCAAAGGAGAGATACTTTTCTTGCATGAAGTTGCCCTATATTCAACTTCAAACTACATTGTGCAGATTTAAGCTTCAGCTTTCTGGGCAGACCTTAAGCGCTTTTGTCTTGCCTTGTTTTCAACTTTTGACTTAGCTACAGAAGCGTATTCTGGGCGACCGAAGTTTACAAATATATACACACATGGAGTATGCAGTATTACTGTTATGCTTTTACCAATTATCAGTTTTGAGTCCTGATACAATTATTCTTCAACTGATGTTCTAGCGCTTAGGGCGTTAGACTACAACGGCGAAGTTCCTGGTTCAAATCCAGAAAGTAACAAAACCTTCATTTTTAAATTTCCCACCTCTTGGTAATGTTTTAAAAATACCCAAAAGTATAAAACTGCTTTTGAAATTTGTGATTCGGAATTGGCGTTAAACATTTGTTACCATTCCATTTGAAAAAAAAAATGTTATCTTCGCAAAATCAAAATGAATTGTGAAGCTAGTTTTTAGGCCGTGTATAGGCCGCAAATTCCACATATATCCTTTTTCCTCAATTCGTATACACTGACCACTGTATTTCAACTAATTTGCCAATATTTTCAACTGTGCTGAAGTATAGAATCGACTAATACTTTTTTAATTATACCTGAAGTTTATGGCAGAATGATACTACAATCAAGCTGGATTTGTAAGATTCAAAATGTACCGACACAAGCGTTTATTGTGTGTGTACTAATTTCATAGAAATATTAGATCATTAAAATACTTTCTAGTTTTCGTTCGACTGGTTCAAAACTGAAATGTCACGAACGGTTAATATTTATATCTTAAATTTCTAGTTTTCGACAAAGCCTACGAATAAAAAAACGATTTTACGTATAAATGCTAATTAGTGGTCAAATGCCTTTGAAATTATCTCTTACCTTAGTACATATACATACAGTAGGCCGTGAGCGTTGAATCTTCTCAATCAAGTGAGGGCCTCTTTTATTTTAAATATTTCGCAATAAGAAAAAAAAACGTCAATTTATCCAAGTTAAGCCTTCCACAATGTAATGTTGTTCTGTCTTTGTCCTTTTTATACTGTGTTGAGAACCGACCTTTTTTATTGCGCAAAGGCAAACAAAGATAAATTTGTTAATTTTCTTAAATTCTTTTACAATTTTCTTATTGACATTTTTGTAGAGTTCCACGCTTATGTTTTTTTAAGCATCAATTAGGGTTAACTTTTCAGCTGCTCTGTAGTGCAGGTGGGAGCGAAAGATAATTATGCTGCTTCACTTTATTGATTATGTGTTGTTCGTAAATTTGGTTTTAAAAGTTTGTGTATAGGTACAGAATTATTTAAATCTCGTATCCCCTATGCCATTTCTTTGAATTAATTGTTACTCCATGTAACAATATGTATTAACATTAACCAAACAACTTTTTTTTTAAAACTACAAGTTACTTTTGAAACCAAAAGTGTTTTAAAAAAAATCAAAAACTACTCAAAAAAACATTTTATTACATTTAATGCATACAAGACATTCGTTTCTTTGTCGTTATCAATAGTTACGATGTTCCAGCCAACATTGTAAGAAAAAAAAAGTGTATCTTGACACTATCTGTATGTTTTTAATTTACTTTCAGTGTTCAACAATCATTTAGGTCGATAACAATAAACAATTAACCAAAAAGTCACGCAATCACAACATTTAGTGATAATGAAAACAACCTTACAAATCAAACCAAAATAGATTTCCCCTACAAGCACGTCCTAAACAAAACAAAGTTTATCTACATATAATAAATAGCACGATACATATCTTGGCCGACAAATTATCTACCCATATTTGTTGTAATAAAATCTTGAATCTATTAACATTTCCATATAAAGTTCCGAAATCTGAACTGTCCGACTATTTCATCTCCATAAAAGGATATATAAGCTTGTTCAATGACTAAAGAATGCCAATGCAAGCCTTCTGTTGGATACAAATCATTGTTAGTTATATAATTGGTTTTATTGCAGTACAAGAATGGTGTAGGTACATACCCACAAAAAGTAAATTGTTTGATATAAATATAAATTTAAAATAGAAATCTAATCAATAATTTGCAATTCGTTGTCGTTCACCGTCGATAACGAAAGTATTTAAATGTAAATAAAATGTCACATCATCACGACGAATGGTTGCTGCTTCGCAAATTTGATTTGTGGACACTTCTTCTCTCATCAATTGGATGGAAATGTATACATCTCTATTAAGATACAATTCATGTAGGTTATCTTTTTATAATATGTGGGTCAGTTGTAGCGTGGATGAATGAGGAATACATATTCATTAAAAAGAGTCAAGATAAAAAGCTTAATATATTTATATAACGCTATAACACATGTCTATTAACTCTTATCGTATTTATGTACCAAGAATACTTATTCGCATGGAAAGTTGGTAAATTTGTTGAAGGCCAACAAACATGCGCAAACCTAACAAATATTTATGGGGAAGAATGTGTTTTGCGATAAGAATAATTACACCAAAACATTCCACAAACACAAAGATTTTTCTAGTTTTTAGGAAGAATATTTATAAGGTATTTAGACCTGTAAATATTATGGACATACATTGTAGCATATTGTACCTACATTTGTCGCTGTAAAGTGGAAAATCGATCGCCAGTTTAGTGAAAGGTTGTGCGTTCAATCCACGAAAACATAATTCAAAGAAATAAAAATAATAAATGTTCGAATAATACTCGCCTATAAGTAATCTTCGAAAAAGATTTCTGGAGTAGGTCTCCACTACACCCAACATCTTATCTATGTTCTTTTTTCTTTCTCTTCATGCTCTTGCTGTGCCAAGACCATACAAGGTTAGGTTAGGTTGTAGTGGCTGCAAGCGATGCGTGTGCACACTTAGACCTCAAAGGTCCGTTGTGGAACCACGTCATGTCTACTAGCCACGTCATGTCTACTAGCTATGGAATATCGAGGTATGTCTCTGTGGCCCGGCACCCAAAAGAGGTGAATGGTAAACTCGTTGAGAGACAGTCTGCATTCGTGGGCTGATTTCGAATTGAACGAGATTGCTTCAAGGGATTTGATTGCCGCTTGGCTATCACTGAAGATGCTAACAATAATCGCGGATATTACATTCCATTTCATCCATGACAAGGCTTCTTTGATTGCCATGATTTCCGCCTAGAAAACGCTACAATCGTCGGGAAGGCGAAAGGATACGGTTGCTTAGGTTAAGCATCTCGGAGTAAACACCTTCACCCACTGTAGATTCTGTTTTGGACCCATCCGTGTAGATGTGAATTGAGTTATTTGTTTTGATCGAATCTGACTCCCAATCAAGGCGACTGTGAATTGTTTTCCTGAAGTTATGCTCTAAACTGAGTTTTTTGTAATGATAAGGTGATTCAGAATCTTTGTGTGTTCACCCTGATTGGGTGTCCATTGTGACGATGCTCTCAGTCTTACAGCTGTACAAGCTGCAGTCTGTTTGCCGTAGATATCTAGATGCACTTGATTTACGATAGCACCTAGGGCTGCGGAGGGGGTTGTTCTAAGAGCTAAGCTAATGCATACGAAAGCTAATCTTTGAAATTTACGTTGCGGTTGGATGCTGTTTCTAGAGCCGTCCACCAGACTAAGACACCATACAGGAGTATGGGTCTGATGATAGACACGTGAAGCCAGAAAGAGATATGTGGTTACATACCCCATTTCTTTCCGATTGCCTTTTTACAAGAGTATAAGGCTACGGTGGCTTACTTAACGCGTTCTTGGATGTTGGCTTTCCATTTTATAATTTCCTGAGACTAACGCCATTTGGGAGGGTCAATGTGGGGAACTTTATATTTTCTGCTAAAAAGGACCAATCCGGCTTTTTGAGGGTTCGCAACGAATCCACATTTGGCAGCCCAATTATAGAGTACAGAGAGGCCATTTTGTAATAGATCTCTAAGAAGGTATTTCCCTGATACTATTGCCACATTATCCTTTATTTGGTATATATACTCTCTGTCCGACGAAGCAGAACATGTGTAAACATTTTTGGAATCCGCCCACTGCCACGACCTTTATAGAAAAATATTGTCTATATAAATTTTTTTTGCACCGCCCAAAAAAAAAACTTTACTTTTTATGTAAATGCTTCCGTAATGGCAATATAAACATTTTTTAAACAAAAATTATTTGTTTACCTCACCCAAGGCATTTGCAATAGAAAAGGTTGATTTGTTATCGAACCACAAATGATTTTAATAAACTATCTGAACAAAATATTGTGACAATTTCATATTCTATATTTCATAGCCATAAAGACCACATTTTGGAGACATTAATTTTACGGATGGGATGGGATAGGTTACTTAACGATCCCCCATAACGGACTGTAGCCTTCTCATGTGTTTTATTCTTGTATTATTAAATTTAAATAAATAATTAAATTATCTTACAAATTACTATTTTATTAATAAATTATGTCTTGTCTGAAACAAATGATAATATATAATGTGTGTTTTTTAAGAGGGTTGGTTTTTAAAATGGCAACATTGTTTCTACTGATTTCAATTTGGCAGTTAAATTAACAGTTGATTTGTGCTAAGTATATTTTACTTTATTTTGCAATTTATGATGAATATACTAACGCTACATAATCGCGGGGAAATTGAGAAAACTTATTTTAAATACCATGGTTCGGTTCTTTAAACTTTCGAATTCGAATGTGGAAGATTTTACACAAAGATGTTGGCATAAAAGCCTTTACTAATTTGTTTATACGGAACGGCAACAATCGCGATTTGATGCCTCTTTTCTAACCAGTTGTGTATTTCTTTTTTTTTAGATTAACTCCAAATACAGCGAGGAACTAGCACAAGAATGTCTTGAATGGATCAAAATTGTCACCGATGAGCCAATAAATACTTCTGGAGACATGGATAACTTCTTTGAAGTGCTGAAGGATGGAGTTCTTTTGTGCAAACTCGTAAACTGCCTCCAAGCTGGCTCCGTTAAGAAGATCAATGAAAGCAAAATGGCATTCAAGTGCATGGAGAACATTTCAGGTAATATTTCAAATACAAACCCGTTACATTAAACTTTAAATAAAATAAATGATTTATTGTATATTACCAGCATTCTTGGCATGTGCAAAGAACTTTGGAGTTCCAACACAAGAAACATTCCAAAGTGTTGACCTCTGGGAAAGGCAAAATCTGAACTCTGTTGTCATCTGCTTGCAATCGCTAGGCCGAAAAGTAACCAATCAATGTAATTATAACGTGAATCATTTCCTAACAAATTTTTTTAAATAGGCACAAAACTTTGGAAAACCATCGATTGGACCAAAGGAAGCTGACAAAAATGTCCGCAACTTTAGCGATGAACAACTTAAGGCTGGACAAAACGTCATTTCTCTTCAATATGGCTCAAACAAGGGTGCCAACCAAAGTGGTATTAACTTTGGCAACACAAGGCATATGTAAATGCTAAAACATTTTCCTTGTACTTACATAATTTACAATTTACATTCGCTTAGCATTCCGTTTGAAGCAAAAAAATGAGAAAAAGTGAAAACACTAAACATGTATTTAAAGTTAATATTTTTTTTTATTATTATTATTGTAAGAAATAAGTTCTTTTAATGTATTTAATTTTCGCCCCACTTTTACATTTTTGCATTGGCACTTTTTTTTCTGCATAAAGCAAAGACAATGAATTTTAGAACCAAAAGACCAACTTATAATAAATATTTCATCAATTTAATAAGTAATGTGCCATTAAGCATTTATATTTTATGGACTAACTAAAGAATGCAGTCTCGCATTATTTTGTATTATTACTAACTTTACAAAAAGTGTATATTTAAAATGTATTGAACATTACCTTTACGAAAGTATTTTTGGAGGGCCTTTTACACAAACAATTTGAAATGTAGTGTCTTTTTAGAAAAGTTGAAATGTTGAATCATAAAAATTATGTATTTTATAAATTATATCTGGTTATTTGTTAATACCTTTTGAAAAATAAAAACATATTCTTTTATAAGGACTATCTATGTAATGATTTATTTGCTATGTATTTGGAAACTGTTGTAATAAGCTACCAAATGGCTTGATGGGTAAAGGTAAATAAATGTTCCCATGTATTTGGTATTAGTTAAGCGAAGAATGAAAGATCTGATTTTGTCTTATCTTAATCTAAAGCAATGAAGAGAATATGTGTTCATATAAGTGTAAAATCAATATATGTTGTTATTGTGACGATGCTTGCATACAATATTTATTGACTCTACTCTTGAATTGCTGTAGATTGTATATTGATAGAAATAAGACTCCTGAAAGTTCGTTGTATTGTTTAGTTATTCTGTAACAAAAATAGTTTTGGTGGTGCGGTGGTGCAGGTAAACCTCGATTTAAGTCGCTAGTTGGTTCTGACAGAAATTTAAATATTCAGACAACAAAAATGTTTGGTGATTTAATTTATTTCAGTGTTTTTTTTTAAGTAATTTTGTAATTGAATACTTAAAAATATAAAATTGACTAGATATGAAGATAGATAGATATTGAAAAATTAATATTCATTGTTAAGAAGCATTGTTACCGGATGTGGCTCGTTTTGCTTTGGTGGCGCGAGGTGTAGTCGGCTTAAACGAAATTTGCTACAATTATCTGAAAGGCCTTCAATTTCTTCGTTAAGTAACTGCTTTACTTCTTTCCTTGTCTGAATCATTTTTTTTTAATGTTTAAAGCCTTTTTAATGTGGTAAAAAAAGCTGACGTTCTTTTGTAGAAAACTTATCCTTTCTGATTTTAAAATCAAACGATTTCTGCTGAACCTCGTAAGATTTGAAAAAGTTCATCATCATTAAGAGGCTCCTCTTGGCTGTCCAAAATATTGATTTATTGGCTTCATTATCTCCTTGAAAGTCTTTCAGAGGCAACATGCTTTAAAAGAAGCTTTAGCTCCTTGAGCTATTGTTTTTAGTAAAGATTTTGTGTTGAAATTGATTTAACATTTCAATCAATTTCGTCCAGACTGTTAGGATGGGCAGGGAAGAGTCAAAAGAATTTTGTGTGGCAAATTATTATACCCTTTCCGATAGGGGTATATTAGTTTTGATACATAGTTTGTAACATACCAAGCTAAATTACTAGGTATACCTCAAAGAATATGGATCAACTCAGAATCGCTAGCTGAGTCGATTAAACCATGAGACAGACATGGTCCGTCCGTCTGTAGGTAACCGGTTTTTTGGTCTTAAATTTGGTCCTAAAATTCCAAACCCTTAAAATTTTTTTTAAAAAGTGTCTGAACAACATATCTAGACAATTCTTGCCACGCCCACTTTTTAAGGGCGTTTTCAGTAAAAAACTTTTTTTGGTAAATTTTTAAAAATTTAAAAAAAAAATTTGTTGCAAGATTATTGGTTTTGGTAATGTAAACATTTCTTCCATATAACTTTTTAATACTTTGTTGAGACGTTTTTATACAAAAGCCATTTGTATACCCTACGCCATACCATGTGTTGGAGAAAAACGTTGTTTTTCGTCGAACCATACAAGATTCAATATTTCTTTGCCATCAAACCCACGTTTAAGGGATATTAATTTTAAGGATGGGATGGGATAGGGAATAAAAAGCATCCACACAGTGGATTGGGAAGGCTACCATATGTTTTTGGAAATAAATTTGATTTGCATTTCATTTGAAGAGAAGTGTTAGTCTCTCTTTGGCAGTTTTATAGCCAGATGTTGTGATTTCTGCATTAGATATGAATGTAGTTCCTGGCAACCGCTTCAAAAACAAACACGTTTAATTAACTGGTGTTGTGGGTCCAGTGGATCCATTTTCAAATTTTAAACAGTGATGAAGACTTAATCATAACAAGTGACCATGGAGATCCAACTCCGAATTGTCTGATTCTGATGGCGAAGATACCCATCAATATGAAGCTGATGTGGTTGAAGAGATTCCTAGCAGTGGGTACCTTTACGAAAAAAGAACAAGTTCAAATGGGCTAATATACCACCACCAAAACCACAAAGAAACGCCTGTATCAGGAGCCATAACATTCTTAGATTGCCTTACTCTACATCTCTATTAAGACCTGTTGACCCGTTAGATCCAAAAGAAGCATTTGATGAGGATATAAAGAATAAAATTACAACTTGGACAAACGTGAAACTAGAAGCGTTTAGATTGAAATACAAGTCCCTAAACCATGTAGAACTAAAGGAGTGTACTCCACAAGAGCTAACGAATCATGAAGCCCTTATATCGCTATTTGCTACAGATGGAACAGGTTGAGAAATTTTCCGACTATGCATGTCCTCATTGTGATTCTATAGGCTCCTATTATGCCTTCGTTTTGTAATACAGATGATAGAAATGAACGAAAAACAACAGATCCAGGTTGCATTGTGACAGAAATTATAATTATTTTTAATAAAAACGCTCAAGAAAATTACTCAATCGGTACTAATGCTACTATAGATGAAATGTTGGTTGCTTTTCGTAGCAGTTGCAAATTTAAAATGTACAACTCCTAATAAACTTAACAAATACGGGCTGGAAATACAATGCCTTGCGGATACATACATATCCTTACTTCGATGGAACTTGTAAATGTGTTGAAATCGAGACGTCTGACTGTCGCTGGTAATTTAAAGAAAAATAAGAAGGAAATTCCAAAAGGCTTTTTGCATTACAAAGATAGACAATTCGGATAATCGCTGTTTGGTTTTACAAATTATAGAACAATTGTAAGTTATGTCTCGATAAAATAAAACAAATCTGTCATCCATGCACCATGAAAACTTTGTAGTCTACCAATAAACCGGAAATTATACTTCATTATAATAGCAGAAAAGGTGTTGTTGATTTTTTAGACCAAATGTGCTCATTGTATTCAAGCAGCCTCAGAACTCGTCGTTGGCCGATGGCTGTTTTATATAAGCTATTGCATATGAGTGGACTAAATGCTTATATTATCAAGCAGAGCCATGAATCAGCATCGAAGATGACAAGATTGATATTTATGAAATGGCTTGCAAAGATTTTGTGTGAACCTCACATAAAGGAAAGATTTTATACCCAAAGACATCCTGTGCAATTGAAGACTGACATACGTAATATCCCTAGACTTGAAGCAGATGCAGCTCCAAAAGATTATGGAGCTCTAAAAACTGGAAATGAATTAAAAAAAAGGTGTTATCTGTGCCCATCTGTGCTACGTGCAAGCTGCCTATTTGCTTGACTTGTTCAAAACAAGTTTGCCTCTCATGCTTATATTGAAGAAACAATTTTTTTTACATATTCAGTATCCTTTGTTTTGTATTTTATATATATGTTTTAAAATTACATGTTTTTATTGTCGAACCATCCGCTTTCACTAAAATTGATTTTACCCATATTATTTTGAATCTTAACTTTTGCAAATAAAACTCAAGTCTTTTGCCTGAATGATACCAGTAGTAACCGGAATTCTCCTATGGTTCAAATCATGAATCCATCCAGGTTAATAAAAGTTTTTTCCTTTTGTACCTAATATTGCCTCTCTTCTTTTTCCAAGCGCTGTAGAATGTCCAGTTTAGAGTTTATTTCTAAAACATTTCTAGCTAACCCAAATTCTAATATTACGAATTTTTAAACTTACCAAAATTGATAATAATTAAGCAATTAAAATAAATATTTGAACTTTTGAATGTTTTTTATTACTTTGGGTTTGCACTTTTGAAACTTACTCCAAAAAGCAAGCAACTATGGCATGGCAATTGACAATAGTAAAATGAAACGAATAACGGCATGCACATAGAAACACAAAGTTTATGTAAATGTAATATCAAATTTGAATTGAAATGCAGGCCGCATGGCCTACTTTAACATTTTTTTTTCAATCTTTAAAAGAATATATCGACATAAGTCTGAAACGGAAACGTCATATTGGAGGTATTTTCATGAATTTTTGTTGTTGTCGTATCGAGGTATTACTTGCATTGTCGTGTTGTTATTAGACGAAAATGTAAAATGTCGCTTTCTCTTCGACCTGTATGTAGTAAAGAAAAGATTTTCTACAAGCCTTCGCTGAGCTATAGCTTGGACATTTTGAATAACAAAACAATTGCCTATTATGGCGGCAGACGGCGGCTTGGTCGCCTTTTGATAGCTAGTAAGTTCCTTATTCGGTTTGATGCCTAACTACAAGCAACGCTAACAGTATATAGGTAGGTACAGTGTTGTTATTGCCTGTTCTTATAGAGGGAAAGAAGTTGTATTGGTGGAAAAAATATCTTAGCCCTAAAAATAAAACACAGTTAATGTTTAAGATTGAATTGTTAATTTACACCAACGATGAATTAAACGAGAAAAAAAGAGTCGATTGATTTTTGGTGTAAATTGCAAAGGTTTTTTATTTCATTAAACTACAGATTCGAATATCTACTTAAGTCACTTAACGATTGCTTTCAAAAGATTTGTGTACTTAACTCACGTAACAGATTTGTCTAAGTGAAGTGTGTACTCGACGGCCACCAGTTATGTAGTTGTACAGACAATGTAAAATACAACAACACTTTTGCATTTTCTCTGTACACGCTGTGGCGTGGTCAGTGGTAACGTACCATCAACGGCAGCAACCATCGGCAACCAGTTATGCAGTTCCACAACCAATGTTAATTGCAGCAACAATGTTGTGTATCTTCTGTTCACGTTGCCGTGGATCGGCATGGTATGTAGATGTACATTTTCGCGAATACAACAATTAGACAGCGTATGAACAAACTAACAATTAAATGAATGATTACAAAAAATTGAATTATTAAAGACCATATAAATCAAACCATAATAAACGAATCAAATAACAAATGAAAGTAAGAAAATAACAAATCGAATAATAAATAACAAATTGACGAATAAAGAAGAAGAAATAAAAGAAATAAATTTTAATAATCCAGAACATCCCGGCCCCCCTGGACTAGTTTCAGGAAATTGGAAGAACGGCAAGTTTCGTAATAGGTCTGACGTATGTTCCTCGGCTTGTTTTGACGGTTGCGACTCGGGCATGATTATCAGAACCTGCATGGACAGCTTCAATTCTTCTTAGAAGCCATTTTGAGGGTGGGAGATTTGGCTCCTTAATCACGACTATTTCGCCAATCTTTAGCTCCTTTCTTATTTGCTGCCATTTTGGACGTTCTTGAAGGGATGTTAGATATTCCGATTGCCATCTTTTCCAAAAACCTTGAACCATGGCTTGTAGATGGTTCCAATGAGACAAGCGATTTGGTGAAGTATCTAAATAGCTGGGTTCAGGAACAGCAGCGTACGGCTCGCCTATAAGGAAATGAGATGGGGTAAGGGGGTTAACATCTTCATCGGATAAAACACAGAGGGGACGTGAATTCAAAACTGCTTCAATTTGACTGAACACAGTGTAAAGTTCTTCAAATGTTAGGATTGTAGCTCCTATAACACGGCGTAGATGAAGCTTTACTGATTTTACGCCGGCTTCCCATATTCCTCCAAAATGTGGTGAGGATGGTGGTATAAAATGCCACTCAATACCATCCAGAGCGAGAGCAGCTGCAATGTCTTCATTGTGGGTTCGAGAGAGTACCAATTTCTGCATATCGTTGAGACAGCGACGAGCTCCATGAAAGTTGGTACCATTGTCAGTGTAGACATTAGCACACTTTCCACGACGTGATATGAACCGACGGAACGCTGCTAAAAATGCTTCACTTACCACTTACGGCTACCCAAAATCCAATATTGCTGGCGAACTATAACAAACATTTCTGACACACCAGGATGGAGATGGTTCTTGTGAAGTTCCTTGACTATAAGTAGAGCAATATGGTCATTAGGAAGAATAATGGGATGTTTTATATTGAAAGACATATGACAATGTTTAATACGTCCACCAACACGTAATAGTCCATCCTTGTCAAAGAATGGATTTAATCTCAGCAGTTTTGACTTGTGTGGTAAATCGCGATTGTTTTTGAGACATTTAATTTCACTACCGAATGTTTCTTTTTGCACGTGCATTAGAATTCGGATTTTTGCATTTTTGAGTTCGTCTAATAAAATACCACGTCCGCGTTTCACTATTGGAAAGTGGTTGGGGCGACAACGAGTGATGAACCGAACACAGTACGCGAGAATACGAAGCAGACGAGACCAAGATGATATCTTATCTATAAGATTTTGTAAAACATCAGTACAAGTTGTCGATGATGAGACTTCCTTGGGTGTTTGTCGTTCTTCTGTTATAATCCCAGCTTCATCGGGTGGTGACACCGAGAGCGTTGATACAGGCCAATGTTCTTGTGACATCGAGAGCCAGGATGGGCCGGTCCACCACAGATGATGATGAAGGACGTGTGATGGCAATATTCCTCGTGATGCACAATCTGCTGGATTGGATTCTGAGGCGATATAGTTCCAAGCATACCGCGGAATCTTCTCAAGAATAGCAGCTGTACGGTTTGCGACGAATGTGGTCCAACGACGTGGTGGAGCAGCTAACCAATGAAGAACGATTTGTGAATCGCACCATGCAAGAACCTTCATGTTTTTTGGTATCGACGACAAAACAGATTGTATTAAACGGCAAAGAAGAAGAGCTCCACAGAGCTCAAGTCGAGGGATCGAGACTGGTTTTAGAGGTGCGACTTTTGTTTTTGCTGCAACAAGTACAACCTTGTATTCGTCTGCAGCAATTTTACAGCGAGCGTAGACTACGGCCGCATATGCCACTGTCGACGCGTCGCAAAATCCGTGCAGTTCCACCTCATCGAACGAGAAAAAGATGTTCCGAGTGATGCGTACTTTCTCAAAGAAATTAAGTTCGCTTTGGTAGGTTTTCCATTGATTCGCCAACGCTGACGGCAGAGGATCATCCCAACTCAGTTTGAGCTCAGATGACCACAGTTTTTGAAAAAGAATTTTGAATAAAATTACCGAAGGTGCCAGGAATCCTAACGGGTCGAATATACGAGCAATTTCCGACAGAAGGGTTCGTCTTGTTGGTGACGTGCACAGTCGAGAATCTGTCATGCGAAAAGAATATTCATCAGAGGTAGGGCTCCAAAGCATACCTAGGACCTTTATGGAAGAATCCGAACGTTCTGTATCGAACCACGAGAATTCACAATGGTCTTGTGGTAAGCGAGCAAGCAAGGGCCAACAGTTTGAGTTCCATTTTCGCAACTCGAGTTTTGCAAGAGACAAGAGGGTAACCAATTCAGCTTGTAGACTTAGGAGCTCTTCAGTTGGATTTGCACCTGTCATAATATCGTCTACGTAAACATCACTCAACAAAACACGAGCCGCATTTGGATATTGCGAATAATAATCCGTAGCAATTTGTTTTAAGACTCTCACGGATAGAAAGGGTGCCGACGCTGTTCCATATGTGACAGTACGCAGTCTGAAATGTTGAAGTTCATCAGATTGATTTTCCCGCCAAACGATCCTTTGGAAATCAGTATGCTTGTCATCAACCCATATCTGACGGAACATTTTTACTACATCAGCGGTAAAAACGTATTTATGCTGACGAAAGCGTAAACATACTCCGACTAAATCGCGTTGAATCGGAGGGCCGATGAGTAGCTGACTATTAAGCGAGTTGCCAGCAGAGTCCTTAGCTGAGCCATCGAATACCACACGTAATTTCGTCGACGAACTGTCTGGCTTCAAAACGGCATGATGAGGTACGTAAAAATGCTTCCCTGGATTAGTGTCGATTTCAGCATAAGGAATTTGCACCATGTGTCCGAGACGAAGATACTCAAGCATAAAATGTTTGTACATTTCATGCAAAATATGATCTCTTTGGAAACGACGTTCCATTGAGTGCAATCGACTAATTGCTGATTTTAAAGAGGAGCCGAAAACTGGTGATGGAGTTTTGAAAGGCAACTGAACGATATATCTTCCGTCTGACGCGCGCGAGAATGTTTTTGCAAAATGTCTTTCAGCTTCGTCATCGAGAAATGAGTGGTTGGATATTGGCGTAACTTCTTCGAGTTCCCAAAAGCGTTGCAGAAGACCGTCAACATCTAACGTGGAATGTAACGATGAAATAGAAGTGTGATACGAATGTTGAACGTCTAAGAATTCTCCCGTTACCACCCAACCAAACGAAGTATTTTGTGCCAGAGGCAATCCTGTTGATCCATGAATTTGTCCTCCCTGGATAATGCACCAAAGTCTATCTGCCCCCAATAGAACATCGATGGGACCTGACTCATTGAACTGAGGATCTGCCAACTCGAGATTATCAAGATGCGACCAAGCAGATACATCGATTGACAGGGATAGCAAATTTGAAGTCAATCTGCTTAACACAAATGCATCAATGAACAAATGTGTTCCGTTGAATCGGGAGGATAACTTCATCGATATACAACCCCTAGTATGACCTGCATCACTAGATGAAACACCAAGAATAGGAATTCTAGCATGCCTACGAGGAAGACCCAATCTTTGCGCAAACGATTCGACAACAAACGAAACTTGGGAACCAGAATCTATGAGAACCCTACAGTTAACATTATTGCCTTGAGTGTCCTGAGCGATAGCGAGTATGGTAGGTAGGATAGTTTGCTTTGATAATCCGATGTCAATAGAGTGATTATTAAGAAAAGGAACAGCAGTCGAAGTCGAGGGGGTGGAGAGAATTGTCTGCTGTTGAGTTGATTGCTGAAGTTGATGCGACGATTGATTTGATAACGACTGAGACGAATTGTTACGAGAATCAATGGGGTGAACAAGTGAATGATGACGCGACGAACACGAACGACAGTGAAACGACGAGCGGAATTTGTTTGCCGAATGACCCACACGAAGACAATTGAAACACAAAGATTTTGATTTGACTAAATCACGACGAGAGTCAATATCAAGAGCGAGGAATTCTTTGCATTGTGGTAAAATGTGGTTACTTTCGCATTTGGGACACTTTGCAGATGATTTTGTTGATTCAGCAACATGTGCTCGAATTTGAGCTGGTTGTTTATGACGCGTACCGATGGAACGATGGAGAGACTGGCATGATTCAAGAGCATCACAACGTGATTGCAGAAACTCTAAAAAATCGTTAAATGAACAGTCTTCACGCGAACCGATGTGCTGAGCCCAACTTTGCTTGGTATCACTATCAAGCTTACTCAGTAGCAAATATATTAACCACGGATCGCGACTATTTGAATCAAGAGCATTAAGTCCTCGAATGACTTCATCTGCCCCGTCAGTTACCTTCCGTAATGTCTGAACATTATTACCGACCACTGTTGGGAGCGAAACAAAGGTGTGTATAAACGATTGAACAATTAAATTTGCCCGATCATATCGTTTTTCCAGACGATCCCACGCTTCAAGATAGTTAGCATCTGAAACCGGCAAATGCTTGATTAATTTTTCAGCATCATCGCGCAAGAACGATTTCAAATACTGGAACTTTTGTGTATCCGAAAGACATAGCTGCCTTTCTATTGTTCCCATAAACGAATCGCGAAACGAAGGCCAATCCTTATAGTTTCCCGTGAATGGCGTTATACTTAGCTTTGGTAACTGGATACTGTTTGCAGAACGATCAGGAACCGCACTGAGTCGTTTCAAAAACGTGCTTTGTTGTTCCGCGAGTTGAGCTAAAGCAGATTTTTCACTATTTACGGATTGTTCTTTATTGCTTTCAACCGGTTTTCTTTCGCGAATGTGTTTAGTGAGTCTTGCATGCGTGCAAAAAAACTTTTCTTCATACTCAATGTACTCACTTTCAATGTCTTCACACTCACCTTCATTTGCGGCAATTTTCAATATGTCTTGATTTAAAGAGGAGAATTCCGACCACGTTTCATTCAGCTTCTCTAATTTCACTTCCAAAAGTTCGATAGGAGTTGTGGGTACAATTATATCTACAAACGAGGCTGCACGTGTTAAACGGCCTTTCACATTGCCACGAATATGTTTTAGGTTGTCCGACATCACTGATCTTGTTTTATTTATCAAGAACCAATACCACTTCACGAACTGTTCAGTAAACTTTTCTAACGATTTTTACGAATTACGAATATACAAGCAACGCTCAACGCACTTCACGAACAAAAATGTTTTAAAGTTTGAATTTTCGATTTAATTGAGTAAAGTTCAATTTAAATCCGACGCAGAAGGACCATTTAATGTTTAAGATTGAATTGTTAATTTACACCAACGATGAATTAAACGAAAAAAAAAGAGTCGATTGATTTTTGGTGTAAATTGCAAAGGTTTTTTATTTCATTAAACTACAGATTCGACCATCTACTTAAGTCACTTAACGATTGCTTTCAAAAGATTTGTGTACTTAACTCACATAACAGATTTGTCTAAGTGAAGTGTGTACTCGACGGCCACCTACCATCCATCAAGCATTACTTGCCATCAGCTCCCAGTTATGTAGTTGTACAGATAATGTAAAATACAACAACACTTTTGCATTTTCTCTGTACACGCTGTGGCGTGGTCAGTGGTAACGTACCATCAACGGCAGCAACCATCGGCAACCAGTTATGCAGTCCCACAACCAATGTTAATTGCAGCAACAATGTTGTATATCTTCTGTTCACGTTGCCGTGGATCGAACGGGATGATAATGTTGGCTGCTTTACGTTGAGAGATGGTATGTAGATGTACATTTTCGCGAATACAACAATTAGACAGCGTATGAACAAACTAACAATTAAATGAATGATTACAAAAAATTGAATTATCAAAGACCATATAAATCAAACCATAATAAACGAATCAAATAACAAATGAAAGTAAGAAAATAACAAATCGAATAATAAATAACAAATTGACGAATAAAGAAGAAGAAATAAAAGAAATAAATTTTAATAATCCAGAACAGTTAAATTGCCACTGATTTTACAAAAGAGGTTACATGTTTTTGTCATGATACACTAATTGTGTCTGCTCGAGTACGATAGCTCCAAAAATTGATAAAGGTTTCTTGTAGAGGGGTAAAAAACAAGCATATTTTACTTTGGGTTTGGGTATCACTTCGAGTTTAAGAAGGAAGGGGTAAAAAATAATAAGGGGTAAAAAATAAGACTAACGGTTCATTTGAAAGAAAGAAGACGGTAATTAGGCGGCTCCCCGACTGAGGCAACAAGAAACTGGCAATAGGTAACAAGTGATATTGTCGCTAACAATTATTTTGTATTGAATCAAATAAGAGGCATCACATTAAAGCAACTCAATATCGGTTGAACGGCCATTTTACCTGCGCATAGTGCAAGGTTGCTAGAGGCTTTTGCGCATACTAAGTTTTATTTTAATTTGGGAAATATGTCTGACGATCTAGTTTACAGTGGGGGAGTCGGCTGACTCGATTTCGATTCTCCATGTTGCTCCAACACAGATGTCCATAAATTGGTCACAGGGCGCTGCAGCATTTAAGCATTTCTTTCGCAACCAATATAACCTTACAGAACAGAAAAGTAAACACCCTGGATAAGGTAATTGAAGTGTGTCAAATCCTGAAAGACATATATGAAATAACAAGACTTTTTTCAATAGACATTTTGCTATTTACTTTACTTTTTATAATATTCATAGTACCTACATATAAAAAAAAAGTTTAAAGTACTTTTTTGTTTGGCCTGATAGAGACCTAATTCCTTTGGGTCTAAAATGCTCAACATATTAATTATAACAAAATACAACCGAAACAGCAACACTGATAACTAGACGTTAGACCATTAAAACCTATGGAGTCCTACTTAAAACTAGGTGCAGAAAAACGTGGTATAAATTGTCCAACTCAAGGTCATAAAACTAAAAGCAAAAAATGTTTGCCGTGAAACACAAAAAGCTGTAATATCCTGTTCAGCTCAGACTCATTAAACACAGATAATAATTCACTACAGAGACAACAAAAAATACAAATTTTTGGCGCGTGTGTACTTCTTGCACGATGGTGGGACCTCCCGTTTTATGACGACTCTGAACGGCGAATTTGAGATAAACATTTTTGACAATTGATACTACTCGGAGGATTTTTCAGATCACCACGAGAGGAGGACAGTTAAAAATCATTTGGATGTTTCTAAGCCTAGGAATCAAACCCGGACGGTTCATCGCACTAACCATCGGGCCAATGAGCCAGCAATGACAACAGTCTTGTAAATTCTTTAAAATTATCTGCTAAATGCCAATTTCTTCAATTTAGTTATGTATTATGTATATCAACAAAATTATATAATTTAATCCAACTAAACGTTAATATAAACCCACTGTAATGTCATTTACTCGAAAACCTGGCAGCACATGCAACGAATGAAAATATTAAAAAGAATTGGCAGCACTTCAACTGTATTTGACAGGTTGAGGTTAACTATCTGTGTGCCTTTGAATTTTTACGTAGAAAATATTTTCGAAATACTTTGGAATCATAAACATAATACAAAATGCCAACCTATGAATTATCTTTGGTGCTGCGACAAATGAGTCGGGTACGTTAATAGATTAAAGTGAAATAATAGTGTGTAATTATGTAATTTATGATTTCAGCCCGAAGTCGTATCTGTGTTAAGACGAACAGCAGAATCAATTTTTGACAAGGGTGGCATAATAAGAAAACTTGAAAATTTGGGCTCCAGAGCATTACCTCACAAGATAAGTGAACATGGTCTAGTCCATCGGGAAGGAAGTTACTTCACTATTGAATTTGATACAGCACCAACGAAAATCAGTGATTTAAAGGAAGAATTCAGTCGAGACATTGACATAATTCGTAGACATATTTTTAAAGTTCAACAACCGCAAGAATTCGAATGTACATTACACGAAGAACTTCAACCACCCGCCTATAGAAAGGATGTTCAATCAATGATTGAAATTGCAAAGAGAAAACAGAAGAAACAGTATAACTATAATTCAGGATTGGATTACTATCCCTTCCAAAAGTAAAATAAAATTCATATTGTATGTATTAAGTATTGCTTAATAAATCTGATAAACATAATAAGAGCATTGCTCCAATTTAAGATATAGTTTGAATGGAATGAAAGTAATGCAACACACTATTTCCGAATTAAATTCATATGCTTTTATTACTGAAACATGAAACAACTATTTGACTGAACTTACTTCACCCAAATTGTCATTTTAGAGGCAACGGAGGTGTCAGTCAATGAGTAAAATCGTTGGATAGCAGCGGCAAAAAGGTAATAGTTATGACAGTATATGATTATAATTAATGTGAGCTTTCCGCGCTCATAAAACTACGATTACAAGAAAAAGAAACAATAAAGGTATACAATATATTTAAAAAAAAAACAGTATCTACCGAACGAGATAACCCTCCATACCACTATTAAAGAGGTCATTACAGTAATAGAATCACAAATCTGTAAAGCAGCTGGGATACGCAAATATTATCGAAATCTTTGGTCGCTCAAAGCATTGATTATAGAAGACCTACTACTGATGGCCTGATGAATAACTTTGCAAACATATACTATTTTAGTTTGCGAAACAAATGGGATTAAAACTCGTCCCTGGAAAATGTAAAATTTTCTATGACGCACCTTAATCCTACTTTAAGACACCGAATGCTGGACGACAAACAGAAAAGAGAGGGTTGTAATCATATTTGAAATACGGTTTTCTTATTAATACGGAGGATTAGTACAAATCGACATCGATTCCATAGTTGCATACGACGGCATATAAAGAGGCGAAACGCACATAGTACAGTACATAGTATGGTTCTGTAAGATAATGATTGTGATTTCAAACTGCTCAATGAAAGTCGGAAACCAAAAATGGGTTTATAAAAGATGAAGGTTTGTCAAGTGACTTCTGTAACATCTTGAGAGAATTGCGCACCATAACACAATACTTAAACATTAATTAGGGTAACACTAGCCTTATACTCTTGTAAAAATGCAATCGGAAAGAAATGGGGTATGCAATCAATTATCTGTTTCTCAGTTTTGAGCAACTCAAGGATAACCATTCACAGTCGCCTTGAATGGGATTCGATCGAAACCAATAACTGAATATACATCAACACGGATGGGTCTAAAAGAGATTCTGAAGTGGGTGATGTTTTCTCCGAGATGCTTAACTCAAGCATATCCTTTCGTCTTCCTGATCATTGCAGTGGATTGAAAAGGAATGTAACATCCACGAAGCATATTAGCATCTTCAGCAACAGCCAGCGGCAATCAAATCCCTGAAAGCAATCTCGTTCAATTCGATATCAACCCGCGAATGCCGACTGTCTCTTAACGAGATGGCGGAGCATTTTACCATTCACCTCTTTTAGGTGCCGGGATACAGATACATACCAAGCAATTGCAAGGCAGAGCGACTTGCCAGACAAGGCAACTTCGTTGACATTCTGCTACCAGTAGATATGTTATGTATGCCCCTTGCTACATGTAAATTCTTGATCAAACAGGATATTATCAAGAAAGCAAACCGCGGATGGGTAAACGGTACAACGTGACAAATATTTCGGCAACTCTGACCTAACTTTAACAAGAAGCTTTCCATTTTTTTTAAATTTGCAACGCACTTAAGGGGTTATGAAATACACTTTAAATTTGTTACCACAGTATGAGCGTTAAAGAAGGCGAAGAAAGAGAGTTATAGGAAATTTTCTGGACGTAGTATAGACTACATTCACGGGTGGTGTCCGAACTAAATTCTGCGAGTCACTGTTTCTTGTGTTCTTTAAATTTGCAGAACTTTCCTCTTAGGTTTAAGGGTCTTCTTCTTCATATTTTTCACTAATCAACATTTATTGCCATTGAAGTAATGATTGCCATTCCACCGAACTGAAACGGAATTTTCCAATAATTCATATAATAAGCTATGGGAATGACATTTCAATTCCATCATGTGTTGTGTTTTAGTGAAGTTGTTCAATAATAGCTATAACTGGCCCTAAAAAGCCACAATTAAAAATCCTATGAAGGTTTTCAATGATAGCTACAACTAGGATCTTTCTGTGCGAATTTGAAGACACTCATTTCATATTTTAAATATACTCTGAATTCTTAAAAGAAACAGATCTAAGTGTTAAATGTCACTTTTAAGTTTTTTGTCATGTGCAGTGCACAATGTTTTATTTATTTACACAAAACGCTGAAGTTCAAAGTTTATTTTAAATTAATAATCATCGTAGCATGGATACCATTTGGAATGAATTCGAATTGAAAATACCACCGCTAATAACAATACCACTTTCGGATGTAAAATTCGGTAATTTAAATAATTTTACCACTAAGTCGTTCGATTAAATAAAATTTCATTGCAGTCAAGAAAGTACAAACAATTTTCCTGAAGAGATCTACTCAAAATGATATTCTTCTGAACGAATTTACAAACAGCGCGGCATTGCTTTCCCGCTTAATGGCTCGGCGCAAAAACTCCTTTCACAACATGAGCGGTTTTAAATTTGTTTGCAAATTAAATACTGCACTTGGTCGACTCTTAAAAGTTAAAGTGGAAAAACTTGTCAGCAATTTTTGTCAAATGCTTCCAGATACGCTTATTGATTCAATAGCTTACGATAAAGTACCATCCAGAAATAGTTTTGACTACGTATTGCTTAGAATTATTTCGGTTCACAAACTATACCAACGAATTACATTCTGTTGCACCGAAGCTGCTGACTATTTCAATAAATTGATAAAAAACAATTTTTTTATGGAAACCATCACACTATTCCTCGCAGTTATTGCCAAACTTTGGTATTTAACCCAAAAACTGGGGAATTCATATTGTGATCTGTATAGCAAACTACTTCCATTAAGGGCGTTTTTTCCACCGATGAAATCGAGCCTTGAATGTCAGGAATTTGATTTTCCTAAACAACTTAATCGCTTTTCATTGCAAAGTATGAAGGAAGTGCAAACAAAACCTAATCAAATTGTAATTACAATGCACACGGAATCACCATCGCAAGCACCTCCCCAAACAGTTTCTGTACTCTCAAGAATACAAAAGTCCGAAGACATTGGTAGGGCGATTAACAGAGAATCATTGAAACCTGTTATTGATTTGAGTCGCATCCACAACATCGACGATATTCGTCGATATTTTAAGGAAGAAGATAAAAGACGAAATAAGTCCTTAAATTTCTGTGAAACTAAGTATATCCTTAAGCATGAGTGGCTTGCAATACAAAAGTTAGTAGAAAGAAAAATAATTGCTAATGACCACAAAAAAGCTCTTAGTATTTTCAGACAGTTTATTACAAGCAAAACATAATAGGCATATATTTAACATATTAACATGGGTGGTACTACCATTGGTACTGTCCTCACGATATGCGTTTGTGGTTTGTAGTTGTGTTTCTGTAACGAAAAATAAATAAAAACATTTTCAAACCAGAAATCCATATAATGGTTTGTATTTTTTTTTAACTTTCTATTAATATAACTTAACTATAATAACAAAGGTTTATATTGTTTATAGATGTTTTAAGAACATTTGATAAAGTCGTCAACTTTTAATGTAGTAGTCATAAAACAATACCCGATCAAAAAAAAATGAAGATAACAACAAACTTTCTGCAAAGCTATTTCAATCACCTTGATAGCTTGTTAGGAGAAAATTGTGGATAACAAATAGATTACTCTCTTAATCGTTTTAAAAATAATCGTCCGAACAAGCACATGGTGATAACGAGATACATATAGAGTACATCAGTCATATCCATATATGCATTTAAACACTTGTAAAACTCGGCTGGGTTGATGGTCATACAGATTTTGCAAGTAACGAAAGTTAAAATTGTTAGCCATTCGTGATCACACATCTAGTTACTACTATTGTTACTGCCATTGTTTTGATTGCGTTGTTGCGATATAATAACAAATTTGTCAAGCAAACAATTTTTGATAAACAAAGAGTTATTGCACACTAAACCCGCCCATAATAATGGCTTTGTTATTCCACATCCAAATATGGTTACTATTCGGAATTCTTATTACTACAGGCATAAAAGATTTTCCATAAAATACCGTTATTTAAAGGACGAAATGTTTTTTTTATTACACTGAGGCAATCTTACCTTTACAAATGCTTTAAAATTTTTCTTTGAAGTGTTTAATGTTGAATTTGATGCATCTTGCATTGTTGAACAATTACTTCCTTTTGATGACAAATTCATTTTGCGTACCCGTACTTCGAAGCCTCCCTTGATTGAATCGATCCATTCATTGCGCTTAGCTGTATTGACATCACCTTCTTCCTTCTTTACATCATTAAGTTCACTTTTAATTTTTAACATACATAGTTTTGATAACCAAACTTCCGAAGATACCGATTTAGAGGGTAAAATCCTTATTGTAGGCTTTTTGGTGAAGCTTGATTTATTAATAGGAATAAACGCTTGGGTTTGTGGTAAAGCTTCTTCCTTATTGCAATCTGTATTATCAACTGTATCTTGAGAAGGCTTGCTTCCAAAGTCAAATAAATCTTCATCCGAATTGTAACAAGATCCTTTGGGTTTTTGAGGGGATGAGCCGAAATTAAAAATATCATCCTCATCATCACTATCGTTGTCAGTGATTTTAGCAATACGACCCTGTTTAAGGTTCACTGATCTACTTTCTGGCTGTTGATCTGTTGCAGACGTTTGTGGCATCGCTTCGCGATGCGTGCGACTAATTTGGCTAGTTTCTAGAAAACCAGTATATTTAGAATTTGACTTGGGAGTTGATTTATTGTGAGCACGGACAGTTATAGGAAGTGGTTTAAACGACTTGTTTTTATTTTCAATCGCCTTGGGTTTTTTGCCAAGTTTACTGTGTAAAGGCGATGAAGAAGCATCTTCTGAATCATCAAATAATTTATTTGGGGTTTCTGTAATATTTCCACTTTCGGGTGGTGAAATGTGAACTTTTTTAGCAAACTGAAAATCGTCATTGATGTCTGCTGTTTTTCTTTTCCTTTTATCTACTGCTTTATTTGGTTCTTTAGTTTTAACAGGCGCACTAGGCTGTATAGTTTGATTTTGAATTGATATTATGTCCGAAGACAATACTAGGTTTTCACTAAAGTTATCCTTATCGGAAATATTTGGTTTCTTGGAGCTTTGCATATCACTGCTGTTTTCATCGGAGTTATCTCTTTTTCTTTTGTTATCCTTAACTGAATCGCATCCAGAAGTTTTTAACAGGCAATCTTCTGGTTTTTCTGAGCTTTGAATAGTTATAACATCTGATTCGAATATCTCAGAATTTACGGGCCTGGTTGGTACCTTTCTAGCAGAAACACAATCACTATCAGGAATTTCAATGTTACAAAATTCTATTGTGTCGAATTGTGATGTTTGCGGACGAGTATTCTCGGCTAAGATAGTTCCAATATTAGGAGTTCGGTCCTTTAGATTGGATAAAACACTCGAAACTGGGCTGTATGATGGATTGCAATATTTTTCAGTTGTACAACATACAATGGCTAAGCCGATTTCGTATTCAGGTATTGTACGCAGACAACTTGCTTCAAGGAATTCTGTAATGAAAAAAAATATAACAAAAATATTAAAAAATAATAATGAAGCAAATTCCAAAAAAATCTATCTTCTAGCCATATATCTGAAAGTATGGATAATAAACAATACGTCTGAGGTTTTGATTAATTTAATCGCATCGTTGAAATCTTTTAGTTGTTGCTGTAACCAACGCAAAAGTCACCCCATCATAGCGACGGAGGCGTTTTAATTTCATTTTATCAGAAACTGGATTTGCATGCATGCGCTATATATATTAACTTATCGATTTTAATATCCTATCCGCCGTAATATGCCGACGCCTAAAACCGTTTAACATCAACCTAATATGCCCTTATCAGTGTCGTTTTAGGTCTAAAAAGTACAGAACTGATAAAATCTTCACAATTCGGCAGATCATAAAAAAAAGTATTTATAGAGACGAACTTTACAGAGCCATGTGTATACCACCCAAACTCATCCGTGCAGGTTGTCGTTAGAAAATTCAAGTAAATACTTTACACCATCCGGCTCATCCCAGTCCTGTTCTACGGCGCTGAAGCACAGACCGTACCGAAATTATTTTTGCTTTGATGCGCTAAGAACACAAAGATTTGATTGGGAACTTTAAGTGCTTATAGCGATATAAAGCTAGTCAAAATACTCAGCTTTTGGTATCTAAGATTGCTAGGGCATGTAGGGCAAACGGACACCAATGCTCCGGCCACAGTATTTGGTTCCCGTCCAAATACTGTGTGATACTAGACGATACACGAATCTCAACAAAATTTCAGTATGCTACAATGTATCGAATCATGCAGTGCCTGTCCATAATAAAGGGTGATCCATTTCGAGGTTCCCAACTTTTTTAAAGAAAAAAAAAACAGAAAATTCAAATTTAGTGGAGAATGTTTATTATCATTTGAAAGAACATTCTTTGGCATTTTGGCATAAATATACTTTAGCTGCCTTTCACTTTTTGCACTTTTTTTTTATTAATCGATTCGTCTCTGCGCACTGATCATTTATATGCTTTTAAAAATTGTCGCTCACATTTAGTTTAAAAGTTATTGATAAAATAAAATTCCACTTTTTGGGTTATAATCCCATACAAATTGTTTTTTTTCTGCTGCGGTGTACGCAGCATTGCCATGTTGAAAAAAACATCCCAAATAAAAATATTTTAACAAAAAGAAATGTTGACTAAGGCGCCTGCCTGACGACTTTAAATACCCTGAGCGGAGCAACGAAGTTGCGTGAGCGTGGACTGTCCACAGAAAGAGAGTTGAAATCCTTTGTTCCCGCGAAGCGGGCCACGCAGAGTACCGGTTTTTTTTTTCTTTAAAAAAGTTGGGAACCTCGAAATGGATCACCCTTTACATACACATGTCATTTTATTTTTTTGTATCAACATTCCATTGATACTAAAATGAGTTACTCACCTGATATAGAGTCAATTGTCTGTGATCCTTGTGACTGGGTTGATGCAACGTATTGAATAACTACAACATCATTCTGCACTAGGTACGACTTGTTAATGCCTTTTCTTAGATCTTTATACTTTCCTCCAGCTTTTTCTACTATTTGTGAATACATATCAGAATGTTTTTTTGACATAAAAACAAAAGTCTTTCCAGCAAACAATGTTTTTCGTTTATCATTAAAACTGAAACTTGCCGCATCGATGGCTGATGAAAGTGCTGAGCTTCGCTCAGGCAAGTACAAACTGACTTTTGGTGGCTGCTTTGTTTCTTTCAAATGCTTACGATAATCCTTCCAATACTCACATGATACAATAGGAATTTTTTCAATCAAAGCGTGCAACACTTTTATAGTGATAGTAATCTCCGACATGGTTAAATGAGTACATTTTGGCTCCCACTTAGATAAAATATTTCCACCCAGTAAAATCAATTGATTTCTCACTTCGTTTCTTTGCTGTACATCCAATGAGGATACCATTGTATTGATATTATATTTAGAAATTAACCATTCATTCTTAAGTGCTCCAAATAAAACTCTATCGCCCTCTTTAAGTTCGATTGGTTTAGCTTTAGGCAGCTTGGTTTTGGTTTCAATATGATCGTTGTAGTAAGTTCCATATTTAGATCCCATGTCTTCCAACTTAAGGCCATCATCAGTCATGTGAAACATAGCATGGGAGCGACTTATAGATGTATCGTCAGAGAGAACAATGTCCGAGCCAACACGGCCCACGATACACTTCTTTACCTCCGACACAAGATAAAACTTGTTGCCTATTTAAAAGGATTTTATTGAAATTATTGAATTATTGTCTCATTAAAAATATTACCTGTGTGAATATGAGTTATTATCCACATGGTTGGAATTATTTCAATGTTCTTTCGATCCGTTATACTGTATATTTTTCCTCGCAATAGAAAGTTGTACCGAAATAAATAAAAAAAGACAAATATTGGTGTCAGATTGTCAAGAATCACAAAAAAACAAGCACTTAAATATTCAATGCAAAGTTAGCGCAATGTCATCTGTCATTTTCAAATCGGGCAAAGGCACAAACAGCTGAACTATTTTTCGCTGTCACTTTTAGGTGTGTTCAATGAAATTGGGCTTGGTGAGTTTGACTTAGAGTTCTTAGAGGTACCTACTTTAATTTAAAGTAGAAGTTAATTAGTGTGGAGTTAAACCCTTATACATCGATTGAATATATTGAGGTTTGACAAGATCGAATGCGCCACCGGGTATCAAAATATAAAAGTGCAGTAGATATTGGTTTTTATATTTTAACCAATCGAACATGTAAATAATGTTATAAAAGTAAGTATACAAGGCAAAATAATGTAGCCATAACGGCTTTGTCGTTATTTAAGAATAATTTGTTCGTCAGGTCGAAAATAAAAGTTGCTGTAAATCACTTTTTAGTTTTCACTGATCACAAATAAAAATTACGATTTTCTCCGAAAATTTATATTTAAATATTTTTGGATAATCATGTTCTAAAATTCATAAGCTTTGTTTTGACACCAACTCGCCAATGGTTTTCTATAGTTTTTCACAACCGAAATAATATTAAATCAAAACGAAAATCACCCTAATCAAACTGACAGCTATAATTTGTATTAGTTTTAATGCAAGGAGGTCTTAATCTGTCGAAAAATAAAGACCTGCAAAATTGATCTGAGACAAAAAAAAATCAATTTTTTTTGCCCAATGGCACATCACAACAGTCTAAATCGGTGTTTTGACATCTCTAGATAAAACAAATATTTTTTCTTACCAATGGAAATCGCTATTAAACGTTGTAAGCTTTTAAAACTTTAGTTTGACATTAAAACAGTCACATTCACATATCAAAGATCTGCGCTTAACTATAAAAAACAAGGAAACGGGGTCAAACGAAAAAAAAAATACTAAAATGAGATTAAATTCATTGTTTTTTTTCGCAGAAGTTTTGGTAAATAGAATATAATTCAATATTAATTTTCTACTTGTCAAGTACCTGTTCGGTACATGGTCATGTTGGTGTTGTAACATGTATAGCAGGGGTTAGAATAGAAGTGCTTTATAAGTAGAAAAAGAGCACGATTCTTTGCTAAAAATTGTCGAATCTTTGACTTTCGACTTAGATTTGCAAGCATTAAATTCAACTTTCATGATATTTGTATGTGTTAGTATATCTGCAACACGTGAGTTCTGCTCTGTTCTCGTGTACAGATACACTAACTCATATATATACAATGAAAGTTAACAAGCGATTCTACTGAACGAACATGTTTGCGTTTTTAAAAATAAAGTTTTTTTTTAATAAAGTAACAATGCATTTATATCCTAACATGTATATTAAGGCGTCAGTATCCTGAATTTATATATATTATAGTTTATGTAAACTATTTTTTTTTAGCACAATGACAGCAGATTTGCTGCTAGGTACTAAATAAGTCATTGAACATATTTTTGTTCTTATCGAAAATGCCATTGATAACAGTTTGAGAATCACTAATGTAATCGATAACTAATGCCTGCTTATGTAATTTGACGTTTTAGATATAATTATCCAAATATTCAATATTCAGTACTCAGTACAGTAGACGGAAATCGATGGAACATCGAAATTAATTATAGTCATTCAGTTCTTGGGTACTCAAGTGTTTTCATGTAAGGTACATTTTAGAAAGTTATATATTCTTGTATCTTCCTCATCGCTAAATAAGACCCTGTGACTTTCCACTCGACAAAATGTTGCGGTCAGTCTTGCGTTCTACCAAAGTATTAAGTTCCATATATGCGGGAACCAATTCAAGTACAAACAATTTCACCAGACTGTTATCAGTTACAGTTCCAAAACTTGAAAAATCTGAGTGAGTTGCACATAAATACATACATGTTTGCTTTATAACATCTATTTGTCCAATAGAATCCAAATTACCTTTTTGAGGGCCAGCGGAGAAAAAATTACAACTAAGGCGAAAGTAGGCGATACAATTCTTGATGTGATAGTAAATAACAATATCGACTTGGACGGATTTGGAGCATGTGAGGGAACTCTTACCTGTTCCACATGCCATTTAATATTTAAACCAACCGATTATGAAAAACTTCCCGACAAGCCTGGTGACGAGGAACTAGACATGCTTGACCTAGCTTATGACCTCACAGATACTTCTCGCCTAGGATGCCAGATAACGCTAACCAAAGATATGGACGGCCTAGAAGTACAAGTACCAGCGACAGTCAATGATGCTCGCAGCGCGTAGCATTGACAAAAAAAAAGCATCTGCCTTGGGCAGCCAATATGAATTAACTGTAATATTTTAGTAGCAAATTAGAGAATTGTATTTTTCTATTGTTATTTTGCTTTGTTTGTAAAGTGAAATATTGAGTAGCTCTGGAATGGAACAGAAAATAAAAAAAATATATTTTTTGTAGACAATTTTGTTTGTTGATTTGAAAATTAACCACGGCACGGAAGACCAGGGTATATAGGATACATACGGTTCAATGGATTATGAAATAACATAATCATACATGAATAATGTCTTTAACATTAGTCGGACTCGCAGTCATGGTATTTTTAAGTATATAGTTCAAAAGTAAGAACGCTATTTTGAATAGAAAAGAAGATAAGTAGCGTTATCGTTTGATTAAAAAGGTATGTGAAGTGCTTATTTATATAACATACTTGTGTGATACAATGACATTTTGCATTGCAAAACGATTCCATTTTAATTGAAACATTGAAATCATAGTTGTAAATTACATTTTAATTACCTTAAGTTCATGCAAAAAAAAAATCAAGTTCGACATTCCGCTAACAATCTTTTGAGGGTTAACTTAAACACATTAATACGCCAATTTGTAACAAAAATGGTAACAAATTGAAGACTAACGAGCATAGAAACCTTATATGTAATTAGTCAGTTACTTATACCATCGGACATATAGATGGCATATTCAGCCCAATGCTAAATGAAAATTCATCAGGAATTTATTCATATTTCCCTATTCTCTTATTCTAAATTAAGTTTTGTTCACTGTTCCCTTTTGCAATATTTTAAACTGATTATTTTTGGAAAAGTACTCCGGGAAAGAAGAACGCATTCTTAATGTCCGAAAAACGGAGAATTCAAATAAATTTGACCCGAGTTTAGTCCCGACACAGTTCCTGGGAGTTTAACAAAAAAAATTATTAAAATCATTGGTTGAACATTTATTTAATATAAGCCCATTAAAGAATAATAAGACGGAAAAATATGTTTATATGAAAAAGAAAAGAAAATCTTGTGAGTGATCAGAAAAAATAAGTTAGACCAAAAGCTGCATGAACCTTAAGCTAGCAGTGATTTTGGGTGGACCAATAAGGAACACAAATACTTCGGTTGGTAAAAATTAATCCGTTGTTTGAACTTTCAGAATTTGCATTCCCGCTCTCGAGTGGAAAAATGTACTCACGAGGAATTCGGGATTAGAGACTTTTACTCCCAGGAAAAAATACATTTCCGGTGAGGTCTTTTCCCCGGGAATATCTAGAATTGGGCTGACTTTAACAAAAAAAAAAAATTAAAAGCCTTATCTAAGTCAATGGATCGGACACAACGTTATAGAAGCATTTTGTAGACATGTGAAAGCTCTATATAAATAGACTAAAGGACATCTCTCAGTGGGATGTGACGCACTTTAATCTCCCACGACTCAATAAATACATTCTTACAATCTTAAATTTCTATGAGAAATAATTTTTTTTTAGAAAATCATTCATAAAAAGGGTGCCGGAAATGACGGCCTTATTGTCAAGCTATGTAAAGCTAGTAGATATGATTTTGTAAGTTACATACACTAAATCATTAACAAATTTCTTTCGAAATATGAGTATGCCTGACAACTAGAACATCAGCATTATTTACCTGATCCGCTCAAAACGGGACCAGCGGAACTAAACCTCAACATCGGCTTACAAGATTCTACGATGACGCATTGCAATGTGATTTCATTCACATTATTCTTGAGTGGATTAAGAAAAAAACCGAGCAATCTGTGCAACTACTAGGATACGCAGACAATATGGACATCATTCGTCGTACTCTTTCTAGTGGCTGTAGCGGCAAAAACGGGTTTATCAGTAAATATGGTACATAATGCCAAGTACCTATATGCTGTCAACACGAAAAGATACAGCACAACGTCGACGAGTTTTGTAAATCACCATTGGCAGAATATATAACTTTAAGACATTAATGCCTAAAGGGATTTGTCTACCTCGGCTCCACTTAGATTTTACGACATAGAATTGAAACTAAGGATTACTCTTGCCGACCAGTCTTCGGACCATGTTTTTGGCAGTATTTTACTGTTTTCTACACTACAAAACTGCTTCCTTTTTTTAAAAACTGCTTTTTAGTGAAACAATTTAGATATTATCTCAAGAATTATTGTACAAGTGACAAGATCAAACAATGTTTTCATTGTGAAACGCTGGGTGGAAATTTGCAATTTGTCAGATCATCACGAGTGCCAATAGGGCCAGCTTAATCAAATTGCTGCAAATAAAAAATAAAAAAAACAACAAGCGAAACTGATTCTGATGATAGAAATAAATCGCCTGGCGTATAATTTGCTTTCTGTTTTAGTTTTCATTAAATAAAATGTATACTGCAAAAAATACTGTGTATAACCCTATGCCATAGGGGTATATTAGTTTTGACATTAAGTTTGTAACATAGAGAAATAGTTCTTTAGGTATACCTCAAAGTATATGGATCGACTCAGAAACGCTAGCCATGCCTGTCTGTCCGTCCGTCTGTTAGTTACCGATTTTTAAGCCTTTAAATGTATGCTAGTTTGATGAAATCAAGTATATGGGCTCTCTATCCGAAGAAGCAGAACAAGTGTAAAAATTTACAAAATCGCAGTTGGTGGAATATTCGGGGCCCAAGTTCTAAAAATAAATAAACTCAATCATTGGCGAGTTGATGTCAAAACATAGCTTATGAATTTTAGATCATGATTATCCAAAAATATTTAAATTTCAAATAATAGTTTTCGCAGAAAATCACTTCTTAATTTTCACTGATCAACATTTATTTTTATGAAGTAATGATTGAAATTCCACGGAACTGAAATGGAATTTTCCAATAATTCCTATAAGAAGCTATGGGACATTTCGATTCGATCATGGGTTGTGTTCCAATCAAGTTGTTCCAATGAATTTGAAAATTCCCAATGAACATGATGATGTTCATAAGCTTTGTTTGGACACCAACTCGCCAATGAATGAATTTATAAAAAAAGCCGCAAGAAGTAAAAGAATATATTCTATAACTGGGCCCTTAAACTTGTGAAATTTATAGCAACCTACCTAGCCATGATACAACTACTACTATACTAGTTGTTTCACACTACCTAGCCGATGTTTTCCATTTTCGTTTTGTATCCATTTATCGATACGGAACGGATTTGATTCTCCTGTCAGTGTCATTTTTCATTTATGTTTGAAATTAAATAATAGACTCTTGACCATAGTGCGTTTCAAAATCAAAAGGAAATTAGAACTCACATAAAGGAGAAATATGAGCTTCATACATGCAAAAGCCCGACAACCTGAAACAATACGGACTATACAGAAGGACGTAACGTACACTAATGAACTGACTGAAGACTTGTCGGACATCCTTCGCATGACAGGTCCCCGCAATTGGATAAAATATAACAATGTCTGTAAGCTTATCGCTGAAATTGTGTTCCATGGATTTGCTTCCGTAAACAATTTACAAACTCTTGGCGAAGAGTATACCGGAATAATTCAGATCGATTCTAATTATATGTCGGTACCTTCGAAAGTCGTAAGAATGAGTTGACAACATCAACCTTGCTATCTAGTAACTGATTACAATTCTAGCTCCAATTGTCAGCCATTATACTTGAGTTCGGTGGAGAGGCGCTGTACATAAAAGTTCTACAAAAGCTTGAAAGACAAATTGACAACAATGACAACATCGTCCCAGAAGCAAAAGATAAACTAAAAAAATTGTTGCAATTCATGAAAAACTCGACATTTTACGCAAAGGCAATACATAAGACAATATTCTATTTAAATCCAAACAAGTATCAAATTTCTAAGAGAATAACTGGTATAAACTACACTTTAATAAGACACTGGATGCAACCTGACCATGAGCTCTATGGGTACAGAATTCTCGGATGGGTAACATTACTCCAATTAGCTATAACATTAGCATTAAATACATTTGACGCGTGGAAAGAGTCTTCGAGGAAAGCAGCTGAGAGTAAAAACAATAGACACAGGCTAGCGCGCGTATTAAAAAATAGTAGTAGTAGTGAAGCGCCACAGTGTATATTATGCCTGGAACCTCGGACAAACACAAGCTTAACATCATGTGGACATTTATTCTGTTGGCATTGTATATTGGAATGGTTAGATGAACGCGATGAGTGTCCCCTATGTAGAGAATCGGTTAAAAAATCAAATGTCGTTCAACTGCGTAATTATATATAATATTTTAGAATATGTAATGAAGATTTGGATATCTTTCTAATTTGGTGTTGGTATTTTGATTTTTATTTAGACTGATGTGTATAGTGTTGTTAAATAATCGAAGGGCACAAACAGTTATACATAGGAGCTTTAATATTGTTTTATTGTTTTTTTTTTTTGCATTTGTACAATGTTTAGGTGAAGAAATAAATATTTGTATGTGCGTGAACTATAACAATTTGAAAACTACAACTGCTATAAATTTAAGAAACTAGAATTTAATTTCACCGAAAAGTAAACTATTTTCTATAGTCCAATTTATTATAAAAGGGCTGTCGGCGAAATGGAAACAAAAGAATCAACACCATCCAAAAACTCAAGCAATAGAGCTAATTTTTACTTTGCCATCAAATTTTACCAATCAAGACTGTGCTCTTTATACCTCGAGTCATGGACTGCGCTACCACCAGTTCTAATATGTTCACAGTCTTACCTACAGTGTAAGGCAAATCCTTAAAAAGAACAATTAAATTCAAATTGACACCCATAAACTTTTAACAGATTAAGACCGGGTATGATGCACTCCACAGTGACGCGATGGTTATGGGTCCGATTCTCAGCCGTAGCAACACACAAATGATTTTGCACTGGCCCTCCTCTCGTGACCTGACAAATTGTCCGAGTAGAATTAATTGTGAGGAAAAGCTTACTTTAATTTCGCTGTTTGTTGTCGGCATAAAACAGGAGGTACCGCCATGTGCAAGAAGTATACATGAATGGTTGTGAGAAAGCAAGGCCTTGGGAAATAACGAGGCTGATGCACAAACAAAAATATTTTTTTATGATTCACTCCCTAGCGCTCTAGAGCGATCACCGATTTCGATATTCCAGCTAATCTGATACTTCTGTTGCTACACACTGCAGGACAATTGATGCAATGGTCAGTTTGCAACTAGGAGATGCACTGTGATGCAATTTCTTTAGTTTCGTACTAAAGCAGAAACAGCGTAGGGCAAGTGTAAACACAGAAACCATTAATTTTTAAAACCACAAGTTTAAGAAAGTTGTTAAGTTAATCTACCTCGGACTCAAGATCAACCATACAAATGTCAATTTAATAGAGATTCAACGAAAATTGTCTATTTGAAATCGATATAATTTACCTATAATTTGATCGTCATAAAAGAAAATTGCAACAAAAGTCCTAGCTTGGAAGTAGAATTCCCACTTAACACCTAGCAGTCTCGCCATTAATATAACTGGAAAATGGACGGAAAATGAGGACGCTCTCTAAAAGTAGAAATTTAAACAGAAGTAAGATCAGAATGTTGACCTTGGAACAGAATTTTTTAATACTTTTAAAAAAACCAAACAAGTTGGTGCTTGAAGAACAATTTCTCCTGACTGTTTAATAAATAAGTGAATAAATAAATAAACTGAAAGTCATCCGACCGAATTGAAGTGAGGATTGCGATATCTTTATTTATGCATCGCTTGTGGCCGCGTTGTAGTGGAAATGTGTTCGTTATAACTCTGTGCGTTCAATTCAAGCCAAAATCCATAAAACAATAATTCAAAAAAAAAATTAAATAAAGTTTGGTGGTAACTCGCCTTTAGGTGTATGTAGTGAGTGCCACATTTTGCTACAAAGTGCTGACGACAACCAACTGACCAAAATATGGTTTCTCTCATCATTCGATTCGATCCACATGATAGTAGTAACCATCTTTTCCTTAGACAACCAACAACGAAAATGGGCGACAAGCTGTGAAAATACGGATTTCATATCAGGCGACAACAAAAGTCGTTCAACAAAGTTTTGAAAACAATGTAGTTAGCATATAGGGGGTTGGAGAAAAGAAAGAAAAAAAGTGATAGTAGAGACTTACTCAAGAGAGACTTACACCATCCATGGAGTAAGTCTATACTATCACTTTCTTAATTCATCTTTTCTAACTCCCTATGTGCTAAAACATATAAATGGTAATCATTACCCTCTATATCTTAGCATTATCTTAACTTAATCCTAACTAGGCTGCCAAAAATCAAGGTCTTCCTGCCGAGACACATACTTATCGTTTTGTTTACTTATAGCACATAAAAATTAAAAAGAAGGGAAGAACACCGGCTTTTTAGAAAGATGAAAAAAGAGCAAGAAAAGCGCGCGATCGAGGATATAGAGAGGTGCCACTCCACGAACGGTGTTCGCAAGTTTTACCAAAGTGTAAAAGGTTAAAGCCAAGGATACAAAAATCCTGAACAGGATAATACTTATTTACGTAAGTTGCGCTACAGTCCGGAATGAACCTGGGCCTCAACTAACCTGCCTCTCCAATTATCCCGCTCCTTAAATAACTGCCACCAGCTGCGCACTCCAAGTTGGTTGAGGTGGGTTTTTAACTTAAGATTTGTCGAAGAATTTTCCTCTCGAATCGACCAAGGATTTCTTCATCCGCTTTTGAGACGGTCCATGCTACAGCGCCGGGATGATCAGGGTCGTATATAAGATCTCCTTAATAGTTGGAGTGAGGGATTTAGTACTGAATTGCCTTCTAAGCCCGAAGAAACAGCGGTTGGCAAGAGTAATTCTTCGTTTAATTTCCGACGAGCTGTTGTTTTCAGAGTTAATAGCGGAGCCGAGATAGGCAAAGTCCCATTGTACTACCTCAAAGTTATATCTGCCATTTATTACGTTCTGTCCAATTGGTCGATGTTGTTGAGTCCTACCAATGATGTTAATATCGTCGGCGTATGCTATAGATTTTTGGAAAATGTTGCCTCTTGTAAACATAATTATATTAGAACCACTTGTTAACTTACTTTTGCTATATTAGAATCATATGTAATCATAGATAGTAGGCTTTGCCTAAGAAACAATGGGGAAGTATTGAAGTATGAAGTATGTTTCATGAATTATAAATGCGGATAACAAGGTGGCTGCATCAAAGAAAATCAAGTATAAATTACTTTTATTTATTTGAACGTAACACTCTGGTGTTGGCTCGGGAGTTTCGCACAATCCTCTCGAGAATCAAATTGAAGAAGTCACATGACAGCGCATCGCATTGCCTAAATAATTTTTTATAGAATGTGTCGGTGAGGTCGTTTCCGACGTTGATGGAGCAGCGAGAGTTTGGACGGTATACCAAAACTAGACATGGCTCTATTTAATCGTGTCTATCAATTGTCGTATGCGGTTTTGAAATCGATGAGTAGGCGGTGGGTATCGATATTTGGACTTCTTGGGGTTTTTCCAGAATCTGCCGGAGTGTTAAAAATTTGATCGGTTGTGGAATTTCTTGGCCTCAAACCACAATGACAAGGGTCCATCAGGTTGTTGGTAAAAGGTTTCAGGCGTTAACACATTACGGCAGGTAGATACTTGTGTCCCATAGTTGCCGCAGTTCAGAGGATCGGGTAAACGATGCTGAGGTACCATTCTTCAGGCATACTTTCTTGCGACCAAATTTGGCGTATGAGTTGGTGGATGTTTCTTACCAACTCATCTCCGCCGGCTTTATAAAGCTCAGCTGGACGGCCGTTATTTCCGGCAGCCTTATTAAGCTCAAATTTAGGTATTGCTATCCTCACTTAATTCAGGTCGGCTGGTTGGCAGTTTTAGCTGTTGTTGCCAATATTGAATGGTTCGTTCTGCCTGACAGCGGAATGTTGTTCGTCATCGCCGCTTAACAGTCTGAAGAAGTGTTTCTTCCATATCCTCACCATCGAACGTGTCTCAAGCTCAACTACGATATTTTCTTGTTCATTTCGACAGGATTTTTGCTTTGACTTTTTACACTTTGGTAAAGCTTGCAAACATAGTTCCTGTAGTGGCACCTCTCTATATCCTCGATCGCGAGCTTTTCTTGCTCTTTTTTCTTCTTTCTGAAAAGCCGGTGTTCTTCCCTTATTCTCTTCCTATAGAGCTGCTCAATGGCAGCTCTCGTCTTCACCTGCAGCTTAGCCTCATAGGCCTCGTTCTTCGCTGCGAGCATATGTCGGCAATCCCTATCAAAACAGGGGTTACTTGCTGGTGGGCGCGAGAAACCTAGCACATCAGGGCATCGTTGAGGTGGATATTCGCATTCTTACCTTGGCTGCTACAAGGTAGTGGCCCGAGTAGATATAAGCTCTTTGGAATGTTCGGACATCCAAAATACTGTATGTGTGCAATGGAATCATTTTAGTTGACTTTTCGTAGATCGGGAGACCGCCATGTCCCTTATGGATATCGAGGTGAGGAAACTGTGTGCTGGCTATAGTAGCATTTCGTTTCGTAGCGAAGTCAGTTAACCTAAGTCCGTTACCAGACGTGGTGTTGTCGTGTAGGCTATGTTTTCCGACAATACTGCTGAAGATGTCTTCTGCATTAAAATCTCCCAGTACGATTTTAACATCGTACTTCGGTAGTCGCTCATAGGTTTTGTCAAGGAGCTCGTAGAAGCAATCCTTAGCTATATTTCTTCGTTGGGGCTTGAGCTCATATAAGGATTATGTTGTCGAATTTTGCCTTGACGCGGATTGTTAAAATGAGTTCGCTAATGTCTTGGAAACATAAGACTTCTTGCCTAAGTCTGGCACTTATAACAAATCCGAATCCGAATAGTCGCTGTTTCTGCTCACTATAACACCTTCCGCAGTAAATTTCACGGTCCCATCCCATCGTATTTCCTGTATGGCAGTAATATCTGCTTTGTAGCAGTTAAGGGCTTCCGCTAGTTGTTCGCTTGCACCTCTCCTGCTTCATGGTCTCACATTCATTGTGCTAAACGTCGCGTCGTTGTCCTTTTTTCGTTTAGCAGGGTCGTCAAAAATAAAATCCGTCCTTTCCGAGGCTGCTGATAACATATAGGTTTTTAAATGGTTGGGTAGTTAACCCAAAGCACAACCCCATACCTGGACGGCCGGTTCTATTTTATTTATATTTACTTCCCTTATCTCTGGTCTTAATTGTGACCTGAACATGATTTGGATAGTGTGCTTGATTTGAATAGTCACTGAGTAAATTAAATAAGTGAATTTTGGAAAGTGATTATAGTGTGCGAATTTAATCGTTGGTATTTGATTTCAAATAAGTGTAATTGAATTTTTAATTGAGAAACCGTTTTGTAAATAATACAATTCTAGAAATAAGAGTTTGTTTAAATAAATTAGGTATTGTTAAACAGAAAAGGGTTTTATCATTCGCAACCCGGCTTCATTCAACAATATCAAACCTGAGAGATTATTCTTCGCCCACACGGACAATGAAATTCTATGTGAGGGCACCTTTATCGTGAGGCAACCCAAGGCCAACATCATCTTGATTGAACCGTAGTCATAATAAACTCGAGCTCGAAACCCTGGTTCATATTTTCTATAGTGACATTAAGCGGTATTTAAATGCAATTTACGTTAAAAATGTTATTATTGGATATATTGCATTATTATTACATTCTAAAGGGCAACAGACGGCCATACCATTTTTCACATAATTGTTTTCACAATAATTATATATAATCGGAATGTACACAGAATTTAAAGCAACACAACATGACACCCGTTTCTCAAAAGCAAAATTAATGAACAATAACGGAGTACTCGTACGCCTTGGTTAGTCTGCTTTAGGTGTTAACTAATAATCACTAGCTTGTTTCGAAAGGTTCCGATATTTGCATACAGTCTTAAAGCATTCAATACAAAGAATAAATGATTTGATCAAATTGTATAATGTACATATAGCCATACATACATCAATTGTTTATTTCAATATTCAAGTAAATACACAGAACATTGTTGGATAATTGCTACGCTTCTATTACAAAAAACATGTGAATAAAAATAGATTAACAGAAAATAACATAAAAAAAATTACAAAATGTATTCTTAGTAAGGAAAATGTACATCACAACAAATTATAATATAAAATAATAGTATACATGTTCTACAAGCGGTGCGTCCAGAAGAAATCCTTACTCACTCTTTCGTATTGAGAGCATCCATATAATATATTGTTACGGTATGGTATTTACAATACGATAATTAACTCTTTTTTTTATATATCCTTAACACACAATTTTATTGAATAATGTATGCATATATATATATATATATATATCTGCTACCATATAATCTATTAATAATAATATCGCTCTTACTCTATAGCATTAATAAAAAAAATGTGTTTTTCATTTCTTTTTTTTTGTCAAAAAATCAATTTTTTATTTTATATTGTTATACACCTTCTGGTATATGTTTATCTCAATGACGAGTGATACTACAATAATATTCGTGGTATTATATACTCTTCCTTTTTTACTGTCGCCTTATGGGCTATCGAATCCTATTAGCTGTGAATATTAATTTACAGTTCTGTCCCTAGCAAACAATTTACAGAAAACATTATTAGACATCTTCAATGAGCATACTGAAAAACGTGTGCTCTTGTTTTGTTAGCTGGTTTCCCAAAATTATATACAATTACTTATTCATACAACATCTAAAAGGGTCAATTAGAAAAATAAACATTTTTTCATGATTTTGTTTTTAATTGTTATTAAATAGGTTTTACTACAAACTAGATTTTTTTTTATATTTACATTGTAAGCAACAGTATGCTCACTTAATAGAGTTTTCTTTTGACTCGATTTCGAGTCGCCAAATACTACTTCGATTTCTTATTAGCAGCTGTTCGCTTTTGTACAAGTCGATCTTTTAATGTTTTGATAAGATTCTCGATATCTTCAATGTTGTAGCTGAATATAAGCGTGCATTGTTTGGCTTGAATATTGCCTTTGTTAAGATTCTTTAGACCGTGTTGTAAACAGTATATGTTTCCCTCGTCAGTTTTCACCATGGATATATATAGATTAGCTCGGCACAAGTCGCATTCATATTGTATAGAAGAAATTGGTTGCTTCTTCGATTTAGTGGATTTTTCCGTTAGGATTTTTTCGGTCGAGGTTACACCAGCCGCCTTAAAAAAAAATGAATTTATATTAATGGTTTATTGAACAGTTCGCTGAACCTATAATAGTAGAATAATAAGATTATTGTTTATAGTAAAAATAATCACTATGGCCCCATGATCCTGGTTTACTGTCGGTTTTGTGCATTGTGTCTTTTCGATATACTCATTAGAGTATTTTTGACTTTATTTTTACTAAAATACAAGGCATTATTCAAAAAGTTAACTAACTGCCGCATTGCGACAAGCTGCTAACATCAAAGGGAAATGTATCGCAATTGAGAAGCTGAAAATTATCGAAAAAAATGGTAACTATAAAGGCCATTAATACTGTAAAGGGAAATAGAAAAATTCCATTATAATGAAATTAATCGATCCAAAAAAAAAAATCACATCTGAACAAGCCCAAATAAAATCACTAACAAGCAGCAATCAGGACATGATATTTCATTTTTTGATGTATAGACGAATTCTTTATATGAATGTGATTTCTGTAAGCACGGTACATACCTACTTACAACGACCGTTATGGTAATTTAAAAAGGCCCGCAAGATCATGAAGTTGGACCTTTCTGGACTTATTTCTATGGGCTTTTTTGGTGTCGTTGATGGTTGGATGTTGTAGAAAGAGGGTCGACTCTGATTGGCTTTAACTTGGCAATGCCCAGTGGTTGTAACTCTGACTACACATCAATTGTGCTTATTTTTACCTCCGAGTGGTAACCATCGGATACTGGTCTCATCCAACTGGATGTAACTTGATAAACGGTAAGGGCGGGATGACAAGACGAAAAACAGCAACACTGCTAAATGAAAAAGGACAACGACGTTCGTTGCACCTGGAATGTAAGAACATTAAACAGGAGAGCTGCAATGGAACAAAAGAGGATGAAAAACTGTGAAATCTACTACGGACCGTGTTATAGTGAGCAGAAACAGCGGCTATTCGGATGCGGATTTGTTATAAGTTCCAGACTTAGGCAAGAAGTCTTATGGTTCCAAGACATTAGCGAACGCATTGTAATAATCCGCATCAAGGAAAAATTATCCAACATAGACATTACAAGCTTCTACGAGCTCCTTGACAAAACCTATGAGCGACTACCGAAGTACGATGTTTAAATCGTGCTGGGAGATTTTAACGCAAAGTAAGAAGTGAAGACATCTTTAGCGTTATTGTCGGGAAACACAGCCTACACGACACACGTCTGGCAACGGACGGACGCTACGGAACGAAATGCCACTAGTTTCCCTCATCTCGATATCCATGGGACATGGCGGTATCCAGATCAAAGAACGGTTGCAGCCAAGGTAAAAAAATGCGGATGTCTACCACGCAACAACAAACCATAAATACTGTAAAAAATTTAATGTCAAAAGACTGCAAGAGACCGCCAAGGCCTTCCGCAACTCGTATCCCTAAACCTCTCGATACTATCAGCATCGAATGTCGAAGAGCATTCTATCTATCGAAAAATGCGAACGCTTAAACCGTTTACCAACAACTTGATCGACCCTTATGAGTGTGGTTTTAGGCCTAAAAAGTCCACAACTGATGAAATCTTCACACTTTGGCAGATCCTGGAAAAAACTGAAGAAGTCCAAATCGATACCATCGTTGATTTCAAAGCCGCATACGACAGCATTTATAGAGACGATTTATACAAAGCCATGTTTAGTTTTGGTATACCGACCAAACTCTTCCGTTTGTGTAGGACGACGATGAAGAATTCTCGCTGCTCCATCAGGGTCGGAAACGACCTAACCAACACATTCGATACCAAAAAAGGATTTAGACAAGGCGATACACTGTTACATGACTTCTTTAATTTAACTCTACTAGCATATGCCGACGATATTGACAATTATTGGTCGGACTCAAAGTGATGTCATAGCCACGTTTGCTTATATAGAGAAGGAAGCGGTAAAAATGAGTTTAGCAATAAATGAGGGTAAGACCAAGTATATGCTGTCAACACGAAAGGGCACACAACATCGACGAATGCGACAAAATGTCACCATTGACAGATGCAACTTTGAGGGTAGTACGGGACTTCGTCTACCTCGGCTCCGCTTTTAAATCTGTCCTGTTCTAAAAAGAAAAAAATATTCCGCATTGGACGTTTAAGATGGCTAGGAAACGTACAACGAATGGACACCAATACTCCGGCTCTAAGAGCCTTCAATTCCCAGCCAGGCATCGGAACAAGTAAAGGAAGAACTTCGAACTGGAGGCAGTTCACTAAGGACCGGGCCGTAATTTGAGGCCCAGGTTCATTCCGGACTGTAGCGCCGTCGATAAAAAGACTATTATTCGGACAAAATTTTGAAGAAAACCATAATGCGTACTTACTTCATGTGAGATCAACTTTTAAATATAATTAATATAATCCTCTAAGCTGAATTAAAAGAAAGTCAGTAGAGGCACTCAAGCGGCCATAGTGATTTTCCGTTAATGGCCAAAACTAAAAATTAATTTAAGAGTAAAACGAATTATAAGACATTGTTACAAATGCACATAGTAAAATTGATTTTTAGTATCATTTAACTTGACGAGAAATTGAAACTGGGTAATCAGTATTATTTCTAATATTGGCGGTAAAAACCGTGGTAACCTCATTCGAAATATTTAAGAACCATTTTTTAAATTTTTATTTCACCAAAGACTTTATATGGTTTAGGTTTAATGTTATTTCCAAAAACCGTTGTGTATATCAAATTTAAAATAAATGCGTTCAGCTTCCAGATCCCGACAGAATTGCGCAATCCACTTTTTCGCGATTCTCTATAAGTAATGATAGCTCTGATTAAAATCTCGAGTTTGATTTTATTTAAGAAACTCGTGCTACTAGAAGCAAATAAAAATAAATCCAAATGATTGTAAACAATCCACTCATCGAGGTAATTCTCAAAACATGATGGAAGCAAAATTTTACTTATAATTAAAAGTATACGGATTGATTGAGTACTTTTTTACTAACTGTATGTGGAAACATTTTTTGAAAAGGGTGAAATTCGACTTCATAATAGACCTGTCAAAGTAACGGCAAAAAGAAAAAAAAAATCGATTCGGTACTTTTTCACTGACTAACCGATACAAAGAATTCGTTACTTTCTTATGTTCGATAGAAATCATGTCATTTATGTTTTAAGTATGTATGTACTCACTACCCAATGACCAAGGTACGTCAGCATCAGCACATTGAGGAGCATTGACTTATTATATATTGTATGGACTGCTAGTAGCCAATTTTACGCATGCTCCAAAACTATATACAGGACCCTGTTTTACTGCGGAAAACTAAGTAAGAAGCAAAAACGTTTGTATCATCACATTGCAAAAAATTGATGTAAATGATCATAAAACATATGTAAGAAACAAATTTACAAAACTTGTTCAGTTTATGGATCAATAAGTAAAGAAATGTATTGTTGTATTCGAAATCACTCTTTGTAGTCTTCCATCATTTGAATAGATGACGCTACATGTCGCTGTGGAAGAGAATCTTTTAGCATGGTACTATGGAAATTTAGCTTGATGGCGGCATCTGTTTCGGAATTTTAGGAGAGCACATCCACATTTCCGAAGTTCAAATTAATTAATTATCTTTATTTAACATTTTAGTATGTACCTAGGTTTTAGTCACAGTGCGGGCATTTGAAGAGAATAGGAAGAAGGGAGAGGTCGGAAAGATGTTGGAGACTTTCTCCGAACTAACTTTGAACCATTTCGAAAGTTGGTGTTACGTATAGGCGAACTTCCACTTTCTACTATTTTATTTCTTTGAATTATGGTTTCCTGGAATTTGGCTGAGATTGAACACACAACCTTCAATTCAACCAACACCGTGGCCACAATCTTCTGAGCATGAAACTATTCAATAACAGAAAGAGATGCGATCGAAAAATAATGAAAATATACAAACAAAACAAAATTATCAAACAGTTTCTAGATTAAACAATGCGCCTCAGACGAACCAAATATTAAGCGGATATCCAAATCCGGCAATATTAAAAGATAACTCTTACCTTTAGCTGTTCTCGGGCAGCAACTTCTTTTTCAAACACCTCATTAATCATAGGCAGCATCTGAGAGAGTACGTCTACCGTTACCCGTTGGTCGGATGCCAAGGCAAATAGCAATTGCTCCAAAGAAAACATGGCAGGCTCACAGCTATCGTGAATATCCTGAAAAACCAATTTTTATCGATTTTAGGTTTTGAATTGAGTTTGAAAATAATTATCTTGCTCACCCTAAAATCATCTTTGCCAAGTTCCAGCCAAGAACTTGTGGCAAAGTAAACGCTTTCCGAGACAACGTATCCCGTGGCAACACTCGATGTGTAGGCTCTTGGAAAAATCACAACGTATTCCCCGGGTTTTTGTTCTATTCGACACAAGGATACTCCACGATCAGTTAGCATATGAGGGGGGACCATTACTGTGTCGCAAGGTAGCCAAATTGTTTTGTTTTGACAATGTGTCGGGATCAGTGATGTAAGCGCTGCCCGGAAGTTTGCGCTCTGATCGTCGGGAATGCCATACCATAATTTACTTGCCCCAGTATGTAGGTACTCGATCCAAGAAAGGCCATGCGGGTCACGATACCAGCAGCATGCGCTAAACAACATACCGACGTGTAAAGTTGGTACAGTAACACCCATTACTGGCCCTAATGATCGCAACACAGATCCCGGGTTATTTGTCAACACCTTCAGATTCCATGGATGTCGTGCACACACTGAGCCCTTGCCTTTTGGTCCTGGGGAAGGAAATCCGTATCCCCAACCACTAGAATCGATAGATCCGGAATGGACACAAACATGACTATCGCGAACAGCAACATGTCGCCAGAATTCTGCTTCTACCTCAGTTACAGATGGTTCTGTATTCTTAAACCACAACGACATTGTATTTCTTGCAATCCGAAAGAATTGGCTGAGTGGCATACTACGACCTTTGACTATGCATTCCATCGATACTCCATCAACTTCTTCCTCTGACTCTTCGTCATCTTCGCTTGATACCTCATCATCCTCATTACTCACGCTTTCGGTGTTGACGAAGCGATCAGCATTTCGTCTGGCTCTGGCTTCCCGCTTTGCCCAGTCAGCTTCCACTTCGTCAAAGAGTTTCTGTCGTTCACTTGGTGATAAAGTGTCGTATGGAAGGAGATACTTACAGTATATGTCATCGAGCTTAGTTACACGATCCTGCGCTAACTTCGGAATGCACATATCTTCGGCTACACGAGCCCACTTTTTCTTTTCTATGACCTCCTTGAGACCACCTAATTCTTGAACGGTATGATAAAGTCGAGGTAGGTCCACTTCCATACCGCCAATCCACGGCGGACGATTCATCACAATGCTTTGTGTGGCCAAATATTTTTTTATTGCACTCAGTTCTTTTGCACTGGGGCCCCAACGATGCAACATCTTGTGCACGTACTGGTTGTAAGCTGTGAAGCGCATGTCATCCGAAACTCGGCACTCTGGTTTAAAGCTTGCTGGTGGTATAATTTTACAAATTCCAAATCGAGCGGCAATAGGTGTAATCCTATCAATAAACTCCATGGGGTCTTGAAACTCCTTTTCTGTCGGGCGGAATATTGGAGCCTCCACCATTTGGGTTGGATCGTCGTGACGTGGAAACGCCGTATTATTGCACATTTTTATAGGAGTGTCGTCCTTGATCTTCTTACTAGATTGACCGCGTGATTTATTCGATCCGGAAAATAAAGAAGAATTTGAATTGACCCGTGTCAAAGCACCACCACCTGACCCCGACGGATTAACTAATTGGGTTGTGCCGGATTCTGAGGATTTGAATCTAGGTTGAACCGTACCCACAGGCACACTCTTTGAGCTACCCACAGCTGCCGAAGAAGATGTTCCAGGTGTTGCACTTTGTGTACTCTGTTGAGCCGCTGCAGCCGTGACGCTACTTTTCACTTCAGCAGACACAGGCACTGTTATTGGCGCAATAGCAGTTGCATCTTTATTATTTGCCACAGCAGCAGAGCTGAGTAAGTTTTTGACTATTTCAGAAACATTCATAGAATCAGGAAGTGGTTTTGAGTTAGATCCCATCTGTGACTTTGTCACCAAAGTCGCGTGCATTACAACCTTTTGATTGGGGCCCTCTGGTCCCTCTCGGCCTAGTTTTACAGCAACACCCTGAATGAGATCAGTTTTGCCTTCACTACATCCTCCAACTCCTGCGCCCTGTAGCGGTATATAGAAAGTGTGGACATCCGAATCAGAGTCTGCCAAATTAAATTCGTTAGTTTTGTCGGCGGATTCCTTTTGCTTAGTTAGCTCGGATTCAAGACTGACTTTTACAGGTTTATTGTTTTCTTCCGGGCTGAGGGTCACAGACACGCTCGTCTGGGGTGTAATACCTCTTTTCTTATCACCACCAATAGTTAACTGTGGTGGTTCTAGTTGGGTTATTTCTTCTGTGTGTGATTCGCGACGGCTTTGCCTTCGGAATGGTTTGGATAAGGGCATCTTGCTGCTGTCGTCCTCCTCTTTATCAAATGAATAAATACTCTTCTCATTGTCTGCTGAAAAGGCGCCAAACGTGTAGGGGAAGGGGGTCTTTTTCTTATGACTTGTAGTTGTTGATTCCTTTAATTTGGAATTATACACAGTTGTTCTCTTCGGTGTTTTGGTTGCACTTGCTGGCGATCCTGTTATTGATTTAGTTGTTTGTGGTGGCGTCGAATTATTCTTGCTGTCATCGACTTTCTTTTGCTGGCGCGGAGAGGAAGTAGAACCTGTTATTGTAGTAGTTGAATTCAGAGGCTTTGCAGCTTTTTGTGGCACACCTTCCTTTGTCAATTTCTCCTGAACTTTTTTGGTTTCTTTTTCCTCTTTTCCTTTATCTATTTTGTTTTTCTCTTTCGATTTCGCAACTGTGTCGTTTTTCTTATTTGACGAGTTTGTGGCTTTTTGTGCCTGGTAGTCTTTGACAGCTTCTTTGAATTCTTTGTTAGCTGCCTCTGACGATAGAGAACAGTCTTCCGGTCGCTGATCGTCCTTAAGCGCAACAACCGGTGTGGCTTTTAGTGAAGGACCTTTACCCGACCAGGCACTTTCACTTTTACCGAGATCTCTGGTGGTCTTAGATGAAGAACTAAAGGAAGTGCTCTCTTTGTCGTCTCTTGTAGGCGGAGGCGTTGTTGCATAAATATTTGGACGCAAGTTGTCATCAAAATCGTCATCCAAATCGTCTTGAATTTCATCAGGGTTCGATGAGCATTCAATCAGCCACTTTTGGATTTGCTCATGTGTCATATTCACTTTGGCTTTGCGTCTCTCCTTGCTGGAGAGTTGTTCGCCCAAATAGGACTCCGTTGGTACCACTGGGCCTAATACTGGCTTGTGGATTGAGCCACACTTGCCAAGCGTACACTTGGTGTTATCTGGGCCGGAGCTCTGTGCCAGACTGACACTAGCAATTCCAAAAATTTTACCCGATTCCTCTTTGCTGGGCATGAGGTTAGCAGCTAAAATGCTCCCTATTTCATCTTTAAGCGGATCAGCTGAAACAGCATTCGACGACGATGTTGATGGCACAATAGGAAGCTTCGTATTTGGCGTACTCTGAGTTTTTGGAGTAGACATGTCAAACTTTACTGGGGACGGTGATGGGAAACTAGTGCTTGGTCTCTGTAGAGTTGAAAGTGAGGATGAACCATCAAGACAGACTATACGCCTATCAATGTTTCGATCAAATTTCGGAGTAAGGAAATTTGGATTGATTTTTGGTGATGGATATGCTTCAATTGGAGGAGGATATGTTGTAGGCGGAGTTTGATATTTAATAGTTGGCGGTAGAGGAAGAAGTGGAATTTGAGATTGAGGTGTCTTGACGACAGGCTGTCGTGGTATGTACGGTGGGGCTGGAATTGACAGATGAGTGGGTAGTTTCGGTTTATCATCCATTTTCGGTTTACTTTCAAATGGTGGAGTCACATTTAGAGGAGATGGTGTGGGAGCATTACACTGCAACGTAGACGCAGGTGTTGTTAGAGGCAAGAGGTTCAAAATTATAGGAGCAGGCTTCGGCCCATCAGCAGGCTCATCTTTACGGGGTGTTAGCATAATCACGGGGGAGATATCCGACTTTTTTGAATGTTCTGAATCTTTTTCACTGTTCTTCGTTAATTTTATTGCAAGTGGTTCGTCATCCGAGTCACTAAAGCTTTTTTCAAGTTTTCGCTTGGTCTCGTTTACTTCTTCATTTAGTAAGAAATCTTCCTCGTCTTCTTTGTCGTCTCCCATCTCTGATTTTCGCTCTTCTCTTTTTCGGAGCGTACCTTCTATTTGAGATGGCTTAACTGGTTTTTGCTTGGCAAGTTTAGTAATTGCATTTTTTGGCGGTCGACCTCTTCGTGGCTTGTCTGTTGCGGTAGGAGATTCTTTTGCATCGTCCTGTTGTGAAGCAGTTTGCTTATTTGATTGCCTATTTTGATCGACGTTCTTTTTTAGTTCTGATTCCATTTTCTCCATCTCCTTTACATTTGGTAAATCTGGGAAACTATTCAGTGAGAGTTCATCGTCTTCATATTCCTCCTGTTGCAGTTTTTGGCCGATAATTCCCATGTAAATTGTTGCAGCTTCCTTGGTTTTTCTGGTGGGTCGTATGCTTCTATTTTCAGTTTCTAACGCGTCAGGAGCTGGTAATGATGATACTGCTGGGGTGACTGGCTTCTTCTTTTGTCTTGGTGCAGCGTTAGTTGCTTTTATTTTTTTGTCATTCTCTGTCAATTTCTCATCTTCTGCATCCACATTGTTGGAATTTTTGTTTTTATCTACAATTGAGTGTTTAGAACTTTTATCGGATATAACACTTTGTTCTTCGTGCACTTTTTTCTTAGGCTTTCTTCCAGTCATCTTCTTTGTATTTTCAGGCAAAAGCGCTTCTCCTTCCTGATTCTCCGTTACTGGTATTACATCAATAACTGGTTCGAATGGCTTTTGTTGTTCCGCAGCAACTTTAAGTGCTAATTTCTTATCTTCTGAATTTTCTATTAACAGAGAGTTCGGTATATTTTCTTCATTCAATTGAAAGGCGGCCTTATTTTTGACAAATGATTTTTGGGTCTTTTTAAGTGACTTCTTGCTGGGAACCCCTTTTTTATTTTTAAGTTTGATAGCTTTTGCTAGTGGCTGTTCGTCTTCCGAAGAAAATTCAAAAACATCCTTTCCTACCGATGATTCTTCTTCTTTGTCGACAACCACCTCTGTCACCGGCGGTTCATTGATTATATTTTCACAGTTTTCCTTTTTGTTTTCAGAAGCTTTATGTTTTTCTTTTTTCTTTTCTGAATTCAAATCTTCTTCTTTTTTCTTTTCTGAATTCAGATCTTCTTCTTTTTTCTTTTCAGAATCTTCGTCATTTTCCTCACGGCGTATTACTTTTACTGGTTCGAAGAACGCTCTCTGGCGTGTCATACGTCCCGTTGGTTCAGGCGATGGAACAAATATTGGAGCTTCTTTTTGGCGTGGTCTTTTTATTGGTTTTTCTTTGACCTGCGGTACTTTAACTTGAGTGTTAGATACTGGTTCTGGCTTTTCTGCTGGTGTATGAATTGGAATAGGCTTAGTGACAGTTGAAGTCGAACTTGCTTCTAATTTTTTTTTTGCCGAAGTAATAGGCTTTCCTCGTTTACCTTTTTGTTGAGGAGTTTTCTCCGTTTTTACGATATCTTGTTGGCTGTCAATTGACGCTGTTTCTAAATCATTGTTTTCCGTATCATTGTCATCGGGTTCCGCCAAAGACTTATTGGTATCTCTATTACGAAAAGATCGACGATTTCCTTCTGTGGATTTGTTAAGTTGTTCCTTTGATTTGTGTGGCGGTCGTCCACGTCTATTGCCTTCTGGTGTTTGCTCTGCCCTTTTTCTGACGGCAAATGTCATCACATTAGGTTCTTCATTCTTTCTTCCAATTGATTTTTTGGTATCGGTTTTTTGACCGGGTAACGTAGATGTAGAACTTTCGTCTACGTTTGCATTCTTTTCTTTTTGTTTGAAGATCGCTGATCTGGTAGATTTTTTAACTTTTGACAGAGACTCCTCATCTTCTTTTGCTTTATCACTTGGATTTTCTAGAGATTCATCTTTTGAGCCTTGTGTTGTATTTGGATTCAGAAAATCTAAATGAGCTGGTAATGCGGATGTACCTCGAAAGCAAAGGAATGTTAAGAAGTCTTCAGTTTTCGGTCTTTTGTTGGGTAAAATTTCTGTCGGAGGCTCTCGATTTTCTTGCGTTGATGAGTTCGCTAATGATGTACTGCCACCAGCTGCAGATGTTGAAGACGAAGCTAATGCTGCACTGTATGATGATGTAGGCGCACTTTGACCTTGAGCAAATTTTCTTTGTGCTTGCACTTTAGTCCTAAAAAAAAAAAAATTACATCAGTTTTATTCAATGGACAAGTAAATTGACATTTGTCGAATCAATAATACAAATTGAGATTCATTCTGCTTTATAAAAATGAAATGTGTACACGTCTCAAGTGAAACATGTCCTACCCCTTATCTGCAGTTTTTATGGGTAACTACTTATCCCATATTGATCCATACCAAAGATTATAAAGCCATACAGATCACGCATTGAGAACAAAAAACAGAAACTTTTGGTCACCAGCTTCATGGTACGGGTGGGCTGTGTGCACGTGCACATATGAGAAACAAGATAAAAATTATACAGCGGGCTGTTGCAGTACGACCCGCCATAGAACAATTTTTCTTGTACTCAGCGCGTCATCTGTATGGCTTTATAATCTTTGTCCATACCTACTAGTTTAGAAATTTTGACAAACTGTGGACGTACATACTCGGAAAATTTTACATTTGATTTATAGCTACATGATCTCTAATTTGTGACTAAGAAAACGAAGCCTTTGGTCAATTTTGGAGAGCGTCAATTTTGACAAATCGTTAACAAATTTCGTATTTATTCCCTTTTATTTGCAAATACGTACAAGTCTTTAGTGAAACACTTTCGGCGTGAATGGTAAGAATTTGAACTATGGGTTTATATAAAAAAAAAATACAAATTTTTGGTGCAACAGGCTCGTTAGTACCCAAGGCCGGGCTTTCTCACAACAATTCATGTGTGCGTGTGTACTTCTTGCATGATGGTGGGACCTCCTGTTTTATGCCGACTCCGAACGGTGGATGATTTGTCAGATCATCACGAGAGGAGGGCCAGTGAAAATTCATTTAGTTGTTGCTACGGCTGGGAATCGAACTCAGACCTTCTGCGCGGCAGTTCATTGCACTAACCATCATGCCACAATAGTACCTCTAGATGTAATACTTGTAAATAATAGGGATTAATACGCATGCGTCTTATAAAACAGTCATGATGTTTTTGATTAGTAGCATTGGTCGACGCATGTATTCCGTACGCATAAGCCTACAATACGTACGTACAATTAAATTCCCATGTATTTGTCGATGACGAAACACAATTTTTGTTATTGGATAAGACGCAACCAGTGAATTAAATAAAGCAGTGATATAAGAGAGTGTACCGCGATAAATCGTTTCTGTGCTGTTCTTAACATATTGGCTAGTCGTGTGTAACAACTTTGCTTATTTTACGTAAGGATCTTGGTTTAACTTAATTGACCTCGTGCCATCTTTTGAATCTGGTCGATTGTGGGCTGAAAGTATCATATGTCGATGTTTCTACAAAAATGAGACTGGCTAAAAGACAACCATGAATGGCGCACGTTATCGCGTTATGATAATGGAATAATTGCTGCCTAAAATCGAAGAACGCGATCTCGACGGCATCTGATTTTAATAAGTCGGCGATACTTGGCACACAGCCCACCAACATAGGTTATTGCCAAATTTGTTAAACAACCAGGTCATGTTATTTCACACCTCTAGACGTTTTCAAATTTGGGGCTACCTAAATCAACTACGATTGAGAAATTAAAAGCCAATATTAATCGCGTTATGCAACGAAAATCGAAACATCGGGTCAGAACACGTCAGTAGTTAATAAATGGAAATTACTGTGAATAGAACTAGAATTATATGATGAATGTTGATCTACTAGGCCTTAGAAACAGTGAAACATAGATCAGACTTGACATCATGGCCAGGTCGAAAATTATGTTTACATTTTCACCTTAAGCGGAGTTACGGTCTTCCTTGTCGTATCAGCCCTGAAGGCTGGGATGAGACTTGTTTCTTCGTCAGACCATTAACGTTCATTTCCTCGCTATCTTATCTCATTTGTTTCATTGCTTTCCTAGGACCTATCTACGTCGTATGTTCAATAATGTGTCATTCCTGGGGGTGTTGTTGACTCCGAAGTAGATCAACTCTTTAACAAATTCAAAGTTGTTGATATCAACAGTGACATTTTTTCCGAGCTTGTGCGTCGTCAGTGCTTTATTTGTTACTAGCTGATACCATATAGTTTGTCTTACACTCGTTATCTACAAGACCAAGGCTACAAGCACGTAACTTGAAAAATACAATCGAGGATTGTTGATCGACCAGCAACTTGAAACAAACCTTTCTCGGCAGCACGTAATTTGAAACTTATTTTATAGTGTTTTGTATTTAAAAATGTAATTGTGAACTAACGGGTGATCCAAGTAGAGATACTTTTTTCAATAGCCTTTTTTGACAGATCACGTGTGAGTTGCGTCATGCTGTCATGTTATTTTTGTTTAGTATTGTTTGGCATTTTATAATGGAAAGACTTACGAGTGAACAACGTTTACAAATTGTTCAACTTTATTATGAAAATTAACGTTCTGTGAGGAATGTGTTTCGTGCACTTCTCTCAACTTATGGTCAACATAATCGGCCTACTGAGCGTACTATTCGCAACACCATCACCCATTTTGAGACCCAGCATTCATTATTGGATAATATTCGACCGAATAGACCACGTCCAGCACGCTGTGAAGAAAATATAGCATATACAATATAGTGTACACGAAGACCGTAGAGAGTCGATTCGGCGCGGTTCGCAGCAACTCGGACTGACGTATGGAACGACTTGGCGCATTTTACGTCAAGATCTTAAATTGAAAGCGTACAAAATACGGCTTGTGCAACAACTGAAGCCACTCGACTTTCTCAAGCGACATCGCTTCGCTCTATGGGCTCTTGAAAAGTTCCAAGAAGATCCGACGTTTTCGAGGCAAATTTTGTTTAGCGATGAGGCCCATTTCTGGCTCAATGGGTATGTAAACAAACAAAATTTCCGCATTTGGGACGAAGAGCAACCTGAAGATATTGAAGAACTGCCACTTCATCCAGAAAAAACAACGGTTTGGTATGGTTTGTGGGCCGGTGGGATCATCGGTCCATATTTCTTTAAAAATTATGGTGGTGTGAACGTAACCGTCAATGGCGACCGTTATCGTGCCATGATTACCGACTATTTGATGCCTGAAATTGAAGCTCGTGATCTCGGCGACATTTGGTTTCAGCAAGACGGCGCCACTTCCCACACATCGCATCAATCAATGGACTTATTGAGAGAACATTTCGGTAAGCACATAATTTCACGTTTTGGGCCGGTCGATTGGCCACCAAGATCGTGTGATATCACACCGTTAGACTTTTTCCTGTGGGGATATGTAAATTCAAAAGCTTATGCCGACAAACCCGCTTCGATTCAGGCCTTGGAGGAAAACATCACGCGTGTCATTCGCCAGTTGCCAGTCGAAATGCTCGAACGAGTGATCGAGTATTGGACTCAACGGATGGACCATCTGCGACGTAGCAACGGCCAACATTTGATAGACATAATCTTCAAAAAAATAAATGCCAAAGAATGTTCTTTCAAATGATAATAAACATTCTCCATTAAATTTGAATTTTCTGTTTTTTTTTTTTTTTTTAAAGTAGGGAACCTCGAAATGGATCACCCTTTACAATGTGAAGTTCAAATGGGTATTTTTGAATTTTAAATTCTTAAATCACTTTGCAAGTTTAAATTAAAAATGATATTCCTTGAGTCGGAAATTGAGGGTGAAGAAGGAGCTAATATTAAAATCGAAAAAGTTTTTTTTTAGGAGATAAAAGCAACCCACAAGAATTATGTGAAAATTAGTAGTGGTAAAAAAAGAACAACATCGAAAAATTGTTAAATCGATTTTTTTTTCTTAAATTTAGGCAGCAGTTTAGGGTCAGCAAAGAATGTTTCCTGATGATACTAAACTCATTAATTTTTCCAATGCACATAAGAAACACAGAAGTTCCACCAGTATTACAGCTTTGTGCAACACTGAGTCTCCTAGCCATACGGTACTAATGTATTTCCGAGTATGGCACTGACAACAATTTCAAGGTTCCTTCGGCGTACCTTGGGACTTTTAGAAAATAAATTCTGCTTTACATGGATAAAAAATGTTATGTTATGTTTTTTAAGTTTTAAATCCATGTTTACTCAAATTTTACTCTTGCATTTATTCTCTTGCAGCAATTGAAGCAATGCAACGATTCCCAGAAGAGGTAATAAAGTTTTCCTTATATCCGCTTGAAAAATATAGCGAGCTGTCCAAGGTCTTGCAATTTTATCCAACACTACTTTTAATACTGATTTATTGGTGACAGTTTTGCTTAACGAAAAAAGGGCAACAATTTTCGTATCTGTACCTGAAATGTGAGAACATAAATCTGGGAGATTTTAACGCAAATGTAGGAAGAGACGACATCTTTAGCGTCGGAAAACACAGTCTACACGATAACACGTCTGGCAAGGGACTTGGGTAAATTAATATCGCTACGGAACGAAATGCCTCTATAGCCAGCATACGGTCTCCACATCAAGGAACGGTAAGCCAAAGGGATCACATTACGATAGACAAGAGACATCCAGTATTTTGTATGTCCGAACATCCCGAGGGAATTACATCGACTAGGAATACTGCCTTGTTGCAGCCAAGGTAGGAATACGGAAATCCACCACGCCACAACAAACCTGCAATGGCCTTCGCCCAAAGAATAACCGTTAACCGATTAACTCCGTTGTTTGCAATAGTAATAAAAAAAATAACCAATATTAATATGAACATCGTACGTGACCATAATGTGCTTTAATAAATTATTTTATGTGAATAATAAAAAGGTTTAGACATAAACAAAAATATTCGTTGAGTGATAACCCCCTACAAGGGTTATAAGATATTATTATTCTACTTAATATTTAATATTTAAGTAAACACCATTATTGAAATAAAACTATGTGTACATCAGGCATCAAGTAAAGGCACCAAGCGGGAGTTAATTTATGGTGGTTACACCAATATTATTCAAAAACAAATTCTTTTTTTTTTTGTTCAAATACTAATCGATATTTGATATGAATAAAATATTAGAAGATAAAACATTCTAAAGTTGAATTATTAAGAGTTTTATACAATTTCTATAATTCAATTAAATGTGTATACATACCTACCCAAAGTAAGTAGGTATGCACATGCATCTATGGGTGCAATAAGACTTAAAAATTAAAATGTCAATACAAATCTTATAAAACTAATAAATAATATCTTACGGTGAATGAAGTATACAAATTTCATAGGATAAATTACAGAATCTGCCAATTATTTCCAATTAGTTAAAAGTGCTACTTATTGACAAGGCATAAATTCATTTCTCCTATTAGACACACCCTCACTAAACAAATTTATTTATTTCCTTTTTTTGTCAATAAATGGAAATAATCCAGTTGTTAGTTCATACTTTAAGCAAACGTATAAGGATTAACAGAACCCAAATGGTGATTGCATTCGAGTCGCGACATTTTCATATAGAACTAAAAATGAGCATTTCTTGTTAGCCAAATTAGATGGGGGCGCTACTATTTTTTTCTTTTTTTTTGCAATAACTTTTTTTTTACCTTTTTGGCATTTCTGGTGACGATTCAATGAGAGGAGACTCCTTCCGCTTTCTCTTGGAGTCTTTGGAAACCACCATTTTGCTAGCAAAAATATTCGAGTGATCAAAATAAAAATATTTTCACTATGGAAAACAAAAAAAACTCGAACTTAAATTTTCCTGCAAATTTTTTGTCTTCATTAGTTTTTTTCGTTTACATTTTCACTTGGATTTCGCGCACATATACACAGAAAAATTACATATTCGGATTATAATTCATTTCAAAAACAGTTTATTCTAGTTTTTAAGGGAACTTTTTGGAAAATAAATGCAAAAATTTACATTTATTTTGGAAATTTTTAACACGACATCACATTACACGAACTTTTTTTCTATTCTTCGCCGCTATCGCTTTGAACTGGTAGCTGTGGCTCTCAAACTGTTCGTTGACAATGTTTGGTTCTGTTCGTTAATTGCAGCAGGACAAAAAAAAACTGTAGTTCTAAAATCCGCGATATACGTTGGGTTGATGTTAATTGCGTTTTTGCCTCGCCATTCGTTCATCCCCAAGAATTTCATTCCCTTGAACGCCGTGGCCACACACAAAAAATGATCATTGGAATAAAGTCAGCTTTTAGACCTGGAATGCTGGGAAATCAGAAACAACCCCACATATATCAGCGTCTTTGATACGGATATCGAGGTCTGCACTCGGGAAGCAAATTTCAAATGAGTTAATGCTTACGCCAAGAATTCAGATTGAAATGGGTTCTTGGTGCAATATTCCTTTCTATTTATCACTCACATAAATTCTTCATGAGACGTTGAATATGACTTTCATTAAGTAATTTCCCCGCAAATGTAATAGTGCTTACACACCGAATCATAAACTGAGTTTTTGGCAAAAAGTTTACGTAAACCACTAGATGCTTTCACACCGAACTCTGACCAGGTTTCGTTTGACATTTCAATCAGCTGTCAATTGTGATTTTGATACTAGCTGCAACATTTGTGTGTGAAAATATTGTAATTGAATAATAAAATGAATTCTAATATAATCAAACTAATATTAGTATTTGAAGTTCAAAATGAAACAAATCTAAAGATTTTGACAACAGTTTTTGACTCTCAAGCCAGCCGCTACGAAAAAAAACGCAAACAAATGCTTTCGCAAATTGTGAAACTCCAACACAAAAAAGCTATTCTTATAAAGGCAATAATGAAACACAACAACAGAGAATTACGTGGATAAAGGTGAGTTTTTAATTAAGTTCAAAATAATATATAACACCTAACTCATATATGTGTTTTGCAGATGCGGACGAGTACATTCTGGGAAAAAGAAGTGGTTGAGAACAACGAAGAATATTTTAAACAACACTTCAGAATGGCTGCCCATAACTCCACCAGGTACTCCTCATATTGCACACACCAGAGCTTCTTCTTTTTGTTTTTTTTCTTTTCCAAATCCATTTTATTTTAATTATTCAATCCTGTGAAATGAAATGATAAATGGAATATAATATGAAGAAAAAAAAACATTTGTTTTGACAGCGAGTTCATCAGCTGTTTTGTGGGACGTGTGGAACACGAGTAGAATCTATGAAAAGGTGTGTTCGTTCCAACAACCTTTAACGAGATGACGTCTGCGAAGTGGTTTTGAGATGGTTACGCCATAACCTACTTGTTTTTGAGAACTTAAAACGTATGGGAAAACTCGGTTTATGATGAAGGTTTCAGGTGTTTTTGCGTAAACTCAGTTTTTGGTTCGGTGTGAATGCCCTATAAAGGGCTCAGGTTTCCTTTGCGCAATAAGGAAACTTTTTATTATTCTAAAATGTTTTGTAAACTGTTGTTATGGCTCACTGATTACGAATGGATGCATAGTTTGAATATGATTTCAAGTGCTGATTTCATTTGGTAGCACTCAAGATTCATCGATTTCGCAATAAAAAAAGCTCAGAATTTAATCCCAAAACAAGAATGATCTTGCACTGAGAAACAGGGCCTACACAAGATCCTTAGGAGGAGTTGCTGAAAGCAGTTTTATACAGCGGTGTGTATGGAGATATCCTAAAACATCAAAAAATAATTATTATTTCTTTACAAAAATTTATAATTTATTTGCGTTTTAGGCCATATTACGATAGAAAAAAATAAGACTCTCAATGCGTTAAATGGAAGCCCGACTTTGAGTCCAGGTATAACTATCATTAAAGCCATCATTTGGCATTTTCTTCTACTCATTGCGGCTGTTTATAAATAGATTCATTAGCGAGTTGCTATCAACACAAAGCCGATGAATTTCAAAATATTTTTAGAGATTAATAAAAACAAATGTTTGTTCATGCACGAGTTAACATTTTGTTTTTCTATGATTAAGGTTAATTTATCAGGAGTAATGTTTGTCATTGCAACCAAACGAAACAGAATTTTTCCATAATTCCTATAACAAATTACTCAAGTAACGTTTTGATTCCATCATGTTGTTCAACGATAGCTAAACCTGAGATTGATGTGGATGTTGTTTGCTCGTCAAAAATTTTCAGTCACATTTTATTAATAATCATTCTGAATGCAACCATTCTATGTTTAATCGCTACGGCATAACTCGCAAAAATGTCATTCTGTCAATTCATTCCCTCTTGCAAAACTTGTGTTCTCAAACGCTGGATAATTAATAATATATATTATTGTGTTGCAACTGCTTTTGTATATTAATAAAATGAGTGAAAACGCAGGCAATTGGTGCTTGATTGAAAGTGATCCTGGTGTCTTTACCGAGCTAATTCGTGAATTTGGTATGTAATTATTAACCGAAAAAAATGCCGGCATAACGCAACTTCACATAAACCTACGATTTAAACGTTATTATTTTTAGGTTGCGAAGGTGTCCAAGTAGAGGAGATATGGAGCTTAGATCCTGAGTCGTTTAAAAACCTTGAGCCTATCCATGGACTTATCTTTCTCTTCAAATGGGTGCAAGACGATGAGCCAGCAGGTTCCATTGTTTCGGACAATAGAACTGAGAAAATTTTCTTTGCAAAGCAAGTTATCAACAATGCATGTGCCACTCAAGCTATTTTAAGTATTCTGCTCAATTGCAATGACGAGGACATTAAACTCGGAGAGACATTGACAAATTTTAAGGTAAGTGATTTGCAATTATTTGTTGTTAAAACAAGGATGAGATTTGTACTTTGTTTTTACAAATTAATATTTCTTATAGTTATACTTCTCTAGTACACTTTATAAACAGTACTTGAGTACACTTTAAAGATTTCAACTTAGTATCTGATAGGGAAATGCAGAGTCGATACTAGTCAGTGTCGTTTTGTCCTGTCACCCAAATTTATTCTTGGAATAGTCTTTGTTTTAGACAAAAAAATGTTAATACCTTAACAGATAAAGTTACCGAATCTGGATTTGTAAATATTCGTCCCTCACTTTGAAACTTCTATATATAACGGTAACGCAACCAATTCAAATTAAAAAGGTCTTGCTAATTATATTATATTGAATTTGTTAGATATATCAGGTGTTGAGTATTTCTTTTTGTCTTTCTGATCATTATGCCATAATTCTTGGGTATAAAATTGTCATTATTTGAATCCGACTCATCAAACTCAAAAACAGTCTGAGAACGAGATGAATCACCTGCGCTGATTACAGAAAATTGTAAACCTCGAGAACTCATCAGGGATTGAACTACAAACAATTTTCCCGAAAGCTTTTAGGCAGTAAATTATTTATCATGTTTGCGTTGATAGGTTTTGGGGACCAAAATTCTACGACTTTACTTACAGATTTACAGGCTTGGTCAACCAGGACATTGCACGTTTCTAATTCAGGGAGCAGGGGCTCTATTACATAAAACAAAACGAGCAGCAAGTAAACGGTAGTCACGATAAAGTGCGATTGTGTAAAACGAGAAATGTTTATTACAGCTCAACGAAAACTATAGGACTGCCAAATGACAGTCGTAATTAATTACGATTATCGTCAAACCTAGAGCGATACTCGTTTTATGTAATCGAATTTCAAAGATATCGAAGTTATTTCAACGATATTCGTTTATTAAAATAATACCCCAGATTTCGAAGACTAATGGTCGCAAGTTAATGCATATGAGTCGGTAATGCATATGAGTTGTGTCTTTGTAATTAAATATATATCGGATAATTCAATTGTTTTTTCATATCGATTCCTTTGCACATCGAATCAAAATACATAATATATAAAAAAACACCTTTGTATGACTGACGACTGTACGTAACATAAAATTATTTTTGCTTTTAGGAATTCTGTCAATGCTTTGATCCATACAACAAGGGTTTAACACTAAGTAATGCCTCTCAAATTCGCACCGTTCATAATTCATTTGCAAGGCAAACACTTTTCGAGATAGACTCCAAAAACCAAAACAAGGACGAGGATGTATTTCATTTTATTGGATACATACCCATAGATGGTCGTCTCTATGAATTGGATGGCTTAAAAGAGGGTCCAATCGATCTGGGTGCAGTTGAAGCATCTCAAAACTGGATTGACGTAGTTCGTCCGATCATCGAAAAGCGAATGCAAAAATACAGCGAAGGTGAGATACACTTTAACCTCATGGCTATTGTTTCGGACAGACAAATGGTTTATCAGAAGCAAATCGATAAATTGCTTAGTGGCGACGAAGATGCTATGGACACAGATGACAAACAAGTGGAAGTGGCCAGACTTAGAACTTTGATTGAGGATGAGATAAATAAACGTAAACGTTACAAGGTAATTTGGTTATTGTCGTGCATTTTGTTTTTACTAATAAATATTATTTTGTATTTTAGATTGAAAACATCCGCCGCAAGCATAATTATTTACCATTTATTGTCGAACTTTTGAAGATGCTCGGTGAGCAAGGCCAATTAACTCCTCTTTATGAGAAGGCAAAGCAACGAGCATTGGAAAGGGAGACTTCATCTTCTGCTAAAGCAAAGTCATAAATGCATTTATTGTTTAGGTTTATAATTGAATGTACTACATGAATATTGATATAACCAATATTTTTTATTAAACGTTAAAATAGTTGAAATAATAATGCTTTGAATATTCACCGAAAACTGAATGGTAGTATATTCGACCTAGCATTCGTTCCTTTAGTTCCTCAAAAGCGAGTGTATTTTCATTCAATAAACAATTTCCTGCGTTCTGTAACAAAGTTGCATAGAAATAAAAGGTATGATTCTTTAAAATTTATTTCGTTGTCCTTATGTAATGAGTTTTTTTTCAAAAGCTTACCAGGATAATAACACTAATATGACTTCATAGGAGATACAAGAGATTTTTCATTGTGTATATGGAAGGAGCCAAATAAAAACATTTGGTCATCAGTTTATATTTCCGTCGAAGAGCATGTGGAGTCCAATGACCAATTCCATGTTAAATGCAATTAAAAAAAAGTAAAAGCTGGCACAGAGTGTTCATTTTTGTTTGACAAGAAAATGAACCTTCAGAAGAAAACAAAATTACTCTTTTTTGGCAACTACTGTTAAATGTTAAAAAATATAAAAGTTGCTTAAACCACTATAAAGTGGTCTGGTCGTAGGTACTTGGGCATTATATAGAAGAACAAAGTAGTCTATTTTTAAATATCTCGTAGCTCAAAACAGGTAACTTAGTTGCCACTGATTTGCCAATAGAGGTTACATGGGCTGAATTCCAAAAAGCAGTACTTCTGCATTACTGCTTAACCAAGCGTTCCAAAACGAAATCGAATTACTATGATGCAATTCATACTTTTTTTAAACGCATTTTGAAAGCATCAACTGCTCAAACAAACGCAGAAAGAGCATTGTGAATGTTTGAAATGCAAAACATATGCTAAGTAATGCGCGTTTTCTAAGTTTTCGGATTCAGTTATGTTGTCGCCATTAGGCATTTAAACCAATTGCGATCCCTAGAAGGTGCATGAATTCTTTCGATTTAACGATTGTATTCTTTATTCCGAAATGAGAACTAGTTTTTAAGGTAAAATCTGTACACTGCGTTTTTTTTGTTGTCCCCGTTGTTTAATCTTTAGTAGGTCTCACTACCCGCACGAGAACTCACATTCTAGAGAGTTAATAAAAAGTGTGAATGTGTTAGATTCAATGCCTGTCATATAAAAAACAAATTTTGTATTTAGAATTTAATCAATTCAGTAAAGAAAATAATTTGCTACTCGCATATACATATATAAGGGGAATTACTAAGCTTATTCTTGAATGCAGATTAGAGGGTAGACGCAGACACATTGTCCTAATGGAAGAAAGCTCTTGACTTTCTGGTCAATCTTCTCGAAAGATTTTAAAAGCAACTTGTTTATCAAAACCAAACAAATATTCAAGCAATTTCAAAGGCATTTGAAAAGGTTTTGCATCAAGCCCTTTTGTCGAAAATGCGCGCATTTGGAATAGGTGAAGAACTTCTTCTATGGATTAGAAATTATCTTTCAAAATTTCAAAGCCATTTGATAGGGTTTTGCATCAAGCCTTTTGTCGAAAATGCGTGCATTTGGAATAGATGAAGAACTTCTTCTATGGATTAGAAATTTTCTTTTAAAACGTTTAATTCAAGTTGTTTTTGACGGATTCAAGTCTGCAACTCACCAAATAAATGCTGGTATTCCTCAAGGCTCAGTATTGTCTCCGACTCTCTTTCTCATTTTCATCAATGATCTCCTGTGTGCAACTTCTAATCCAATTCATTCCTTCGCTGATCACAGTACTCTCAGCTTCTCATATTCGTTTGCAGATTCATTTCCCTCATCTTCGAACGTGGAATCTAAACGACAACATATGATAAGCTCATTGAGTTCCGACCTGGACAGCATCATCAAATAAGGTGAATCTAACAGACCAGATTTCAATGCTTCCAAAACACAGTGCTGTCTTATGTCGTTAAAGCGAAACCAAAATCTAGAGCCATTATCCATAAATGGCATTTACGTCGAAGAAACCGAAAAACTTTCCATGTCGAATTTCCCCGAATTTCTTAACGCCCGCACTGTGCCAATACATATAAAGGGTATTCATAACCCCTCGAGTGCGCGCAAATTATAAAAAAAGCATACCTGCGCATCGTTTCATGCTGATACACATAATTCGTATACATCTATATGAAAATAAAACTGAACGTTTTGAAGACAATTTCTTTTATTTTAATTATACAGAGATCTCTTTCAAGCGGATATATATGTAATACACTATCGGGCAATTGCTATCCGTGCAATGGCGATTTAACCCATGGAACTTTAAGGTAGGTGTACACATTTTTAAAAGGCAGATTATGGTTTTATTAAAATTTAATGTTTTCTTTTAATTTCTTAAGAAACAACAATTTTAAACAGGTCTAACGCGAATAAATTTTCCCGAGGATTTTTTCTCGTCAGCAATGTAAATCAGATTGTTGAATAATACCAGTTTCCCGGGAAAATTTATTCACGATAGGCCTGAAAATGTTCTTAAGAACTTGGCTTTTATTTTCCAAGGTTTACAGTTCAGAGCCAGCTATGTATCTAATTTCACATGCCTTGTAGCAAACAATATAACAACGTGGTGAATGGTGAAGCGAATTTTGAGTCCGTGTATTGGTTGTCAAAAATTTCGGAGTATAACTTGAATGGTTCAATGGCTCTCTGTCAAGAATAGTACAACACTAACATTTTGTGTAGAATAAAGAGCTGTATATAGTTTTATTTTTAATCGTTTAACATAAACGAATTGGAAACTACGTCATAGAGTTGAACGATTGATTGCTGATGTAATTGCTAAATATACATTTACACAGAACTGCTAATAAATGTATCAATCGACTGAATCAAGATTAAAACATATGGGAACATTTAATATCCTATCCAATTCCATTTCCTAAAAATGGACGTGGCTAAAAATGTTATGGGTATTATATATCGAATTTATTACATTATGTTACAAACTTAATGCCAAAACCCCTATAAATATAATATAAAGAGGATAAAATTGTAATTAAAATTGGAAAAGATAAGTTACAAAGTAAGGGGGTATATTAAAAGTTCGGGTAACTAATAATATTTGTTCATGAATCCTATATGAAATATATCTAAATTGAGTTATTTTGAAATTGTTAAGTAATACCAATTTATTATTTTTGACATTTAAAATATATGTATGTTTTATGATAATTTATTCATCTCACAAATGTATTTCAACCCAATAAAAAATGTATGATCATTTTCAAAGAGAGAATTAAAGTATCGGTATTGCAGTCCTATAAACTCTTTCTCAATAAGACCAAACTGACACATTGTAAAATAAAATTAAATCATCGTGCATATTCTGATCAACTTCCCGTGGTACATAGTTTGTTGTAATAATGAGAGATTAAGTTAAAGTCTTGATTTGTGCTATTATTCATTAAACAAAATATCGTCTAAAATTTACATTTCGTTCCTAAAAACTCTCAGGAAAAAAATATTTACTACTTAGGAAGTAAAAAAATACTAAACTCTCAACATTCAATATCATGAGAGTTAAGTTTAATATTCCAAAATGTAAACCCCGGTTCAGAGACAAATTAAAGCAAAAATACGGGAATGTGTTTGAATAAAATACAGGGATCGAATTACCACATCAGTTAACGAGTGAGTGAAATGCATACGTAATCAAATAATCCAGTAAATACATTGGGATGATCACATACGAAGGGTCAGGTATCGAATGCACATTTAAATTGTATTAATCGTACTACTAAAATTCTCCTACGTTGACGTTAGATGGCTGACAAATATCAAATGTGTTGTTTTTCTGTGAATGTTATGAAAAAAAATTGGTGTATTTAAAATTTCTTAACGAATTTCTTAATGAATGAAAACCTTTAGTAATCATTTATTTTTACAAAATCAATTTTAATTTTTATTTAAATATATTTTATAACTTAAACTTATTACAGTTTTATTAAAAGGTTCAGAGTGAATAAGAGTGCATTCTTTTTCATTTTCATAAAGGAGAAACTCAAAAGAACAAAATGAAAATATCTTAAAGTTTTTCTCACAAAAATGCATCCACTCGACAATACAATTCCTACCGTATGAAAATATGCTCGATCACTGATGATAGAATACTAAAATTCGATACTCGAATCTCGTGTGTGAATGTGTGATCATACCGAAACCGAACCTACTTTTGAATAGTTAATAGATGTGGTAATTCGACCCCAGTTTTTAGGTGTGCTTTATGTCATTTGTTCTATAAAAAGCACACAAAAAGAATTTGTTTTATTGTATTTTATTTGGGTTTATGTAAATATGATTGTTTCTAAATTATTTTACTCCCACTCCCACGCCATGAAAATTGATAATTTGTTTAATTTAGTCTACAAAATAACGGAACAAATCACGTCGCCATTCGCGTTTCAGATCAACGGCCCATCTTTGAACAGTTTTTTTTATGGTATTTTACCTTTGTAATACTCATTCTGCTTTGTAAAACAGATGGATGCTGTGTGTGACGTTTTCGATTTTTAAGAATGAAACGTTTCCATCATCCGATATCAGGCAGTTTTGAGAAGTCAGAATTGTTAAATTTCATTTTATTGTTCTATTGATATTCAGAATTATCCTCGAAAATTACTAATGGAAAACGTTATTAGTGTTGCTTTGGTGGATTCTGATAAATTATTCCAGAGCCTATTTTATCTGCTTAGATTTGTCAAAAGATTTTTTTTTTTGAAAATGGAAAGGTTTTCGAAAACTTGTGTAAATTGTAGGAGCTTCGCAACGCTTCTAATTTATGAATTGGAATGATATTAGTAGATTAAAAAGTTAAGCATCTCGCATACGAAAAGCTTATTTTTTATTAAACAGTCCTGATAGTAGTACTACCTTTTAATTGCAATTCGATATATTCTACATGGTTCCAAAAAAAAAAATGATTTTTTTAGAGCTCATAAAAACACTCGGTTATTTGATATTGTTTTCTATTGACATGAATAAATATATTTTATAATTTGTTTGACACTTGTTTATTCTGCTTTTATTCATTATTTTTCTTTTATATAATATATATATATATATATAATTTACAATGTTATAATAATCGTATTGTAAAGTAGGAATTACATGTTTATCATTTATTTGTTGTTATTATTGTTATTGCCATTTAATGCAAAGACAACGTTTTCAGTTGAAAGATTTGTGGTTCTTGTGAATTTACTATAATAATTATAATAATGCCTATCATTATATATAGTATATATAGTTTTACCAGTATTTGATTTTTTCCAGTTGCTCTTTTCACTTGAAAACTTTCACATATTTGAATTTTTTAATTTATTTATTTCATAATACATAAATAACTCTTACAAATAAAACAAAATAGAGCATTCAATAACAGCAACTCAAAATATAAAATAATTGTTTTCTTTTAAATAAAGGTGTCTAATTAAGGAATAAATAAAAAAAAGTACGTGATAGATGGTACATGTGATGAGTCTAATATTCGCAACCTCCTGCATTTATTTAGTTACTTCTAACTCACCCAGGCAATCGCAGAGAACTGTCAAAATAGCTTTACCGACCAATAACGTTTCCCTTCCTTTAGACTTAGACAGAAGGTGAAAGTGTTCGGATAATGATGAAGCCAGTTTCTACTAATAAGGCAATACACTTAAAAAAAAACCGATTCGACATTCAAAGAAATTTGTACAATTCATTGCACTTTCAGATAGGGTCACACATTGTTTATGAATCTTTTGGAACAGTTACAATTGATGGCATCCCTCGATTCAGAATCAAAACAAATAACAAATACAAATTTGAGTGCAACAGGCTCGTTAGTACCCAGAGCCTAGCTTTCTCACAACCATTCATGTGTGCGTGTCTACTTTCTGCACGATGAAGGGACCTCCTGTTTTATGTCGACTCCGAATGGCTGAGTTGAGTTAAGCTTTTCTTGATAATTGATAATACTTGGGTGATTTTTCAGGTCATCACGGGAGAAGGGGCATTGAAACTAACCGTTATTATTGGATGTCTTCTTTCAATTCAGTCCATCCAAGATGGGAATTTGGCCAAGTAAGGAATTTGCAAAAATGATGGCTTATTCACATAATGACATTAGCTTGGACCATACTTGCTCATGGTCTTTTTAGGATTGTGTTTATTGCTGTTTCTATATAAATTTAAGGTTTAAGGATGCTTAAGTCAATACAAAACAATTGTATTATATAAAGCAGTAGCTTTGTTTGCTGTTTTAATCTGTTTTCCATAGACAAAACTCATTCCATAGTACCTTAGTGACACAAGAACGTAACTACATTTTTTTACGATTTTGGTCTGGGTGTGCCATTTTACTTAAAATATAGAATACATATATTGTGAAAAAAATCTACCTCTAAGTGAAGTAGAACAGAAGTAAGCACTTTACAATGGTATTTATAAAACTCAAAAAAATTAAAAAAAGGTAAAAAAAACTCAAAAATCACAGAGAAACTAAAATTATTAAATAGTGTCACTACTGGTTTTTTTGATTGATTGGGCAAATTAAAGGTTCTTTATTTTTTATGACTAACAATCAAAGCCCAACTTTCTGTCTCAATGGATTGCACTTGGTTAGTTCTGCTTTCAAATCTTGACCACAACCATGGAAAGAAGGCAGGAGATAATCAAAGTAATAAAGTCCAACAAACTGTAAGCCGATTAAAAACTGGAGAGTTCTGCCGTAGTAATAACGATGGCAACAAAATGAGATAAAAACTGACGTCTACCGTTCCCGTACCCCATAAGTTATGAAAATAATTTTCTGGAACTAAAATTGGTAAAATTCATAAGTAGAACTTCGATTATCCGTCTCCCGACTAACCGTCACTCCGGTTAAGAGTCACACTCGGCCAGCAAATTGTTGGTTTTGATTCTGTTTGACTTAATACCTTGTACTTATTTCAGCTTCGAAATACAGAATAAAAACAAAAATGTTCCATACATACGATTAATCGTCTATATAATTTTCCGTGATAATTATTGTAAACATGTCGTGACTCAATCCACAAAAGCATTGATCATCCTCTAAAGTCTGAGGTTGTTCTGTTTACGAGAAAGAGTGCATCACATTCGTTCATGATAGATTTAAAAAAAAACAGTGTGCTGCACTAACCTTTTAGACTCTATAGAACATGCCTAAGCATGACATCTGATTATTCCTGGAAGAGGTTTAATGTAACTACCCGATGTTTACCCCATATTATATTAAGGATAAGCATTGCCTTTAAGCTACACTTTGCAATTATTTTCACGTTCGTAATAGCCCTTATCCAGGATATGAATTTGCAAATGGAAGTCATCCACAAATTCATACTATTTAGCAGTAGGTATGTCTCAGCCTTCTTGATCCCGAAAACTTGGACTAATGCTGAAGGACAAACATTTGTGTAGTAATGCGGCAAGCAGTAAGAAGCTTGATAAAAGCATGTACTGAACAATGAAATGCCCAGTTTTGTGATCTTTGATCTCTTGTTAAATTAAGCACGTAGCGCACCGAATGCAAGCAGATGACATCTGGATCATTGATTGTTTATAATAAACAGACGAAACTGAACCTTCAAGACCTACACACGATATTAAAAAAAAAATCCCAAGCTCGACATTAAGCAAAACGACTGAATTCATAGCTGTAACTTTTAGAATCGAACCAGTTTCTTTATCCTTTCTTTATTTGACTCTTAAATTTCGATGCAGCTTCGGTTTGAAGATTCAAATGAAACCAAATGTTCGACAATTCGTATTATACCGTACTTTAAGGCCAGTCGTACATTAAACGCGTTATCGCACGAATTTGACTAGTGCGAACACTAGCCATACAGATGACGCATTGAGAACAAAAAACAGAAACTTTTGCTCACCAGTACGCCCCGCCATAGTATGCGGGCTGTATGTTGCGTCATCTGTATGCCTTTATAATCTTTGGTGGTACGTATACGTGCATGTAGTTCCGAATAGTTTTGTACGTCGAAACCACTTCACTAGTGCGATATCACCGAGACACTGACTATTTGACGCAGAAAAACGTAGTCAGTGTGAGCTTACTTACCGTCAAGCGGTTAATCTACAGATGAGTGTAGAGCGAGTTTAGAGTGAGACTTTTCGTTCAGTATTTCTGGTGCAAACCGTAAAGTCAGTATTAATACATAATTTAGATGTTTGAATTTGTAAAATAAAAATAATAATCTGTTTAGTATTTATTGTAAATGATGCATCATTTTTCATTTACATGTACATGTTTAACTTTATTATTTAATTACTATTTTACAAGTAGTATTCGGCGATGTGGAAATGAATATTGAATGAGCGTATAAGTAGTGCATTTGGATAGGGAGAAAATCAGTCTAACATCGTTAAATTAATATAAAGTAAAATAGTTTAAAAATAAAATAAAAGCTTTGGAACATTTAAAACAAAATTTCCATACATACAAATTGACAACATAGAAGTAGCAACTGGTTTCATATATCTGCATACATATGTTTTTACCTAATTTGCCTAATTGTATTAAAAATATTTTGTTTTTCGAATTGTAACTAAACAAACTATATAAATTCAACATTATTCTGTTCACTTAGTAGCAAGATGCCAACTCATTTAACCTCCATGATCGTGTTTTTGTTTGTCAGTCAACAAAAAATAGCTTTTGTTATTGAACACTCCATAAAAAATAATAGAAAATAATAAAGTTCATCATAACAATAGTTAAAATAATACCAAAATGGTGCACATACATAATACAGTTTGTTTAGTGCATTAATAATTGAATTGCTTTTCTATTTATAATTTATTTTATTTTCGTTTTTTAAACGAAATGTTAATCTCCATTGATATCTATGTCATGTAAATAAAGAAAAACCTATAGAAAAAAATGATGTTGCATTGCTAATATTATGTGATGAATAATAGATACTTGATAAACTAAATGATATAACAAATAATAGTTGTGAGTACAATGTAATAATTAACTATGGTTCGTGGGTAAGGGCAATGGCAAATACAGATTAAATTTCATTAGTAACGAAAACGAAATTATCCTAATTTAAAACATATACAATAAAGTAACATACATTTTTGTTTATATAAAACACTTGAATACACAAAAACAAATAAACATAATAATATGTGATATAAAATGCCATTAAATGTATTAATTTATAAATTTAGAATAGTGATTGCGTTAGCGCTTAATCAACAATATCATATTAAAAATAAAAATACTTTGCGCGCGCCTTTCAGGCCTCTTTGTTTGCTCGGGTGTTAAATGTTAAGTGTAGTGTTATGTTGAATTTGATTATGATATCGAGTTCTGATTTTATGACTTACTTAATGTAAAATAAATATTTTTTTTGTATATTTTCATTTTTTGTCATTTTGCTCGTTTGATTTCTTACAATTTTACTTTTTTAGAACTTACAATTAGCATTAATTTCAAAGACACAACAGTTTCTGGTCCAGTCCCAGGAAATACTTTTTGGGGCAACACATTGTTTTGGCTACCCTTACTAATTTAGCACACTGCAATCATATCAACTCTATCATTGAACCCAATTGTTAAGATGCTAGACTTTCTCGGTGCGCCTGTTTTGCTGCCTCAGTACTTTCTCTGTGCACTGTAAGTAGTTAAATTCATATTTTCACTTTTATTTAAAGCTAACAAGTTGATCAGAGGGTGGTATTGAAATGTTTACCTGCAGCATGCATACGATTGTAGAGATTCTTTTTCTTTTTCTTAAGAATTACGTCCAAATTGTATCCATCAGCGGTTATTCTGAAATCGAAAAAAAAAAGATGTTGTTTTAAATTAGAATGATCGTGAAGCGGTAGAATTAAATTAAATATTGCAACACGTAATGAGCGAAAAAAAATATAAATATAATAACATTACAGGTAACTGCAGGAGCAGCAAAATATAATGAGGCTTCAATCCGCTATACAAATCGTTTAAAATCCTACCCCTTCCACCGTTGAAAGAAATCACACCCCAAAAAACTTGGCGTGGGTGGTTGAAAATGTTCTACAGGCGAAACTAACATTACAATATTGCCGTAAGTATTTTGTTTAAAACCTTTTGTTTCTTTCTATTCAGAAAATGTCCCCAAAATTGGGAGGTACTCAAATCTATATAGTGATAAAATAGACATCTTGTCTAGATACATTTTCAATTGTTTTTACTAAAATCTTAGATTTTTAAAGTGTTAACACTTGTATCGCTATAAACGAAAGCGAGTTCTATCCTAAAGACTTGATACGGACGGACGAGCAGACATGGCTAGATTGGCTTTTGATTCTGATTCGATTTCTATGTTTATTGTGAGAGAGGGGTTACATTCAATGTGCTCCTTTTTTTCCCTCTTCCTCTTCCCTGCACATTTTAGGTGCTGCTACGGCTGCAGCCGCGATAAGCAGCGCGCCAATGAGCCCGTCAAGTTTAGAAGTCAAGAAGCTTCTTTACGACAGTATATATTTTTTGATGTTGTTCACTTTGCAAGGGACTTCAAAACGCCGATGACGAACAACATTACTCTGTCAGGCAGAACGAACAATTCAATATTGGCAACGACAGTGAAAACTGCCAACCACCCGGACTGAGTGAAGTGAGAGTAGGAAGAGAGAGGAATATCTAAACTCAAGTTTAATAAGGCTGTCGGAAATGACAGAATTTCCGCTGAGCTTTATAAAGCCGGTGGAGATGACTTGGTAAGTAACATAAACCAACTCATTGGCCAAATCTGGTTGGAAGAAAGTATGTCTGAAGACAAAAGGAGACCCTCTAAACTGAGCCAACTACAGAGGAATAAGTCTCCTCAACATCGCCTATAATGTGAACGCCTGAAACCGTTTACCAACAACCTGTTCAGTTGTGTAGTTTAAGGCCAGGACCAGTTTCACAAACGATCAAATTTTAACACTTCGGCAGATCCTGTAAAAAACCATCAGCATCAACGAATTGGACAGAACGTCACCATTGACAGATATAACTTTGAGAAACCCCTGTTTCTTCGGGCTGAGAAGGCAATTTAGTAGTAAAACCCTCACTTGAAAAATTGAGGAGATCCTATATAAGACCCTGATCATCCCAGTCCTGCTCTATGGTGACCGTATCAAAAATTAATGAAGAAATCCTCCGTCGATTCGAGAGGAAAATTCTTCTAAACATCTTCGGTCCCATATGCGTTGACGGGCTATGGAAACGATAATTCAACCAAGAACTATACGGGTTATTCATCGACATGCCCCTAGTTAAAAAAAAAACTCCGCATTGGAAGTTTAAGATGGCTAGGACATGTAGAAAGAATGGACAGCAATACTCCGGTTCGCAGAGTCTTCGAAGCCAGACATCGGACGCAGTAGACCTGGCGCGCACAAGTAGAAACCGACCTCAAATAACTTGGAATGCGCAACTGGAGGCAGTCAGCTAAGGGCCGGGCTAATTGGAGAGGCATGTGGGTGGAAGCCCAGGTTTATTACGAACGCCACTTAAGTAAGTACATTATATCAATGGTTTAAGGGCAAAACACACCGGACAACCGAAACCGAAACTTTGTTTTTCTTTATTTTTGAAACTGCTAATTTCTTTCAATAGGGGCTCAGTGGGGCGATGGTAAAGGGCCGCCCAGAATGCGTGTCTGTAGCTGACGCTTGTAGCTGAATCAAAAATCAAAACCAAAACAAACCGTAAGCGCTTACACAATGTGAATGTGTAGCTTGAAGTTGAATAAATGACAATTTCGTGCAAGAATTGTTTCTCTATTTTAACAGCGATATAAGATACCAGCTACAGATATGCATTCTGTGCGGCCCTTAAGTGCGATGAACAGAAGGTCTGGGTTTGATACCCAGCCGTAGCAACACTTAATGATTTTTCACTGGTCCTCCTCTCGTGATCGGACAAATCATATCATCCCACTAGTATCAATTGTCAAGAAAAGCTTATCTCAAATTCGACGTTCGGAGTCGGCATAAAATTCACATGAATGGTTATGCAAAAGCTCGGCCCTGGGTACAAACGAGCCTGTTGCGCCAAAAATTTGTATTTGTAATTTCTTTCACTTTGCTGAGTTTTTCAGTTAAAAATACTTCTTAAATAAAAGATATCAATAAACCATACTAATCTAAATTATTTTAATTTGTTAAAATCTTTTTATTTCCATATCAAACCATTTAATTTTTTCCGTGTTGAAATTCTACTTTTTCATTTTGCAGTTTTCCATTTCTTCGTACAGAAACTTACATTATTTTTTCCATCGTTGTAAATTCTGTTTGCCAAAGTTTGTAAACTTCACTTTTCCTACATGTTCACTATTTTGTTTCTGTTTTTCTACCATTTTCGGTGGGAATGAAATGTCGAAGCTGAACAGAAAAATTAAATAAATAAAACAAAGTTTCGGTTTCGGTTGTTCGGTGGGTTTGACCCTTCAGCATCAAAAGTTTTTTTTTCAAATATTTTGAAATTTGGCTTAAAATTGTTTCTTTTTTATGAAAACGCCCCTAAAAAGTAGGCGTAGGTATTGGAATTGCCTAAATATCTTTTTCAAAATTTCCTAAAGCTCGGCAAAAAAAAAAAAAAATTCTCAGAAAAATGTTTACACTTGTTCTGCAGCAACGCATAAATGTAAGGCCTAAAATTCGGTGACATACAGACAGACAGACGGAAGGACAGACATCAATCGACTCAGCTAGCGATTCTGAATCGATCCATAAGGTATATTTAAATAAATCATTTCTCTATGTTATTAACTATGTACCAAAATTAATATACCCCTTAATATAGGGTATAAACAGGTTATTAAGAATGTTGTGAGGTTTGCTTTCACGTTTTATCTCAAATACGATGAAAGCTTCAAAGCTAATTAGACATAGAAAACAAACAAAACTATCTAATGGTATACATACAAGGTGGGATAAAAGTAGTGCTTTTCAAAATGTAAATTGGCGGTCATTATAAGTGATATCGTTAAAATGACCACATCCTGAGTTACCATGACCATTTGTGCTCGTTTTACTCGTTTAACGGAACTGTTACTCGCAAAACATAGTGCTCTAAATAGGAGATAACTTCTTCAATGTGTTTAAAAATGTCAAATCGTTTGTTTTAACATACTTTTTATGTCAGCTTTTCTATTAAAGAGAAAAGAACAGTAAATGTTTGGTAATTTATTTTACCACGTTCCAATACTTTTCTGTATATTTGTATCTTTTGAGTAAAATAAGAAAATTTCTTTAGCAGTTTGATATCTGTTAGCTAGGTAGTATGCCGTTCATATTGTTTGTACAATTTAAATAAAACACAAAATTTGTAGAAAGTCAGCAGAAAATACTGATTTTCCATTCTTGGTCAATACTAAAAATTCTGTTTGCAGACATTTCGGTTAGAACAAATTATTGTTGTAAACATTTCATTTAACTTAACTAGATTGAAAAAAATTATTTTCTAAATTTATCGTAAATACATACATCTGTTGATAGGTAGGTAAAAGTGGCGGTTCAGCATGAACCCAAGTAACACTTATGTGATTTTGTTTTGTTACCACGACTCGTGTGACACATGTGACAGCTTTTAGATACAGCCTGATAGGTTTAGAAAACGGATGAGATCTTGTATCCTTTTATCTGTTACAGTAAAATCTCGATAATTCGTACCCCGTTAAATCGTAAACCCCCATTAATCGTAATAAACTGCAGGTCCCTTGAAAAAATCGCGATTATTCGTAAAAAAAACAGTACATTTCGGTCCCCTCGGTAATTCGCAATGATTTCTGTAGTGAAATTCATTAAACGTCTTATAATTCGTATTTTTCTGTTAAAAACCCCGTTTATTCGCATAACAAGACAAAGAGAGATAGGGGAATCCCCGAAATGATAGGGGAATCCCCGATACTTTTAGCTATGAACATTGCTGACAAAGCGTGGAAAAATGTAAGGCAATCCACAATTCAAAATTGTTTCCGTGCTTGTGGTTTTATCAAGGCAGGTCTGCAGTTATCTGATGATGATGAACATTTATCATCTGTTGTTGACCCTTTAGAATGGAGTCGCCTGCCTCAAATCGAAGAAATCACGTTTGATGAATTTGTTCATTTTGACGACGATGTGGCTGTAGCAGGAGTTCTTACGGATGCCGACATTTTAGCACTATCAGAAGAAGCTGATGAGAATGAAAACAGCGATGACGATGGAGAGGAATTTCCGATTATGTATTTCTATTAAGGAAGCGAAAGATTGCATCAATAATTTGCGTCATTTTATGAGCAGGAACTATGTAAACGACGATGTTTTCTCTGCCATTGTAACTCTGGATAATGCAGTTGACCAAGAGCGTAAACTATCTCTTCGCCAGAAAAAAATAACGGACTTTTTTCCGGCTTAAGTTTTTTTTTAATGTTATTGGTTTTTGTTTTGTTTTCTGTGCGTATGTTAGTATGTATGTAGATATATGTTATTTATAAATTCCTCTTTTGTTTCTTTTTTTATATACATGTATAATAAAGTACATATGTACATATATTTTAATCAAAAATCATAACCCCGTTTAATCGAATTTTTATTTTGTAAACCCTCAATAATTCGTAATCCCGCTATTTCGAAACCCCCTATGATTCGTAGTAAAATCTAGGTCCCTTGAAACTACGATTTATCGGGATTTTACTGTATTTTGATTTGTTGTATGGTGGCGCATACAAATATAAACTAACCTCAACTCCACAAAAAGGGGTGTCTTACATGTTTTACATGAGGCATGTTTGTAGATGTTTCATAAACATATGTAAAGCTAAACCAAACTAATAGTTATGTTATTTAGTTTAAGCAAAAAAATCGAGCTCAAGAAATTACGAACTCGATCTTTTTGATTTTGTTTTGAAGTTGGTAGTCGAATAAATCACGCCCTTAGTAAATCTTTAAAAATCCGTTAAACCTCAGAAATAAACGTATAACTCAATTTAAAAAATTCGTGGTGGTTGAATGATTGAATGATTTTTTTCAAATAAAATTAATAATATTCTTGTTAAAAAAATTGTAATAATGAACTGACAACATTAATGTAGTTTTCTTTTTGTATATTGGATGTTATTGAAGTGGTACTAATATGAAAAAAGGCACATCCATTACAATTATTATTGATTGGATAAAATTAGGTTTAAAGTATACTTAAGTAGAAGTGTGTTAACTCGTGTCGTACAAAAAACTAGAAGTTCTTGGTAAATAACAGTTGTGGTTATTTAACTAACTGTAAAGTAATATGCCAGGACTTCGGTAAATCTATATAAACATGGCCCAATCAATCTTTCAATTTGTTCATAAAAAAAAGTTACTTGTTTTTTTTCAGCTGCTTTTGATTTCTTTATGCGTTAACAGATTTATTTCAGATTTCAATATAAAAAATACAGACAAATCTTCACACTTACTTTTCAATCCGATTAATACCGAGTACATCCTTGAAAGCCAAATAGATCTTATTCAGTGTGAGGTTCGGTAGTCCCTGTCCCAAATATCTAACAAATTTAAGTTGTTCCGATTTGGGCAACCCGCTCTCATGGAAATCCAAAAAGGCTCTATGATCGGTGATTTTATATTCCTGTGGATAAAATACAATTATATTTTTGTTTAGATTGGTAGTATCTAACGTTATGAGAGTATGTATGTTTTTTTTTGTTTAGTCGACAAAGTCAGTAAAAATAATTTTTATATGTGAACACAAAAATTTTAAATTAAACTGATTTGGTTTGATTTCTTTGCTCACATTGCAAAATTTGATGAAATTTTCGATGACTCTGTATTTTTCGTAATAGGTAACACTTTGATTGCTCTGAATACCAAACTGTTTAAGGAGTTCCTGCTTTTTAGGTGGCAAACGAGTAATGTGCGTACAGACACCGTCTTCGATCCTATGGGTTTCGTGAACATCAAAGTTTTCATATATCACTAATCGTTCTAATACTTTAGGCATTTCTGACTTCACAACAACTGCACTGTTGTTGTTAGTAGGGAACTCTACACCATCGTTTGATTGGCTCTGTGTTGTAAGACTCTTAAGATCTGTAAGAATATACGAGAGAAAGATATGTTTCGCTTAGATTAAAAAAAAACTCTTCACTAATTTACTATTCGCAATCGTATTTGTTTTTTTTAAGCAATTCCATGCAATTTATAATGTCAAGTTTAAAAGTAAAAATAGGTCATGCTTATTAGATCGAAATAGAAAAAAAATATTAAAAGCACAACAATTTATGTTATAAAAACATTGTTAGGTATTTGTAAAAAATAAAAACTATAATAAAAAAAAAATATTAAAATCCCGCACGTATTTGAAAATGGAATTAAAATCAAAATGTATTTCTGTTACACAACAATTTTTAAAAGGCGAGACTAATTTAGAATTTTCTTTACACAGTTTTCTTAAGTGGGGTTCGAAGAGGGTATCCATGTTCTTTTTTATTGTTTATGCATGATTTGAATTAAATGTAAAGATGTTTTTTGTTGGAATAGGATAGGGTTATGGAATCGCACATCCGACAAATGCCCTCCACGGCTTTGCACATAGGCACATTTTTGTCGAACATTTTTATTTAAGTGTCGTTTTGTTTTACAGGCATAATTTATATCAACTTATTGTTTTAAGATATAGTTCAAATATTTCATCGAACTTATTCTTTTAGGAAATTTCCAGCAAGAAGTGGGGGTGGTACAAAAGGTGTCTATAGATGAAATGAATATATTATTGTCGAATTTCTTTCAAATTTATCCCACAACTGCTTTTGTAAGGACATTTAGTGGGTGTAGATCAAGACTTTTTTTTATACTAACGCAACGTCGGAAAGTAAACAAATGACGTTGTAAATTAACTTTTAAAATTTGTATTGGAAATCTTTTGCAGCAATATCGGAAATTAAGCATACTAATTGAGTGTGTTTACTGAGATGGCAAACTTACGATTTGGTATTGTGACATTGATCTTATGGAGGAGTAAAATAATGTTGCAGCAACCATAACTCTCATCCCCGAGAACGATCCGGCTGGATTTTATCATATACAGTCTATTGCTTCAACAAGTTGTAGGAACCCATAAAGAAAAATGTAGCTTGAGTCCACTATTATTTAAAATAAATTATCAAATAACTACCAGATGGAAATTCTCGTATATGTCAAAATTAATCTTAAAATTGTTCTAGGCAACCTCTAGGCAGGGTTCTTTCGTTGAATGTTGAAATGACCTATCTTTTCCTGTAGTGAGTCTAATTAGAGTCTAATTACTAAGGACACGACCATGAATAGAGACATTTTTACTAACTTTTGCTCATTCTTGGTACATATGTTTTATTTACAAAGAATTTTGTTTAAATCAAGTGAACATCTTGACAAAAGACATTTAAATAGAAAGTCAACAAAAATCCATCGTCGAAATTATTCACGATATTTCGTTCGACACACAATCGGAGCGTGGTCTATAAGCTCAGCATTAATATAACGAAAGCGATAATATAACTTTACATACACATATCAAGGGAAAAGTCAGGTTTGAAGCCCTCTATGGGCTGGAACTTTTAAAAATGATTAAAATATATCATCAAAATTCCAAGATGGCAACTTTAACTGCACTTATTCAAATTTTCCTTTATGATAATCACAATTCGTAATTTAATGAAAAATGTCGAGTTACAGGGTAAATTCAATGACGCATCATGATGCTAATGATGCTTTGTAAAGTGTTCGTTAATGCAGACATACGCATCACACTTTACGTCAAGTTTTCATTTATGTGATCTGATGCGCAAACATAACAAAGAAAGCATCACAGAAAGGTTGCTAACGCGTTGCTGATTTGGAAAACAATTAGTCTAGGAAAGATAAGAAAAATAAGTACTTAAATATGTACACATTTTCACAGTAGATATAAAAATGTGTTTACAGAGATTGGCATTAAAAGTATTAATTAATTAGTATTAACAAGGTTGAATTTCGTTGGAAGAAATGCAATCTATAAAAAATAGCAAGAAGTTACGATTTTAAATTCAACAAGTTTTTTATTATTAAAAACAAACTGTTTATATTGGGAACTAAATTTTGATGACGTATTTATTCGATTTTCTTTTTTTTTGTCTCTCGGAAGCGTTGCTTAAATTCTTATCTATAATTGATTGGTAATAAAAATTACAAATCTTGTATATATAAAATGAAACGTTTTTTTACTATAATAATGTAGGAATGAAAAATAAAAAAAACTGATCTTTAAGATGTTAAAAATCAACATATTTTACTTAATTTACTTAATGATATGTTGCTATCACTATGTAATTGCTGTATTTTGGAATTGGAGCAAGAATAGCCCCGACAGCGAGCAAACGACAGTTGTATCTCCTAATTTTGAGATTTTATTATGGGAGCAGCCTATTGTTCCAACATCATATACGAGTACATATGCATGTTTTACTTGAAACCATGGAAAGGGATTATTTGGTCAGATAATGTTGTTGGCATTTTTAAAATAGCGGCTTCTTTGATTTAAATCCTTTGCAACTCTTTGACAAGTAACACAAAGCAGATCGCACAAGATTAATTAGCTTTACCTTAAGCTACGCTTAGAAAATGTATACTTTTGTCCACTTCTAGATCTTGGTTTGTACATTTTTGGTCATGTTGGTTATTGACTCTGCTATTTAGCGACTAAGCATATAACTTAGTAAATAGTTTTGCTCTTTGTCAACCACCAAACTATGGACAATTCTACGGCTACGATATCAAATGTGCTTCCGACAAAAATTTAACGTTTTGTGTGGTGTTCATGGGTGGTATTACTTTTTCAACGAAGCGTTACTTTCGAACGTCAATGCGTCTATTCAACATAGATAGGTTGTGCCTTTTACAGAACACAGTGTATTTGTTTTAATTTCGTAAAAAAAGGAGCTTAATTTTGTCAAAGTAAGCAACAAACAAAGAACTTATAAGCAAAATCTGGGCGGAAGAGAGAATGCCCCGAAGAATGGAAGCTCAACATGGTTTGTCCGATCAGTCTAAATTGCGCCAACTACAGAGGCACTTTTCAATCACCATCGCCTACAAGATATCAAATCTTCACACTTCGGTAATATTGGAAATTATCTTAGAAGTTTAAATCGGTACCTATTTCTCAATTTCGAAGCCAAATTTATAGAGGCGAACTATACAAAGCCAAGTATAATTTTGGTATACCATCCAAACAGAATTCTCGCTACTCCATCAGGGGCGACCTCACCGAATTATTCGATACCGACCTAACATCGTAAACACAATCTTCAACATCTTAAAGTGCCACCGACGATATTGGCATCTTTGGCCGGATTTTAAAAGCCATGTTACAAGGAACTAAGCAGTTCCTATATAAGACTTTTATCATTCTAGTCCCGCTCTACACGCCCAATCAAGATCGTGTCCCGTTTGCGTAGATTCAGCTATGGAGACGAAGATTCAACCAAGAATATCATGAGATGTGCAGCGACATAGAAAAAAAACTCCACATTGGTCGCATAAGATGGGTCAGACGTGTTGAGCGTTTGAAAATCAACACTCCAGTGTAAAGTTTGCGATTCAAATTCAGACTTCGGACACAGTAGAAAAGACCTTGCATGGCTAGGAGGGCATACCTCAACCAACTTGGAGTGCCAACTGCAGGTAGATAACTTGGGACTGGGATAACTGGAGAGGCGTGTTGGTTGTGGTCCAAAGATTGGAAGTAAGTGGTTACAGTATTGAAAATCGATATACATTGTAGTATAAAAAGTGGCAATTATAGTGGTAATTATATGTTCGCTGTTGAGTAAATAATTGTACGTTCAATCCCACCCAAAATCCATGAAACCATAATTCAAAAAAAGATCGATGGGTACTCGCCTATAAGGAACATCAACTTTCAAAAAAGATTCAACATTTTTCCTATCTCACCTCTTCAATTTTAATGCCCGCGCTATGTTAAAACCCTATAAATGTACGAAATCACTATAAAATGTATTCATTACCGTTTGAGCGCGTGTAACTTATAAAAAAAAACATATGATCCAATGTGCGGATCGATTAATACCCTATCCAACCCCATCCTTAAAATGAATATCCCAAAATGTGGGCTTCATGACGATGAAATAAATTTTGTTACAACATATTGTTCCGACAGTTTATTAAAATCTTATATGGTTCGACAATAAACCACGATTTTCTCCTGGATAAGGTATGGCGTAGGGTATAAAAATGGTTTTTGTATAACAACGGCTCCAAAAAGTGTTCATGGGTTAAAGTGATATATAGACGAAATGTTGACATTATCATAACCAATTATTTTGCATTAAAAGTTTTTTCGAATATTATAAAATTTGAGTGAAAACTGTTTTATACCAAAAACGTGGCCAATCTGTGTATAGGCTGTGTGGCAAAAAACTGTGTATAGGCGAAACATAGATATTAGGATTGTTCTAATATATTGTACACAAACTTTTTTCAAATTTCCTTACCATATTTCCAAAAAACGTGTGTGGCAGTGGGCGGATTCGAAAAATGTTTACACTCGTTGTGCTTTGTTGGATAGTGGCTCTATATACCGAATTTCAAAACTCCAGACAGACATGGCAAGATCGACTCAGCTAGCGATTCTGAGGCAATTCATATACAAACTTAATGTCAAAACTAATATACCCCTATGGGATAGGGTATAAAAATTCATCCGGAAATATTGTAGAGTAGTTATGAAGTGTTTTTCTTTATCTCACTGTTGGTTCATAAATGTGCTTTGAACAATGTGAATGTGCAAAGAAAAGCATACGTCTATTTCGACGGATGAACATGCGGGACACACCTATATACTTCATCGGAACGGAGAAAGTATGAGTAAAGAATTTCTATGCATCCCTGATGCTGTTTAAGGAAATGTTTACGGTTATAAATTGAACCAACAAGCTTGATAGCATCTCTATGAATACATACGCCTAATGAATTATAATTAAATGAACATTTTTTTATTGGAGAAACTGAAACGCAGACAATAAATCATAAAGTGGTAAGAGAGAGAGAGAAAGCAGCAAATATCAGCCCAAGATAAGTGAAATTGCCAGGAATTCGTTAAGTACCATTAAAGATACTTCATTTCCGGTTGTGTTGTTATTCATTGAAAAAATACCATGTGGGTATTTTTTACCAAGCCACATGTGTTATAGCAGACATGAACGTTCCAAAACGTTCACACACACATGTTTGAAGATTTGCTACGTTATACCGAAAAACAGTAACTTCTGTTGTAACCCAATATAAATATCTCAAAATATGTATCACATCATCTTTGATTTTGACAATTTAGTAAACTAGTTATATAATTGTGTGTTTATAACAAAATCGCATCTGTTTTACTTTCATAATTAGCCTATGTAAATGTTATTCTTGATTACATTTTACTAGGTTTCGAACTCAACATTTACATGTAATTTTTCAGCATTTCAATTTCTTGCATACAAAATTTTCATCGAAAAAAATATTTTTTTCCGAAGCAATTTAAATCGTTTATTTTCTATATTTAGCTAATGGCGATTCATATGTATTTATCACATTAATATCGAGAGAAAATATGTACATATTACATATGAATATATTTCTTCTCAAGAACAAGAAATGCACATTCTATTCTGATACCATAAACATTTTCTGCAGCAAATATATTATCTTTCAAAGTAAATGATCTTTATGGACAAGTATAATTAGACGCATGTATTTATTTTATTTGTTTTTGATTTCTGTTTAACATTTATAAATGTTTGTATATATAACATAACAGACATGTAATGTAAATAAAATTGTATTTATTGCTTTAAAATTTAATTTTTTTAAAAATAGAGCACGACATAGCTTGTTACAGGTGCTGATTGCTGGTGCTAAAATCGTTATTGCATTATTCTCAAAGCTTTCACGTTTGTGGTGTGTTTGGAGGAATTGGCGATTTAGGATTGCCTGCGTGAGAGAAAATAATTTCATCTTTAGGTAGGTACTCAATTTTTTAGAAAGGGTCTCTACTAAGTACACCTCAACCAATTTGTTTGTTTACAATAACGGCTACATTATCATTACTAATGTAATTTCTGTTCTACACACACCTTATTTTCGTCACAATTTTTATGTTTACGAGAGTTATGTCTATTATTAGTATTATGACTATATATATACGCAACTTGTTTTTCTATGTTCAAAATACAAACTAATAAATACTGTTTAAGTAAAAATGTTGTTTACCAATTATTTCACGTGTACCCTTAAAAAAATGGATAAGCGGGAGCGTGGTTTACCAATTATTAATACGAATAATAACAGACAAGATGTTTTACCGAGGGAAGTGAATCGAAACATTTATCTGTATGACCTCATTACTGTATGGACGATTTATAGTTCACACGAAGACTTTTACTTTTGTTTCCAGTGATAATAACAGGTCTTTTTAAATATTGTCTCACATCTCCGAGGACAACAAAGGAGAAGGAATAAATTTTAGACTACCCCTGTGTGATACTTATTAACAGGTGCAATGGAACTTCTAAGAGATCATCGCCTATACAGACCACACATTTTTGAGCTAATCTTTAAGATAACAAAAGACTTTGTCCGCATTAAAGTGAAAAAAAAATGAGTTTGTTAAAATAGATTAACATCTGTAGAAACTTAATAAGCCAGTGAGCCGTATTCAGATGTAATGTGTGTGTTTTTTTAGAGTTATAGAACTTTGAAATGGAATAAAAAAAAGATGATTTTTTTTAATTGACATGAAATTTACTTTATCCGAAAGATAATCTTCTGGCGTTATAATTTAAACATGATTTCTGGCATATGACTGCCACGGGTAACCACGATTACTTTTTCCAACACTTGTGGCCGTATATTGGCAATAAGACGTCGAATGTTGTCCTCCAAGTGGTCAATCGTTTCGGGCTTATCACATATGCCCACAAAAAATAGTCAAGCAGCGTTAAATCGCACCATCTTGGAGGCCAATTCACAGGACAAAAACGCAAAATTATGGGCTCACCGAACGGTACGTTCAACGAATCTACGCCTTGCTAGGCGATCCTGTGGCTTCAACTCTTTCACGAGTTGGATTTTGTAGGCACGCAAACCAAGATCTTTGCGCAAAATCTTCCATAAAGTCTATGGAAACATATCCAATTCCTGTGCAAGATGGCGATAGACTGATTCGGGTCTTCCTCTACGGTACGCCCTACAGCAAATGTTAAGAAAGATTATTTGGCACCGAACGTTACCTTTAACAAATCAATTGTGCCACGAGCTGTGTGGCATGTTGCGCCGTCTTGTTGAAACCACAGCTCCTACACATCATGTTTGTTCAATTGATAAACGAAAAAGTCAGCGGTCACCATTGACCGTAACGTTCTGGCCAGCATCGTTTTTAAAGAATCACGGACCAATTATTCCCCCACCACATAAAGCACACAAACCGTCAGTTTTTGTGAACACCAAAAAGTAAATGATAATTTGTGGAGTAAATTCTTCTGAAGCAAGCTCGTTTTCACCTGGATGGCATCATTAAACGTCAAAATTGTCGCGTGGTTGTCGACAAACAAATACATTCGCAACGAGTAATTTTTTGATGCGGATTTTCGGATGGAGGATGTACTTTACCATAGTTCTTCGTAAATAAGACTGGTGAAGCAACGTACGTTGATTGTGCTCTATATCGCGACATGATAATAGAGTTCTTCCTGTCTAAATTAATAATATTGAAATGGAATGTGGTTTCAACAAGTCAGTACCAGTACCATACAACAATTAAATTACTGCTTCATACAATCACCATACGGGTCGTGTACCACCGATGTATTGAAGGAGGAGATTCATATGCTACATTGTGTATCGACTATTGACTCGTTAGTTTTGCATAATCCTCTCAAGTAAATTTTTATATTGGAATGGTTTTTTTTTTGTGGGTTTAGTGGTCTAGGGATTAGTGTGATGGACTACTAAGCACAAAAAAAAAAAAGAATAGAATTATATAAGTGCATCTTTTTTTCCACCATAAGGAACAAGTAAAAAGACGCCCTACTCTGTATTTTATTCGTCATTTTCAAAAAGGAGTATTGTTTATTTACTCTCCATTTTGGAAGGGGAATAACATTTATTAGTTTCGAATATACAATCCTAATAATGAATCACAAATAAAAGTCATGTCCAACGATACAGGTCAAAATTAAAATACATATTTAAATTTTGACCTATTTTTTTATAAAGGAAGTAATTGATCTGTTGATTTTAATTTTAATTTTTGTCAGAACAACTTCGTCGTTTAAGTAGAAGAAAAAAGGAGTTCTCCAAACCGCTGTACGCTTTCATGAATATAGCGATTTTAATATATTCATATATAAACCTAAGTCTATTTTCAATGAATATATCATAAAGACTAATAATCCTAATAAATAAAAAAATCATGTTTTCTTAATCAAGTTTATCATGAACTCAATATGTTGCATATAATAATAATATTGAAGAAATAGGGTACTAAGAACTGTCAACACATAAATTAAAGTTGTTTTACATAATATGTTCCTACATATTTTTAAAAACGTGCATGGTTGTTTGAAATCGGTATGTACAACGAATTTGAAAACCGGAAACGAATGAAAATGTTCAAGCAATTTTTGTGAAATATAGGGGCTCATTGACATACATAATACGTAGGTATGTATATACTGAGTTTTGTTCGTATATGGTTTTGTGTAGATAAATTGAAGGTCAGTTCCAGACCTAAAAATGTTTATTCGAAAACACATGCTGTATACAAAAAAGAAACCCTTTTCTGCTGGAAACACTTAAATAAAATTATTCCAAATTTTTTTCAGCTGTGAGGTCTTGGTGCATGTTAATTAATGCATTAAAGAAGCAGCATCTTTGCACAACATGTTTTCATTAAGTTTTATTATTATGATGTACTGCAGTGTATTTGCATTAATAGATTACCAGTATTGGCGTTTTGGTTGCATTGTGGTTTTATCTACACACACCCATATGCGTACAAAAGTCTGTACACACATAAGTACATATGTCAGCACAGTACATCCATGGGTCTGGAATGAATTGTAGATATCCCGGCAAAAAGATAAATCGATTTCTTCAAACGTAGAAGAATTATATGATTGGAATATTTAGCAATAGAAGCTTAATTTGATGGATAACCCAACTTTCATAAACGTAGTGTTGAGAAGCTTGCAGCCGCTACGTGAGTTTTACAAAACTTAAACGTAATACTCCTTCGATTTATAGGGAGTAAAATTGTTTGGAAATTCTAAAAGGAATACGGTCAATGAAAATCTAAATAAATGCCTATAAACTGGTTTAAGTACATTAGCCTGAAAATATTAGGTTGTAGTATAAATGTATATATGCTTTAACTTGGGAATGCCTAGTGGTTGTAACTCTGATTACACATCAAATGTGCTTATTTTTACCTCCAAGTAGTAACCATCGGGTACTAGTTTCATCCCACTGGATTTGACTTGCTAAACGATAAGTGCGAGAGTAAAACAGAAACACTATAAACAGCCTGATGAGAATGGCACGGAATGAATACCCGGCCTGGTGTCCCAGGCGAACCTAGATGGGCTGCTCGACATATTCGGACAACAAGTGTCTAGGAATTTCAAGGGTGGCGGATGAACCGAAAGGCCAACGGCAGTGCTCAATCCCGTAGTGGATACTGATGGCCCCGTGTCTTAGGGTATCTTAGAATTTGGAACTGGCCCTCCAGGTTGGTGGTTGTGCTTGGGAAAAAAGAACCACTAGTTACGAGGCAACCAAAAAAGACAAACCCGTTCGCATTTGCACCTGGATTGTGAGAACATTAAACAGGAGAGGTGCAAGCGAACCACTAGCGGAAGTCCTGAACTACTACAAATTGACTTTGCTACGGAACAAAATGCTAATATAGCCAGAACACGGTTTCCTCATCTCGATATCCATAAGGGGAGGACATGGCGGTCTCCAGATCAACGAACGGTCAACCAAATGCATCACAATACGATAGACAAGATTAACGCATCCATTATTTTGGATATCCGAACATTCCTTTACCCCTCGTTTCAGAACATACCACCAACATCGAATGTCGAAGATCAATGGCAACGATGCCAACAGACCATTAGATCAGCCGCACTGATGTGTTAGGCTTCCCGCGCCTACTAGCAAGAAACCATTGGTTTAATGAGGAATGCCGACAGATGCTCTCAGCCTAGAACGAGGCCTATAAGGCAAAGCTGCAGGTAAAGGCGAGGGCTGCCTTTGAGTTCTATAGGCAAAGAAGAAGGGAAGAACACCGGCTTTTCAGAAAGAAGAAGAAAGAGCAAGGAAAGCGCGCGGTCGAAGATATAGAGAGTTGCAACTCCAGGAACGATTTTATCAAGTTTTACCAATGAAAAACGTCAAAGCCAAGGATGCCAGGCTCGAACAGAATCCTGTCGAGATGAACAAGGAAATATCGTAGTTGAGACACAGTCGAAGCTAAGGATATGGAAGAACCACTTCTGCAGACTATTAAACGGCGATGACGAACAACATTCCGATGTTAGGCCGAACTAACCATTCAATATTGGCAAACTGCAACCACCCGACCTGAGTGAAGTGAGGATAGCAATATCTAAACTCAAGCTTTAAAAGGCTGCCGGAAATGACAGCCTTCTGGCTGATCTAAATACAGCCGGCGGAGATAACTTGGTAACTTTTCCTGAAGAATGGAACATCAGCATTGTTTGCCCGATCCACAAAAAAGGAGACAATCTGAACTGCTGCAACTACAAAGGCATAAGTCTCCTCAACATCGCCTAAAAGATCTTATCTGCCGTGTGAACGCCTGAAGAGAGAAGGAAGCGGCAAAATGGGTTTAGCAGTAAATGAGGGTAGGACTAAGTATATGTTGTCAACACGAAAGGACACACAACATCAACGAATTGGACAGAATGTCACCATTGACAGATATAACTTTGAGGTAGTACGGCTCCGATGTCAAGTCTGAAACGTCTCGTCAGAAATTAAACGAAGAATTACTCTTGCCAACCGCTGTTTCTTCAGGCTAAGAAGGCAATTTAGTACTAAAGCCCTCAATCGAACTACTATGGAGATCCTATATAAGACCCTGATCATCCCAGGCCTGCTCTACAGCGCTGAAGCATGGACCGTATCAAAAGCGGATGAAGAAATCCTGGGTCGTTTTGAGAGAAAAATTCTTCGGTTCCGTTTGCGTTGATGGGCTTTGGAAACGAAAATTCAACCAAACAATATACGAGCTGTACAGCGACATGCCCCTGATCAAAAAACTCCGCATTGCACGTTTAAGATGGCTGGGAGATGTAGAACGATTGGACACCAATACTGAGGCTAGCAGAGTATTCTATTCCCAGCCAGACGGACACAGTAGATAAAGACCTTGCCTTGAGTGGCGCGCACAAGCAGAAACCGGCCTCAACCAACTTGGCGTGCGCAACTGGAGGCCAGAAATGAACACCAGCGAGCCACTGATAGTTCTCAAACTAAAATGATAGCTGATTTTTGTAGAACTTTTGGATGATTATCTTATTGTGCTGTGATTGTCTGTTAGTTTCTAAAATGTCACATATTTTGATCAAGAAGAAAAGAGACATTCTAAAATTTAAAAACATGATTTTATATTTCAATTGTAATAAAGGAAATGCTTTCTTTCGAGTTGAGCCAACGCCGAGGAATTTTCGGTAAGGTTACTTAAAGACGTGTTACATACCTACATAAAAAAAAAACTCATGGAGGCATTGTCTACTTCAAGTCCTCGTAAATTGCATTGAATATCAACCTAACACAACACAGTAGGTAGAAAATCTACCATTCTCTTGCCTTTCCTTCTTATAGTGGTAAAACAATGATGGCATGCTTATATTATACAAAAAGAATAACCTAAAAAAATATGATTTAGGACGAATTTTCGTTTGAAAAAAGTTATTTTGGACCCATGAACCAAATAAAGGAATAAAAACACATGTATGAAATACATGAGTGGACAACGGTTGGCAATCGCCTAAGAAATAGCCATTCTTAGTAGAATTGCAATTGGAAGATTATAGTGTCTTGCTGAACATTTTTATTTATTAATGAAAGGCATATTTATGACAATGGGAAATTAGTTTTTGACAACAGCAGGAACTCTCAAAGGAAAGTTACCTGCCAAACATTCATTACTCGTGATAAAAAAATTGCTAGAAAAAGGGTGGTGGTTTTAGTGAGTAAAAATCTCACACTTGTTTGTCTATGAAGATTTCCACCATCCCACGAAAAAAAGACGTTTTGACAACAGAAAAGCCAACTTAGGGGACCAATTATAGCAATCAGAAACGTTTGGAACGTAAATTTATTGTGAATTTACTCGAAAAACTGTACGGACAAAATTTAATGATTTAATTATAAAGCTATATTGAAGACTTCAAGGTCAATAAAAAAGTTCTGCCTGAACAATTACATAAAATCCTAATATCGTATCTTGACCATAGACTCCTCCTTGTGAAACTTGGAAACAAATATTCAGAGTTCAAAGAAATAATGACAGGACTACCCCAAGGATCGTCTTTGGACAACCAAACAGTTGCAACAGTTGTTGACGATACTGCTATACTAGCAGTTTGCAAAACAATAGAGGATACAAATATGAAATAAAACAAAGCTCTTAACGAGGTTAATGAATGGCTGAAATCCTGGCGGATTGCACTTAACGAGAACAAATCTATTCATGTAGATTTTTCGTATAAACGAACAAACAATTTGCCGGTATTTCTTAATAAGGTTAGAATCCCTTTGCAAATGAAGCGAAATAACTCGGAATGACTATCGATGCAAAATTAAAATAGAAGTCACATATGAAGAAGAAATGAGAAGAACTTAAAAATAAATACAGAGAACTGTACTGTTTGCTCGGAAAATATCTGTAGCTTAACTGTAATAATAATAACATAATACGGTATACAAATAAGGGGTTGTACGAGTCAAACGACTTTAAACATTTTACAAACTTTTGAAAACGAAATGTTGAGATCATTAGTCAATGCGCCGTGGTGCATAAAAAAAGAAGATCTCCGAAGAGATATCCAGATCTCTTCCCGTGGTTAAAGATGAAATGAAAATTTCTTCACGAAAATTCTTGACGAAACAAATTTATTGCGGCATCTTGAAAGAACTAAACCTTTATCTTATAATAACAAACCGCGCTATAAATTCGAAGAATGGAGGAACTCCCAAAGGAAAGTTACCTGGCAAACATTTCATTACTCGTGATAAAAAAAATTGCTAGATAAGTCACATACTTAGTTGCAGTAAAAATACGAATAGGGTGGTGGTTTTAGTGAGTAAAAATCTCATACTAATACAAAGATTTACAACATCCCGAGGAAAACAATAAAAAAAAATCTTGGTAATGTCCGAAATAGCTATAATTCTAGCCAAAATAGTGTTGTCTGTACACAAGTTGTTGTTCTAATTTCGATCTTTTCTAATTTTTTCTAATTCATTTTGTCGCAAATATTACAGAAAAAATAAACAATTTGCTGTACCCTATCCCATTAAATATTATCCTTAAAATGTATATCCCCAAAAAGTGAGTGTGTTATTTAATGGTTTAGCTTATATGACAAATTTCATTATTCTAGCTGAAACTAGAAAACCTTGTTTTTAAAAATTTCCTTAAAATTTTACCCAAAACCTATTACTAAAACGCACGTGGCAAAAATGATTATATAGACGAAATATACATATTGATATTCTTTAAAGGCTTCTTCAGAGACTTATTCAAAATTCCTCACAATTTTACCAAAAACGACGGTAATCTGAAAAGTGGACATGTCAGTTGAAGAAATTTAAAAATTCTACTTCGTAACCTTTAAGATTGATTTCAACTTAATTTTACTATACATACATTTTATTTAAAAAAACAAGGAAGAAAATAAATAAATGAAGCGATAGACAGATTATTACAGCAATATCAACATCGACTTCTGGTGGCTATTCCACTGAGGCAACATGCAGCTGGTATGACAATAGGAAACATGCGATATTATCGCTTGTTTTACTTTTAAATTGTTTTACATTGAATCACATTAAAGCAATTCAGTATCGGTTGAAAAAATGTTACTGAAATCGGTAACATTATTGCTGGTGATATAAAGCGCATGTTGCAAAGCGATATATATCGCATCTAACGGTTATGGAAGCCTTAAGCGGCACAGTAAAAAAATGTATATGAAATCTTGATAGAACTTGATCCTTATGACCATTCACAGGATTGGGTACTTCAATACAGTTTACCATTTTTAAATTTAGTCAGTAAATATATCAAGACGTTCCAAATGTCTTCTTTGATTTCCCTGGGTTTAATACCCGAAAATTAAAACCGGGTCGATTTTCAGCACTTGTTAAAACGCAGAGATCCACTGTATATGTGTGGTACAAAACGATGACTATTAAACTTTTATAATTCGTTCCATTTCTGGATTCAGCACCTGGAGAATGGCGCAGATTTTACTCAACATTAGGGTAAGAAACTTTTGCTTCTCGACGGCTATATACGATAAGTGTATGTACTTGACGAACCCACATTAGTCGAAGAGAGTTAAGTGGCCATTGTTCGTTAAATGGCAGAAACTTAACCGTCAACGAATAACGCTATGAAACCGTTGTAATTGATTTGTTTATAGCCAATAAATGAAGAGTTGTAATCATCTGATTAAACTTGTTGAATATTTAGCAACGGTTTAACAATCAAGCTATTCTTGAAATAGATATCAATTCGTTTAGTTGGCTTTTTATTTAAATTTTTTTTTTGCTAATTTCAATTTTATAAAACGTACAAATATGAGCGGAAATTGTATTAAACGTAATTTCCTTCGATACAAAACACACGAAATATGGCAAATTCATTGGAATTTCGGTAAAGTGTCTACTTGAAGAAGATTGTTTCGAAAATCATAATAAATCTCAGTTTTTATGCAGCAGATCAAAACAATTTAGATCTTAAGTACAAAGATCGTCAGGTTATACAAATAACGAAAAAGACCAATGAGCTCACATGGCTGCCCTGTGGTACTTCAGGTAGGATAGAAATTACTTTTGATATTATTATTTGATCACTTGAATACTACATTTTACAAAGCTAACATACCATGTGATCTTTAATATGTAAGAGATCGCTACTAGATGTGTGGTTCTTGTTCGATACGTTTACTTAACAGATATTTCATCAGAATATTGTTCATAACGAATCATCCTACGAAGTAGCAGCATCCAACTGGTTTACATGTGAGTTGTTAGTATTTTGTAATGTATTCCTACGACAGCTGTGACTCTTCTGGATTTCAATGATAAAAATAAAATCGATATACCCGCCGTATAAAACAAGTTAAATATGGAACGTATTACTAAGCGATATATTTTTATTGGTTAATTCTTATATAAGTTGAAGCTCTCTAGATTCTCGACTAGATGGGTTTCAAGCCACCAATTGTTAGAATTCTACAGTCAAGTCAAACTTTTTAAATGAATTTAAAATCTTGAGTTGTTGCGATTTACTATGTTATTATGTTCTTTCTGCTATTTTTATTGGCAAACTTTTTTTTTTCAATTCATATCCCTTTTCTGTAGAAAATAATTTAAACTTTTAGATTATTTTAAGCATTGGCAGAATGTTGTCATTATTTTCAGAAGAAAACCTTTTAACGGGTGGTTGATATATATTTTTCATGCCAATTGATACCAATCAAGTTATTTATAAAATCTTTTTCAGTGAAAATAATGTATTGGTGCTGCAACGGTTGGTTATAATAGAACAACGTTATTATCTACTTACAACAGATCGAATATGTTTAGTTCAAAACAATATAATAACTGACAGCAATAATAACTGCAAAACCATTTAAGATAAAAACAAGGCCATTGAAGACTATCTTGCACAACTACCTATGGAAATCCAGGAAATTTTTAATACATTAAACATCTCCAGTACACTTGATCTATGACCAATATTATCGATTGGTTACCAATATTAATATATATATTTATATAACTGTATATTATTATGTTAACTACTGCTGAAATTAATCGCTACGACAGATAAAGTTGTGTTGCGCTTAAAGAACAAAACTTCAATACGAGTATTACAATAAGAAGGAAATATAGTACTACATTAACTAGGCGATTTTGTCACTTATGCCTAGCAAGCCATGCATTACTTTTTTTTAATGTAAACAAACCGCAAACCTGAATTTATATCATACAAAGTGCATGCAGAGAGTTTTTTAACTCACCAGCTGTTGCTTTTGAAAGGAAGCGTTTGGTCTTGTCCAAAATATATTGCAAATTATAACCATCTTTCCCGTACCTAGAAAATGAATGGTTACTATTATTAGATTGGTTTTGAATAAATAATACAAAATATGGACATACGTCTCAGTTCGCTTGGTGCAGAAGAGATTTTTAAAATTACTGTAAATGCAAAATAGTGTGAATGATGGAAGGCCCTGTCCCAGATATCTTGCAAATTTGATTTGTTCGGGTTTGTTCATGCCACTCTGGTTGAGGGCCAAAAACGGTCGATGATCAGTCACATCATACTCCTGAAAGTCAAAATAAATTATAAATTTAAACTAACAAAAAAAAAATTAATAATCGAAAACAAAACAAAGTTTTTAATTTTACACTCAAGCCAAAAACGCATTTTTCACATGAGTAGTTTAAAAATCGATATTTTGTGAACATGTATCGTTGCTACTCTCACATGAAATATGAAACATACAAATTTCATTTCATGTTTACATAATTTTCAAGACGTATGTATGTAGCAATACTTAATGGCTTAAGGGTGTGGGAACGGGTTGCCAATGGGGGGAGGAGGTGGATGTAGGCAGGATGATAGAGGGTGGCGATTATAAGTATATGTATTTCATTATGCATTCCATTTACACGTACTTGGCAGAATTTGATAAAGTTCTCCACTACTATCGATTTGTCGGCCAGAGTCATTTGTCCCGTGAACCGAACGCCAAGCTGTTTTAGGGTGTCCTTTTTCTTGACTGGTAGCTTGTTCATGTGCTGAAAGATGCCCTCCTCAACTTTGTGTGCCGGATGAACCTCAAAGTTATCCTTAATACTAAAGTTAACCAATGGTTTGGAAGCATTGCTTTGATTATTATTGTTTGAGTTATCACTGCCTGCCGACTCCGATGAGATATTCGAGTTGCTGGCGTTGAGATGAACTCCAGCGAAGGCGCCCATTGGGTCACAGGAAGACTCGTTTGAATTGTTGCTAGTCTGGTGTTGAAGGTCGAACAAATTGTGCTTGGAATCGTGGTCAAAAGTATCGATGTCCAGCGAGGAACGGTTCAATGGGGTTGCTGTGGCTGCAGCTGCAGCAAGAGGTGTACCAGTGCGATGGCTATGTGGTGTCATTGATGTACTGCTATCTAAGTCAATTAAATTACTATTGGAGCAAGTTGTTGCTGGTGTGGGCGTTGTAGTCGACTGCGATTCTTCCCCATAATCGCCGGTATGGCGGAGATATTTTAGGAATTCAAAGGACCCGTCAAAATGATGGTTGTTGTGGTGATTGGAAGCGTTTTGTGGCTGTTGTTGCTGCGTTTGTGGGTTCTGATGCAGGTGGTGGTGATGTGGATTGCTCTGATCTGCAGACCCAGCAACAGCAGGGCTGCTACAGGACGCTGTTGGTGTTTGAGTGTTGTTATTCCATCTTGCTGTTGTCTGATGGGTAAACGTTTGCGGGGCAGAAGGGGCACTTTGCTGCGAATGCACTGAATTCTGTTGCTGGGCTTGATGGTAACCATGCTGATGTTGAGGAATTAAGCCAGTATATATTTGCGGATGATTTCCAGGGTGCTGTTGTTGATTTTCACCATTCACATATATCGAACTATCACCATTTACACTAACACCACTATTAATACCAGAGCTGTTGCTATAGCTCCCGTTGCTGCTTCCACCACTACCAAATACATGAAAATCGTCTAACGACTGCACCTTATTCTCACCATTGCTGAGATATTTTGCAAATTCCGATGGATCGTTCAAGGAGTCGAGGAAAAATGAACTGAAATTGCTCGAAATACACGACATTTTCCCCCAATTACTAGCTTAATTTCAAAGCAGCATTAAAACGGCAATTTACACGTTCACAAGAGAAAACACAGAACACTAGACAGAGCACAGTACAACACAAATAGGATAGGTGTATCCCTGCAGCAATTTTATTTATTTTTGGTCTTCAAGAAATTTCCCTTTTGCTTGTGCTGGTGGAGAGAAATAGAAATCCACTCGTCGCCTTTCTTGATGACCTCTTCTTCTTTCTTCCTTTTATGCGAGTAGTAGCAGCAGCACAGCAATATCTAGTTTTCCGATAAATTTCTTGTTCCTTTTTGATCAACAATTTTTTACTCGCTTTCTTCTTGATTGGCCTTTTTGGCCCCCGATTGTTTTATTTGTTGAGAATTTTATGAATAGAAATTTATTTAAATATTAAGCCCATATGCTTCTCTTTTTACTCTCTCAAATGCATCGCCGTTTGTCTTGCAACACTCGAGTACCGAAATTTGATTTGTTTCTGTCGTTTCTTCTCCTTGCCGCCGCTACTGGTGCTATTCCTTTCCTTGTGTGGCAGCACTCTTTTCTCTTTGTGGCTTCTTCTTAGTTCTCCTTCTTTTCTTTGGCTTTTCTTCGCTTGGTACTGCTTCCTTCCAAGTATTTAATCTTTCTCTTTACGTTTGCTTGAAAAAAAAATATTTGCAGAGCACTCTCCTTGCTGCTTTTTCAGATTCTTGTTTTGATATTCTTGTTAATTTTGCTGCAGTATGGGGTCTAATACTGTGTGGTTAACGTAATCATAATTCAATTTACACCTAATTTTTCAATTAATCTTAATTATAAACTTAATTAGGAAACAATCCGAGAGCCAAAAACAGTTTATTTTTCGCCACCCGTAGTAGAAACGTCGCGCACATACACTGAAACAATCAACCGAATTTTCTTTACACATCCTCAGCGTGGCATGTCGGTGTATAATGTCGAAACAGTGGGGAAATCAAACGCCAAAATTTGTAGGGGAATTTTGTGTGTAGGGGTGTGACAAAAACAATTGTAATAGATTTCTGGATTGAGCTGGGTGTTTGTTTTATTATATATAAATGTTAAGGGGTATATTCACTAAAGAATTTTGTTGCTGATGTTATAAACACGTTTATGTGTAATTTTTTGTTCGCCTTTGAATTTTGTGATATGTAACCCGAATATAGATTACGTTTACGCACAAACGCGAATGTATAATATATTTCTATATTCGGGGAACAAATTTACTTTAGCGCGCACTCACATTTTTTTAATCCACTCATTAAATTATATAAAATTTGGTGAAATTTAAAATCGTCGCTCTCGATGACTTTAAAAGTTTTAAACAATAATAATTCCCCATACAAACCAACCATTTTTTGACAGTTCACACATATCGGAGTGATATATAAGAAGAATCTCACTCCGATGGAGCATTGCCAGATAAAAAAAAAATTAATATTGTTTATATCCCAAAGGATTTTAACTCTCTTTCTTGGGACAGTCCACTTTATCCAGAATATCTTAAGTCTTCAGGCAAGCGCCTAAGTCAACAGTTTTTTTGTTAACGGTATTCTGGGTAAAAGGTAAAATTACGTTATGCATTTTCCATTTACCGATCCCTGAGAGAGTCGATTCCTAAAAGTGAGATCATGAAAATCATTATTGTTCGAAAGTGCTTTTCGTTCATTTCTTAGATTGGCACTCTGTAATAGTTTTAAAATGTAAACAACTATTACTACAGGCAAAATATTCCGAAGCACTGAGGGATCCGTAGGTGAAACACACCTATTGACACAATATCATCCATTTCGATATTACTTCCAGTTTTTTATATAATATCCCATATAGTTATATAAATTTTGATATTAACCCCATTGTTCATAAGAATTCACAAAACACAATAACAACATCGTTTACAATTTCGAGTCTATAGGTAAAGAAGAATTACCATTTGAAAAAATTAAGCCGTGAATCACAAAATCACAACTGATAAAACAACGAAAACCCCGGGACAATTTTTTTTCAACTAAAAATTGAACCTTTGGTACCAATCAACCACCAGACGCCCTCACTAGGTTGGCTCTGAATGTAATCGGTGAAACACAACTGTTTTTACCATGACGTAATTTTCCAACGTTTACAACGAGTTTCCGACGTTACATGAAAACACCTAATGAGTTTATGAATAAGTCTGTACAACGTTCTCACTGAGCATATACGCTCATTTCGGCATTATTTGCAAATACGATCGAATTTTACCGAATTTCACATATAAAATCAAATTTCCGTAAAGTGATAATACTATCATATATGTGGGAAAAATGTTTTCTTATATTATCAAATAATCGGTCGAACAATCGAACAAACCTCATATAATTGAAATGGAACGCTTAAGTGTCAATTTGGAATTCACATGGCAAAAAACAAGAGCGAGCTATTGTAAAAATGTAAACATTGGAAACTTTCTCCAAAAAAATGTTTTACTTCGAGCCTTCTATTTATACAACATTTGATTGTACAATGGTACATCTATTGCTCTGTATTTACGGCTATTATTTCGCCCAGAAACTCCTCGGAGTATTTCATTTTAATGTAAAGGTCGACAACACATGAATCCGGTACCGAAGTCTTTGCATAGGTATTCCACTTCCTCTGTTTTTCCCGACGAATCTTATAGTTGATATGATTTATCATAATATAATAAGCAACACGAGAATCACTGTTTTAACATAATTTTATTTTCATTTTAAATGATTTGAAATTATTGTATTTTACTAAGGACTTTTATTGTTTGTTTACAATATAAATGTCAATTATAAATTGTCACTGGAAATAAAAAAATATATAGCAAGTTGTGAAAAGTGATTCGAAAGCTTAATGAGAGCACCTTTTTAGTGATTTTGGAAATGTGCTTCACTCATTTTCAGATTTTGTTTGTACTAGTCGGGGATAAGCAATTAAGTAATGTATATAAATTTTCTAATCAATAAGATATTCCTGGAATAGTTTAAATTCAAATGCTATGAATTCCTGAAAAAATGGCAGTTCTTCATATTTATTTGTTGGTTGTTGCACATCGGTTCGGTACTTAAAAATGTTAATAAAAACAAACGTTCCCCTGCTCGAGTATCTCTGCGTCGTTTTATTCGAACGTATCGTATACAAGTGTCTGCTTCTGACATTTATTAAAACCGATAGAAAACATTTTTTAAAGCTGATAAAATGAAATTTTTAATAAAAATCAAAAGTAAAACTTCAGGTAGAGTTGGACATTTTTTGAACCAAGAAACAGGAACATCTTTCAACACCCCGCTTCTAATTCAGTGCACAAAGGTTAGTCTTTTACACATGCCTTTTCGTGTTGTTTACACATCTATTTCGACATCTAGGCAGGGAGCATTCCACATTTAAGCCATGAGGTATTCGACTATATTACGAACGATCGCCAAATATTGCTCCTATCGCTCTCAACCATTGCTCACATGGCAGATGCATTGAATGTATTTAAAAAGGGAATTTCAACGTTCGTAGGATATCCAAATTTCCCAAACATTTTGACTATAAGAGACGTGTGTGAAACAACAACATCTGGTTTTAATGAAAGAGATGGTGTACCATTGTTTACACGACGTGGTAGAGATCATATATCTCCTGAACAGTAATTATAAATCATTTCGTACAACGTCTATGCGGATTAAATGAAACTTTGTTTTAGGTACATGGAATTGGTTCAAACTTTTTCTCCTGATGTTTATATGGGACTCTCCGATGCAGATACAAATGAACAAAGTTCCAAAAAGAGAGTACAAAAGTCGGTTGATAGGACAGAACAGTTTTTCAATTATTGCTATGAAATACACAAAAACTCAGAAAGTCTTTCAAAAAAGGCGTTATTCGGTTAGTCGCATTTTGTTTGTGCGTCATTTGAGCTTTATATTTATTACATATTTCTCTGTAAACTAACATCTATTTTTTTTTAGCTCCTATTGTTGGCGGGTACAACAAATTTGCAAGATCTCTTTCAATTAAAAACGCAAAAGACAAGACTAGCATTGGTGGTTATGTTCTTGAAGGATTCCATAACAATGGGCTTAGCGCAACAGGCATAAATCGGGATTCTGTTGTTGACATTGTGTCACATTGTATCAATGAGCTTGACACTGATAAACCAAAGCTCATGGTTGGTGCCTATAGTCCATTGATTGTGGCTGAATTAGTACGCTTAGGTGTAGACATTTTTGATACATCGTATGCCTATGTAGCAGCGATTAATTTTAAGGCACTTACGTTTAATTTTGATTTGACGAAAGATACACAAAGTTTACCTTTTGTGGACTTGACAGATGAAAGGTAAGCAATATTCGCTTATAAGGGTACTCTAATAAACTAAATCCTTTTGCAGTTTAAAAGAAGATTTCACTCCATTCCTAGAAGGTTGCCAATGTGTTGCATGTAAACAACATACAAAAGGATATGTGCACCATCTGTACAACACAAAAGAAATGCTGGGACCTATACTCGTCATGATGTAAGTATGAGCACATTAATTCAAATTACATCTGCACACATCTTTCTTTTAGTCACAATATTCACTATTACATGGAGTTCTTCAAAGCAATTAGATCTGCTATTGCGAATGATTCTTTGGGGAAAATGATTGACCTGTTATTGCTTCAAGGCACACAGAATGTTGTTGATTATACAATCAAAGAACTGCCCAAATTACCTCGTAAAAATGATGACAAAAAATCCATGTTTAAGGAAATGGCTACAACGTAATTAGTTAAAATGTCTTTATTAACACTTTGAGGTGTTCATGTGTAAAGATCATTTATATATTTGTATATTGAACTATAAACATTTCCACTTTCTTCTTTAATTTTATTTAAAACAATTTCCTCTGTGATATTTTCATACAAAGCGGTATCTGTGGACAAAATATTGGTTTCATTTTAAAGTTCACTGCAATTTGAAATGTGTACCTCCAACTGGAATGAACCCACTAAATTCACAAAATGCAACATTGAAGGCGGTCAAATCCTTAATATTGCTGTGTTGTTCCCTGGCGTAGATGAATAATTTGAGCCTCTTGAGAGTAGACACCCTATCCGGAGTTATAAATATATTATGCGGGATATTTTGTTCACAAATGTACTCCAATAATTGAAAAATTAATTTCACTGTAGAGAACTTGTTGCCATCATCAAGAAAGAAACATATGGCTTCAGTTGGCATTGTCCTATGTAAGCGATATACACAACTTTTCCCAATCGGTTGGAGTGACTTAAAATAAGAAATCATAATTTTTAACTTGAACCAGCTGTACTGATTTGAAACGTACCGCATTGTCAATATATATGTCCCAGTCAATATACATTAGATGAAGGTGAAGATGATTTACAGATGCTAGTGCTCCAGGACTGTTATAACCAATACGAAAACTTGGATCCTCTATTGCCAAAAGGAATTCTACACAGAACCTTAAAGCTTGTTCTGTAATTCGCTGAGGTTGAGATTTCGCCAAGTCTGGGCATATTAAAGAATGATACGAAGTCAATGGGCTTTGGTTGACAATGAAAGTGACAAGAGTGTCTTCAGACAGAATATCTAAAATCTTTTCACTAGGTTTGATTTTAGTAAAATTGAATTTGTTTGGATCAAAGTCAGCAGTCAGCGATGGGATAACCTGAGGAATTCGCCTTAATCTGGAACGGTCAGGATTTAACTGGAAATAAACGAAAATTTATAACAGAAAACATTATTGGGTAAGTAGGTACCATAGTTTACGTAAGACATTGAATTGGTCTAAGTAATAAAAAAAAACTTATTGGAAACTATGTTTCACTGCACTTTTACAAATCTATGTTACAAAAGCGGCGCCCTTGATTCGAGAGTAAACCATACATGCGGCACACTAGTTATTGTAAAAAAAAGTTCCAATTCGGTCGGGTTAACTCATGTTTTTCCAAAATAATCTGAGACTCAAGAACTGGCACTGAAAACTTGGCCTTAGATAACGTACATAATTACTTACAAGACTCGAACTTAATATAAGCGCATAGTGTAAGATTTTTTACTTGAACTATGTTTGTAAAATAGTGCTATTTAACAGTCTGACAATTATTATTAGTTAAATTTGAATAACATACAGTTCATAAAAACAGGAAGAATTATTCAACTATACGCTGAAGTTAGTTGCGATTATTTTTTCTTCGAATCATCTTCGAAAGATATTTAAAATTCAATTTAATTAAGAAAAATCAGTTAGGCATAAGAAAAACGACAACATAAAATGTTTACTTGTTACATATTATACCTATAAACAAATTATTTATTATTCATTGATTTTGGGAAAATAAATGAATTTTACCTCACAGTGGAAATGACATGGTCCTGCTAATATTTTGTGATTTAATACATTTAAATTATATTGGAACACATTTGGTTCCAATTCTAATGCTTTCCACTTTTCTTTTATCAAAGTAAGATGCTTTTTTGCCATGTCAATGCAATACACTTCAACTTATTCAACCAAATGAAAATAAACCCAATAGGTTTTGACTAGGGTACGTTCGACTTCTAATTTGACAACTGGGAATGTTCGGATTAGCAGAAGGGTTGCCACTACCTATTGAATATTGTACCAAAATTGAATGTTCCAATTGTAAGTTATAAAAATAAATAATTTTAATTCCAAGTATTTTTTTTAATGAGTCTGAGCTACAAAGAAAATTAAAGAAAAGTAAGTTGTGTTCCACGAGAAAATATGCTGTATGCTGAAAATATGTAAGAGCGTTTTGCTTTTTGTTTCATGAGCTTGAGCTTAAAAAAAAATAAATTTATGGCGCAACAGGCTCGTTAGTACCCAGATCCTGTGTAATTCTTTGCACGATGGCGGGACCTCCTGTTTTATGCGGAATCCGAACGGCTAAAAAGAGATACTCTTTTTATGACAATTGATACTACTCGGATGATTTGTCAGATCATCAAGAGAGGAGGGCCAGTGAAAAATCATTTAGGTGTTGCTACGGCTCGGAGTCGGACCAAGACCTTCTGCGCGGCAGTTCATCGCACTAACCATCACGCCACTGAGCCCCCGTGATTATTTGTTTTGTCATAATTCAAGGACATTTTTACTCTTAGCCATTTTATTAACTGTACTCAAAATAGAAAATTACCCATAACGTGCATTATCTGGAAAACGGCGCTAATGATTTTGATTAAACTTAACATTTACTATAAACACAGTAGTTCCAAAAAATTGCATACCCGTACTCTTTTTTTTTTTTAGAAAATCCATATGATATATAATCCAAGGAAAGATGTCAATTTCAGAAAAACTAATTGGTCAAATTGAATAAAATTTAATATATATATATACTACCTATTAATACCATTTGGAACTATTCCAAATGATTATTTTTATCTCAAATATTGCTTAAAGGAATTTTCAATTTTAGCCAATAACAGAAAACATTGACATAGACACCAACTTCTTCATATTACGGAATAAGATTTCTTAATATTATCGTTTCTCATAATGGTTTTGCTTTTAGTTTCAGGAGTAAATATTCCCAACTCAATTGAAATCAATGCATTTACAACGCCTCTTTTATTGAGTGAGGGAGAGAGAGATAAATGATATTTCTATTTTTCAGTGTTACTGTTCCAACAGTTTGGAAAATAAAAAAATAAGTCGATTGCATATTGTACATTGAATTATCTGCAAAGCCTTTGACTTTTGTAAAATTTAGAGGTACCTCAAGGAAGTTAATAGGGTCCTATATTATACATATACTTGCAAAAAATGCTGTAAGAGCTTCTGTTCGAGAACACAAAATATTTATGTATGCTGATGACGTGAACATATTTTCAGGTGTGTAGGAGATCTAAACTATTCGCTTTTACTACAAAATTATTTAAGTGGTTTTACCATATGATGTCTTAAAAACGATTTAAATCTGAACATAACAAAGTGCGAGCATATGACATTTGATAACGTGTTCCATCTATTTTAATTGTACTCTATCCAGGCACATTCTCTGCCGTGTAGACAGTTTTAATGATCTAAAGGATAATCTACACTTCTAAAAAAATCCTTTATTAATACATCCGGTCGTACATTCATAACACGTTTAACATAAGAGTTAATTCTCTATTTGTGAAAATATTAACTTTAGTCATTCTATTCTGTTCATCACCATTACACAAAGGTAGCTATTGGGTTTTGTTTCTTCGCCCAATCACAGTTATCGAAATCGTATGGCGTTACGTTGTTTATTTTTTACCTGCCTGGCTTCAAAACAAAAACGCATGAGATCCCAACTTTAAGACAAATACCCCCATAAGTGGATGTGGTTATAATATTTTACAGACAAAATGTACCAACATAACAATATTTTCTATGTTTTGACTTTCTCTTACAAAGAGAATAGTAGGTATTGTTTTCATAAAAATTTTCGACTTCGAGATTTTGATTGAATCAAATATTACGATGGTAGCGAAATCAAGAAAAGTGGTCTGCCCGTATATCCGTAATGGACTCTCCAGCCTAAACGGCTTGACCGATTTACTTTTAACTTCATATCCACCGTTTTTTTTTGGTCATAATTCTAGGCCATTTTTGTTATGGTTACTTTCAAAATACACGGGAATATGTTCAACCGGTTAAATACTGTGAAATAAATATGTGTTAGTGTATCTGTACACCAAAGCACAGCAGAGCTCACGTGTAACAGATGCACTATGGTCCATGCCTTAGCCCCTTAGACCTGGACTGAAATGGTTAATTTCTTAAAGCAGATCAAATGAGAGATGTATTACTAAAGAAACAACGGTTGATAAAAGTTTTTTTTTTTCATTTCTAACTCGATATCGTTGTCAGAGTTATAGCGAAGCCGGGGTATACAAAGTCTCTTACTGTAGCTGAAAGTGCTGATTGTGAGGTTCAGTCATGTTGCGTGTGTTTTATTTTTTTAGGGGAAGAACATTGTGGTTAATAAAAATAGTAAAATTAAACACCATAAATTGCATCCCTTAGTCAGATCGCTAGTTACAGCATATAAGGATAGGCCATTTATTCATTAGAGTATTTTAAGAAAATTCCACACAGAACTCGGAACAAGCCGTGCCGCCAACTATACTCTACGTCCATGGCGAAAGCAGTTGTGATGGTTATATTCCACGATCGAGTTTGGCACCAGCTGATGTACCTGCCCAACACTTTCACCAAACTTCGCTCGTGGCATATCTTTGTATCATCAGATACATTTTTTATAATTAACAGCAAGTGGGTGGTGTTCGTGAGTTCACTTCGTTTTCCCTATGCCCCATAGTAATTTTAGTCAGTCTTCCAATCACCCGTCTCGCTTTTCGATTTTCTGAGGCCGAGACCTTAGAGATGGAGTCTGTATCACCCTTTAGCGTGTCTGACTAGGAGAGATCTCAGCGGTGGAATTAAATATTCATTGATTAATATTCAGGGTGTATGTTTCTGTTTAGTAAAAAGTGTTATGTACTTCATGAATACGAACATTAATTTTGAGTTGAAACGTATTTTAATTTCTATGTATCAAATGAACGTAAAAAAGATCTGAGACTTTGGTAAGTTATAACAAATAGAAGAAGAAATGTTAATTTTAAATAAAGCCAAAATATGAAAAACAGTGTTTTTATCCTTAAGCATGAATTAGAAATTGGTCTTCAAGTTTCTTCTTTGGAGTATATGGGTTATGATCTGGGTCTGCATTTAAACTGAAAAGTAAATAAAGGGTTGATGGTATTTGTCTGAATAAATATTGTTTTCAAAACATACTGGTAATAGTTTGTTGCCTCGGCACAATGTACATTATACCACCAGTCGCAAGCGAATTCCTTCTGGTTAAATATTGTTCCATTTGTGCAAAGGAAAGATGCTCCTTGGTGACCTTCTCTCCCATCATGACATACGTGATACGCCTTAACAAAATGTTTAAGAACGGTTTACTATTTAATATGTATTTACGATTTGGACTCACTTGACATCCAGTTTCAACATTAGCATACATTCCAGGGACTGCTGGTACAGTACCGCAATCAAAGTTTGTATGTGGTACTTCATGATAAAGTGGATAGTCTACACCTGGAACTCCAGGGACTTTACTTAAATCCTGTTTCTCTTCTTTTCTTCTCTCTTCATAAGATTTTTCTGAACGATATAAGCTGCCGAATGTCTGTAATAATAGTAGTTTTAATCATTTATATCTCATTAATATATTTTAGTAAAAAAATGTTGTAACATAAATAATCAACAGTAATTCTAGCTCAAGTCTTTGGACAACCTGTTAATTTATTTGATGAAATGCGCGGCTCTACCTAAAATGTGCAAACAATTGATAATTAAGAGCCCTAAGAGAATTTTGACTTTTAACCGAAATACGGATTCAACTATATTTTGCAACATAAATTGGCAGTACAGAGAAGATAGGGATGATTGTCTCTCATTCGAATTCCGTAAGGTGCTATTCTTAAAAAACTTTTACAGGGTTTCCGTAGTAAGAATTAAAAAAGAATATTGTGGGTACACAACAAGGTAGTACGCTAATTTTTTCATTCATAGCAAGTTGGGCGTTAAATCAAACGCCAAGCATTAGAGAACTTGACGATATTCATAATTTGGTTTAAATACACAATAATATTCATGTTAAGAACCATTCTTGACATTCACCTCTTAAAGATAATCCCTTTCAAATGTTAGCCGCAACTGCACCGTAGCTCGTCGGTATAAAAAAGTTAATGCTTCAATTGTATCTGGCTTATGCACAAACACCTTAGACTGTACGTAGTCTCAAAAAGGCTAAAGGTGTGACATCGCATGATCTTGCTGGCAAATTCACTAGTCAAAAATATAAAAAATGTCATTGTCACCACATCTTGTTCAGATAATTTATCTACCTGCATCTTTTATGGATTTCGAAATTATTTACGGATTTGCTTAAAACAACGTTTTCAAAAAGAAGAGTGGCAGTGGGCCGATTTCAAAAATGTGTACACTTGTGCTGTTTTGAGCAACAAAGTGCGCGTGTATCAAATTGTGTTATTCTAGCTGAAGTTTAAGGCCCAAAAACTGGTGACGTACGGACGGACGATTCTAAATCGATCCATATACTTTGATATATATCTAGCTAAATTATTTCTCTATATTACAAACTTTGTATCAATGATTGCATTTATAAAAAAGCTGCAAGAAGTAAAAGAAAATTTTCAATGAGGGTTTTCAATGATAGCTATAACTGGGCCCTTAGGGATATAGCTATCATTGAAATCCCTCATTGTAAAAGAAAATTTTCAATGAATTTGTTCAATGATAGCTACAACTTAGCCCCTTAAGGTACAAAACATGATGGAATTGGAATTTTACCTCCATAGATTCTTATAGTAATAATTGAAAAATTCCGTATCAGTTCGGTGGAATGGCAATCATTACTTCACTAAAATAAATCTTGATCAGTGAAAAATAAGAATTGATTTTCTGCGAAAACAATAATTAATAATTTAAATATTTTTCTATAATCATGTTCTAAAAGTCATAAGCTTTGTTTTGACACTGACTCGCAATTGATTGAATTTATAAAAAAAAAGTCGCAAGAAGTAAAAGAAAATTTCCAATGAGGGTTTTCAATGATAGCTATAACTGGGCCCTAAGGCAAAATTGTGCCTTCATTTGAAAAATTAAAAATGGGTGAAACTTAAAATAAACGTACAAATTGAACTCTCCTTGTTTGGCATCTAAAGAAAAACAAAAAAAGCTCGAAAAAGATGGCACCAAACAATGGAATGCAAATGAAGAGAAATATCTCGGAATGACACTCGATGCAAAATTAAAATGGAAGTTGCATGTTAAAAAGAAAACAAATACAGAGAACTGTACTGGTTACTCGGAAAATATTCGAAGCTTAACCTTGATAACAATCTGCCATTATACAAGGAAGTGCTAAGGCCGGTCTTGACATATGGTATACAACTATGGGTTGTACCAGTGAAACGAATCTAAATATTTTGCAAACTTTTGATAACAAAATGTTAAGATCATTCGTCAATGCGCCGTGGTATATAAAGAATGACGACCTACGCAGAGGTCTGGGTATTCCCGCGGTTAAAAATGAAACGAAAAATTTTGCACACAAACATAAAAAACTTTTATTGGGACACGTTAACACAACGGTCCTCCAAATTCTTGGCGAAAAAAATTTATTGCGGCGTCTTCAAAGAACTAAGCCTTTAGACTTGGCCCCATAATAACTTACCGCGCTATAAATTGCGGAAAAAGCAGGAACTCTCACAGGAAACTGCCAAACATTCATTACTCGTTATAAAAAAATTGCTAGATAAGTCGCATACTTAGTTGCAATACAAATACAAAAAGTTTTAGTTAGGGTTAAAGTCCCACACTACTTTGGGCACGTGCTCATCGTGTCTTTTGAGAAAAAAAAATTATAAGCAAAATATTACATTTTTTTTTTGGAATTTGGCAATATTTCATATCGCCTTTTTATCCCATAGGATGTATTAGTTTTGATACATAGTTTGTAAGTATATGGATCGAATCAGAATCGATAGCTGATTCGATTTAGCCAGTTTTTGGGCCTTAAATTTTGAGCTAGAATGATGAAATTTGCAATACATGTTCGTTGTTGCTCCCAGCAAAAAGGTGTTCATTTTATTGAAATCTACCCACTGCCACGTCCCCTTTTTAGAAAAACGTTGTTTTTGGCCAAACCGTTGAAAATTTTGGAAAAGTGTCTGAACAACATGTCTAGACAATCTTATGTCTATATTTCGTCCATACAAAGTTTCTTTCCACGCCCACTTTTTGGGGGCATTTTCAGTAAAAAAAACAACGTTTTTGGAAAAAAATGTTGATGAATAGCCATTGGCTATGATAATATAAACAATTTGTTTTAAGTCACGCCCATTTTTTTGGAGACTTTTTCATACAAAAATCATTTGTATACCCTACCCTATGGCATAACCAGACAAAAAACGAACTATAAAAAAATTTGATAACCTCTCTGAACAACATATTGTGACAATGACATTTTCTATATTTCAACGCCGTACAGTCTACATTTTAAGAATATTAATTTTAAGGATGTGTCTCATATGTGTTTACGTCACCGTTCTCGTATGCAATATTGACTAAAAAAATGTCGTCCGGATAGTGTCAAAAATTATTCATATCAACTGCCCTCAGCTTCCCCTGATTAAAACCCATTAAATTTTTGCAGTAACAAAACAACCGCAATGTATATGCCCAAGGAAAATAGAAATCCGAAATAGGTTAACTACATAATGGATTCGACATTTATAATATACATTTTAAATTAAATTTCATTTAGACTTTACAAACAATGATAGAAAACAAGTTTAAAATAGTTAATACAACAATAATACGTTCAAGAGGTGAGTGACTTAATTTTGACCTACCTACATTCAGCTTCGCTACACTTCATTAAACAATCAGATTGGTTGTACGAGGGTTTTATTCCAGAAATTAAAAAAAAATGTAAATGCCAACTTTGATTTCCAAGTTATTACATAAGCAATATTATGTCAAATGAATTATTACCGAACAATTGCATTAGATATTTGACACACTTTTCTCATTGTTTTAATGAATGATTGTTCAAAATATAATTGTGCGGGGAAAAATATTTTATTCGTATCTGTCTGAATCATTTCCATATTGTGCAGACAAACTCGTAAGATCTTATATAATTGAGTTCATACCTATAACTATAACTAACTTAAACCGGTTGAAGTGAGAATGAGAGTAAAGCCATGATAAGCATTACGATCTTGTTACATTATGCAGCATAATGGGAAAGAGTTCACTAATCTCATTCACTTTCAACCAGTTTTCATATTGTCGTGATCTTAATGACTGAGATAGTTTATAATCTATGGCAATTTTTGGTGGGTATTTTAGGTCAAAAGAGAATGTTGCTTAGAGTTTTGTATCCAATATGTACCTAATGTTTTTGTTTAATAGAAAAAAAAATAGTTTAACTTTTTTGCATCATTGACAGTTTCTTTAAAAGAAATTAGGACAAAATATTACTTTTAAGCGTATACACTAATTAAATGAAAAACAAAAATTGGGTGTGATACAATATTACAATCCTTAATAGTATATTTTAATATTGACTTTGTAGTGTATTCCACTATGTACTAAACCATAATTCAACTATTCACATAAAATGTGATAGGCTAATATATAACTTACTTGAATATCATGATCAACACAAGCGACAAAGCCAAAAGCAAATATAAATCCAAATGCAAGTAATAATCGAGAGTCCATAGTGATGCTGGACGAGAAACACTTTATCTCTTGTAATTTGAAACTAACGCAAACGCAAAGAAGTACTGTGGACAACTGCTGCATTCGCAAGTTGGTTGTCTTTGATTGCTGCTTGGCAGGAGGCATAGATGTTTGTGACAAGGAGGTGGAAATACACTATGTGGGGGGATTAAGTATGTGCTAGTGTAATTTCCATTGGAAGCTGTAACTGCATAATGATTAAATAAAATTCAAAATGTAGAGACAAATACTTTCACATACTCAGGTATCTGTGTAGGTATGCTATACGAATGTGTAACAACAGTTGGGTAAAGGTTCATAAGATACATATTATAATATTTGAAATATTACAGTAAAACGAGGAATTTTCAATGGTGAAAATTCCTACAAATCTAGGTACTCCTAATATAGCGTTTGAATTAAATTATAGCTCCTAAAAGAAGGGAGCAGGTAGGCGCCAAATTAACAAAATGTTATAAAAGTATGTGACTGAAATTTGCTTATTCCTAATTTCAAAAACCAATGCATGGTTTGGTTTTTTGAATGCGGAATGAGTTTCATGGTGCTTGACAAGTCTCAAGAAATTCTGTTGAAATGTATGATTTTCGCTGATTTGAAATGGAAAGAGGATATCCTTGCAGAAGACGTGGAAGTTCTCTATTGTTTTATCTTCCTTTTAGTGCCCGAATCATCCTATAGTGTAGCACAGATGGCAGTAGTGTCTGCTTTGTAGTATATTAGGGCTTGTTCAGCTGCTTCAACTTTTTGGAGTGACAAAACACTGTTATGTCTTAAACGCTTTAATTATTCTTTTACTAATGCGAAAAAAGGTTGAGCTGACATAGGATAGATGATGTATTAATGTGATAGAAGGTTTGCATTTGTTTTATATGTTAATAGTTGCTATCCAGTGCGCTTCTCTAAACATATTATAAAATTTGTTAAAAACTAAAGCGCATTGAAAAGAAAACAAAACTGATGAGAAGGCTACAATCAATATCTTACCCCATCACAACCCACCTATTATGGGGTTGAAGTATAGAAATAAAGTTTATTGTTTTTTCTATTCCATAGGATATGGGGTAGGGTATACAAATGTTTATACATATAGGCGAAATATTCGCGTTAACATAATCAAAGTACATGGAAAGTCTGCGTAAAAGATCCAGAAAGTTCCCGTCTATTATCTCGGAAGCTAAATACCGATAAAATTAAATGGTATTTATTTCAGAATAAATCTGAAAGGCCTTTACGCATCGAAGCTAGAGGGTTACATGCATCGTGCTTAAAGGATGACTAGCGATCTGAGAAACAGACAATATAAAGTTATAGATGCCGTTAACATTGTCAAACGGAACAAACAGCAAAAAGATTTAATAATACGCGCACTGCCTTTATATATACTCACTTTCGATAAAACAGAAAGTCTGAATTATTTAATAAAAACAAAACTTAAAATTGTTCTAAAAATCGAGCCCATGCGTAAGGATTCAAAATTAGTTCCTCAATGCAAGCGCTGCCAATAATATAATCATACGCAAACCTATTGTCAGAAAAAGCAGCGGTGTGTAAAATGTGCCGGAAATCTTCTGACGCTAGATTGCAGGTCAGATAAGGAAACTCCTGCTATTTGTACTAATTGTAAAGGCGATCATCCCCCGAGTTACCGCGGCTGCGAAGTAGCTAAAGAATGGCAAAAAACGGATGAAATATACTAATAAAATTTCACAGAAATTGAATTTAACTAAGAAAAAGCCTAAAATGTCGCCTAAAATTATCTCAAAACCAAAGCAGGCAACAATCCAAAAACAAAAAATTAAACAAAAATCTCGGCCAACAGAAATACGATCGTTGCGAAATGATGCGCCATAAATTTATTTATTTATTTTTTTACAGTACCCGACAAAAATATTTTACCAGACCACGTTTCCAACGTTTTTTCGATTATTCTTTCACAACTTGAGGAACAAAGCTAAACGAATAAACTTATTTTCAACAGGCTAGTAAAGCTTGAAAATAATATTCGCAACTGACGTAATCTACCTTCAACATGAATAGATTTCTTAAAATTCTTACGTGGAATGCCAATGGCCTTTGGCAGAAACTTGAAATGTTTATGCAGGAAGAAGATATCGACGTCTGTTTAATATCCGAAACTCGCGCAAATAGTATTTCTCACTTAAAGATGAAAGTTATTTTGGTTATCATGCTTTGCATCCATCAAACAAGGCTGGAGGTGGAGCATATATATTAAAAAAGAGTGTATCGAACATTCGATTGATTTTAAATTAAAAGTCGAAACAATGCAAGTTTGATCTATACAAGTCAAAAGCAGACAATTATTTCTGAAGATATCTTCTATTTACTGCCCACTACGATGCGAAGTGGAGAAAATTGATTTCGATAACTTGCGTAATTCCCTTGGACAGCGTTTTGTCATCGGAGGGGACTTTAATGCAAAACATACATTCTGGGGATCTAGATGCATATCACAGAAAGGTAGGATGCTTTACGATGTTGGTAGAAAGTACAATACCGAATTTTTTTCTACGGGAAAACCAACTTACTGGCCAACTGATGTTACAAAAATACCGGCTTTGTTCGATTTTTCATCGTAAAAGGTATGCCGTCCAATCAAGTAAAAGTTGAGGAATGCTTTGATCTTTGCTCTGATCATTCTCCGGTCATTCTAACAATGAGCGAGTCAATCATTGTCGATACCGTTCAAAAAGCAGCAAGGAATAATACTCCTCAACAACACAAAATAGAGAGCTATAGTAATTTCAAGTACCCATGGGAAATAAAAGATTTGGTTAGACAAAAAGAAGAGTTTGAAAAAGATGGCACCAAGCTCGTGCCCCGCAAGTTAAAACACATCTCAATCGGTTGAGTAACATGCTATCAAATTCGATTAAAAACTTTAAAAACTATGCAGTAAAAACTTATCTGCAAAGCCTAACCGCTGGAAAAGAATCGAATTATTCACTTTGGAAGGCAATTGAAGTCATAAAACGCTGTGCCACAAAATAGGATAACTCAAGACGTTTGGGTAAAAAGCGATAAGGAAAAGGCAGACACTTTTGCCGCACATCTTGAGGAAAAATGTAAACCATTTGATGGTCCAGAAAACATTAATTTATTCGAGACTACAACCGATAGTAATCTAGTTAGATATACAAGTATTGCCGAGCTTAAATAGGAAATACAGAAATTAAAGCCTAAAAAAGCTACGGGTTATGACCTAATTACAGAGAACTTTTAAAATTTTGCCCGTAAAAGCATTAACTAAACTCCTCTACATTGTAAATGCTGGAATTAGATTAGAATACATACCAGTGGAAACTCGCGGAAGTGATTATGGTTCTCAAACCAGGAAAATCACCGAATGAAATAATTTTTAACAGACATATTTCACTTCTTCCAATAATTTCAAAAGTTTTTGAAAGGATATTACTCGGTCGCTTACACCCCATTATTGATCAGAAACGCCTTTTACCCAGAGATAAGGGAAGTAAGTGGATTACAACAAAAACAACCAACTCTTGCGGGGATTCAGGGTGAGAGAGGTAGAAGTTTGGTATCTCTTTACTTCCCTCATCACTGCTTTTACCTAACCATCTATTTGGGTTTAGAAGTAAACATTCGACTGTGGACTAAGTTCATCGAATTACTGATGTAATTGAGAAAGCTTTCGAAGAAAAGAAAATTTTCTCAGCCGTATTTCTTGACGTGTCGCAAGCTTTTGACAAAGTTTGGCATAGAGGCCTTCAAAGCAAGCTAAGACAAGTTCTACCTGAAAAATTATACATAAAAAAATAATATTCAAAGTTTTTGCATGTACATTTTTGTTATTAAATTTTATAGAAATTTTACCAAAAATAGTTTTTTACTGAAAACGCTCCCAAAAAAGTGGGCTTGGCAAAAAGGCTTTAACATAGAGTAAGTCGACCACTGGCCACATGATTACTATTTATGATATATATATAGATATTTATGAAAAATAACTTAATGAATCAACAACAGGTCAAAAAAAACAATGGACTCATTTTTTACCATGATACCTTAAAAGCAGCCATAAGTAACCATGCTATTATCTGTAACCCAAGCAGTGGTAAAAAATATTTTATTTAAAAAAATTAATAACTTTAAATCTCTTTATATTTGAATACGCCAATTTTTTGAACTATTTCTCACAAAAACAACTTATGTTTATTCACACTGACTATCATACTCTAATTGTCCCGATCACTGATACGATGCCGTTCATTTTTTGTTACGATGCTTATATCAACTGCCTACGGACTTACACAATATTTATAAGCTCTCACTATTATAGTGAGTTCCATATATGGCATTAACTATATATATATATATAATTTTTATGGAAATTGCCATGCCCAGTGCTTTTATTCCGCCCATTTTATGTAATGCTACTTAAATACTTATGAACTCACGCAAATTTTAAAGACACTTACCATTTTAGTTATTCAGATATATGAGATTTGAGAGTTGCCACGCCTACTTATTCTACTACGCCCATTTTTAACTCAACTTCTCAGATTACAATTCATATGCCCATAATAAGTTTCAAGACTGTGGCTTTCATAGTACTTCAGATATTTTGTTATAATATGGTAGGTGTCATGCCCAATGATGGGATCCTATCATTTGTAAGACCACTTTAAGCTATAACCAAAATACTTAGACAAAGTTTGAAGACTCTGGCTAATATAGAACTATAGATGTTTGATAATAAATCGAAATCATAATAATCTAAAGTCCCGATTTGGGATTTTGGGTTTTCGAGATTTTGGATTTTCGTGGTTTTTAGGATTTCGGGTTTTGGTATTTTGGATTTTCGAATTTTGGGTTTTCGGGACTTTCAAGATACTTACTATTTTAGTGATATCTAGCATTAAATATATTCATTGCTTTAGAGTTCTCACGCCTACTTATTCTATCACGCCGATTTTTTCTTCTACTACTCAAATTAGTGATTTAGCCAGCTATAGAATTTAATCAAACATACGGTCTATTTGTATATATGAGATCGCACTAATGTGAGAGTAGGATTCAAAGTGGTGCAGTGAAATTATTCGCCAGAATATAGTACGATTGAAAAAAGTGTTTAAAGCGGAAGAAGATAAAACTACATTCACCATGTTCGTATATCTAATAATGTAGCGTTAGTCGGAAGCTAATCAAATTGTTGAAAACATATTATCGTTGATAATTTTTCAACTACTAATAGGAGCAAAATGTTAAATGTTCTCAAAATTGAAAATGTTTTAAAAGGCATTTATTACTGCTAATAGTTTGTTTGTAACAGATTTCAAAAGGTACATTCTGCTCTTATATTAATTAAGAATATATATACTTACTTATTTACTTACTAAATCCAGGATTGAACCTGAGACTTAATCATCTGCTTTCCAAATGATTTTAGATCACTATCTCGATCTCCTGTACCGCATTCCGATTTGGTAGTATTTTACTTGGTCACATCATCTATCTGTGTGGCAATTGGAGTTTTCTAGCCTAGCTGGTAGTGAATTGTTTGTTGTTGAATCTTTTCCTACAAAAACCATTATCGGTAACTTGACTGAAGATTTTTCAAAGCTTACACGTATTCCGTTATTTAGTATTCTCCTTTAACAGTCATGGCTTAAGTGATTTATTTTGATTTATAGCCCGAAGAAGCGACAATTGGCTAGAATTGTTCTTTAATTGATCTTGTTGTAGGCTTAAGAGAAAGTCAATAAATTTCCTTTCCACCTCAATGTTCTAGCAGCCCACTGAGCAGTTTGGTCCAATTTGCCGATGGTTTTTTTTTTCCACTGCTTGACTTGATTCATTCCGGGATCTAGCGCCACTTTAGTAAGTTTGTAGGCAAGTGTTAGTGAATCAAAAACTCTGACTTAACTTTATCCCTGCTGGTTTGACTGTTAGGCTGGCCATTATTTCGTTTTTAGGAAACAATTGTAAATCTTTCAATTATAACAAGTATGAGCTCCAGTCTTATCAATCAACCGATTTGCGTGCACAATTCCGGGACAGTTTTATGATGTTTAATAACTCTGAGATGCATGAGAAAATATGCTGTGTTTTACTGCACCTGGTTCTCAGTAGCTGTCTTGTTGCCAGTTTTGCTGCTACGGATGTATTTTGTTATTATTAAAATGTTTAGCCTTTGAGAACCTTGTCGAGGATCAGTTCTTATCTGTTCTGACAGTTTTTTTTTCTAAAATGTGCTGTTCTGTTCTATGTTCATATTCATAAGAATATTATGTGCATTTTATTGATTGAATCATTTAGATCTTTAACACCAATTATGGTTTCTATTATTATTATATTTAAATATTATCTAAGATTATTTATTATATATTAAAAATAAAAATAAAACTTCCTTAATTAGAAATGAATATGTATTGTTCATGTATAATTAGTAAAACAAAATTTTTTTAATGAAAAACATGTACATGACATTACATATGTATAACAATATGAGTATCTAATCTTAATTTAAAAAGTGTTGGCGTAAGATTCGCATGCACTTTATATATAAGCAAAGAATAACAATTATTCTAAATGTATTATAAGTTAATAATAGTGCACATAACCATCACCGGTTACACAAATCAAATGAGCTCAGGTTAACACTTCAGTTCAGACTTCCATTTTTCTTTGACGATTTTTTATCCGATTTAGATTTATAACTCTCACTTGACTCGTCGAAATCAAAGCTATTGAATAACTGATCAAACTCATTGAAAAGCTGAAAGCAGAATAATGTTAAATGAAATGTTTTCTCAAATTAAAATTAAGCCGTATTCACATGTGTGGAGTCATAGTTTTGCTCGAATTGGTTGCCAGATAGTGTGCTCAATGGATCATTGAGGAAGTTAATTGTTTGTGCTTGTGGATTAATAATTTTAATTTTGTCAACTCCATTTTGGGAACTTTTGCTGTATGGCGATAGATAGAAAAATGCTGTAATAAAAGAAATTGTATTGAAAGGGGCGATTGCATTTACACTAGATCTAAATACATTTTTTCTTAGACTGAAATTTTGGTTGATTCAAAACGGGGTTTTGTATTTGAAGCTGTCTATATACAGGATAAGCTGGTGTATTAGATGGGGCTCGTTCAGGGTAGTTATGTACCTGTGGAACTAGATACGTAGTTTCGACGGATGGATTAGAATCATAATGGTATCGTCCTTCGCTGGGAGTATATCTTCCATCAGAACTCAGTGCTACTTTAAACACATTTCGCATTTGTTTATTAAAATATGGATACACCTTTTAAAAAGAATTGCTGATAAATTTCAAGTCGATATTAATACAAAAAATTAAGGTAAATACTTGCGGATTTCGTTGTTCCAAAATTATTCCATCTGGAACTGCTATGCCTTCTTTCTGCAGGTGATTCAAAAAAAGTCGATCTGTTTGGAATGCTGTGTCTGGAATTTTTCCACCTGCATGCGGAAGTACCTCTTCCCGAAAGATTTGTCGCTTCTAAAACAAGTATTAATTTGTTTTTATCAATCTAAAATTGTTTCTGTTTTTGTACATTACTTTTTTGTACAATTGTTGTTATTATTTTCATAATAAATATTGTTAAAAAACAAAAAAAATCTCATTACAAGAATTGAACAGTTATGCAGGGTGTTCTTGTAGTTATTTCTGTATTAAATTATGTACGATTGCAATCGTCTGAATTTAAAATTTAAAAAAAAAACATAAAAAACGTCATAAATATTTAAAATAATTTTAGAACTCATTATTGCAAACATTTTGTCAAACATACTGCAAATAGTTTTTTTGATAATAGTTGATAGTCATCAATGCCAATTAAATCTCCATCAGACATTAAAAGTCATTAATATACTAACGGGTGATTTTTTAAGAGTTAAGTTTTTTTTTCAGTTTGGCAGCACTGGTTTTCGTTACTTGAGGTTTTTTCCCCCAGATGGCTGAGTTGAAGTTGGTTGAAATGTGGTTTCATCAAGACGTTGCCAAATGCCACACAGCTCGTGAAACAATGGAAATGTTGAAGGATGTATTTGTTGAGCAGCTTATCCCTCGAAATGGCCCTGTGAGTTGGCCGCCAAGATCATGCGACTAAGCTCCTCTTGATTATTTCTTGTGGGGTTATGTAAAGTCGTTAATCTATGTGGGGAAACCGAACACGGTTGAAGCCTTACAGCATAACATAACACGCATTATTAGTGGAATACAGGCCAAACTGTTTGAAAAAGTGACGCAAAATTGGACCTTCTGAATGGACCATTTGAAACGGAGCCGCGGGCAAGATTTACATGGAGTTGTCCTTAAAACATAAATGGCAAACTCCTATTTTTCAATTACAATAAATTTTTTTAATATTTGATGCAAATTTGAGCATTTTATTCGATTTTTAAAAAACTACGCTTTAAAAATCACCTGTTACTTCTAAGAACTATACATTTTTGGGTTACACTAGTTAAAGTCATTATATAATGGTTTATAATCAATTTCAAAATAAGAACCCTTTATTAAAATTATTATCCTATTCTAGTACTAATATACGCCAGGGTACCAGAACAATAAAGAGCAAATCAGAGCAAATGTAAAAGTTCTTCATCGAAATTTTGCTCCTGTACGCGAGAAAGACAAAGAGGTCACAACAGGTCATATGGAAATTTCAAGGGCAGGAAAAACTAATCATGATAATAAAGTTATTTGTTTCAATTTTGAACAAACATTTTTTTATATTTTATATTTTGTTTATATATCAAATATATTCACATAAATCGGTTAAGTGTATCTTATAATTAGGAAAAAAAGGATATACGGATTACTGTGAAACACTGTTGTCTCAGAGTGATAAAGTGCACACAACACACTGTTGTCCCAATGTCATAATCATATATACGAATACATATAATATGAATACAGCATTTTGGATGAGGGGATAACAATGAATTTTGTATTTCAATAAAATACAGAACAACTGAGATACCAGGCTAAACACAGGCTTTATGCATTTATTATATAGAATTCGATCACGTTTTAAGCGATCGATTATTTGGACTCATTTTTTTACCACTCTTCCACTCGTATTGGCTAGAAAGTTAGCTAGGCTATTGATTTATTGGCATAAACGAATGACTAAACGTAACCACATTAAATAAAAACAACGTTATTAAATATCGACCATTTGGCCGAACCATTTCTCGAGATAGGCCGAGATATCGAGATTACCGAACATTACATTCAACAGGACATACCTACTACAGTACATGGTTTTTGTCTCCATGCTTATCCTACTCTAACAATGCAGCTGGTTGTTTTGTATATTTTATGAAAGGAATTCATCAATATCACAGAATTCAGTGTTATTTCACTTTTATAAAAGGACTTTTTTTGCTCAGCGTTATTTGATCGCATCAAAGTGTACATCTATTGTCAAAAGGTAGTTATAAACGTTGGTAAGCATTACAATAGCTACGTACCTTAACCGTCCTTCCATGTGACGCCGAAACTAGGGCTACAACTATCAATATCATGAAAATTATCACTTCAGTACTTCCCATGTTGGTTAACACTGTTTATTTTTTTTTATTTTTAATTTGTCAATCTTTCAAAACGGAGTTGGAAGGTTGATTTCAAAATTTTGTACACAATGTATTTCACTCAATACATTCACTTTCTATTTCTGGCTTAATGTTTGCGAAAGCCAAACGTAAGCTAATCACCGTTATTAGCTGATGTTTAAAACTCACTAAACACTTTGAGTCATCCACTAAAGCTCCCACTAAAAATTATTTGCACTCGCGACTAGCATGTTATTTCGACACCCAGCATAGCCATATATGCTTAAGTTCTGTTCTCCTTTCGTTTTCTTAGTACACGACAAGAAGATTGTAGCGTAGGCTGCACAGATGTATCTATCGACGAATTAAATGCTGCGATGAGTCGATTATCCATAACACGACGCGACTGCGCGATAGCGAAACAATAACTGAGCAAACATCTCGCAGATGGTAGCAGTTTGTGCAATGTCAAACTCAAGACACGATGCTATGGATTTTTTTCTAAACCATCAAATCAATCCATCCGATTGGCATACCTGAGAATTAAGCAATGCCATCAACATCAACAAACGCCACTCTAAAAAAATACAAATGGCACATGAGCAAGCCAACAATGCGGAGTCCAACGAGGGGAGCAAAGTACCATTGTTCGAAGTGGTGGAACGTTTAGATTCAGTCGCTAGACTCAACAAAAGTGATCTATAATAAGTAATAGATAATTAGATATGCAAAAAGTAAATAGGTACTCCGAATAGATAGCGAATTGTGACAGTGAATACCAATTCGTATTTGCATACATACATATATCAATGTATTCATTGTGGTTGGTTGGCATAGAAAGGATTTCTTTAATCGAATGTATCGAATTACAAAAATATTATCCAATTATGTTGATGTTAGCCAGATTCATATAGGTATGTACCTTAATAAGTTGCTGATATGCACATGCTTTTTAATTTTAATTTTCCCACAACGATTAATATTTTTGAGTTAAGCAATCTTTGAAAATTATAAGGCACAAGATCTAGCCTCATATTATAAGCGCGATAATATTTAACTATAGAGTTAATAAACAAAAATTGTAATTTAAATGCAAGAAACTTACGACGCCTTATATGGCTGGTTATTTGCCGGTGTGTATGCGTCGAGTTAGTAACATTAAAGTCAGCAGCTAACATCGCATGAAACATAAAGTAAAGATATTTAAAAGAAAGCTCAAATATTTTTGGAAAACCGAATGGTTGGTTGGTTAAGTGGCTCAACAGTCCGCCTCAATTAGCTCGGTCCTTAGGTAACTGCCTCCAGTTGTTGCGCACTTCAAGTTGGTTGAAGTAGGTTTCTACTTGTGCGCGTCACTTAAGACGAGGTCTGCCCCTACTGCGTCCGATGTCTGGCTGGGAATCGAAGGCTCTGCGAGTCGGAGCATTGAAGTCCATTCGCTCTATATTGGTCTTACCCTCATTTACAGCTAAACCCATTTTTGCAACCGTGGCTATGACATCAGGTTGAGCCCGACCAATGATGTTAATATCTTCGGTGCATGCTAGTAACGGGTGATTTTAGGAGCGTAGTTTTTAAATCAAATAAAACACCCAACTTTGCGCCACTTTTTCGAGTATTTCGGCCTGTATTCCACAAATTACGCGTGTTATGTTATCCTGTAAGTCTTCAATCGTGTTCGGCTTGTCCACATAGACTAACGACTTTACATAACCCCACAAGAAATAATCAAGAGGCGTCAAATCGCATGATCTTGGCGGCCAACTCACAGGGTCATTTTGAGAGATAAGATGCTCACCAAATTCTTCTTTCAACATTTCCATTGTTTCACGAGGTGTGTGGCATGTGGCACCGTCTTAATGAAACCACATGTCAACTAAATTCAACTCAGCCAACTGGAGCAATAAAAAGCCGCATATCATGGCTCGATATCGTTCGCCGTTGACGGTAACTTTTCTTTGAAGAAAAATGGACCGATGATGCCACCATCCCATAAATCACACCCAAGTGTCGATTTTTCGGGTTGCATCGGTAATTCTTGTATAGCATGTGGTTGTTCATCACTTGTTTTGCTTATTTATTTACCCGTTGAGCCAGAAATGAGCCTCATCGCTGGTCGCCATTATATGGTAGTAAAATGCACATTTTTCAAAGAGCATGAATTTTGATAATAAATTTTAATAACTTGCAATCGTTGCTCATTTTTGAGTCTTTCCATGATTAAATTGCAGAGTGTACTGAAAACTTTTCACATTGACAGATGGCATTTATACGCCATTACTAACCAGTGCTGCACCAATTTATGGAAGATTGTGCCTCTGGTGATGGCTCAAGAGTTTTACACAATCCTCTCTACAATAAAATTACAGACGGCACATGATAGTGAAATGGTTTTCCATAAAATCCTTTTTTGGTATCGAGTGTGTCGGTGAGGTCGTTTCCGACCGAGAATTGAGCGCTATACCAAAACGTGACATGGCTGTGTAGATAGAGTTCGTTTCTATAAATCATTGAAAAGATGGTGGGCATTTATTTGGACTACTTGGATTTATTTCCGGGGTCTGCCGAAATGTGAAGATTTCATCAGTTGTGGACTTTCCCCGCCTAAAAGCGTTCTCGAATACTGGCATCATTTTGTAGGCGATGTTGAGGAAACTCATACCTCTGTAATTGGCGCAGCTAAGAGGGTCTCGGTTTTATTGGTTCTGGCAAACGATGCTGAGGTTTCGTTCTTCAGGCATACTTCCATGAGACCAAGTTTTTGGCTTAATAAAGCTCGATGGGACTGATTTTCGGCAGCCTTGTTAAGCTTCACTTAGGTCGGATGGTTGGAAGTCTACAGAAGTTGTTCAATATTCTCAGCATCACCTGTGTCTCACTTCGATATTTTGTTGTTCATCTCGACAGACTTGTATCCCTAGCTTTGACGTTTAACACTTTCGTTAGACTTTCAAACGTCATTCCTGTAGTGGCACCTATTTATATCCTCGATCGCGCTATTTTCTTGCTCTTTATTCTTTTTTTCCGGTGTTCTTCTCGCCTTGTTATCCTATAGAACTCAATGACAGTTCTCGTCTTTAGCTGCAGCTTAGTTTTGATATAATGGCTTGTTGACATCGTTACAATTGTCCCTTGACATTAAATGCTGGCGGTATGGTATTAATCGAGAGGTTAGTCTTTCGACATTAAATTTGTTCACAGAATTTATTATTTGTTGTGACATGGTGGAGTTGATGTAAGCCACTAAAATGTTCGGACATCCAAAATACTGGATGTGTTCCTCTTGTCTATTGCAATATGATCAACTTGATTAAACGTTCGTTGATCTGGACATCCCCATGTCCCCTTAGGAATACCAAGGTTAGGAAACCGTATGCTGGCTTAGTGGCATTTCTTTCCGCAGCGAAGTCAATTAGCATAAGTCCGTTGCCAAATGTCGTGTAGGCTTTGTTTTCCGACAATAATGGCTTCCTGCCTTTGCGGTAAAATCTCCCATCTTCACGATTTTAACATGGTACTTTGATAGTCTCTCACAAGTTTTGCCAAAGATCTCGAAGAAGCAGTCTTTCTCTACATATCATATATCTTCTTTTTCCTCCGTCGGAGCGTGAGCGCATATAAGGCTTATGTTGGCCAATTTGACCCTGATGCAGATCGTTACAATGCGTTTGGTCTAAGTCTGGCACTTATTATAACAAATCCGCATCCGAATAGTCGCTGTTTGTGCTCACCATAACACGGTCTGTCGTAGATGTCACATTTTTTCATACACTTTTTGCCTGGCCCAACAGCTTAGACCAGTATTATAAATACCAAGTAATGATGCGATTTTATTGATTTTAAATTTCTTTCCAATCAGCATTCTAGGATATCGACCATCATCTTGCTAACACATGTATATTTATGTGGATCAAGGCTGGCAAGTGAAGGTATGTTCTTAATGAATCTTGAGCATCCAGTATTGAAGCACTTACAACAAAATAAATCATTGACTTCAGTAAACAACTAATTGCCATACAACGAGCGTTCAGCCTACGGAAACCACTCAATTGAGCCGAAAGCAAAGATTGGCTATTCACCAGTTCCTACTTTCAATGGTACCCATACAAGTGTTTGGCAGTGTAAAGTAAAACGACCTCAAGGGTCACCTGAATTAGAGAATGTACAATGAAAATATAATGGAGCTGCACCATCTCCAGCTCCAACTCAATCGCCATAACTCTGTTCGGTATTCAGAAATATAGGTGGTTTTGGTGAGCTCAACTGAAATCTGACCTTACATAACATGAATTAATTTGAAGAGGAATACTTACGCCATGTTAACAGGAATTATTAGTTGCATTTCTTTTGCCTAATCAGCTTCAAGGTTCAAATAGAAAGGAAATGTAATTACTCTTTGTGTTGTAATATTCAATAATAGGTATTAATGCATCATAATTTTTGCATATTTTCTGTAATATATCAATTTATTACTAACCGTTAATTATAATTTGTACTTTTTAGTTTGGCTTTGTTCATGGGATTTTCTGACCTTGATTTTGATCGATTTATTGCCATTGAAACTGCGTTATCCAAAAGATTGCCGTTCGATTGCTAAAAGTGTTTACATATGCTTAAAATATTAATAGACTGTTGGTGGTCTGAAAAACATGAAAATGGGAACCATTTTGTATTGTTTGCTTACTTATTGAAATGGAAGTTTAAATAACTCATCACCACAGCAATCAACGAATTGACCATTGACCTGGGCTAAGCGCAAGGCGAACGGCGCATGAATTGTAACTTAATGAGTACTACTTACTTTAATCAATTACCATTTAAAACTGACTACTAATTCGCGTAACATGTTTGGATAAGATCTAAACACGACTCGAGAAGAAATCCGGTAGAAATTGAACAAGCGTGAAAGAGGTAATTAAATTGAGGCTCAACAAAGCCGAAGATGCATTATATATTCGGTTCAAGGACCGACGATTTTTTTTAGATAAGTTCATTCAACTGATTCATGCGAATTCCCTAACAGTTTAAAAGTATTATTTTGAATGTCTGCCAACGCAAATATAGGGTGTTCGATGAAAAGATTTACAACTTTGCTCGGTCGCCATTCAGTCGTGAAGTTAGACGTTTCAAACAATTTTTTTATTGGTGGTTAAATGGGATTTTAAGTAAACACAAGCGTTTTCACAAGCCAACTCTGACTCTAAGCCTCTACATGATGACCATCGTCAAAGTAAGGATGGCCAAAGTGAACAACAACACTTGGACAAGACTCAACAAAAAACAAAAGCCAAAGGAAAACGGTAAAAAATATGACCCCAAAGAGTTAATTAAAAATACCATATAATCCAAAACTAGCCCGTTGATTCTGAATGAAGAAGAACTAATTTCTTATTTCCTCACCTGAAATAGTATCACATTGCTGTGATCGGTATGAATAGCCGTTGTTATACCCTATCCTACAGGGGTATATTAGTTTTAATATTAACGTAGAGAAATAATTTCGATAAATATAACTCAAAGTATATGGATCGACTCAGAATCGCCAGCTGAGTCCATCTAGCCACCGAGCTTTAAATTTCGAGCTAGAAAGTTGAAATTCGGTACAATCTTTACAATTTTTTTGAATCCACCCACTGCCACGTCCACTTTTTAGAAAAATATTGTTTTTGGCAAAAGGGTAAATAATTTTGGAAAAGTGTCTGAAGAACATATATGGACAATCCCAATATCTATATTTCGTTCATCTAAAGTCTTTTGTCACGCCCACTTTTTTGGGCCGTTATTAGTAAAAAACGTTTTCTGTCCAGATTTTAAAGAAATTCGAAAAACACTTCCTCAATGGCAATTAAAACATTTTGTACATAAATCATTTTCATTCTCTCTTACTTAAGTGGCGCTACAGTCTGGAATGAACCTGGGCCTCAACCAACATGCCTCTCCAATCAGCCCGGTCCTTAGCTAGCTCTCAAATTGACCTCCAGTTGCGCACTCCAAGTTGGTTGAGGTCGGTTTCTACTTGTGCGCGCCATGACCAGGGGCATGTCGCTGTACAGCTTGAATACTTCTTGGTTGAATCTTCGTCTCCATAGCCCGTCAACACAAACGGGACCGAAGATTTTTCGAAGAATTTTCCTCTCAAATTGACCAAGGATTTCTTCATCCGCTTTTCTTCTTCATCCGGTCCATGCTTCAGCGCCGTAGAACAGGACTGGGATGATCAAGGTCTTATATAAGATCTCCTTAGGAGTTCGAGTAAGGGCTTTACTACTGAATTGCCTTCTTAGCCCGAATAAACAGCGGTTAGCAAGAGTAATTCTTCGTTTAAGTTCTGACGAGATGTTGTTGTCAGAGCTAATAGCGGAGCCGGGAGAGACAAAGTCCCGTACTACCTCAAAGTTATATCTGTCAATGGTGACATTCTGTCCAATTCCCCGATGTTGTGTGTCCTTTCGTATTGACAGCATATACTTCGTCTTGCCCTCAATTACTGCTAAACCCATTCTTGCCGCTTCCTTCTCTATACTAGCAAAGTGGCTATGACATCATGTTGAATCCTACCAATGATGTCAATATCGCCGGCGTATACTAGAAATTGTACCGATTTTTGGAAAATTGTGCATCTGGTGTTGGCTCAGGAGTTTTGCACAATCCTGAAGAAGTCACATGAGAGCGCATTGCATTGCCTAAATCCTATTTTGGTATTGAATGTGTCGGTGAGATCGTTTCCGACCCTGATGGAGACGCGTAAACTCTATTGTCATCCTACACAAGCGGACGAGTTTGGGCGGTATACCAAAACTAGACATGGTTCTGTATAGTTTGTTTCTATATAAATGCTGTCGTATGCGGCTTTGAAACATTCCTATTTTGGATTTGAATGTGTTGGTGAGATCGTTTCCGACCCTGATGGAGCAGCGAAAACTCCATTGTCATCCTACACAAGCGGACGAGTTTGGGCGGTATACCAAAACTAGACATGGTTCTGTATAGTATGTTTCTATAAATGCTGTATTTATGGTATCGATTTGGACTTCTATCGAGGTATATCTATCAAAATTATTTCTCTACGTTAATGTTAAAATAACGGCTATTCATACCGATCATAGCAATGTGATACTATTTTCTTACAAAAAAAACATTTGTATACCCAAACCTATGGCATTTTCAATAGGAATACTTTTTGTTGTCGAACCACAAATGATTTTTATAAACTGTCTGAACACTATGTTGTGACAATGTAATTTTCTACATTTCATCGCCCACATTTTGGAGATATTAATTTCAAGGATGGGATGGGATAGGGTATTAAGCGCTCCGCACAGAATTGTAGCTTTCTCATATTTTTTTACAGTATTTCTGACTTTTTTTTGGGGTGGTGGATATCCGCATTCTGAACATTACGCGTTGATGTTATCCTCTTGAAATGTTCGGTCATCTAAAATACTCGGCCCTCATTCTGTATCGTTTGAAGTTATCATTTCATCTTGAATCACGTAAGATCAATAGTCGTTTTAGCTGTGGGAGATATTACTTTATTTGCTTCACGTGAAATAATAACCTTCAAATCAAAGACAATTATTGAGCGAATGCTCATGAGGTCTTGACTTCCGTCTGAGTGATAATCGTTCAGGAATGAAAATAGAGGGGAAGCGTGCCTCCTGTCTTTTGTAACGTGATCAATTTGACTGACAGTTGACCTGAAGATCACCATGTCCCCTTATGAATATCGGGGTGAGGAAACCGTATGCTGGCTATAGTGTCATTTCGTTCCAAAGCGAAGCCAACTAGCTTAACTCCGTTTCCAAACATTTTGTCGTGTAGGTCGTGTTTTCTATCTATACTTTAATTCTGGTAATTCTATATTGGTTTTTCCCTTCAAGTTAGGGGTCAGAATATACCCGTGGTAAGGCATACATGTCGTAGAAGATACTAAAATCAACTCCCCGTATAGCGATTGTAAAGCGTATACAACAACAAAAATGGGATTAGTAAAACAAAATATGTAATACCCCAGGTGGCAATTCAGTTCCACTGTTCAAATTCATCCTCTTCGGATGTCGGCTCTACGGATTCTGGGGAGAGCAAATTATTGCATTTATGTAACCCTTTCGGGAAAAGTTCATGGGTAACGAGGTCACCATCATCAGCATCTCAAAAAAGTATATGTCTCTTAAGGAGCTCGACAACACCAAAGGGGCGGCCCACGAAAAACGAGACTCAATGCAAAATAAGAGCCTTAAGGGCCGCCCAAATGCGTATCTGTAGCTGATGCTTGAATCTGATTCAGAAGTTAAATACAAGGCAAGCGCTTACAAAATGTGTATCTTCGTGAATCTGTGAGTTGAATGGAGGGCAACTTCATGCAAGAAATGTATCTCGCTTTTGACAGCGATACAAGATACTACCTACAGATACGCATTCTGGGCGGCCCTTAAAGGACGTAAACGACGTTCTTCAAACAAGGCTTAACAATGTCGAACTGCTTTGCGAAGTACTTTGCAAGGAAATTCAAGCAAATGCAAACTGCCCCGTAAATTCCGAATACCATACGGATGAAGAACAACTGGATTCTGAAGAAATAACCGGTAAAAAAGGAAAGCTGCAATTATAAACCGAGACAAAGCGATTGTCAAAGAGATTGTCTGCGTTAAAGACCCTGAAAGTTACCGTCAATTATCTCGCAAGCTAAATAGAGATAAAAAAGAATGGTATTCATTTGAAAATAAATCTGACAGGCATTGACAAAGTCCTGCTATCTGCATCAACTGTAAAGGCAATTATCCCTCAAATTATCGCGGCTGTGAAGTAGCTAAGGGTTTGCAGAAAAGACGAACGAAATTTATGAGTATTAATTTACAGAAATTTAATTTAAAAAAGTAAAAGCCTAAAACTCCGATTAACCCTAGAATGGTAAACATATTTTTTTAACTCTTTATTGGTAAACTTAGCCTGTGAGGCGACTTTTATAAAAATTGCCCATTTTACCGTTAAAAAAATATATAGATATATTAAAATACAAAGAAAAACTTATTTATTACATATTTGGTTACAAGAATTGACAAAAAATAATTCGTTATTAAATATCTTAAAAATATGTAAGTAATACTTGGAGATCATATATTTTAATGCATTAAATGAAGAGGTCTTTTAGAATAAAAAAAAAAAAATTAATAAAAATCAGTTCGAAATAAAAAAAAGTTTGCTTCTTACAGCCCTTAAATCTAATCAACATATTTTATAAATAACATAAGGCTTATAACTTCAAAACTAGTGCAGAGCAAAATAAGTTTTGTGGATTTTACACCTACATTTTTACGTCACATTGCCAACAGTCCGGTGATCTATGTTCAAAAAAATTACCTCTATTGGTAAACTTCGCCTCACAAGCGACGCATGTGTGTATATATCGACAATGCAATGGAGAAAAACAAAGCCCGTTTGCGTACAAGCACGCATAACACTTAACTGAGTTGGCAGGATCGCATGCTTTTATACGAGTTACAGATTTGGAAATATCGCTAAAACTAAACATTGCTTCGCCTCACAGGCGATGATTACCATTCAAGGGTTAAAAATATGTCGAAGCCAAGGCAGGCTATAAAAGGAAAACCCAAATTTTCACAAACTACGCGCCCATTAGAAATCCATTCGGATCCTGTAACGTATGCACAATCCGATAACGCTCAAAAAAATATCTCACCTGAAGCAATTTCAAACGTATATTCGATTATTCTTTCAAAAGCAAAACGAATAAACTTATTTTTTTTGCAACAGACATAATCCACCTGCAACATAAATAGATTTCTTAAAATTCTTACGTGTAATACCAATGGCTTTTGGCAAAATTTTGGAGAACTTGAATTGTATATGCAAGAAAAAGATATCGACATCTGGTTTATATCCCAAACTCACGCAAAGAGTAATTCGAACTTAAGATTAAAGCACAGATTAAAGGTTACCTTGGCTATCATGCTCTACATCCATCGAATAAGGCTAGAGCAAAACATACATTCTGGGGATCTAGATGAATATCACAGAAGGATAGGATGCATTACGACGTTGGTAGAAAGTACAATACCGAATTTTATTATACGGAAAAACCAACTTTCTGGCCAACTGATGCTACAAAAATACCGGATTTGATTGAATTTTTCATCATTAAAGGTTGAATCCTTCATCGATACCGTTCAAAAAGCAGCATGAAAAGCTCCGGGTTATGACTTGATTCCTGGACAACTTCTTAAAATCTTGCCTCGGAAATCATTAACTAAACTCCTCTAGATTGTAAATGCAGCAATTCGATTAGGCTACATATCATACATACCAAGAAAGCGCAAGGTCGCGGAAATGATTATGGTTCTCAAACCAGGAAAATACCGAATAAAATAAAATCTTACAGACCTATTTCACTTCTTCCAATAAATACAAAAGTATTTGAAACGATATAACTCGGACGCTTACACAAAATTATTGATCCGTCGTAAGCTTTTGACAAGGTTTGACATAGAGGCCTTCAATGCAACTTAAGAAAAGTTCTGCCTGAAAAATTATATAAAATCCTCGTCTCGAATCTTGAGCATATACTCTTCTGTGTGAAACTTGGAAACGAATATTCAGAGTTCAAGGAAATATAAGCAGAAGTAGCCAAAGGAAGCGTCCTTGGGCCACTCTAGTACCTCCTATTTACACGTGATATCCCACAAAGAAACGATACAATAGTTGACACATTTGCTAACGATACAGCTATACCAGCAGTTGGCACAACAATAGAGGAAACAAATGAAATTACAAAACGTTCTTCACGAGGTTAATGAATAGAAAAAATCCTGGCGGATTGCACTTAACGAGAACAAATCGGTTAATGTAGATTTTTCGTATAAGCAGCAAACAATTTGCATGTGTTTCTAAATACGGTTCGAGTCCTCTTTGCAAATGGAGCGAAATATCTCGGAATGATACTCGATGCAAAATTAAAATGGAAGTCACATGTAAATAGAAATGAGAAGAACTTAAAAATAAATACATTGAGAGAACTGTAATGACTATTAAGGACATTTTCAAAACTTAACCTTGATAACATGCTGCTATTATACAAGCAAGTATAACGGGTGATCTAAGTAGAGATACTTTTTTCAATAGCCTTTTTTGACAGATCACGTGTGAGTCGTTTCATGCTGTCATGTTATTTTTGTTTAGTATTGTTTGGCATTTCATAATGGAAAGACTTACGCGTGAACAACGTTTACAAATTGTTCAACATTATTATGAAAATTCACGTTCTGTGAAAAATGTGTCTCATCAATCAATGGACTTATTGAGAGCACATTTCGGTGAGCACATAATTTAACGTTTTGGGCCGGTCGATTGGCCACCAAGATCGTGTGATATCACACCGTTAGACTTTTTCCTGTGGGGATATGTAAAGTCAAAAGCTTATGCCGACGAACCCGCTTCGATTCAGGCCTTGGAGGAAAACATCACGCGTGTCATTCGCAGTTACCAGTCGAAATGCTCGAACGAGTGATCGAAAATTGGACTCAACGGATGGACCACCTGCGACGTAGCAACGGCCAACATTTGATAGACATAATCTTCAAAAAATGAATGCCAAAGAATGTTCTTTCAAATGATAATAAACATTCTCCATTAAATTTGAATTTTCTGTGTTTTTTTCTTTAAAAATGTAGGGAACCTCGAAATGGATCACCCTTTACAAAGCCGGTTTGGAAAATTGGTCAATGGTTTTGAAAATAGTTAAACGAATTTAAACATTTTACAAACTTTTGAAAACAAAATGTTAAGATCATTCGTCAATGCGCCGTAATACATAGTAAACGAAGATCTACGCATAGATCTGGGTATTCCTACGGTTACAGATGAAACGAAAAATTTTGCAAAATTTGTGGACGTCGACAGGGTCGAAGAAACAAAGCCAAAAAGTATGCAAAAAATTTATGCAGAACAGCATATCCGAGTTGTTATCCGAAAGTTTGTTGTAAAACAAAAACAGCTGTTAGATGACACAACACTTACAATTTTGCTAACGCAAAATGTCATTCCCATTTATTAAGAAGAAAAAAAGTTTGTAAGTATTATAATAAAATTGTACATCCACACACATTTTACATTTTTCTGGCAGCAAACGCCTGCGATTGTTCGATAGGAGAGTTTTTCCCTTCGTTGTCACGTAGTCAACTGCAATATTTGGGGACAATTTGAAGTTTTCAGCGCCATTTACAAAATTATTTATTTATTTGATGTTAAGTCCCTCATTTGCAGAAAAGACGGCGTAAACTTTTTCACCACGGCTTTAGCAATTGGTCTGATCTGATTTTTTTTTTGCCCATTGATCCACCAAGTGGTAACCATCGGGTACTGGTCTCACCCAACCAGATTTTAATTGCTAAACGATAAGCGCGATTGTTGATAACACGACGAAAAACAGCAAACACTATAAACAGCCAGATCAGAATGGCACGGAATAAATACCCGGCCTGCTGTCCCAGCATCGTTATTGTTAACGACCCAGTTAAACGAAAAGAAGGACAACGACGTTCGTATCTGCACCTAGAATGTGAGAAGATTAAACAGGAGAGGTGAGAGCGAACAACCAGCGGAAGCCCTAAACTGCTACAAAGCAGACACTACTGCCATCAAGGAAATACGATGGGATGGTCCGGGCAAAAAGAGGATGAAAAACTGTGACATCTACTACGGACATTGTTATATTGAGTAGAAACGCGAATATCCGGATACGGATTTGTCATAAGTGCCAGACTTAGGCAAGAAGTCTTATGTTTCCAAGAATTTAGCGAACACATTGTAACTACCCGCATCTAGGCCGAATTGCGATAGACAAGAGGCACGCATCCAGTATTTTGTGTGTACGAACATTCCGAACTACCTTGTTGCAGCCAAGGTAAGAATGCGGATATACACCACGCCACAACAATCCAGAAATACAGTGAAAAAAATTAAATGTCGAAAGAGTGTAATCGCCATACCACCAGCATCGAATACCGAAGAGCAATGACAACGATGCCAGCAAGCCATTATATCAGCCGCAAATGATGTGCTAGGTTTCTCGCGCCCACCAGCAAGAAACCCCTGGTTTGATGAGCAATGCCGACAGATGCTCGCAGCCAAGAACGAGGCCTACAAAGCTAAGCTGCAGGTGAACACGAAAGCTGACGTTGAGCTCTTTATGAAGAGAAGAAGGGAAGAACACCGGCATTTCAGAAAGAAGAATAAAGAGCAAGAAAAGCGCGCGATCGAGGATATTAAGAGGTGCACCTCAAGGACCAATATTCGCAAGTTTTACCAAAGTGTAAAACGTCAAAGCCAAGGATACAAGGCTCGAACAGAATCATGTCGTGATGAACCAGGAAATATTGTAGTTGAGACACAGTCGAAGCTAATGATATAGAAGAAACACTTCTGCAGACTGTTAAACGGCGGTGACGAACAACATTCCGCTGTCAGGCAGAACGAACCATTTAATATTGGCAACGATAGCGAAAACTGTCAACCACCCGACCAGAGTGAAGTGAGGATAGCAATATCTAAACTCAAACTTAATAAGGTTACCGAAAATGACGGCCTTGCCGCCGAGCTTTATGAAGCCGGCGGAGAAGACTTGGTAAATAATATCCACCAACTCATAAGCCAAATCTGGTCGGAAGAAAGTATGCCTGAAGAATGGAATTTAAGCATCGTTTGCTCGATCCACAAAAAAGGAGACCCGCAAAACTGCATTAAATCCAGAGGCATAAATCTCCTCAACATCGCCTACAAGATCCTATCTGCCGTATTATGTGAACGCCTGAAACCGTTTACCAACAACCTGATCTTCCCTTATAAGTGTGGTTTTAGGCCAGGAAAGTCGACAACCGATCAAATTTTCACACTTCGGCAGATCCTGGTTTTAGGCCAGGAAAGTCGACAACCGATCAAATTTTCACACTTCGGCAGATCCTGGAAAAAACCCAAGAAGCCCAAATCGATACACACCACCTATTCATCGATTTCAAAGACGCATACGACAGCATTTTATAGAGACCAACTATACAGAGCCAAGTCCAGTTTTTGGTATACCGCCCAAACTGTCCGTTTGAATAGTATGACGATGGAGAATTATCGCTGCTCCATCAGGGTCTGTAACGACGTCACCGACACATCCGGTACCAAAAAAGAATTAAGGTAATGCAATGCGCTGTCATGTGACTTCCTCAATTTGATGCTTGAGAGGATTGTGCGAAACTCCCGAGCCAACACCAGATGCAGAATTTTCCAAAAATCGGTACAACTACTAGCATACGCCGACGATATTGACATCATTGTTAGGATTCAACGTGATTTCATAGCCACGTTTGCAAGTATAGAAAAGGAAGCGGCAAAAATAGGTTTAGCAGTAAATGAGGGCAAGACGAAGTATATGCTGTCAACACGAAAGGACACACAACATCGACGAATTAGACAGAACGTGACCATTGACAGAAATAACTTTGAGGTAGTACGGGACTTTGGGTGTTTTCATAAACGTCTGACTAACTAAGATCTGGCTTAGACGTGTTCATAAAGTCAGATTTTTGATCGAACACACCCAGACGAAGTGCAGAAGATATGTTCATAAATGTCATAAGTCCCATCAGCATCTGGCAGATTGTGCATCCATATTTTTTTGACTGCAGAGAGCGCAGGAGATAAGGAAAACAAATTTTAGGTGCGAAAATAAAAGTTTTATTGGCTATTCCTCAATAATTTGTGTGTTTGCAATAACATTTATATTTTTTAAGGGAAGAAGAAGCTCCACGTGGCGAAAACTAAAATATTAATTTGTAAAAGAATTTTGATAAAAAAAGAATTCAAATATGGGAAAAAGAAAAAAAAAATATTTTAGAACACATTAAAAAGGTTGATCCATTCTTCTCCTTTATTATTAATTCACAATTAAGATTGCGCAAAACTTCTTTTGCGGTCATTTTTTTTATCTGACGTTTATGAACATTCAGCGACTACTTAAAATTGTACTTAAGCACAAGCACAACTTAAGCACTTATGTTATGAAAAATGTGATGCTAGAAACACAAGAAAATAGAGATATTAACAGCACAAATTTAGAATCCTCACGTTGACGTTAATATTGCATTTAATGTGCTAACAAAAGCTGTGCCACCAATTAGGTTACTCAAGACGTTTGGGAAAAGTTTTTGTCGCACATCTTGCGGAAACATTTAAACCATTTAATGGTCCAAAAAACATTAATTTATTCGATAATAATATAGTTAGACATGCAAGTATCGCCGAGCTTAAACGGGAAATACTAAAATTAAAGCCTTTAAATGTTGCCTCTTAAAACAATAACTAGACTCCTCTACATTGTAAGTGCAGCAATTAAACTAGAATGCATACCAAGGGTGGAAGCTCGCGGAAGTGATTATGGTTCTCAAACCAGGAAAATCACGAATGAAATAAAATCTTACAGCCTATTTCACTTCTTCCAATAATTTCAAAAGTAAACGCCTTTTGTCTGACCATCAATTTGGATTTAGAAGTAAACATTCGACTGTGGCCCAAGTTCATCAGATTACTGATGTAGTTGAGAGGGCTTTCAGAGAAAATAAAACTTGCTCAGTAGTATTTCTTGACGTGTCTCAAGCTTTGGCCTTCAATAAAGATTAAGACAAGTTCTGCCTGAGAAGTTATATAAAATCATTGTTTCGTATCTTGAGAATAGACTCTTCCGTGTGAAACTTGGAAACGAATGTTCAGAGTTCTAAGAAATATTGGCAGGAGTACCCCAAGGAAGCATCCTTGGACCACTCTTGTTCCTCCTATTTAAATGTGATATCCCACAAACAAACGATACTATAGTCGTCACGTTTGCTGACGATACAGCTATACTAGCAGTTGGTACAACAATAGAGGAAACAAATATGAAATTACAAAACGCTCTTAACGAGGTTAATGAATGGACAAAATCCTGACGGATTACACTTAAGGAAAGCAAATCGATTCATGTAGATTTTTCGTATAAACGGGCAAAAAATTTGCATGTATTTCTCAATACGGTTCGAGTCCCTTTTCAAATGAAGCGAAATATCTCGGAAATAACCTAGATGTAAAATTAAAATGGAAGTCGCATGTAAAAAAATAAATGCGAGGAACTTAAATATAAATATAGAGAACTGTACTGGTTACTCGGAAAATATTCGAAGCTTTACCTTAATTTAATAATAAGCAAGTGCTTAAGCCGGCCTGGACACAACTATGGGGTTGTACCAGTGAAACGAAGCTAAACATTCTACAAACAAATACAAAATGTTAAGATCATTCGTCAACCGCCGTGGTTATAGACAAATTTTGCACGCAAAACATAAAAAACGTTTATTGGGACACGTTAACACAACGGTCCTCCAAATTCTTGACGAAACAAATGCGGCGTTTTCAAAGAAGTAAGCCCTTAGACTTGGACCGATAGTAACAGCAGCGCTATAAATTGTGGAAAAAGCAGAATCTCTCCAAGTAAAGTTACCTGCCAAACATTCATTACTTGTTACAAAAAAAATTGATAGGTAATTCACTAACTTAGTTGCAATACAACTACAAAAAGAGCGGTGGTTTTAGTGAGTTAAATTCTAACACTACTTTGGGAACGTCATCATAGTGTCTATGAAGATTTCCACCAGCATACGGAAAAAAAGTTAATGTGCTAGTGTGTTTTTGGCATGAGCCACCCCAACTTATTTTGCGATATTTACATAATTATATAATTTAATGGCAAACTCGGAAACATTTCAGAAATATTTATTAAAAACAATCGAGTCTCAAGTCCTCAAGACAAGTCTTAAGCCGACTCCTACTTACCTCAAATAAAAGAAACACGTATTACTTATTTTTTGGTTCAAATTGAGTTTTATTTAATTCAGCATATTTCTATTGGAAACATCAAAATTGGACAGTTAATAGCTCGGTGTTTTGTTTGTCTTTTGGTTTCTTATAGCTAAACGTAGCCATAGTGCTTACAAAAATAGTTGTCTTTTAAAACATTCACATTCAATAAAAATAATTATCGTTGTAGCTATGTACTAACATGTTTGTTGTTAAACTAATTACAAATGAGTTTTTTGCTTTAAACACAAAATCTACAATCTATAGGACACCAATATCTTATACTATTTGTTTTCATAGGATAACACGAAAATTGTACATCGAACATTTAACTTTACACCAAATGCACCAAGTTTTAAGTTTTTCTAAATTTCCAACAGTGCATTTATCAAATGGTGCATTTAATAATGTTCCATCAAATAAGCTAGATGGCGCAAAAAGCTTAGTGATTGTAAAATATCGAGAGGCACTTCAAAACGAATATTATGAAAAGTTGTACATTTACAGATTTGAGATTACCAATTCATCCAAACATAAAAGAAATGTGTGAATTTTAGGAAATACCAATATTGTCTTAGCCGTCGACGTTATCAGGAAAATACATTTTTCATGAGGAAGGAAAATCGATCATAGAAAATTTTTCAATTTGAATCACAAACATTATATTGCTGAAGGGTTTGAGTTCTTCGAATCGAATGGATTTGGTACATCTGGCTGTGTATATACATATTAAAAGTAAATTGTAAATTAAAGTTGGTTCGTCTATTTTGCGTATACCAATAGCAGAAAGTGATGCCCATTTTGGAGTAGAAAATAAATTAATTTTAGTGAGACTGTCTTTCGTATAGTCTTATACTTTTTTTTTGTCATTTAGGAAGTACAGCGGATGAGATCAAGGGAGTTATAAGAGAATGATGGATTTTCTTTGGCCTTCTCATAACTGATGTGCCTTCAAAAAAGTGATAGATTAAAATAATTTACCCAGTTATTCCTAAGAAACCTTTCTTAATCTTACCTTTATAGGGGACATAAGAAATAATCGGTGTACAAAAAATATCCCGTATAACAATAAAACTTTTTTCATATTCCAAGTTTCTTATATTGAAAAAATGTACATCGTATCTATATAACTATAATTTTGTAGCATCAATTTTACACATGTTTATTATATGCTATAATTTTAAATTATTATAAAAAAAATAATGCACTTTTTTTTGTTTGCCTACTATTGATTTTACCGAATATTCCTTACAACTCGCCTTGCTCTTGGACTGAAAACTATAGCAACAATTTCTTATTTGCTAAATAAAATACATGAAGGATTGTATAAAACATGAAAACAAAATAACACGAAAAAATGAAATCCTGTGAAAATTAAATTATGAATGTCTTTTTTTATCTTCTGTAAAATAACAAGGCATTGATTTGGTACTATTCACTTTGAATATAATGCGACAATTTCTTTAATGGCACTCAACGATCCAAATACGAGTGCGAAAATTCCAAACAGGAAAATGAAAATATTTTTCCAAAGAATCCAATTGCATGGACCAAAGCCGGTTTCTAAATCCATAATTGTTTCAATAGCAGCCTAAAAGATAATGTATGCATATTTAATAACGCAATAGTCATATAATATGTTAACTTACCGGCATAATAAGTCCAAGGATTGAAAAGCAGAAAGCACCAATAAGTCCCATGAATGGAGCAATGGTGGGAACGGCGATAGCTAGTACCACGGCAGCAACTACTAAAACGGTCCTGAAAAAAATAAATAAATTAAGAACATTCTGCTTAATGTTTACATGTTAATTTTATTATGTTAAAAGCGTTCAACTTTCATTTCTAAAAAAAATTATATTTTGTAAAAAAAAAAAGAACAATTTTTTTTTAAAAAACACAATATGCGATGATAAAAAAAATATTATTTTTATTTAGGATGGTTGGGTGCTGTCGAACGAGGGTTGGCTCTGATTGCCTTTAACTTGGCAATGCCCAGTGGTGGTAACTCTGTAACTCAATTAACTAGGCAATTCCCAGTTGTTGTAACTCTGACTACACATCAAATGTGCTTATTTTTACCTCCAAGTGGTAACCATCGAAAGGAAAAAAAAGCAACACTATAAACAGCCAGGTCAGAATGACACGGAATAAATACCCAACCTGCTGCCCCAGGCGAACCTAGAAGAGCTTCTTCCAAAAATTCGGACCACAGGTCGTCTAGGAATTTAAAGGGTAAGTCATGTCCCTTGAACAGAGATGGTGGCAGATGAATGGAAAGGCCAACGGTAGCGCTCAATTCCTTGGTGGATACTGATGGCCCCGTTTCCTAGGGGTATCTAATAAACTGGAACTGGCCCTCCAGGTTGGGCGTTGTGTTAACAGTGTGGATAAATGGATAAATCATTGTTATGATGCAACCAATAGCATCGGAAAGAACTGGTTTATTGTTAGCGACCCTGCTAAACGAAAAATGGACAACGACTTTCGTATCTGCTCCTGCTATGTGTGAAAATTAAACAGGAAATACGGTGAGATGGGCCGGGCAAAAGGAGGATGAAAAACTGTGACATTTTATAGTGAACAGCGACTATTCGAGTGCGGATTTGTTATAAATGCCAGAGTTGGAAAATAAGTTCTATGTTTCCAAGACATTAGCGAACGTAACAATCCGCATCAAGGCAAAATTCGCCAACATAAACCTTATATGCGCTAACGTCCCGACGAAGAAAAACGGACCTAGGCTAATTGACTTCGCTACGGAACAAAATGCCAATATAGCCAGCACACGATTTCCGCACCTCGATATCGGAGAATAAAAAATGCGGATATCCACCAGGCCACAACAATCCAGAAATACTATGAAAAAATTTATGTTGAAAGACTGCAATGGCAAGAGACCGCAAGGACCTTCGCGCAACGCCTATCCCTAAAACTTTCGATTAACACCATACCACCAGCATCGAAGGTCGAAGAACGATAGCAACGATGTCAACAAGCCATTAAATCAGCCGCAACTGTTGTGCTATGTTTCTCGCGCCCACCAGCAAGAAAACCCTGGTTGTGTATGACCATTAACACTCGAGAACTACTCCAGCTGCTAGAGCATGGAACAAATTTTCAAAATACATATATATAATAATCCGACCAACTCGTTGAACATTATTTATTAGCAAATCTAACGTGCTATATACGTATGTATACAACCAAAAATCGCATTGGATATTTGAAATGGCTAATACCTATACAGCGAATAAGGATATTATACGCATTATTTGAGATATGACACGAAAGCCTTATCAAAGGTGGCGACATTGCGAGATCATGCAAATATTTTTATCCTATATTTTCTCAAAGCGTTGGTTGTATCTACAAATAAACAACTCTTTTATTTTGTTTTAAATGTGAGAATAGTCAATAAATATTTTGAACTTACCTTAAAACGTAGTTAGCAAGGCGAGGTCTTTTTGTGAAATTATCCTTGATACCATCCCATACGATTTCCAAGCAAACGGTGAACTGAAGTCCAAACGTGCAATACACACCCAAGGCGATCAACACCTTAACCATTTGGGCCGGCCTATAATGTCAAAATAAGTAATCCATATTTTTTAGAAAATTGATTGTGACTCACAGTTCATGAACTGGCAAGTTTAGTGTGATACTTTCTTCTGTTGCATTGCCATATCGTAAATAACCAAGGAAACCCAGTAAGGTGTAAATAATTGTTACTCCCGTCATTCCCTGGGAAAGCACACCGAACACTCCAACGAAATTCTGTGGCGTTCTCATGCTATTTTCCAATGGCATAATCACACCGATGGCTTCCATAGCAAATATCGTAATGGCGAAAAATGATGGTAACGTAAACACCTTTACGTATTCTCTCTCTTCAATTGATGGAAGACCAATTACCAAATAGTAAAATGTAATGGCAAGACCGAATCCCATAAATATATTGGCCGCCATTGATACGGGCGCCAAACTCTTCAGATTTGGAATCCATGTTAGGAGGACCAACGGTATAAGTAGGCCCGCAATAAGCAGGCGACCACTGATTGTAGTTCCTATCCAATGTTCTAATACCTAATGGTGAAGTAAGTATTAATTCTATTCAATTATGTTATATGGTAATACTTACTTGTTGGAAGTTTCTAGCAACAATGACTGCGTATACCGAGCAAGTACCGAAGTATGTCAGAAACAGTCCGGAGAGAATCAAAAACTTGGAAAATCCAGCCAACTTTTGAACCCACTTTGGACCGCTCTTAAATGCAAGTTTTGAGATTTCAGCAAAACTCATTTTCGATTTTTTTTCTTTATAGTATAATCTGTGGCCACATTTCACCTGAAAGGAAACAAACAAATATAACACAGAGTTAATTATGTTTATACGATACCCTATCCAACGGATAAAAAAAATGAGAGACGTATCGATTAATGTGTGTTTTACCTTCCATTCGACCGTCTATTAGTCAATGGCCGTGTCCCGGATTTTAGTTTTACGAAATTAACTTTGCCGATGCACTATTGACAAGGTCGATTGACCAATGAGAACAGCGCATCGGAAAAGTTAACCTTGGAATTCTAAAAACCGGAACACGGCCAATTTTTAAATTTAATTTAATCCCCTGTCATTTTATAACACAGGGGACTGTTCTTAACACATGGGAATTTTTAGTTATGTTGCCAAGTCTTACTTTCCCGACTGCGCATCATTCAACATTAACATCAAAAAGATCGTATTTTTCGTAGGTGGTATCCCAAAATGCTACCCAACAAGAAGCCACCCGAATTCAAGAAAAAGCACCTTCTGTTTCACCGGATGTTAGCGTAATTAAAGAAACCGATATTTCACAACCGTGTGAACCAATTCAATGCTGGTTTTTGGAATATTCCATGTTCTAGTACAATAAGCCAATATGAAATCGGATATTACGTTTTGCTTTTCCCTCCGAAACACCTAATGTGCTGCTAATGTTAACAAAATAAATAATGAAGAAGGTGAACTAACAGTGACTGACCAGAAAATTCGGCGACACTAAGGGCCACGAGTTCAGAATCGACAAAAATTATGTTTCTGATGTTAGTTTTGACCAAATATTAGAAAAGTTACCAAATCCAGATCTAAAAATTAAAGGGAGAAGATATTTCTACTAATTTCCAGTAGCCACGAGTTCAGAATCGACAAAAATTATGTTTCTGATGTTAGTTTTGACCAAATATTAGAAAAGTTACCAAATCCAGATCTAACAATTAAAGGGAGAGGATATTTCTACTAATTTCCAGTAGTCCTTGAGAAATAAGTTAACTTCAGAAATTCTTGAAGTGTAATGGTAAAAGACTGATTTTGTTGTAACGATTAATGAAAAATATATGACTTTGATTTTTAGTTAAATAAAAATTTGGTTGTTGTTCAATTTAACAGTCCCCTGTCAAGATTTTGGAAAAATACGTCGACCAATCATAAATAATTTGCTATTGCCCTGTGTGGGCCAATTTCCAAACAGTAGAGAAATACCCTTATACAACTTATACAGGGTGTCCGCCGGGAAGGTATACTACTTTGTTTGTTTATAATTTTTGATTAAATGAAAGAGAATGGATCTTATATTGATAAATGTTTTATTAAATGTTGGAAATTATGTATGGAATACAATGTCAGGTATGTCCGCCTCTGATAGTCTCACAAATGCGAGCCCTTTTGAGCACATTTTTCATTACATTCTCACAAATTTCACGCGGTATTTCATTAATTTCATCACGAATATTTTGTTTGAGTTGCTCAAACGTTTTGGTTTGTTTGCATAAACCTTGCTTTTCAGATATCACCACAAGAAGAAGCGATCGTGGAGGCCAATCAATATCACCAGAGGAAAGAGGTCTCGCAGTAATTCCATTGTAATCCTGGCTGTATGGGATGTGGCAGCGTCTTGTTGATACCACATATTAATCAAGCCCAAAGCATGCAGTTGTGGTGTTAAAACGTTTTCAATCATATCACGATATCGCTCCCCATTCACAATTACCGTTACGCCGTTTTCATTTTCAAAGAAGTAACTTCCAAAGATTCCTCCTGTCCAAATTGCACACCAGACTAAAACTTTTAATGGATGTAAAGGATACTGATGAATAATTTGATCGTTTTCAATTGCCCAAAACCGACTATTCTGTTTTTTCACATATCCATTCAAATGAAATTTTTTTCATGAAAATCAGGGTTTTCATGGGCTAGCCGTAACATCCTATTGGCATATGTACGGCGGCGTAAATGGTCTTGTGGAAGAAGCTCTTGTGTCAACTGAATCTTAAACGGAAACAAATGCAAATCCTTGTGCAAAATTGTGGCCAAAGTTGTTCTTTGAAGACCAAGCTCCTGAGCACGGCGTCGAATTGAGGTTGACGGATTGTTTTGAACACTTCCTTGAGTAGCAGTAATGTTTTCAGTCGATCTTGCAGTACGTTGTGGTCCATGCTTGGGCCTATCACCTACAGACGCTCTTTCTTTGACATCATTTACTACATGATAAATAAGATTAAAACAAGTTGGTTTATCGAATATTTTTCCATAATACATTTGCCACGTGTCTACTTCACGACTGCCAAATATGAACTGACAAGACTACTGTATACCAAAATGCCGGCAAAACAAAGTAGAATACCTTCCCGGCGGACACCCTGTATATGTAAGAGAAGTAATGAATTGAATACCCTTTAAATGTTTAACCACAGTTAGAGAAGGGAAAGAAAGAGTGTAAGGATAGAAGTTGGACTTAGTTTAGACCTCCATGAGTATTGCCCGAACACACTTCGGGGGGTCACTGTTTTTTTTTTTTATTGTTGTTGTTCGTTTATTCATTATATTCAGAGGCAAATACATTACCAATTCACCGCGGCCACCCGTTGTTATATGAAAGCATAATCACTAAAAACATATTTTGCTGAGCAATATCGATTCAGATTTGAATAATTTAAAATAAAATCATATAAGTCTGCTTGTTTTAAAATTCATCCGATTAGTTCTTTTACGCAAAATCTTGCTCTATCGCACACAAGCGTTTACATGGTTTATTGAAAGTAAAGGATTAAATGATTTTCTTGGGGTGCAGACACGACAAGAAGTGGAGTTGATGTGGAATTCATAAATTTTACTTTTATGAGTTTCCAAGGGTCCAGTTAAGGTCCAGTTGTAGCTACAATTGAAAAGCATCACTGGAACAATGGTTAATTATATAAAAATGCCACAAAAAGTGAGGCTTTTCAATGATAACTTTCGCTAGACCGTAATAGCTATAATTGAAATGCTTCATTGGAAATATCCTTTTACTTTTTGCTTACTTTTTACTACAATCGCCTTCTCACATGTTTTTATTTGTTATTGATTTGCATTGTTGAAGTTACAATGTTTAATTTTAGTTCTATAAAGTCTGTAATCGTATTATTTTTATAAATAAAAAATACGATAAATAAATTGTATATGTATTTAATTTTCCTTTTTATTTTTACCACTCCGAGTTTAAGGTTAGAACTCAGACGCTACGCAAATTCCTATTGCAAGATGAGTATTGGGTATAGGGTCTAAATAAAGCAGCTGGGATTCCACCAAAAATTGGTTAATTTTGAGTCTGCTAAAAAATACTCTGAATTAGACGAAGCGATATCAATGAACGAACGACATATAAGGAGACTTTAAAGTACTAAGAGTCTTGTGAGTAAAGATCGCATTAAACTACCGGTGCTACCAGTTGCTTTTATATCAACAAGTCTGTTATATTCCTTATTTTGCGGATTTCCAGTTTTTAAAATTATCTGATCGTTATTAACTGTCTTATCTCAATTCAGCATTTCGGATTCGGCATAAAACTTTGACTCCCTTAACAATGCAAGAAGTACATAAGTTGTTGTGAGAAAAAGCTTGCTTCTAACGAGCTTTTTGTGTTAAAAAATTTATTTTTACTTTATAAATGCCAGATTTTGTCTGTTTAATATTATTGTTGTATATGGAATTGAATATTATATTTAATTATGGTAGGTTATGGTATTTTTAAAGAAAAATACAAAAATGAGATATCTTATCACAAACTACTATTATATGGTACTTTTAATATGTTAACTTTTACACATCAATTAGCAAGTACACCAAGTCCTCTGCAATAAAGCCATAGATAAATTATTTGAAGTATCCTACAAATTTAGTTTCCTTATCTAAAATATGACAAGTTAAATCAATTTTGACTGTATACAGCTAGTTATCAATCTGTAATGCACACTGTTTTATCTCAATTTTTAAAAATAAAAATCAGAAGTACGTACTTAATGAACGGTCGTTAAATAAACTTAAGTGCTCAATAAAACAATTGAATTATTATTCAAATGTTTTCAGATTGTGATCAATATTAGAGTTAGTGAATAAGGTTAGACATATTTACGATAGCTTTAGCTCGATTTGCATGCGTGAGCTTCTTCTATATTGGGTTGCTGATTGGCATAGAGTATACAATTGGATAAATGTAGATAGATAAATGAATAACTTTACAAGGTTCTTCTTTGAGTAATTTCAATACGATTTTTAAATTGTTCGTCAAAATAATGTAAAAACATAATCAGATGTTTAAAAATGAGGTTGGTTTTTATTTATAGTGGGGCCAGCTCATGTAATCATAATTATTATTATAAAGCTTCGCAATTTACTAGTGACTTGCAATTTGAGGCGAAAATGGTTCGACCGATTGGAATGTATACTTTTGTTGTTTATTATCGCTCCCTTTCAGTTATCGCTTATCAACTTGTCATGCACAAGGCTAAAACACTTATATAAAAAAGAAACATCACCATGAAGTGACAATTCTCAAATACATGTGTATTAGTGAACATCAACGGAGATAATAGACATGACAAATTTGGACGATCTATCAAATAGTACATATAAACTTGTCAACAAATAAATCTGGAACATTGGCACTTAAAAACATTACCTGTGATGTGATGAGAAACAAAGAAATATACTTTTTTGTATATTACACATATCGAAGGTAGATTCGATAATATGAAGTAATTTTTAGTTACATTTAAATAAATTCGATGTAGGTTTTATAACTACAAAACATTAAAAAAAAATGATGCCCTCTCAATTTGGTCTTATTCGGCTTTATCAAATCTTACCGTAATTCTCACAGGATAGATTTCATTCATAAAGAGAAGCATTTTGTTTTGTATGTATACGCTACATAGTAGCATAACCAAGCAAAAAACGTTGTTTTTTGTCGAACCAAAAGAGATTTTGATAGACTGTCTAACCAATATGTTGTGACAAAGAAATTTTCAACATTTCATCCCCATAAAGCCGACATGGGATGGGATGGGATAGGGTACAAAACGATTCACACAGTGGATGGTAGCCGTCTCATATGTTTTTTTGTTTTTGGCACAGAGTCATGGAAATTTAAAGCAGGTCGGATGATTGCACGCCTATTGGGTTTTGTTGTGGCTCTATAACTTCCACCTTTTATGTTTCTTCCAAGATTTTTCGCAATGCAATTCAATGCGCGTTGGTTTAAGCCTAACTCTCTAAATGCTTTTATTTTCCTGATTTCTTTCCATTAAAGGTTTTCACGACCCATATTAAAAGTTAACAGAGAAAATACAATCAGATTTATCAGTAAAACAAATTTTGAGTACAAATGGCTTATTCAGCTACGCAAAAGTTTTTGTCATTGAACCTATTCAGATGAGGCATAAAAAATGCTTCTTTTTATGAATAAGACTAATTTGATTCCCCCAACTAAGCGTATGTTGATGGTCTTTCAATATATATATACAACAAAGATGTGTCAACGCAATAGATATAAACATAGGTTAACTGTAAGGTGAACAAAAAGTTGAACCTATTCAGTTGCGCGGCAGTTTAAAGCCAGTTTTTGCGAAAACTGCGAAAACCCGAAAACTGAAACTATTTTTTTTTGTTGGAACGCACACAAGGTCTGCTAGTTTTTATATTTGCGACAAAATGTTCTCAACAGAGAAATCTATTTAAATCTTCAAGAACGGAGTGTTTTATTACTTAACTTTGACAGATTCCGTTAAACATCGGAACATCTGTATTTTATAATATTACAAAATGTTTTTGGAAACTTGGTGCTTTAAAACCGGACATCATTTCGCTTGACGTTTTTTTTTAAACAGGAAATTTTGGGTTTAGCGAGAAAAAAATTGGTTATAAGTGCTAAGGCACTTGGACAATCTAGAATACGATTATTTGCAATTACTTTGGACAGGAACAAATTTGTGAACATTTTTAAATAGCTTTACTTATTAGTGTAAGCTAAGAATATACAAATTCGTAACGCACATGTTCTGACAGTTTTCTATATCTTTTGCCAATAAATCCTTTTCGGTTCAGATTTTTAATCCTTAAAAAAAAGGAAAAAGCTACGTAAGATGTTGTACTTAAATAGTTTGTTTCATCTTGTTTCTATTCCGAAATGTTTAATATTGACAAATAAATTTGGAAGCATTTCTTTGAAATGTATTATTATGATATTGCGATATGATGAATGCGATTGCATTAGACTTTAGATATTGGACTACCCGTTGATGGCGCAGAACCAAATGGTTTATCCAGGATTTTAGATAAAACGAACGTCAATCCAATTGACGTAACGCAATTGGTTTTTCCCCCATAGTTCCGGAATCACATATTTTACATATTTCATAATTAAAAGATAAAGCCGCGTAATTTTTCGGTTTAGCTTTTTTTTATCGATAAAGGCTATTATTAGCATAAAAGAAACCGAAGCTAAATATAAAATTCATTCATGTATCGAGTTTTTTTATATTTATTGATTAATAAATCCAATGTTTAGACGTCAGGAGTAACATTATTATTTACTATAAGGCATGTTCATATCATCGAGCTTGAATTATATTTTATGATCGAATTATAAAGTCATACAGATGACGCACTGCATACAAGAAAATTTGTTCTATGACGGGTCATACTGGCCCGGCCGCCATATGGTTGGATCTCGTTTCTCATGAGCTGGTGAGCAAAAGTTTCTGTTTTATGTTCTCAACGCGTCATCAGTAAGACTTGAAAATCTTTGTTATAATGTTATCGAATTTTTGAGCACTTACGAGATAAAAACGTTTCAGAAATCATCCTTGCCAAAAAGAGAATGTATTAGCTAAAAGTGTACTAACTGAAGTTGAATGCACAACATTTTAGTAAATTTTAGCTACTAGCTAATTTTTTGCTGTGCAGTACTAAAACAGGTACCACAAATGACTCTTAAGTAGGAGGCCCAACAATGGAAATGTAAGTACATAAATATGTATGTTTGCCGTTATTGGAACTTAAATTGATAGGTCTTGCTTATAGCTAACATTGCTTTAGCACTAATCGATATTGCTTGCTGATATAATTTATTATACACATATTATCGTAAGCACTTCGTAATATTTTTATTGATGAATACATGTCCTTTTACGAACGAGATCTAAAATAGGGGAGCATTTCTATATAAAAGCACTAAATTACAATATGACAATAATTTGGTGAGCAAAATCAAGGCCCTCATTCTGTATCGTTTGACGATAACATTTCGACGGTACATCTTACATCATCTAAGATCAATAGTCTTTTTCGTCGTAAAACAATAATCGTCAATTCCCAGACGGTTATTGAGCCTTTTTTCAGGAGGTTTCGACTAGTTATGTAGTGACACCCTAATTAATTGCTGGATATTTACTTAACATTGTAAAAGCCGAGTTATCCGTAAAGTCGGGAAGTTGGTAGCTGGTATTGTATTATTAAAAGGGTGCTCGTGAGGCTGTATTGTTTTTTTTAAAACATTAATGGCATTTGGAAAAAAATAATAAATACTTCATGACTTTATCGGTAGAGAATAGAAAAGCTGTTGAATTTCAAATTAAAAAAAAAAAAAAAAACTTACCAAAACGTATGCGCAATGTGTGCACACTAATGCTGTGAATATCGTTGTTAATATACCCATAAAAAGTCCTGCGTACATAAACGCAATTGGCATAGACAGGATTCCGGTACCAAGTGCCGCTTTCAACAGATGTGTAAGTGTTTCGCTGTCACTGTGCTCAAAAAAGAAAATATTTTTGTTAGAGTCGACAAAAAAGCTAATGATATACGTATATCTAATTTTACTTACGTCGTTGCACTCTCCATTGTAAGCCGCTCCGCAAATGGGTCATAACTTTTGCCATTACCCTGTTCCGCATCAGCCATTTTGTATCTAAACGAATGGATATTATAAATTAAAACGCATAGGTATAATATATTAAACGATTCCCATTAAAGTCTTAGCTCGTGCATCTACTTTGCTAAACTAAACTGAACACAATATGCAGCTCAACATTAAAGCGATTGTTTTTGCAGCTACGTCTGAATAGAGTACATAATTTGTACCGTCGGTCGTATCAAATTCTGCTTATGTTAGCATTTTTTTGTCCACCAATTTGTTTATTGCGTCAGAAAAGGTCACGCCGAAATATGGAACAAGAAGGCTATTATAAACATTCCAGATGAAATACGATGTCCGATGAGTGCATTAAACAATCTCGAGTTGCAATTTGGTATGAATCAAAATACTTGTAAACTAAATTTTTTTATACTCTGGATGTACTTATCACTTTTTATTTGTGAGTTCAATCTAGATGTTGTATATACACATTCATATAGATTGATAAAGGAGAATAAAATCGTCTGAAGCAAACCTTTAGATCGATTGCAGGGGTTAACAAACCGAAAATATATTACGGCCACTATATTTAACAAATTAAAGCCGATATCAATATTTAATCCTTATGATAGCACTGATTATCTGAGGCTCTAGAGAACGGCGGAAACATTTATTCCCAACCATGTGTACGCTGGAATTTCTAGATTTAAGTCCGAATTATGACACGATTTAATCGCCGCTTAAACTACACTTGTGATAAAGCTTTTAAGTGTGAAAAATACTCAATATTTTTGTAATCCCAATATTAAGTTGTATTCTGTGTATATGTTTAGGTTAATAATACGGGGGATGAACAAAGATTGTGTTTGCGTTTTAATACATAGATGAAAATAATTATGGTGTAATATCGGGAACTCGTCGTAAACGACGCGATTTAACAACATAAACAAAGTTATGAAGATGATTTTGAATTGATTGTAAGCGATTCCAAAAACATACAATTTTCAATACTTTTTTAAGGCGTTTTTGAATTCTACATTTTTAGTTTATTACACATTACAGAACCAGGTACTGCATATTTTTGTAAATTTTGTTTGTCGAGTTTAAAGTTAGTTCTCTGGAATACAAATATAAAATACAAATTACATTTTTCGGGTTGTACAAAACACCAGACCCTTTTAAATTTGAATAGGTTTTTTTTGTTGCACAAATCGTTTTTATTGAATACTATTAAATAAAACCTGCATATATGCAATTTTTTCCGTTCAGATACTTCGAAGCTCGTAGCTCTTGTTCCTTTTTTCATTCGGAGCAGAGGGTTCTGAACGAACTCTGTTTAATGCCAAAAATGGCATGCGTATATAGCGCATAAAGACAATTTATGTTGGCTCTCCAATATACCTACTTATGTAGGTATAGAAATGAAAACCGACTTTTACCATAATAAATTGCACGATTTACCGGGGTTTAAATTAAGGAGTATTAAACTAACTTTCATAGTATTTAGTGGATATGTACACAGTGCTCTTACTCGCAAGCTGATTGTTCGAAAAACTTTGCTTACGAGTAGGTCGACAACTGCGATGAGTGTAAATTTGACTTTGGGTATGTTTTCTCTTTTACACTGCGTTCTGCGATTAACCGGGTATAACATTTGTATTGTAATTTAAGAAGTAAAAAGTTTAATACTCCTTACTTTAAGCCCGGAGTTAGATGCAGCTTTCTTATGCACTTATGTAAATATTTGCTTAATTTACGTATCGAATCATTCCTTGTTCACATGACCACTCTGAGCACATTCATTGGAGCCAATTCCTATTACTTTTCCCCACATATTGGCCAGAACGTTGGCAATTTCGCGTTCGAAATTATTTCCAGGCTTCTCAAACTCCAAACAAAGCCCAAACAAAATAATCTAAAGACTTCCTTTTTAATATAACAATTGTTAGTAATATTAAAGTAAGCGTTTGCAAAGTTGCGAGAGAATTATAAGATTACAATATCGTTTGTGAACTTTACTGAAGTGCAAACCGTGACTGATGTTTTGACATTGAAAAACACAAATGTTGTGGATTGTAAAAATTTCCATAAGATATTTTTCAATAAATAACATCAAACGGATCATTGTTTTTTTGCAATATTGAGATAACAGCAAAAACTAGCACCTAATATTGATGTATTTAACAAAATAAATTTCCATCTATATTGATTTTAATGTATGTTTTAATTTATTTTATATTACGCAGTGCAAAATTTGATTACTTGTTTCCTACAGTCTCTGGCTATATATTGTGCTGATGACATGTGTAGGCAAGACTTGTGGGTATACAAATATTTTAAATACAATTGTTCACATACTGTAGTGTTCTAAAAATGGACAAAATGTAAATATTTGCTACATTTTAGTAAGCAATTTATTTTTAGAACTATCTTTTATCTGCCGTTTCGATCTGAATGAGCAAAACAGGAACAATGAACAAGACCGACAAACTTTTTTTTGAAATTATATTTAAAAGTTAGTGAGGTCAAAACTATAGATAATGCCCTACGTAGAATAATCGTTATCAGGGCACATGTTTGCAAAAGTTACGCCGACGAGATACGAAAATAGCCCATCAATTCAAAAACACTGAATAGTGTACATACAATTATTTCAGTATCTGTAATACGTAGCCCCATTATACATAATAATTGTTTTTTTTTTTACAAATTTTGCAAATCATTGAATTAATAAAAAACGTATTATATAGTACGTGAAGTAAGATATAAAAACAATTACGACATTTTTATTGGGATTGTGTGCAGAGCTGCGCTGCGCTGTATTTTAAATAATTGGAAAAGATTCAAACTATACTACCATATAGATAATAAGTGTTAATAATTATTAGAATACACCATGGAATGACACATGAGACTTTGCGCTAGTGATGCAATAATGTGCTACTTTGCTACACTGTCATTCTAAGTTTTTCTAATTTTGGTTATCCAAATGTTTATACATACATACTGCCACTTAGTGATAACTATGAAGCTGTTTCCGTAATGAGAACGTCATGTAAACGTACGAAACTTGACAATTAAAGTCTTTCCCGTCTAATTATACATGATGTTGGAAATTCATTATTTATAAGAATCGTTTTGCGATTTTTTTAGAAATACATGAAAGCGAAAGGCTAATAATATATAATACAATGTAAAGATCTTCCTAACAAAGTTGCGCTACAAAGGTTCTAAAAAAATTTGAAGCCCGTTACAAAAAGGGAAATGTTTTAATATTTTAACAAATTACTCGAAATAAGTTATAAAGCCTGCAACACCTTCTAAGTGCAAATGCATGACATGAACATAATGTACTGAGTTAAATCTAGATAGAATCGATTATACGATTGATAAATGCCATAAACCGAAGGGTACTACAAAACCTGAAAAAATAAGACGGACAAAATAATAGTTCCTAGGTGATAGATAACGTTAAGAGTAATTTAGGAAAAAAACAAATATTTTTTTTACAAACGTTAATATTAACTCAGGTATTCAATTTTGTTTAACTAATCATTAAAGTTTGATGGTTGGGTGTTGTAGAACGAGGGTAGACTCTGATTGGCGTTAACTTGGCAATGCCCAGTGTTGTAACTCTGACTACACATCAAGTGCTTATTTTTTACCTCCAAGTGGTAACCATCGGGTACTGGTCTCATCCAACCGGATCTGACTTGCTAAACGATAATCGCGAATGTTGATAACGCGACGAAAAACAGCCAGGCGAACCTAGATAAGCTGCTTCGACATATTCGAACAGGTTGTCTAGAAATTTCAAGGGTTAGTCAGGCCCCTTGAACAGAGATGGTGGCGGATGAACAGAAAGGCCAACGGCAGCGCTCAATCCCGATGCAACCAATAGCCTCGGAAAGGACTGATTTTATTGTTGACGACACGGCTAAACGAAAAATGGACAACGACGTTCGTATCTGCACCTGGAATGTGAGAACATTAAACAAGAGAGGTGCAAGCGAACAACTAGAGGAAGCCTTCAACTGCTACAAAGCAGATATTACTGCCATCCAGGAAATACGATGGGATGGGCCGGGCAAAAACAGCGACTGTTCGGATGCGGATTTGTTATAAGTGCCAGACTTAGGCAAGAAGTCTTATGTTTCCGAGACATTAGCGAACGCATTGTAACAATCCGCATCAATGCCAAATTCGCCAACATAAGCCTTATAAGCGTTCACGCCTCAACGGAGGAAAAGATGATATATCTAAGGAGCTTCTATGAGATCCTTGAAAAAACCTATGAGCGACTACCGAAGTACGATGTTAAAATCGTGCTGGGAGATGTTAACGCAAAGGTAGGGAGAGAAGATATCTTTAGCAGTATTGTCGGAAAGCATAGCCTACACGACAACACGTCTGGTAACGGACTTAGGCTAATTGACTTCGCTACGGAACGAAATGCCACTATAGCCAGCACACGGTTTCCTCACCTCGATATCCATAAGGGGACATGGCAGTCTCCAGATCCACGAACGGTCAACCAAATTGATCACATAGCGATAGACAAGAGCCACTCATCCAGTATTTTGGATGTTCGAACATTCCGAGGAGCTAACATCGACTCGGACCACTACCTTGCCAAGGTTAGAATGTCGAAAGACAATCGCAAGAGACCGCCAAGACCTTCGCACAACGAGTATCCCTAAACATCATACCACCAGCATCGAATGTCGAAGAACAATGGCAACGATGCCAACAAGCCACTAGATCAGCCGCAAAGGATGTGCTAGGTTTCTCGCGCCCACCAGCAAGAAATCCCTGGTTTGATGAGGAATGCCGACAGATGCTCGCAGCCAAGAACGAGGCCTACAAGGCTAAGCTGCAGGTGAAGACGAGAGCTGCCGTTGAGCTCTATAGGCAGAGAAGAAGGGAAGAACAACGGCTTTTTAGAAAGAAGAAAAAAGAGGAAGAAAAGCGCGCGATCGAGGATATAGAGAGGTGCCACTCCAGGAACGATGTTCGCAAGTTTTAAGTGTAAAACGTCAAAGCCAAGGATACAATGCTCGAACAGAATCCTGTCGAGACTAACAAGGAAATGTCGTAGTTGAGACACAGTCGATGCTGAGGATATGCAAGAACCACTTCTGCAGACTGTTAAACATTCAATATTGGCAACGACAGCGAGAACTGCCTACCTCCCGACCTGAGTGAAGTGATGATAGCAATATCTACACTGAAGCTTAATAAGGCTGCCGGAAATGACGGCCTTCCCGCCGAGCTTTATAAAGCCGGCGGAGATGACTTGGTAAGTAACATCCACCAACTCATAAGCCGAATCTGGTCGGAAGAAAGTATGCCTGAAGAATGGAATACAGCATCGTTTGTCCGATCCACAAACTGCGCCAACTACAGAGGCATAAGTCTCCTCAACATCGCCTACAAAATTCTATCTGCCATAATATGTGAACGCCTGAAACCGTTTACCAACAACCTGATCGGCCCTTATCAGTGTGGTTTTTGGCCAGGAAAGTCCACAACCGATCAAATCTTCACACTTCGGTAGATCCTGGCAAAAACCCAAGAAGTCCAAATCGATACCCACCACCTATTCATCGATTTCAAAGCCGCATTGGACAAGCATTTATAGAGACGAACTATATAGAGCCATGTTTAATTTTGGTATACAACCCAAAACTAGCCCGTTTGTGTATGTTGACGATGGAGAATTCTCGCTGCTCCATCAGGGTCGGAAACGACATCACCGACACAATCAATACCAAAAAAGGATTTAGGCAAGGCGATGCGCTGTCATGTGACTTCTTCAACCTGATTCTTGAAAGGATTGTGCAAAACTCACAAGCTAACACCAGATGCACAATTTTCCAAAAATCTGTACAACTACTAGCATGCGCCGACGATATTGACATCATTGGTAGGACCCAACGTGATGTCATAGTCACGTTTGCTTGTATAGAGAAGGAAGCGGCAAAAATGGGTTTAGCAGTAAATGAGGGCAAACGAAGTATATGCTGTCAACACGAAAGGGCACACAACATCGACGAATTGGACAGAACGTCACCATTGACAGATATAACTTTGAGGTAGTACGGGACTTTATCTATCTCGGCTTCGCTATTAACTCTGACAACAACATCTCGTCAGAAATTAAACGAAGAATTACTCTTGCCAACCGCTGTTTCTTCGGGCTAAGAAGGCAATTCAGTAGTAAAGCCCTCACTCGAACTACTAAGGAGATCTTATGTAAGACCCTGATCATCCCAGTACTGCTCTACGGCGCTGAAGCATGGACCGTCTCAAAAGCGGATGAAGATATCCTTGGTCGATTTGAGAGGAAAATTCTTCGAAAAATCTTCGGTCCCGTTTGCGTTCACGGGCTATGGAGACGAAGATTCAACCAAGAACTATACGAGCTGTACAGCGACATGCCCCTGGTATAAAAAAACCCGCATTGGAAGTTTAAGATAGCTAGGACATGTAGAACGAATGGAAACCAATACTCCGGCTTGCAGAGTCTTCGATTCCCAGCCAGACGTCGGACGCAGTAGAGGAAGACCTCGCCTTAAGTGGCGCGCACAAGAAGAAACCGACCTCAACTTGGAGTGCGCAACTGGAGGCAGTTAGCTAAGAACCGGGCTAATTGGAGAGGCATGTTGGTTGAGGCCCAGGTTCACTCCGGACTGTAGCGCCACTTAAGTAAGTAAGTAAGTAATCAATAAAGTTTGCAATAAATTTACTGAAATTTTTTTTTCATGTTAGTAATCGCGTCAATTTTATTCAAAACCGTTAGAGAAGTTTTTTAAGAAAGTTTGACTATTATGTGGGACCTTAATTAATGACATAATTTTTACACCTCCATAAAATAATTCGGTGAAAACAGAAGATAGATAGCTGAATTTAGCTAGACATGTGGACAGACAGACCTTCGAACTAAAATGTCAATTCCAAAATCAATCTTTAGAATGTCATATTAAATATGACATCGTAAGACCGAAAATATTTTTATTTAAATCGTGTTTGAATTGTTTGCTAAGCAAACGCATGAAACTAAATCAAAGCATAGATGACTAGCAAACTAAATGCAGATAAATAACATAAATCAATAAAGGAAACGCAATTCAATAAATTTGCACATTCTCCGATAGTTTGCACACCCTTGAGCAATAAATGTAATTTAGTTAATTGATACGAGTAGCAGTTCAGATACATTCAACGCAAAAAGCGTTGTTAATTTTGCAAACAATATATAAATAAAATAAAACAAACTACTTCATATCTGCAAATTAAACATACTATACCGATACATAAATTCCTGATTAAAAATATGCCACTAATTTGTCTTGCAATTATTAATCCGAATAATTCAGTCACGAATATGACAAAACAAAAGAGGTCACAGTTCTTAATTATTCAATTTAGATCCGAAAAGCTTTTGAATTTTAGCAATTTACTCATTAACCTATTGGCGGACAAAAATCTTAATTACTTAAAATAACTATCTGATGCACGCACTGTCTATGATATAATATAAAAAGTACTCACACAATGACCGCCTTTTTTCCATCGGATGGGAGGAATTGTTCCATTTCTTGTGGCACATTTTTGCCACCATCCTACAAAATAAGAAAAAAACATTTGTATTTAGTGTTTGTTGACAATAGTCTTGTTTAATAGAACAAATAAAAAATAAATTAACTTACGGATATGTTAACCATATTGCTGATTTGATTTATATTAAGTGCTCTAAAAAAAAAAAAAAAAGAATTTTAATAAATAATATTTATTGATAATATTTTTATATAATATTGTTAAGGGTAGCATTGAGATTGATTCAACTAATTTCATTGATTGTAATATATAGGGGCTCCCATGATCATCTATTAACAATCAATTAAGCTGAAGACGGCAAATTGGCAGACTTTTTAACGTTTGATTAAACTGTATGGCTTCGGATAAAAGAAACAAAAATGTCAACAACCTTCAAAAACTATTGCTGACAATAATATATGTATAAGTGTATCATTTAACGTCTACTGAAAGGCGACACGAGAGTGCACACAGCGTGAAAATGTGGTGTGGTTCTAAAAATATATTATGTTACATAGATTTTTTTTAATTCATCCACCAGTTTAATAAATATATTATGTTACATAGTTTATATATATTTTACAAAAAGTTAATTATCATAGGTGAATGAACTGTTGAATCATAATAAAAATTATGTTGAGCTTATCATACTCGTATTGCATTGGGTGGGTTCTCTTTGTTGCTTTTACAATTAACCAAATGATTCTAGCTTTTTAAAGACCTCGACGATATCGATTAAAACAGCGGCTTATATCTGAACGAAAACTAATTTAACAAAGTTTTTTGCAAGACGGCTAATAAAACACAATACAAATGGAGGCGAATATTGCAAATACGCAATGTGCCGCGGTAGTGACAACAGTAACTGTATTGATTATGACCATCTACATGCAACAAAATGATAATTTCCTATAGAATTTAGTTTAAGGGTCATTGTGCGATTTAATCGACTTTCAAATGTCTGTTCTTGTTAATATTAAAATTGGTGGGAGAGTGACGTTTTTGTTATGCAGCTGCATATTTCCATCCACTATTGTTTTAGTATTCCTCAGAAAAACAATTTGTACTGTTTTGTTTCAAAAAATGCTGGTACCAACATAATTTATCAATTTGCTATGGTCATGTGATTGTAAGCGTATACAGTTCGCGTTACGCATATTTATAAATGTGCAAAGCAAAAACATTTGGTTAGGACCACTTGCACCGTTTTGATCAGGCGTTTATCCGTGGTTATCCAACAGGTTATTTAAATAAATAGGTTCTAGATTTTAATTTAAAAATCGTTGAAAAATTCCATTTTTGGGTGTACCGAGAAAAAGTATGAAGATATGTGATTTATATTTTCTTTATTTTGTTCCAACAATTACTTATAAGGGCGGATATCCTTCCTGTAAAACTTATCTATCCGGGTCCTATTATTATGTTTCATTTTATACTATAACATAACTGTTCTTTTAGTTATCCCACTGTTTGTCCAAGAGTGATGGTCAGGCGGTTTCGCATGTGCGTCATTCGCTTTTAAGAAAACAAACCACTTCAAATAATAATTCAATCACTCGCCGCTTTTACTTATTAAACTGCCTGAAGGATTCTTTGCGTAGAGCGAAAGTGTATCTATATTTGGAGAAAAGTATAAAAAATGTATGTGTTACTACTGAAACACAGAGAGAAGATCTGCATAACTGAGTACTGAGCAAAAAATGGGAAGCCATTTGAACAAGCTATGTTGAGACAAATTTGCCGAAAATATTTCAAACTGGTGCAAAACTTCACGCCTCTTATGCTTAAAATATAATTGTATTCATATGCTTTAAAACAGTTCTTCTGGTGGATAAAACAGTTGAGAGTAAAGTTTTACGTCTGACATCAATAAAATCTATAAATTAAATAAATAAATATGGAGCTTGTGTTCCTTTTAATATTACTGGTTGAGAAGATCTTAATAAAGGTGTAGTAAAAAGAAATCCATAAAATTGAAGGGCTTCTTTTAAGCGTAGTTGAATTGATCCGATTTAGATTAAATATGCAGCGTTTTATTCGACAGCATGTTGTCATATTAAAAGTAATTTCATTATGCATCTTTAATAGAAGGCGTCGTCTTACTGGCAAAAAACTGAAACACAAGCCTCTCTCGAGGCGAATTTTCACCAGAGTACATGTTCTGCTGTTAGGGAACAGCTCATAGTTGATGAAGCTTCTCTTTGTATCCAGCTTTATGGTTCCAAATGGTTTTGTGACTTTTTTGACAATTGGCTTTGCAGAGCAATTTCCATCTTTGAGATTTAATTCTATAAGCCCTGTATTGAACTAACTCAAAACCCGGTTTTACTTTATACGATATTTTGTAGTGATCATTAAACATTCAAAATAGTTTATTATTTTAAGAAAGACAAAAAAAAAGTAAAGTGAAGGCGAAGACATTTAGTAGGTAATTATTAACCCCCATACCTAATTTCACACCTGGTGCCCTCTTAAATCAGTATAACTTTATTGATAAAACAATCAGACTAACAATCGTAAATTCGTAAATTGAATAAATCGGAATTTAAGAATCTCTATAATAAAAGTCATTGTTAACATGCGGATAACAATCTACAAATTAGTTGGTACTCACAATGAATTGCCTCAATCAAACTTATCATATCAAGATATGAATCAAACTAAACCAAACAATATTCATACGTTTTAAGTGAACTTGTACAGAAAACGTAGACAATCATTGATTATTCCTTAGGTCGCTTAAGAAGAAACGAATTTTGGGATACTTTTCCTGGTCTGCAATTTTTTTAAATTTTGAATCCCCCTCTGGAGACAAATTGAATTAAATCAAAGTGAAGCATATAAATTTATATAATACTATGTACTATGAATCACCTATTTGACGGGCTATGTTAAGCAATATATACATAAATGTGTGAAGGACAAAAATTATCAGTTCGCTGTTAATTTTGTAGATAATCAACAGATAAATTTGTCAACAAAAATTACCTTCATTCATTGGAAAGCCAACAGAAATTAGTTTTGGTTGAATCATATAGAAACGCGATTGTATGTTTGTATATATACATATGTACGAATATGAATTACAAGTCAACCAGAGCAAGTGCCGACAGACGATTTTTTTTTAAATCCCAAAAAAAATTTAGATTACACGTTGTTGTGTATTATCGGTGGAATACAGTTTCCATACATTCAATACAAACTATACAATACAAACTATAAACAGCCAGGTCAGAATGGCACGGAATGAATACCCGGCCTGCTGTCCCAGGCGAACCTAGACAAGCTGCTTCGACATATTCGGACAACAGGTTGTCTAGGTATTTCAAGGGTTAGTCAGGCCCCTTGAACAGAGCTGGTGGCGGATGAACCGAAAGGCCAACGGCAGCGCTCAATCCCGTAGTGGATACTGATGGCCCCGTGTCCTAGGTGTATCCATAAATTGGTACTGGCCCTCCAAGTTAGGGGTTGTACTTTGGGTTAACTACCCAACCTCGGAAAGGACTGATTTTATTGTTGACGACACGGCTGAAAAAAGGACAACGACGTTCGTATCTGCACCTGGAATGTGAGAACATTAAACAGGAGAGGTGCAAGCGAACAACTAGCGGAAGCCCTAAACTTCTACAAATCAGGCATTACTGCCATCCAGAAAATACGATGGAATGGGCCGGGTCAAGGAGAGGATGAAAAACTGTGACATCTACTACGGACCTTGTTATAGAGAGCAGAAACAGCGACTATTCGGATGAGGATTTGTTATAAGTGCCAGACTTATGCAAGAAGTCTTATGTTTCCAAGACATTAGCGAACGCATTGTAACGATCCGCATCAAGGCCAAATTCGCCAAAATTAGCCTTATATGCGCTCACGCCCCAACGGAGGAAAAAGATGATATAGCTAAGGACTGCTTCTATGAGCTCCTTGACAAAACCTATGAGCGACTACCGAAGTACGATGTTAAAATCGTGCTGGGAGATTTTAACGCAAAGGTAGGAAGAGAAGACCTCTTTAGCAGTATTGTCGAAAAACATAGCCTACACGACAACACGTCGGACTTAGGCTAATTGACTTCGCTATGGAACGAAATGCCACTATAGCCAGCACACGGTTTCCTCACCGCGATATCCATAAGGGGACATGGCGGTCTCCAGATCAACGAACGGTGAATCAAATTGATCACGATATACAAGAGGCACGCATCCAGTATTTTGTATGTCCTTGCCAAGGTTAGAATGCGGATATCCACCACGCCACAACAATCCAGAAATACTGTAAAAAAATTTAATGTCGAAAGACTGCAATCGCAAGAGACCGCCAAGACCTTCGCGCAACGCGTATCCATAAACCTCTCGATTAACACCATACCACCAGCATCGATTGTCGAAGAACTATGGCAACGATGCCAACAAGCCATTAGATCAGCCGCAACTGATGTGCTAGGTTTCTCGCGCCCACCAGCAAGAAACCTATGGTTTGATGGAAATGCCGACATATGCTTGCAGCCAAGAACGAGGCCTACAAAGCTAAGCTGCAGGTGAAGAAGAGAATAGAGAACTCCCGTTGAGCTCTATAGGCAGAGAAAAAGAATACCGGCTTTTTAGAAAGGAGAAAAAAGAGTAAGAAAAGCGCGCGATCGAGGATATAGAGAGGTGCCACTCCAGGAAAGATGTTCGCAAGATTTACCAAAGTGTAAAACGTCAAAGCCAAGGATACAAGGCTCGAACAGAATCCAAGGAAATATAGTAGTTGAGACACAGTCGATGCTGAGGATATGGAAGAACCACTTCTGCAGACTGTTAAACGGCGATGACGAACAACATTCCGCTATCAGGCAGAACGAACCATTCAATATTGGCAACGACAGCGAAAGCTGCCAACCACCCGACCTGAGTGAAGTGAGGATAGCAATATCTAAGCTGAAGCTTAATAAGGCTGCCGGAAATGACGGCCTTCCCGCCGAACTTTATAAAGCCGGCGGAGATGACTTGGTAAGTAAAATCCACCACCTCATAAGCCGAATCTGGTCGAAAGAAAGTATGCCTGCAGAATGGAACCTCAGCATCGTTTGTCCGATCCACAAAAAAGGAGACCCTCTTAACTGCGCCAACTAAAGAGGCATAAGTCTCCTCAACATCGCCTACAAAATTCTATCTGCCGTAATATGTGAACGCCTGAAACCGTTTACCAACAACCTGATCGGCCTTATCAGTGTGGTTTTTGGCCAGGAAAAACCACAACCGATCAAATCTTCACACTTCGGCAGATCCTAGAAAAAACCCAAGAATTCCAAATCGATACCCACCACCTATTCATCGATTTCAAAGCCGCATACGACAGCATTTATAGAGACGAACTATACAGAGCCATGTCTAGTTTTGGTATACCGCCCAAACTCGTCCGTTTGTGTAGGATGACGATGGAGAATTCTCGCTGCTCCATCAGGGTCGGAAACGACCTCACCGATACATTCGATACCAAAAAAGGATTTTAGGCAAGGCGATGCGCTGTCATGTGACTTCTTCAATCTGATTCTTGAGAGGATTGTGCAAAACTCACGAGCCAACACCAGAGGCACAATTTTTCAAAAATCTGTAAAACTACTAGCATACGCCGACGATATTGACATCATTGGTAGAACCCAACGTGATGTCATAGCCACGTTTGCTAGTATAGAGAAGTAAGCGGCAAAAATGGGTTTAACAGTAAATGAGGGCAAGACGAAGTATATGCTGTCAACACGAAAGGACACACAATATCGACGAATTGGACAGAACGTCACTATTGACAAATAATACTTTGAGGTAGTAAGCGACTTTATCTATCTCGGCTCCGCTATTAACTCTGACAACAGCATCTCGTCCGAAATTTAACGATGAATTACTCTTGCCAGCCGCAATTCAGTAGTAAAGCCCTCACTCGAACTACTAAGGAGATCTTATATAAGACCCTGATCATCCCAGTCCTGCTCTACGGCGCTGAAGCATGGGCCGTCTCAAAAGCGGCGAATTTGAGATAATCATTCCTTGAGAATTGATACTTCTCGGAATAGTTGTCAGATCATCACGAAAGGAGGGCCTGTGAAAAATCATTTAGGTGTAACCACGGCTGGGTGTCGAACCCAGACTATCTGCGCGGCAGTTCATTGCACTAACCATCGCGCCATTGTACCTACTCGCATAAGTTATATATATAACATTACTATTATTATTATTTAAATTATTTGTTACAAATAAAAAAAAAAATTTTTTGGCGCAACAGGCTCGTTAGTACCCAGGGCCTGGCTTTTTCACAACCAATCATGTGTGCGTTTGTACTTCTTGCACGATGGTGGGACCTCCTCGTTTTCTGCCGACTCCGAACGGCGAATTTGAGGTAAGCTTTTCTTGACAATTGATACTACTCGGATGATTTATCAGATCATCACGAGAGGAAGGCCAGTGAAAAATCATTTAGGTGTTGCTACGGCTGGGAATCGAACCCAGACCTTCTGCGCGGCAGTTCATCGCATTAACCATCGCGCCACTGAGCCCGTATTTATTATTTATATAAAAAAATTATTGATGAAAATATTTGGAGAATAATACTATGAACACTATGAAATAGCTCGTCTTTTGCCATAAAAGATTAAGATACACCGTCTGAACAAGATTCACTTAGTTTTTAGCAACGCCCACTTTTTGGGTAAATTAATAATAAGGATGGAATAGGGTAGATATTCAACGATTCGCACAGCGGATTGTAGCCTTCCGATATTCTTTTATACCAAATTGTGGAATAGGGTACTAAGGAACCCTTGTTTTTATTTTCTATTTAATTCTAAATAGATCCCTGGAAATCAGCGTTATCTCCTTTGAGAATGTAGAGTCACATATTTCATAATTTTTAACAAATCAGCAGTCAATTTGTTGCCAATTTGTTTTTAATTTGAGTGTGAACGTTTTTTTTTTTACAAAAAATGCTATAATTAACTTATTTAAAAAATAATATAAAGAACAATATTATCTTATCATACAATATAAACAAGAAACTTATGGGTTCAATTCCTTTCTTTATTTATTCTAATGTTGCCTTTATTTTAACCTTCCTGCCTAAACGAGGGGAGGTATACTCCTAAATCCTCTTGTATTTTGTCAACGAAACTGAATTCATTATTATTTTTTGAGGCGTTTATATGGGGCGAACGGCATCGACTCATCCCTCTGTATTCTTTAAGAGCATTCGGTTTTTTTTACTAAATATATCTAATACGTCCCATTTTACGCAAAGGAATGAGCCTAAGAACAATACTTATACGAAAATTTGAATGTTGGTTGTGTTGTACGATAAACCATGTCAATCATCAATCATTCACAAGTTTTTCTTTCAATTTAACATCAAGGAAACAGTATCTACATAATATTCTTGCATAGGTGTAGTTGACACGCCTATACACAGTGTAATTTGCTTCCCTCACGTGTGTCCAAAGGTATTCCGAACGTGTGATCATGGTAATTATTCATTCAAGAACAAAAATGGTATTAAAAATTGCGACCTAGCTGATACCAATTCGTTATGTGTTTTCTTTTTACGTGTATGTATCTATTTACGGTCAGTTTATTATTTTAAGAGTACAAAGTTTGGACTTTTTTTTTCTTGTTATTATTATGGATGTATTTATGTTAATATGTAAAATATGACAAATTACATGGTGTATGAAGTATGATAAGCTTCACATTTTTAATAATATTCACATACGCGATTGTTTGTTTTCGTAATTATGTATTTTACATATTAGTATATTTCCATCGAGTGTGCAAAACTACATTGAACACCTAGATTGGAGGCATTATCTACTTTTTTAGTATTAAGCTATCTTATTTACATAGCGTACAACCAGCACCGGCAGAGTATTTATGGAGATTTTGTTACCTCTTGAAAAACCCGATTAAACGTCTGCGGTTTTGCCGGTAGGTTATGCGTCCGTGCATATCTGATCTATTAAAATAAGAGGGGAAAACATTTCAAGTGGTTTTTTAAGAGCATTAGTGTAGGTGACCAGTCAATTTTTGGATTATTCATTTTATAGTTTTGTAACAAGTACTATTAACCTTTTAGTTCGCTGCATTAAAAGTTTTAATTGACCTATAAAGATCTTACTATTTATATTTTGTTTAATTATTCATGTCAATGACAAGAGACATAGCTGTTTATATATTACACAAAACCATCATTAATTCATTTAGTATTTTTTAACACGACCTCACGTTATGTTTTTTTGTTAATTTTTTTTTAGCCAGTGTGGTTTTCACACAAAAACGAAAAATTAGTTTTCACTACACCAGACCAAATTCTTAACTTATATATTTACAAAAAAAAAACTAAGCAATTTTCTCAAAGCATTAAATTAGTCGAATAATCCGATTCTGTCGATTTTTCTCATCCTTACACCTAAAAGATTACAGTTGGATGTACGTGATATGATAGGAATTCATCAATATCATATGCTTCAAAGTAAGAAGATTCTTCTACTGAATCAAACAAATATCTGAGGGATTCGTAAGTTGAACACGCATATTGCCTTGAACTAAATCAACAGTGTTCTTTTTGCAGTTTGTTGCAAAAGTAAATTGCTAACGTAGAGAGTGAATGTCGATATACATAATGCCTAACAGGGAAAATTAACATTCTTTATAATAATACTGCTTACGGTGATTATCCTATTACCTTCTTCTTATTTATGTGTCCGCCGAATTGTTGTCACAGGATCTTCAGCTTAGGTGAAGATTTTGTTTTTTATTGAATTTTCACTGGTCTGCTACAGTACTTATCCTTGTGGACTTGGAACGTGCTATGGTTTCGAGAAATACAAACGAATTGAGAATATTGTGATTACATTTGGTTGTACATTCTTCGCTTATTTTTATAAGTAGTTCGATTTAATGTTTGGGCAATTCAGTGGACCAATATTTTATAAAAATGCAGTGATGGAGTCAAACTATTAATTTGTATTTATTGTGGAAATATTGATAAGAAATTTTAAATTTTAAATATTAATTGTGAATAACTAAACTTAACATTTGGTAAACAAACCGATTATTTTAAAGTACTACATCCATCTTCGGGCACATAGTTATAAATGATATGGTAGAAAAGCTCTCCCATATGGTCCCATAATATTTTCCATAACAAAATAAAAAAAAAAACATTTTTGGCGCAAAGGGCTCGTTAGTACCCAGGGCCGAGCTTTCTCACAGCCATTCATGTGTGCGTGTGTACTTCTTGCACGATGGTGGGATCTCCTGTTTTATGCCGACTCCGAACGGCGAATTTGAGATAAGTTTTTCTTTACAATTGATAATAATCGAATGATTTGTCAAATCATCACTTGAGGAAGGCAAGTAAAAAATCATTTAGGTATTGCAACGGCTGGGAGTCGAACCCAGACCTTCTGCGCGTCAGTTCATCGCACCAGCCGTCGCGCCACTGAGCCCGTCATATATAAGACTTGGATAGAATTGAAAAAAAAATAACGAAGCTAAATGCCGAACAATTTATAAGTTACTTTCAGTAAATAGTAAAGAAGTTAGGGGACACGATATAAATTAAGAATACCTATTCAGCTTTCTCTGTAGATACATAACACACAATACGTGTTTAAATTAATATGACTTGATTAGGGTTGAGTATGTCCAAAAATGTTTTTCAAAGACCTATCCAATTGTCATCGCAGTAAGTACCTCCTACTATATTTGATTGGAGTAATTTAAAGATATTTTTAAGTATATCCATATCCGAATTGAAATTAATTTTGACACTACATATACACTACAAAAAATTAGGGTCCCAGTTTTATAAGAATAGTTGATTCAAGTACATATACACTTATACTATGCCTGTCACAACGAACTTCATTCCTATGATAGAAAGCGACACAAAACAGCGTCATTGTAATGAATTTCGTATTTACAGCTGAAACACGCTGAAATCTTAAACAACCACCTAATATTTTCGTATCTCTAGTACTAATAGTGAGTTGATGATTTTAGTAATGAAATTAGTCTTCTTGGTGATATTGCATGTTAGTGTTAAATTGATCAAATACTTTTGTATCTGGGTATCCCTCATCTCATCTCACTCTTTTTCCAGTCAATGTCAATCTAGAATATATCTGTCATAGTCATACCAAGTACAATTCGACAATATTACTTTGACGAAAATTCTTACAAGCTACCTTTGTACCATAGATTTACGAAAAAGAGACCCAATAAAACAAATTTGATTTTGATTTTGATTTTCGGTGCAATCATTTTCTTCTCCTTTTGGCTCCCATAAAATCAACCTGTCTTTTATTCAAAATATCGTATAGCCAGGCCAATGTTGCCAGACCTAGGGATTTTTCCCTAGTCTGAGCGGAAAATAGCAAAATTTCGGTCATTACAAACACTAGGGATTTTCCAGGGAAAATTGGAAACTAAATAAATACATAGTTTTCTGTACATAAATGCATAGTTTTCTGTACATACATACATATATCTTGTAAAACAGAATCTAAATTTTCAATTATAAAAAATAGATACTTAAAATAAAATAAATAATAAATATAAAGCGTTTATTATTTTTTTTTTCTTTTTTTTTTATTCTTGTTCATTTTAGTCGTTTTAGTCAACATTTATTTTTTTAGGGATTTCTAGGGAAATTTTTGAAGTTCGTCTAGGGAAAACTGTTAAAAAATCTCTGGCAAAACTGCCAGGAACATAAAGAGTATTTCATATTTCTTTTAAGAGAAACATGGCTCGTAGCGAAATTATTGTTAACATAATTATAAACACGTATAACAATTTTTTGGAGGAACCACACAACCTCGTATTCCCGGTATGACCCACATTTATATGTCAAATCCAAACTGCAGAGTTGAGGAAAGCTGGCATATTATCCACTCGGATACTCACTCTTTTGCAAGAGGGGTGGCAATACAAGTTAGGCCGGTTAATGTCAGCATTTGGTGTTGCTAACACTGGGTATGTGTTGATAACGACTCAAATATGTATACCGAATTCACGTAGTTCTCATGAATTTGGCATCGAATAAACAACCTCGTGGCCAATGTCATGAAAGGATCTTGACCCAATAGTCCTTTATCATACCAAGCGTCGAAATTTATCAAGCCACCACATATTACTAGCGTGCACGATATTTACTGTTGGGTGGGGATTTTATGCAGACGACGTCATGGTAAAACGTTATTTATGGCCGCAATACCTTTTGCTCAACATAGGTGAGGAGTGGTTTTACCAAGACAGTGGTGCCATATCACCATACAGTGGGCCTTAAAATCGATAAAGTTGAAGTTTGGTGATCAAGGTATCACTGGAAATTTAAGTCAATTAGCAGAATGCGATTTAACGTTTAAGTCATTGGTCAAAAACCCAAAGAAAATTGACAAGAACAAAATCTCTCAATTTGGCTAAACGATTTTTTCGATATTTCAATTACAATGTGGGGCAAAGTTCTTGTAATACCATAATGTGAATTGGCTCCTGCCATCGGTCAAAAAATTACCTCCTGAGTTGATGCACATTCACGCTGTGTTAAAACAAGAGACCGGAAATTAAATAACTGGGCCGTAGCAATAATTCCGGGTTCTAAAGGTATGTATCGCTCCAATGATCATTCAACTTAATTCTCAAAGATTATAGAGTAATATAGATGACACATTGAGAACAAAAAACAGAAACTTTTGCTTACCAGCTCTACGGTACGGGCGGGCGGTGTGCACGTGCATACATGAGATCCAAAAATTGTTCTAGAAACAAAATATTATTATTTTAATAGATGATCAGGAGTAGATGAAGGTAGCCACACATACATGAGAAGTAAAAAAGTAGACATTTGATGTCATATGCAAAGTTGTGGTACGTTCACATCATGTCTTTGACATAACAACGTTAAACGTTGCTAATGAAATTTGAATGCTAGTGTTTATTCTGCATGCACGCAGCTCCACACATTGTTTTTCCTTTCATTGGTCAAAATTAAGCTGTTTTTGTGACGAAAATCGACACAAGCTAAAACTGTATTTTCTTATTCAAATCAATATTTGATTGAGCTTCGTATATCTTCTACATTTTGAAGTCGTATTATCAATAGTATAAAAATCCAATTTCCGGTTTAAATTATTGTTCAATAGTAAAATGTTTTTGATTCGAGTTTCAATTTTGTTAATATTATTATTATTTTACATTTCTCAATGTTCAATTGTTCAATTCGACTCCAAGCCATTACTTCAATTTAACCGATATTTTCAAATTATCAGCAATGCCAATAAATACACGATAAAAATTTTGTAGATTGGTACAAGTACCCTGTAGATTTGATCGGATACATTGATAGTGCTGATGGTAAATATTGAAATTTTGCTTTCCATTTTTAATACATTGCATATTTAATTTCATGATAAGATTGTGTTCATCCTAATATATCTATACATTTGATTCATAAAGCAACTACTACAGATAATTTGCAATATTTACAAATGCATCAAGTTCATGATTGATTTATAACAACCATAAAACACTTGCATTATTCACAATGCAAATGGTGACATTAGATAATTGGTTATCAGGTTAATCTTTAGAAAGCTGCTTAATTTAAATTGTACTCTAACAAGTTAACTTGGGATTTTTCGATTCAATTTACTACAAAACTGTTTACTTCATCTTCTTTGAAACCTTTTGTTGAAATAAAATTTTTGTTTTTTTTTTCTAAATTTGCATTATTTAATCAAGGGCTTTATATTATCTCTTTTCCACGTATCAAAAGTCTATACCAAGTAAGTGTAATCAACAAAAATGTCTGACGTATTTTGTTAACTTAGTTTTATCTGGGTCTCATTGTACTTGCTGCTAGAACAAGTACCTATTGGTTTCGTAAATCCAAACATTACGATGATACAGATCATCGAAAAAGTGGTTCCGACAGTTCTTTCCGTGTGTCGGTCTGTTATCGCAACTGGAGGCGAAGCGTCTGGACGGATTTAGTTCGGTCCAGATAAACAAAGTTGAAAATCAATGTTATTATCAGCACTTGTAAATAACAATGGCTGACGGGCTCAGTGGCGCGATGGTTAGTGCGTTGAACTGCCGCGCAGAAGGTATGGGTTCGATTCCCAGCCGCAGCAACACACCTAAATGATTTTTCACTGGCCCTCCTCTCGTGATGATCGGACAAATCATTCGAGTAGTATCAATTGTCATGAATAGCTTATCTCAACTTAGCCGTTCGGATTTGGCATAAAACAGGAGGTCCCGCCATCGTGCAAAGAAGTACACACGCACACATGAATGGTTGTGAGAAGAAGGCTGGGCCCTGGGTACTAACGAGCCTGTTGCGCCATTATTTTTATTTTTTAAGTAACAATGGCTATAATCATTTTTTGTGTAAATGTTTCTCAAATGAATTTTCAGTTCTGGGCAATAGCGAAAAATCACAATTTTCTGGCGCATGTACGCTTTCACTAATTTCCTTTAAATTTTTAGCCTGCTCATGAGCTTGCTAAAATGTATACAGTGCAAAAAGAGAAAACGAACCAAGTTTTTCAAAGTTTTCTTGGTAAACATTGTGTTACGTTTAGATTTATATATTAGATAATAGGCCGAAAGGCATTAGAATTAAGTTATCGTGTAATTTATGGCGCCCGCATAGGGCAAGGAAGTTAGTAAAGTAGTTGATAAGTAGGCTAGTTTTTTCATGAATTTTTGTCTGGCATGTAAGTTAGTTTTAAGATAAAGTAAAATAAAAATTAATTTAAAAAAAAAATATATGTATCTAGTGGCAAATCTTTGACGATTGGTATGCCTACTGAGGATTAAGTGAGATGGAAAAAGTATTCGAAGTGTTCAGATGTGGCGGAAAATTAACACATCGCATCCATTAGATTTACGTTCATGTTAACATATTACAAAAAGGTTTTCAATCATACATTTACTTCAAACGTTATATTCAATACATTTTTTTTTTTTAAATGTATGATGTACAGTGGAACAATAGTCTCAGCAGAATAAAAATTCATATGTCAAACAAAAAGTTCATTACTTCGTATCACATATTAATGATGCATTTATTTTATGAAAATGGTGTATCTTTTTTGTAGGAAAATATTAGGAGATCAATAGAACAAATTTTTGTTTCAGATTATTGAGCAATAACGTTTCCAGTTCCTTAATTTCCTATATCTGTCCGTCCTCAGATCTGTCTGTAGGTTACTGATTTGCAGGCATTAAATTTTGAGCTAAGATATTGAAATTTGGCATATGCGATCCTTGTCCGTGCTGTTCGAACACTTTTTACAAAAACCTTTTTTCTGTCAAACTGTTAGGGATTTAAAAAAATGTGTCTAAACATGATATGTAGACAATTTTAATATTTATATTATGCGCATATAAAGTTTTTCGTTACGCCCACTTTTGGGGCGTTTTCTGTTAAAAGCTATTTCGGTAAAATAAAAAAAATTAAAAAAAAGGTATGAATTATTTAAAGAATACTACCATGAACATTTTGTCTATATATCAATTTAATCCACGCCCAATTTTTTTGGGGCGTCTTTAAAAAAAATAGACATTTGTCAAACATATCCCATAGAAAAACGTTCTTTTTTGTCGGACCATAGAGACTTAGAAAAACTTTCTGAACAAGATGTGCTGCCATTGTTTTTTTTCTATATTTCTATATTTTCATTCAACAGACATGGCATCTGTAGAGATATCTTTAAGAAGTAGGTACTTTGTAGTATTATTAGACCATGGTATTACTTCTTTGCAATACAATTTTTGCTCATTACATCGCTTGCCAAAATAAACTGAGAATTTGAAAATCAGAGTTGTTTATTTAATTTGTATGTGCTCAATAATATTGTGGTTGGAGTTACAATTATGTGTTTTAGGATTAGAAAAAATAGTTTGGGATGTCAGAACGAACAATAATTTAACAGGCAAATACTAAGGCATGTAAAATAAAAATCATTCTGCATGAAAAGAACTCTCGATTTCTGAAGAATCGCCAGAAATTTTACATCCTTGCTAGGAAAAATATATTTTACTTTCAAGATATTCTGAAAGGGATTAAACTTGTACGAAGTCATTTCATTCATATGAGAGGCCCTTAATACAAATTTATTAAACATATTACATATGCCTAACCATAAACAGAACTATGGTATTCATAATGCTATAAGTCGCAATAGCAGAGTTTGTAATAAAAATAACGATCTAGTTAAACTGCATGTTAGTAAAAGCAGTTTAAAAAATACGTTTTAAGGTAAAACAAAGTGATCATCAGACGGTAAAATATGCCACTCGTTTAGATATTCTCGCATATATGTATTCATTCCTTAATTCTCATCCATTGATTTAAGATATATTATGAACGCCTTTAAATTGTCTTCAAATAAACCCCAAAGCATAATTGATTCGACGAATGATATCTTAACTTTGGTAAAAGTTAATAATTTATTAAGGTACCTTTTACTATTTAAGGTAACTTCACTCATCTTAAGTTTTCATGGTGAGTTTATAATCATTACCTACCTCATCGTTTTGAAAAACTTTCATTCATGAACACACCTTACAACCACCTTACAACCATGATTTTCCACAATTGCTTACAACACAAGTAGGTCATAAAATCTAAACTAAACAAACAAAAGCGATATTTATAGGTTGAGATCACTGACACGCTAATGAATTTCCCTTTCAAAATGTCTATGACATATTTCTAAGGCAAATCTAATTGCATCTTGCAGTTCATTTAAATTAACGGAATTTCATTTCATGAAAGGTACCAACATATATAATTTAGATCACTCGCCTCAATCAATCAATAGTGTCTCGCCTCTTGCAAAACCTATTGTGTAGGTATGATATTGAATATCGACTAAAGAATGCCAACTTATTGCATCAGACGTACGTACCTATCTATATGTCAGTCCTCTGAGATGATAAGTAAATCGTATCACGAATTTGATGATTTTTTAAATTAACCAACAATCGAAGACAATTATTTTAAGTTTTTGACTAATGCCCCATCAATCTATGTTGACGTTGGCGGCGACTTTCCCTGTAACTATCCCGTGAATATCTTCACAATGACATCTTCAGCAAAAAAACCGACGCATTGCATCAGCTGCCAATTCTCACAAACATAGCATGAGTAGATAGATGGCATTCCAAGCAAACCATCTTTAAATACAACATACATCTCTAGATATCTATCTAACGAAGAAAAGGATCAACTTCAAAATCAATTGACGGACGAAATTTACTCTCACTTGTACGGCGTCTACGTCTACCACGCGGTAAAAAATACTCAATTTTACGTTCAGAAATACTGAAAACTAATTGGCGCCCAAAAATAAATGCTTCCTTCTGCACGTGATTATTTTTGTAGTGTGGCTTTTTCTTGAATGGAAGCAAGAGAAATTTCATTTCATTATGTCCCACTCTTTATGCCAATTCTCTTGTTCTTCTCTTAGTTAAAGAGATGTATTTTTTAAAAAGGGAAGCTGGCAACTCCAAGAGAACGATAAAAATTGAAATGTAATTTGAATTTCTTTTTTTAGGCTCTTTTATTTGTGTTGACGATATTCTGGTTTGTTGGATATAATGTTCCACTGTTCAATTTTTATACATGAATATGTAGTTATATACTTTAATACATATTATGTTTGCTTGCAGCCGTCAAGGATAGTCCGCCAATTTTTTTGAAATTTGCAGTAGGTACATGTCGAAAAATTGTAAACATGGATTTCCTATTCCAATAAAACAGATAAAAACGAGGTGGATAGTTTTGAAAACAGTTATCGCTTTCATTAAGGGTGTTTCAAATGGTTTACCTTTCGATGACGCATGGTTAATGTGGTGCAATTGCGATATCAATTATAACTGCAAACATGGAATTCGGTGACGATGAAATTGAAGCTTAACGCCAGTAGATAGGATAAGTCTTCATTTCCAGTTATTTGATTCTAGTGCGTCATCAGTCTTTGAAATTTTATGATATTTTAAGAGAGTATTTCGTCAGCCAAAGCCATACCACTTTCCACTCCAACTTCAGCATATTTGGTTGTTCTTGGAGATGTTGCATTTGTTTCGTTCATAGTGGCTTAAATACATAAATAGATACTGGAAGATAGATAATTTATTTTTAGGTTCCTACTACTGAGCAATAGTCAAAAGCGTGGGTATAGAAAAATTAGTTTTGATTGTATTAATTAAATGCTTTCCCTGGATTTTGAAAAACGCCGGAGATATTTTATGAAAATGATCAACTTGCATTAATTGTAGGTATCTTCTCCTTTTTTATAAATATAGAATGATGCGGTCAAAGCGATGTTTGTTATCAACAGACTAATTAGGTAGGTAGTGAATTATCAGTAGCTGTAGTGGTCTGCGGTTACCAACTTCAATGTACATAGAGTTAGGTACCACCTACATATTTAAAATTACAAATTATTTCATTTTTGCGGTCAAAAGTTTTGTTTAACGACACTAGAACGTTAAGTTTAAGATTTTTTTGGCAATTTTTTGGAGGCATAGCTCATATAGTCATATCTAAAAAGATATGGCAATTGATATATGTACCTAGTAACGTCCTACGCGACATATCCAAACAAAAAAGGGTGGGCCGCCATAAAAAAATATACCTTGCGCTGGTCGGTTGAAAATAATAGAAACCGGCATTTGATACACGAAGGTCGGGAAATGAAAGGAAAAATTGACTTGAGTGGTGCATATTGTCTTATGTGACCCATAGGTTTGGCAGAGTTTAGATATATTATATATAGGGGTTGCAAATTAAGTCGTGTATATTTAAATCTAGTTTGTTACGTAAAACAGTTCTTTTCTTTTAGTTTACCAACTATCTTAACATAAATTTCTGTGTGTATGTATTGATTGTTCCAGTGCAGGAACCGACCAAGAATATTATCATAGAAACAAGAGAAAAAAAATCAAATCTTATCGTTATCTAGTTGAGCATATTTAATATTATAGGCAGGTAGGTACCCCAGTATTAATAATCGATGTGAAGTGAACCTATCCGTTGATTATATTTTTAAATTTGGGCTTACATCCCTTATGGGAGAAACTTTTATTAGTCAGCAGATAGCTAGGTAGGTATATGAATTGATTATTAATAAGCGTTTTAAAGTTTACTAAAACAAAGGAAAAGCGCATCCTGAGAAGTGTTTATTAAATGTTACACAAATCCACTTTGAATTAAAATAACATTAAGACTATTTTAACGTTAAATTAATCCTAGCGACTAAGAATATTACTCTTCCAAGTTTTCGTAAATGGGACCAAGAGAACAAAATTAAATCTTATCAATATCAAGGTCAAAATATGTAACAACATACAACAGTATTAATAATAGATGTGAGCCTACCCGTTGATTACATATTGAAATAGGAGAAACGGATATGTTAGTCAGCAGATAGCTGTATGAATATATTATTAATGCGAGGGTTAAAGTTTATTAAAACCAAAGAACAAGCGCATTCATTTACTCGTAATGCAAATAATGTACTTTGGGTAAAAATAACATTAAGACTACTTTACCGTTAAGGTAATCTTAGCAATTCATATATACAGAGCGTCAAAACCTATCTTCGGCCATCGTTTGTGTGTGCGAAGTTATATTTTATATAACCTATAGGTATCAAGTTCTCATCCACGAAATTTTAAACTTAAAATAAAAAAAAAAGGAATTTTTAAGGAAAACTGTTTTCAGTTTTCCATTCTTAAGTAAGTACCTACCTACTTTATTCAGCAAAGCTTTCAGACAATTGATCCTGGTTTTTTTATTTATTTTTTACATCATCACAAGAGGAGCGGCATTGAAAATCATTAAAATATTGTTATACGATTGGGAATTCAACTAATAACATTAACAATGACTTCAAGATCATCTTGATTTTTTTAAATTTTTTAATCAACTAGTAATTTGAAACTCTAAATACTATTTTTCCTTCCGATTAGTTTCTTTTATAATGTTAACTTAATTATTTGTTCGTATATAAATACCTATTTGAAAGCGATGTAAGTTATATTCCACTTCAAATCAAAAAATGTGAATAGAAAATTTTTCGGATAGAGCATGAAAATATTTAATATTAATTGGCATGTTATAAAAGAACTAAATATTTTCAATTGCCCTCAAAATTTGATCATTGGTATTTTGAGGTTTAGGTACCTACTCATAAATAAATTGAGATTTTTTTATTGTTGAATGCAATTAAGATTTAAAAGAAATCCTAAGATATTTGTATGGTTATTTTAAAATGTTTTTAGGGCCAGTACCTACTTCCTTGCAAAATCATCCAAGTGACGTTTTCGTAGGTACATCGTATTTTCTCATAAAACACAAAATGCTACACCAGCTGTACATTCATGTGCAGCTCAGGCTCATTAAACAAAGCTAAATTGTCGTTTTTGCTTTTTGGCATTGTTATAGTCTATTCAAAAATATTGTAAGTGACTGATTTTATAAAAAAAATATTTTCCATTAGAAATGTTGAAAATTTTTAAAAATACGTTATTTTGGGTAATATTTCATCATTCAAAATTTAAAAGTACTAGACGCTAAGGAGAACAAACCAAATAGTAACCCTGCATTCTATTCTAAAATGACAACAGCCCTACTAATGTATTATTCTCGAAATGCCACGATGACACCTAAGTATTGACAAATGCATTAGGCGCAAAAATCGAGCAAAAATAAAACACGTGAAGACACGACACATATAGTTTATACATTATACCATAAATTATACAAATACAGAACGAACCCGTAAAATATTTGCACAGAGCAAACAAACAGTACCTAGATAGTTATAGGTACCTACTAATTTAAACACATGTTTATCAGTCCTAAACTAATCAACAATTGGAATGTACAACACAATTTTGATTTTGTTTGTTAAAACCAAGTAGCTTTATAACTTTGTTAAGATACGGTATATGTACCTTTATATATTGAACATGCAAAAAATCAGTAGCAATAGGTACCTAGAACAAAATTACAGAAACACATCTGCCGAATTTCACCCATGTTGCATGACGCATTTTTTTACGAAATGCCAACGTGTGTAAAACGAAGACGTTGGCATTCACCTGGATTTCGTTGTTGATTTTGTATTACTTTTTATAATTTTTTATGCACTTAATTGCTGAGACAATTGCAGAAAAGTCAGATTTTTATTTAAAAGGCCTAAGAAATCGTTGGCACTGTATGCAAATGAGTAGACATTTGGCGCACACATGTGAGTGGTCTTACCTGTCTCCCACGAATGACACAAAATGAACTCACTAAAAAAGAAAAATTGATCACCAATATGTAGTAAGAAGGCTTAAAATAGCTAGCAGTGCATTTGCACTTAAAAATAACTAATCGTAATTCGTAACACCAGAAAATCAACCACATTTTTGCTAAGAACATTAAAGAATTACACTCTTCACGAATTGATTTTTGCAACCGTGTCAAATAAGGAGAGAGATTTGTCCTCAAAGACAATTTTTTGTCGAATCACTTCGGACAATGAATTTCTTTTCATAGTAATTAACGAGAATAAGTTAAACTTACATGAGGTATAACTTTTATTTGGTTATATTTATTGCGTTTAATATAAATATGGGAGAAGGTAATTATTAAAATCGATTATTTATAGCGTGTCACTCAGTGCGCTGTTCCCATTACCGATTACCGACACTTTTTGCGAAGCACACAATGTAGGTACAACGACGTAACACTCCAACGGGCCGACCGAAAATGAATGTCTGAAATACTAGCTCACTAATCAGTTTTATACGTTCCTATCTAAAACGAACACTTACCAGAACATTTTAGCACCTTACTTAACTGTCAATGTGCTCTTCTGTTTCTGTATGTTATGCATTGCTGCAAAATAAAGAGCAATTGTTTTAAAGGGAGGAGATACTCTTAAAAACGTTTTTTATATATTGTGTATACACATTCTGGCATTGCACTGACTGGATCTATTGCTATTCTGAATTCTGTTTCTAATTTTAAGTCTCGGACCTCGCTCGGAGTCGGAGCGGAGAGCGGAGTGTCCGACTGACAATCTCCCTCTCAGAGCGTAACCACATATAAAATATAAACCAATAAACCATAGTATATTTATATACCTATGTGTATGTGAGAACAATTCCAAATAAACCAACAAAAATACTATAATCTCAGCAAAAGAAACGATGACGTTGAAAAGGAAGAGTGTGACATCACATTTTAGTGCGTTGATGCCACTATTAAAAAGTAGAATTCGCCTACCCAAATCGCCCCATTTTTTTGGGGCTTTTTTCCATTTTTGTTTTTGGTGCCTTTTTTCCCGTGGGTTGAAAATGAAAACTTAGAGGCTGTTATCCCACCTGAACCGTCTTGGCATCTTTAAATCAACGACGAAATTAACGAACTTGACAGAAACTTCATTGACGAAAATAATAAACATTTTTAAGGCATTATTAACTGAGATTAACTGACTGACAAACTGGCTGACTTACACTTGGAATGCAATTTAAGTCTACCTCCTCGTGGTGCAATCTGGGTAAATCTAAATTACTTACTCTACTATACTTATTAGAATTTTTTTTTCAAAATCCTCAATGAAAGTAGGTTTGGTAATTTTCAATTTTCTCAAAAACAAGACATAAAATTATCTAGTTTTCAGTTTTCGATTAAATTAGAGCAATAGAGCGAATTTTAGAAAAAAATTGATAATTTTACAGTTTTGAAAAATTACACATTCAATTTTGGTTTACTTGTTTTTTTTGTCAAAATTTTAAGTTTAAACCCTTTTTTTTAAAAAAAGCTATGCATAGAAATCACTTAATTTAAAAATATAAATAAGTAAATAGAAACAAGTATTGGCTTTAAAAACGATATATTACTTAATTGCAAGAATTACCGTTATTTTTTAATATTTTTTTCTATTTTTAGTACGTTTTTTATGAAATCATTCCTCCTACCCAATTTTTTTTTTTTATAAATTACACGTACTCAAGGGGTTATAAATACCCTTTATATGTTACCATAGTACGAGCGTTAGAGAAGGGGAAGAAAGAGAGGATAGGAAATATTTTGGATGTAGTGGAGACTTAAACTCCATGGGTGGTATCCGAACTAGCGTCAAAAAAACTCCGCATTGAACGGTTAAGATGGCTAGAACATATGGAGAGAATAGACACCAATAGACTCCGGCTCGCAGAGTCTACGATTCACAGCCAGACGTCGGATGTAGTGGAGGAAGACCACGCCTAAAGTGGCGCGCATAAGTAGAAACCAACCTCAACCAACTTAAAGTACGCAACTGGACAGCTACCAAATCAATCCAACGATCAAAATTGAAAACACAAGGTGAAGACCAATCCTTATACGGAATTTATACGTTTAACTTTGGGTCCGACAAATGTCTGTGGGCTCTTGGTCGTAATATAATTTTACATGTCTACGTGTAAATCAAACAGACACTCGATTTAAATTGTGCTCATTCTAAGACTACGTTTGTTTAATTGGTAGCATAAAATATATACCGTGCATTCCTAAGTTTTTTGTTAAAAACAATTTTTAATTTCTTTGTTGTATTATATAACCAACACTTTATCTTAAACATTTGGTCTTAAGTTCAGCTTGTACTAAGATTAAAAAAATAAATAAATACTTCATATTAAACAATATAAAAATCGAACAAACCACCCCAGATATTTAGACAAGTTTTGTAATTGAACAAATATGTTTTCTAAAAATATTCAATTACATACTTTAAACTCAGCAACGGTATTAAATAACCAATGTTTTTAAATCAGTATCGATGTAGCCGTTCTAGAGAAAGTAATTCATTTTGATAATCGATAATCGATCTTAATGAGAAATACCACATGACTTTGAACACTAACATTCATATTAATAGTTTAACCCCCCTCCTGATAAATTAATTATTTTGTAAGAACCCTTTAGCCAAAAACCACCTGCGCCATCGTGGGTGGCCGCGGTGTAGTGGTAATGTGTTCGCCTGTTGAGTGGAATGTTACAGTTCAATCCCAGCAAAAACACATTTAACTTTTTTTTTTTTAAAAATGTCGCTGCTGCATAATTCTGAATTTCTTGAAATTTAACGAACACAAGAAAAAGTGACTCCCCGAAGTTAGTTGACATCACCCATAGAGTTAAGTCTTCACTACATATAAAATCGTTCCTATCACTCTCTTTCTTCCCCTTCTCTACCGCTCGTACTATGGTTAGGTACATATAAAGGGTATTCGACATAACCTGAGTACGTGTAAACTACAAAAAAAACTTTGTTCAAATCTTTAAATTCGTTCTGGCCATTTTTTTTTTAAGATTTGGTGTCCTGCCCTGTTTGTTCGAAGTTTATCTTTAGTAAACAAAGCAATTTGGTATTTTATTTAAAAACTCTTATAAAGCAAATAGTGTTTGTTTGTTCGAAGGGCTAAAAAAACAGTTAAATTCAATATTTGAAGAAAATCCGAACAATTATACGAAAAGCCGTTATTTTTCCCAAGAAATTTTGATTGACGATAGGTTGCTTTTGCTAATCCAAAGTGTGAATATAAATTATGACTTTATAATCTTTGTTTCTACAAAACCTAATACCTACTTTGCTTTTTATGACTTTCTCAAAACTGAAATATCGCAGACATATTGGAAACATTTTCCGGTTTCCTTATTGCTGGTATTCGTAAAAATCGAAAAAAAAAGATTGTTCCTTAATTGCATCCTTCAAAACTTCTTATTAAGGCAATACTTCACAAAATATTTCTTCAATTTGTTTCCTACCACATTTAACATTCTTTGCTGCTATGAAACAGAGGAATAAAAATGTGTTGAAAGCGGGGCTGTGCCTGTAGGCAAATTTTGTCGAAAATGTAGCGAACTTTTGGGGCACTTACTTCTTACTAAAGATGTGATCTGAAAATGGAGTTACGTCATCTAAACTAGAGTTTCAACCTATTAGGATTCATTGCGAAAACTTAAATTCATTTTCGAACGAAAACGTTTTCTTTTTTCCCTTGGCAAATAAATCGACAAAAAAACTGGTTTATGATCTGTGCTAAGACCGTTTACAGAAAAAGGTTGTGTTTTGAGGGACTACCACTAGAACTACATTTACGAAAGTTGGGACTAGGTGGAAATAATACAGAAATTGGCATTGTGAATTTCAGAATGAATTTTGATATAGGAACTTAGTAGACAAATGTCTGATAACATTAAATTGATCGATTTTAGTTTTACATACCTATATGTAGTTCATTTTGAAATATTCTCCACTCCCTAGCCATCTAATGAGAAAAGTGTACTGGAAGTGTTGCAGCAATAAGTGTTAAAGGGAACGTTGCTGTAACTATACATGAAATTTGCATTTCCGTATGGGCGATGCTATTATTCAGTCCCATTACAATCGCTTATATTTTGTTATTATTTGGATTAGGTAGATGATCTTGTGATACGTCGTATTTAAACTTCTCAACTGCAATTCGAAAGGAAAGGGAAGCCACATGGGATATTGTCCTGAAATACCACCCTTGTGATCCTATAGATGGTTTTGTTGTCACCTCCACACTGTCTACTCCCATTTCTTTCGCGCCCCCAATATTATTTACTTTCTTCCATAAGGGTATTAAATTTTAATTTTTGTTAAATAGAGAAATAATTTAGATAGACATATCGAAGAGTATTCGGAACGACTGAGAATCGATAGCTGAGTCGATTTAGACATGTCTGTCCGTCATTCTGTGGATTTTTAAGTTTTACATTTTGAGCTAAAATAATGAAATTCGTTATAGACTGTTTTTTCGGCAAAGCAGAACAAACGCAAACATTTTTAAAATCTGGCCAATGCCACGTCCGCTTTTTAATAAACATCGTTTTTAGTTAAACTATTAGAAATATAAAAAATAGTTTTGACAAGATATTTTGGCAGTGTTACTGTCCATAATTCCTCCATATAAAGTTTTCAGCGAACCCCACTTATTAAAGGCGTTCTATTAAAAAAACATCGTTTGATATCCTATCACATAGCATAACATTCCTTCTGAAAAAATCGAGGTAGGATAATAAAATGTCGGCTCTAGTACATTTATAAATACTTTTAAAAGCTGCTGGCCACGCCCACTTTTAGAAAAAAAAGTCGATTTTCATCAAACCATAAGAAGTTGTTACAAATGACTCTAAACATGAATGGGGTATGATAGGATACAAATCGATTCACACAGCGGATCGAATCATTCTCAAGTTCTTCATAGCAAGTTCATATTTAAGTTGACACGTCTAGAGATCACTAAAACACAAAATCAAAAAGCAAAGCCGAACCACCTTGTGGGATAGTAATCTTGAACATGTTAAGTAGTAGCATGAGGTGGGAAAGCCTTTGTTCAGTTAGTACTATGCATTAGTCTTCTGGTGCTTCTGTGGAATCTGAACTCATGCAACTAGTAGCTACCATTTTATTACCCCCGCGCTTAATTCCCACATCGGGTCCGCTTTTATTTCGGAATTCCAAAAGACAGATTCTAAAACATAAATTCAAAAAACGGTCAATTTGATAAGATTTTGATTAGCAGTTAGTTGACAATTGTAGTTTTTCCTTAAAAATAAAAAAAATACAATGAACGCTTGTTGCAAAATATATATTACAATTTTATTAATGAATATTACAATTTATTAATTGGTACCTACATTTGTATAACTTGCAAATCTTATTTTTTATTTATTGCAATCTTAAGAGTCCACGCTAAATCAAGTTTGTTTTTGTCAACACTTTATCTTAAATATTTGGTCTTAAGTTCAGCTTGTACTAAGATTAAAAAAATAAATAAATACTTCATATTAAACAATATAAAAATCGAACAAACCACCCCAGATATTTAGACAAGTTTTGTAATTGAAAAAAAATGTTTTCTAAAAATATTCAATTACATACTTTAAACTCAGCAACGGTATTAAATAACCAATGTTTTTAAATCAGTATCGATGTAGCCGTTCTAGAGAAAGTAATTCATTTTGATAATCGATAATCGATCTTAATGAGAAATACCACATGACTTTGAACACTAACATTCATATTAATAGTTTAACCCCCTCCTGATAAATTAATTATTTTGTAAGAACCCTTTAGCCAAAAACCATCTGCGCCATCGTGGGTGGCCGCGGTGTAGTGGTAATGTGTTCGCCACTAGAGGTCGACTGCTTCAAAATTGGAGGGAGCAAAATATGATTGAGTACAAACTTAGTTTGTACGCGACGGATATCCCGTCTTTCCCGAGAGGAAATTCTTTTCTGGACTTAGCCCTTATGGACAATAGACTAGAACTGACAAATAACGAACACGCGCGGAACTGTGTACGAGCATTCGATTACGATGACAGTGACCACCTCGGACTTGATGCCGTATTCAGGATCCCAAACGAGCAAACTCAACTGGAGGAGTTCGACCAAGTGCGTTCTTTCGACTATCGAAAGACGAACTGGCCGCGCTTCACCAGAGTCGTAAAGCGAGAATTACGTTTGAGCGAAATCATCCCTCCAACAAACAGAAACCTGACAAACGATGAAATTGACCAAAATTTATTAAAAATGAATGAGGTCATCACAAGGTCAATGAACCTAGCTATCCCTGAGGTAACTAGTTCTGACGACCAGACGGAGAAGTATCGAACGCCAACAATCGATGCACTCCACAAACACAAATGTAGGTTGGTCTCCAGGCTTAAACGGCTGCAGAGACAATTTACGGACAGACGAGACCCGGAGATTCGGACATTGAAGTCATTGATCAAAAACCTTAAACAGCTAATATCGGAAAATTATAGAAAATCTGTAAGTTTGTACTGGGGCAAGAAAATTCAGGCTATAAAAACCAGTAGCCCGAATATGTTCCCGCAAATAAATAAAATATTCAGGCGAAAAGATCATAATGACATTGCATGTGTCCGAATTTCCCAAACGACAGAGAACAGACAGACGCTCACGACTGTTGGTATAAGTCCGGAAAGTGTAGACTCGAACGACGGATTTTTCACGATCGAAGATCCTCAGGAGAAGGCGAATTCGATAGGCGCTATCTTCGAGACCGTGTATACGGTGAACAGTCCTGTTCGCCCAAATCGCGATATTGAGGAGAGAGCCCTTCTGAATCACTTTTATCTACGTACCGAACTCCAAGCTTGGCGATCTGAGAATAACGGTTTTTCCGTATTCAATGACGAAAACCCTTCAAATGGCATAGTCGCCAATAGCATGATGCTGTTCGTTGAAAAAGATGAACTCCTGGACATCTTCGTATCACTGAAAAATAAAAAGTCGGCGGGAGAGGACGGTGTCCCAAACGTCGTATTGAGACACCTGCCAGTGGAAGCAGTCGATATTTTCACCACGCTGTTTAACTATGCACTGAATAATGCACATTATCCGGTGCACTGGAAAACGGCGGTGGTACATCCTATCCCCAAAAAGGGCAAGGACAAAACAAACCCAGCTAATCTTCGGTCAATAAGCCTTCTGCCGAATGTAAGCAAGGTATTTGAGAAAATAGTCAATAGGGCTCTGCTTGAGTGGGTCGAGGAAAATAAAATTATCCCGGAAAATCAGTTTGGTTTTCGAGCGAGGCATGACACCATTCATGCCGCGTCGAAACTAGTCTCCGACATCCAATGGAATAAATCCAAAGGACAATGCACAGGGGCCTGTCTGGTTGACTTTGAGAAGGCCTTCGACACCGTATGGTTAGAGGGGCTTTTCTACAAGCTGACCAGACTGGGCATGCGTAAACCCATGCTATATATGATTTATGAAATGCTTATGGGAAAGAAGTTCGTTGTCAAATGTGGCAACGTAACTTCGAGTAAAGTCTTTGAAATCAAAAACGGTTTACAACAGGGGGCGGTGAACTCCCCGATATTGTTTAACATTTATACAAGTGATCTTGTAGGTTCTCTCAGACACGCTATAGCGTACGCAGATGATCTAGTGGCGTACAGATCAGGTCCGAAAATCGAGGTCATCAACACACTTTTGCAACGTGACTTCGATCACATTAAGGGATATTGCGATGATTGGAAATTGAGGATCAATTTCCAAAAAACCGAAACAATTCTGTTCAGGACCCCAGTGCAGAGGGCTTCTTACGATACCAGAAAAAACTGGAAAAAATTTTGTATCATGGGACAGCATGGACGGCCGTTGGCGGTGAGAAGTGAAGTCAAATACCTTGGCATCTGGCTTGACAAGTTTCTATATTTTAATAAAAATGTGGATGCTTGTCTGGCCAGGGCTAGGGGGGCTTATGCTCTGACAAGAAGATTGTTTCATAGCAGTCAACTTAATTCAAGGGTGAAAGTCATTTGCTACATGGCCCTCATAAGGCCGATCATCGCTTACGGTTATCCCGTGTGGTTCAATGTATCACCATCCTACATGGAAAGGATACGGCTATTCGAGAGGCGTTGTCTCCGATCCTGCTTAGGGTTGTACCGAACACCAGACTCCGAGTACATAAAATACTATCGGAACGAGGTTCTATACAATGGGGCCCAGTTGAACAGAATTGACAATTTCCTAATTAAGGTGAATCGAAGGCACGCTGCAAGGGCGATGGCTAGCGACAACAGCCTGATCTTCGGGGCTTATTACCCCAATGAAACATATATAGAGAGTGCGCTCATGTCTGGCTTTATTCCACCAGAGGCATTTGTTTATATCGATTCGTTAGGGTTGGTACAAGACAGGAACGGTATCCCGGTTTTATACCACCGCTACCGTGACGCGCGTGACAAACGGCTAATCCGCGACGGGTACGTTGACAATGCTCCGGAGCTCCTCCGCTTTAGCACGGCGGTATCGGATCGCGATAGGACCGAGGCCGAAAGGCAGCGCACCGAATTCTGGTGGCTACACGAGGGAAGTGATTCAGCACTTCCTCTAGACTTTGCGGACTTTTAGTCCAATAAATAGTTCAAAAAATTATTCTAGTACTAGGTCTGTGGCGGGGATTGTGCTCCATATTGGCGTACAATATGGGTGGTTGCATGCTGCCTGTGGACCAAAAGACTCGATCAGGATGGCGACCCCTCGGGGCATATGCAGCGAGGGCTCGCCACCCAGATTATAATTAAGTTTAAGTAGTTAAGTAATCTTAAGTAGTTAAGTAGTCTTAAGTAGTTAAGTAGTATTAAGTATTTAAGTAGTATTAAGTAGTCTTAAGTAGATTAAGTTTTTTTTATATAAAATTGTCGGTAATCAAAGTTTTTTAAATTTTTCTTTGAAATATAAATTTATTTTAAAATAAAAAAAAAAGAAACTTGAAGCCAAAAGGCAAAATAAAAACTGTTAGATGTAAGCTTACAGCGCCCGCTAAGGGCCATAATTTAGTTTAAGTAAATATGTTATTGATAAGTTAGATTTAAGCATTTTTGTCTAGTATTAAGTTAATATTTTAAGGAAATAAAAAATGAATTTAAAAGTAAAAAAAGGTAATGTGTTCGCCTGTTGAGTGGAATGTTACAGTTCAATCCCAGCAAAAACACATTTAACTTTTTTTTTAAAAAAATGTCGCTGCTGCATAATTCTGAATTTCTTGAAATTTAACGAACACAAGAAAAAGTGACTCCCCGAAGTTAGTTGACATCACCCATAGAGTTAAGTCTTCACTACATATAAAATCTTTCCTATCACTCTCTTTCTTCCCCTTCTCTACCGCTCGTACTATGGTTAGGTACATATAAAGGGTATTCGACATAACCTGAGTACGTGTAAACTACAAAAAAAAACTTTGTTCAAATCTTTAAATTCGTTCTGGCCATTTTTTTTTTAAGATTTGGTGTCATGCCCTGTTTGTTCGAAGTTTATCTTTAGTAAACAAAGCAATTTGGTATTTTATTTAAAAACTCTTATAAAGCAAATAGTGTTTGTTTGTTCGAAGGGCTAAAAAAACAGTTAAATTCAATATTTGAAGAAAATCCGAACAATTATACGAAAAGCCGTTATTTTTCCCAAGAAATTTTGATTGACGATAGGTTGCTTTTGCTAATCCAAAGTGTGAATATAAATTATGACTTTATAATCTTTGTTTCTACAAAACCTAATACCTACTTTGCTTTTTATGACTTTCTCAAAACTGAAATATCGCAGACATATTGGAAACATTTTCCGGTTTCCTTATTGCTGGTATTCGTAAAAATCGAAAAAAAAAGATTGTTCCTTAATTGCATCCTTCAAAACTTCTTATTAAGGCAATACTTCACAAAATATTTCTTCAATTTGTTTCCTACCACATTTAACATTCTTTGCTGCTATGAAACAGAGGAATAAAAATGTGTTGAAAGCTGGGCTGTGCCTGTAGGCAAATTTTGTCGAAAATGTAGCGAACTTTTGGGGCACTTACTTCTTACTAAAGATGTGATCTGAAAATGGAGTTACGTCATCTAAACTAGAGTTTCAACCTATTAGGATTCATTGCGAAAACTTAAATTCATTTTCGAACGAAAACGTTTTCTTTTTTCCCTTGGCAAATAAATCGACAAAAAAACTGGTTTATGATCTGTGCTAAGACCGTTTACAGAAAAAGGTTGTGTTTTGAGGGACTACCACTAGAACTACATTTACGAAAGTTGGGACTAGGTGGAAATAATACAGAAATTGGCATTGTGAATTTCAGAATGAATTTTGATATAGGAACTTAGTAGACAAATGTCTGATAACATTAAATTGATCGATTTTAGTTTTACATACCTATATGTAGTTCATTTTGAAATATTCTCCACTCCCTAGCCATCTAATGAGAAAAGTGTACTGGAAGTGTTGCAGCAATAAGTGTTAAAGGGAACGTTGCTGTAACTATACATGAAATTTGCATTTCCGTATGGGCGGTGCTATTATTCAGTCCCATTACAATCGCTTATATTTTGTTATTATTTGGATTAGGTAGATGATCTTGTGATACGTCGTATTTAAACTTCTCAACTGCAATTCGAAAGGAAAGGGAAGCCACATGGGATATTGTCCTGAAATACCACCCTTGTGATCCTATAGATGGTTTTGTTGTCACCTCCACACTGTCTACTCCCATTTCTTTCGCGCCCCCAATATTATTTACTTTATTCCATAAGGGTATTAAATTTTAATTTTTGTTAAATAGAGAAATAATTTAGATAGACATATCGAAGAGTATTCGGAACGACTGAGAATCGATAGCTGAGTCGATTTAGACATGTCTGTCCGTCATTCTGTGGATTTTTAAGTTTTACATTTTGAGCTAAAATAATGAAATTCGTTATAGACTGTTTTATCGGCAAAGCAGAACAAACGCAAACATTTTTAAAATCTGGCCAATGCCACGTCCGCTTTTTAATAAACATCGTTTTTAGTTAAACTATTAGAAATATAAAAAATAGTTTTGACAAGATATTTTGGCAGTGTTACTGTCCATAATTCCTCCATATAAAGTTTTCAGCGAACCCCACTTATTAAAGGCGTTCTATTAAAAAAACATCGTTTGATATCCTATCACATAGCATAACATTCCTTCTGAAAAAATCGAGGTAGGATAATAAAATGTCGGCTCTAGTACATTTATAAATACTTTTAAAAGCTGCTGGCCACGCCCACTTTCAGAACAAAAAGTCGATTTTCATCAAACCATAAGAAGTTGTTACAAATGACTCTAAACATGAATGGGGTATGATAGGATACAAATCGATTCACACAGCGGATCGAATCATTCTCAAGTTCTTCATAGCAAGTTCATATTTAAGTTGACACGTCTAGAGATCACTAAAACACAAAATCAAAAAGCAAAGCCGAACCACCTTGTGGGATAGTAATCTTGAACATGTTTAGTAGTAGCATGAGGTGGGAAAGCCTTTGTTCAGTTAGTACTATGCATTAGTCTTCTGGTGCTTCTGTGGAATCTGAACTCATGCAACTAGTAGCTACCATTTTATTACCCCCGCGCTTAATTCCCACATCGGGTCCGCTTTTATTTCGGAATTCCAAAAGACAGATTCTAAAACATAAATTCAAAAAACGGTCAATTTGATAAGATTTTGATTAGCAGTTAGTTGACAATTGTAGTTTTTCCTTAAAAATAAAAAAAATACAATGAACGCTTGTTGCAAAATATATATTACAATTTTATTAATGAATATTACAATTTATTAATTGGTACCTACATTTGTATAACTTGCAAATCTTATTTTTTATTTATTGCAATCTTAAAAGTCCACGCTAAATCAAGTTTGTTTTTGTCAATTAAATGTTTTGCTGGGAATTTTATGTTCACGGAGGTTTTGTTTAATTTCCACTAATAATAATAATAATAAATGTCAGCAATCATTTTTATTTAATAAACTTTAAAATATTACCTTTATAGGTGTATCTTGCATTCCAAGCATTACAATTTTTGTCGATTCATCTACTAGTCCTCTAATGGAATAGAAATCCATTTCGTTTGCATCGTATGGATAGTCTAGTACGATTGCATAGACATTAGTGCCTCCATTTGATGATGGCTTACTTGTGTACCAAACACCGTGAGTAATACTGTCGTTTTGGAACAACCAAGGCTTACTTTCGAATATAGCATCTCCATTTGTCCCCAACCAATTTCCCATGTCACGGAGTCTTTCCTCGAAGATAGCTGGAATTGTTCCATATTTGGTAGGCCCGATATTTACAAGAATGTTTCCACCACAACTGACTGTAGTCACAAGCTCTACAAATAAAAGTATCAGTAACGCTAACGACAATTGGTCTAGGTTTGAATATTTATTTTTACCTTTGATTAATTCTTTCGAAGTCATATAGTCACGTAGTGTTGAATCAAATCGGTGGCCCCAACTTGTCTTATCTAGTGTGAATGCATTTTCCCATTTGTGATCTTGAAGTACTCCTTAATAATAATTTAATTAATTGGTTATTAAGAATCTGTGCTGAGAAAAAAATTTTTTTTATGTTCACACAAAATAAATTTTTTGGAAATTAGAAACTAAGGATACATTGCCCCAACTCAAATCGACCCAGAAACGAACCTATCACCTGAAGTTAAAATCAGGTTTCTGTCATTCCCAGAGCTACTACTTTTAATAGATAATTGATAAATGACTGTGGTATTTGTTTTCAGTATTGTTTTACATGTAATCTTGGAAAGACTTGGCTCAGATCACCGCGTCTACCGCAAATTATTGCGAAAATCTACACGTTCTATCACGATTGTAAGCAACACAATTTAACACAAATTAACCTCTTTCGAAAGAAAAATCTTCGAATTTCTTCTCTCGTATAATATGCTAGGAATAGGAATGGAGAAGGAGCTTTAACCCAAACAATAATACCAAGACTAGGATCTATGACCAAAGGTAGACCCGCCGCCGTTTGCATACGCTATAACTTTCAATTTTTATCTTTAGAAAACGATTTTTCATTTGTGATTAGGAAACATGTTTGTTAGCATGCTGTTTGGACGGGAGTGTCCAACTAGAAGAGATTTATGTATGTATGAGGACGAGAAGTAGGTCAATTTTCGTAAGCCTAAAGCTGTAAAATAATGTTTAGTACTACGTGTAAACGACCAGAATGGAGTCATATGGAGTTAAGTGTACTGGTGTCTAAACATTTAAAAGAATTGATAAATAGCTACATAATAACCTGCATTTGGTATTTTAGGGTCACTTGCGTCAACTAAGTTACTGTACGATGATTAGCTTGTCGAAATCACACTCTTATGGGAGAACATTTTCTGAGCACCATCAGTGGTTTTGGATTTGGATGCGCCCATCGATCAATAGCGGATGAGAAACCCCGGAGAATATGCTATCTCTTTCATCATACAGTAATATAAATAAAGATGACGCCATAAGCTGCAGTCAGTCTGAATTTTGACCTGAACGTGACTAAGGTAAATCCAAACACTATTCAGTTAACTGAGCTGATTTACCTAAAGGATATTATTTTGAAAATGATAATAGAGCGCCAATATAATCGTTAGTATTTGATTTCAATAAATATAATCGAATTGGTAAACGAGACTAAACTAAGAACCGTTTTGCGAACAATAGATATCTAGATATAAGGGTGTGCAGTAAATTATTGTTACACTTAAAACAGAAAAGACTTTTATCTTTAGAAGCACATCGTCATACAACAATATGTATAAAATAAATAAGTTAGTGAAAATGGTCATTTAATACAATTTTTTTTTTAAATATATGAAATACATTTTAAACGTGATTATTAGACATATTATTCGTTCATTATTCTATGGGGTCAATTTATGTTAATACTGATAAGAGAATTTCAAAAGTCTCGACATATTTAATTCTAGAAATAATATAAATAAGGACTTTTTAACTAGATTTATGACTTACCCGGATTAAATCGATCTGCGCAATTCCAAAAATCACCATGCAAGCAATGTGTTCCGAATCCCCATCTGTCGTTTGTGACCACACTATCCCTTACTGGACTCTCGTTGTATAACCTGTATGGAAGTTATATTACTTTCTCTACACTCGCCTATAAATACGATTGTAAATTGTAAATCTTACCAAGCGATGAAATCAGTTGCATTCCAGTAAGTGGATGGTGCTTCCCAGTCACCGTCTGACCATAAAACTTCTGGATTATATTTGGTAATCAGCTCATGTAGTTCCGGTAAGACTTTGTTCAACACGTACTTTTTCTCCAAAAATAAGTGCAATTTATCTTGAATGTACACACGATTGAACCACTCAAACAGTGAGTAGTAAAGACCGAATCGCAAGCTAGTTTTATCGCGAATAGCACTGGAAAGCTCACCTAACAAGCATAAATAATATTAACAAGTGTTGTTCTCAGAATGGATTGTGTTAAACTGTACCAACAATATCAATTCCGGGACCAACATCTTTAGAGTTCCAACTAAATGATCGACTTGACGGCCACAGAGTGAAACCATCATGATGTTTACTCGTAAGCACAGCATATCTTAAAAACATCACACATCAATACTGGAACTACGTCAATGCCTATATAATACATACCTTGCGCCACTGTCTCGCAACAAATACGCCCATTGTGTGGCATTGAACAGTTCTGCAGTAAAATCTTTTGCAAATTCCTGATACGTAAAACCGGGTTTGTAGTTTTGCTTCATAAAATCGATATAAGACGGGACCTTCTGGCCTAAAAACGATAATCGTCGTTAGGCTTGTTATCACCTTAATCGAGTTTAACAAACCTTGCCAATTGGTCCAAAACCACTCTGAACCAAAGCTAGGAACAGAATAGACGCCCCAATGGATAAAAATCCCGACTTTAGCATCGTCATACCACTGCGGCAAAGGTCTTCTGTCTAAACTATCCCATGTAGGTTCATATTTTTGTCTGATTTGATTATCAAACTCATCACTATATTCGTTACTATAGTCTGATGAAAAGACTAAATGTAAACACAGAGAGATAACTAAAAGAAGAACAGGCGATTTGCGATCCATGACCGCATCTAGAGAAGATTGAGTTACAACTAATCAAAACAATCGCCACAAACGGTCAATTACTCAATTGTGAAGTGTTTCCAGAGTGAGTCAGTTTATTTTATGTTCTTTATCTATTTGATTGAATGTTTGCTTTTGCCTTTTTATTTACTCTCAAAGTGTAGAAATTTGAGTGACTTTAAATGTCCATGTTACAAATAAACAGATATCATCTTCGCGTTTTTAATTTTGTCTCGTTCTGCGTCTACCTAAATCATGGACGTTCATGTCACATGTACAAAAATATATCTGTAGTAGTTGTAATAACTAAACACATATCGACTTTGCGTTTCCTACTTCATCGACGCTCATGGCAAATAGCCAACATGTGCAAAGCAATATCTGTTGTAGTTGTATCATTCCAAACGGCCATCAACAAACCAATGTTCATTACTTCTCATTAAAAAAAAAAAAGGCTTAAGCCCAAAAATAAACTTGCTTGCCAAACACTTTTTCTCTAAAGACTTCTGTAGTTGTAGCTCAAGAATGTATTTAATTGATCCAATCTTTACACTTCTGAAACAAGTACATACAAATTTCATAATCCGCCAACATCCGGCCCACTTTCCAGAAAAACGTGGATTTTAGTCAAACCGTAAGGAATTTTGGAGAAGTGTCTGAATATTAAGACAATATCAACATCTATATTTCGTCTACTTAAAGTTTTTGCCGTGCTTACGTTTTGGTGGGTTTTCAGTAAAAAAAAAAGTTTTCGGTAAAATTGTAAGGATATACGAAAAAACGTTTGACGAAAATACTTCGATAATATTGCTGTGAACATTTCTTCATTATTGGACGTTTTCTTAAAAAAAAACAGTTATAATAGCAAATACGATAGCTTATGAAAATTTTAAGCTATGAAAATGAAATTTGGTATGTTTACAAGCTCTTTATTCATAAATTCACCACAGACGTTCTTAAAATCCACCAAAAAAGACAAATTTGATCAAATAATAAGCAATTTTGATAAGATGAATAAGATATTCAGACAATGTCAATTTCTATATATTCACATACAGTTTTTAGTCATGTCCATTTTTTGGGGATATTACTTTTTTTTAGAAAAGAGTGGGATAGGGTATTAATGATTTTTTTACTTCAAGATACTTTTTTTATTTCTATTTTAATAATATAAAATTAAAACTAGACAAACTAAACTTTAATCTAACTTATCATTGACAAGTTTTCTTAATTTAACAGCCCTTAACGGACACTCTAACATTATGCTTTTTGGCTATCGGTAAAAACTAGCTGCAGGAACTAAATAAATGCTAATTTATCATTTTGATATCAATAATGCTGCATTGTTTAAAAGCAATTCCATCTTTGGGCGCTCGGTCAACCATCATGGCAGTCCATCAAGCTGCCTCGATCCCACCGACGCTAAAAAGCATCGGGAGCCAATCCGATATTGCCGTGCTAGATCAAGGGAGCTTATGAGCATCTACTTTTTTGTGAAAATATAAAAACCTGTCAAGAGAGATGCCAAGATATTTGCCTGCATTTATTACTTGTCCATACTGATCAATGATAGCCAATTTATTTCTGATATCCCTAGAAGCTCTTGGCAATGGATTTGCAACAGAATATTGATACCTCTATTTTTCGAACCTATTGGATCATTTATTGAATAGCACGAATAATGACTCTATTGGAAACCAAACTGATTTTTCTTGGCCGCCTTAAACAAATTTCTAACATTCGGTAGAAGACTTACTGACCCAATATTAGCAGGGTTTGTTTGTGAATTATTCAGTGCTCATTTCACAAAAAGCAATAAAACCTACGTTCTTAAAACGGCCGATTGAAAAACCTAGCGAAGTATTAAAAAGATATGTGACCACGTAACAACTTGTTAGGGAAGGGTGACCTTACAAGTATCATTATTTCAAGTATTTTATTTAAGTGGCGCTACAGTCCTGGATTAACCTGGGCTTTAACAAATGTATATCTTCAATTACCCCAGTCTTTAGCTGACTGCCTCCAGTTGATTTGCGCACCACTTAAGGCGAGTGGCTCCTCTACTGGGTCTACACCTGATTTGGAAATACAAAAACTCTGAGGGTGTAAACTTACTGTGCATGTCCAAGCCATCTTAAATGTCCAATGCGGAGTTGTCAAGTTCGTGGATGTGGATTCAACCGGGTAACACAAGAGGGACCAAAAATGTTTCAAAGAATTTTCTACCCATGCTTCAGTGCCTATTTTTTTAGTTCATTTTTTTTAATTCCTCTTAAAACTAACCTACATCTTAAAACCAACCTACAAAATAGCCTACTACTTAACTAACTTACTGGCCCTATGCGGTCGCCCTAATTTAAACGACATATTTTGAATGCATTTTGGCCTATTATCGAATATGAAAATCTAAAAGTAATATAATGTTTACCAAGAAACATTTAAAAAAAACTTGGTTTCTTATCTTTTTTAACTTTCTCTTACAAAGAGAAATATATTGTTTTCCTGAAAACCTTGAGATTTTGATTGATTCTAACACTACGTTTATTACGTTTTCCATCCGTCGATTCGTCGGCCCGTCTGTCCGTACAGGTCTGTATCCAGCGTTTTTTGTCATAGTTCTAGGCGAATTTCATTGTTTTCTTTTAGCTATGTTATTACAGGTACCTGTCATATAAAACGTATACATATCCTCAATTTTCTCGAAAACGGCTCTAAAGGTTTTTATTAAGCTTCATGTATACTATAAGCATATTAATTCCAATAAAACTACATATACAGTTTTGCCGAGAAAATCCATGTAATGGATTTTTTATTATTATTATTATAATTTATTAAAAAAGTAAATTAATTACAGAGTTAATATAAGCTTAAACTAGATTTAGCTGCCAGGGCTTTCTACTAGTGTGGTGAATAGAGGTAGTTATACAAATTGTATTTGTAAGATTCATGTTTTAAAAATTTTTATATACAGTTTTCGAGTTTTAGAGCGGTCATAATATTATATACGTAATTTATGTTATCAACGTTGACATTCTTTAGTAGATGGAATATGTTATTGTTGCACATTGTTTTGCAGGTTGAGGATACTTTCTTACATGAAAGTAGATGAGCCATTGTGAGAATGCTGTTGTCATCACAAAGATGACATGTAGCAGGTGATTCCTTGTTGAATAGATGTTTGTGAGTTATATATGAGTGGCCAAGTCTGAGTCGGATGTATACCTTGAGTTTTTTTTGTGATATGTTGTTCGGGTAGATAGTTTTAATGCCGTTTGGGTTGATGTTTTTGTATGAGTGGTTATAGTTTGTCCATAAGACTTTACATTTATATTTCCAGTTTTGGAGGAGCAGATTTGTAATGTCTTTTTTGTTGTATTGGTAAAAAAAAGTTAGGGGTTCTTTTATAGCTGATTTAGCTTCCGCATCTGCCGCCTCGTTTCCACTGATACCGACGTGGCCGGGAATCCAAACGATTTTCAAAGTTTCAGAATTATTTATAAGTTGATTGCGTATTGCTACAACGATCTCATTAGATTTTGAGATGTTTTGTAGAGCAGTTATGGTTGAGAGGCTGTCAGAGAATACTACAGTTTTCTTTTTATTGGAAAGTCTTATCGCTTTGTATATTGCAAATGCTTCCGCAGTGAAGATTGATGAAAAGGCTGGCATTAGCCCTTTAGAAAGGACGGACCCATTCTCTTCAACAACCGCAAAAGAGGTGTAGGTATCTCCTTTGGAAGCGTCGGTAAATAGTAGCTTCCAACCGAGAGATTCATAATTATCTGAGATGTCTCGGAACAAGGTCTTGTAAATTTTATCAGTAGTTGCTGATTTAGAGTGTTTGCAAAGTTCAGTATTTATAGTGTAGCTAGGTAAATTCCATGGGGGTTGGCTGTTCTTTGAGTTATTTTTAGTAAGTATTGGAATGTTTAAATCTTTGGCGAGCGCAAGTGCTTTACAAAGGGTTGATTGCATTCTCTGATACCTCTTCCGGTTCAGAGCTTTCTTGACATCAGTGTGGATGGGTGATTGATGCGGTGAGTTGATTTTTAAAATGACTCTTGATGTGACGTATATGATTCTGTCTGATAGTTGGGGAAGACCTGCTTCGGTTAGTATGTTGATGATGGGGGTTGAGCGAAGGGCCCTCACGCTGGTTCTGATGGCAGTATGGTAAGGAGTTGTGACAAGTTGTAATGAGGAATTGGAGCATTTCCCGTAGATTGATAAGCCATAGTCAATTTTTGATAGTACAATACATTTTGTTAAATTTATAAGAGTATTTACATTTGAGCAGCTATTTTTAGAGGAAAGATATTTAATTGCGTTGACCCTGGCAGTTAAACTTTTTCTTAAATATGTACAATGATTCTTAAAAGTAAATTTGGAGTCAAATATAATGCCTAGAATTTTAATTAGATTAACATTTTTAATATTACTATTGTTTAAGTTAACTTTAATAGATTTAGTACAATTATGTTTTTTACATATGTGCAACAGTTCAGATTTTGAAAATGATATGATAGAGCCCGAGTATTTGCTCCAACTGAGCAGAGAATCTATAATGCTAGAAAAAATATTTCCTAATTCATGGAGGTCTTTTATTTTCGAAAAAATGATTAAATCATCTGCGTAGAGTGTATATCCTACTTTATGGAAATTGTCTATTGTTTGTCCGATTTCATTGAAAGCTATGATAAATAAAGCTACAGATAATGGTGACCCTTGAGGTATACCATTTTTTAACTTATGTACGTTTGAGTAAATGTTGCTATACTTAATTCGAAAACTTCTGTTAGAAAGAAATGATTTTATGTATTTAAATATTTTAGGTCCAATTTTCCATTTCAAAAGTTGGTTTAGGACAACATGTGGCCCGATTCTGTCGAAGGCTTTGTCAAAGTCGAGGCTGAGAATGGTGGCATGGTTACGCTCAGACAATGTTGACGAGACAAAATGATCAATATGGAGAAGGGCGTCTAGAGTAGAATTTCCCTTTTTGAAGGCGACTTGCCGACTGTCAATTAGCTTGTCTTTTACAAGGAACCAAAATAATCGTTTGGCAATTATTTTTTCTAAAGTTTTTCCTGTGCAAGGAAGAAGAGAGATAGGACGGTACCCATTGATTAGGGTAGGATCTTTATTTGGTTTTGAGAGTGGAATGATGCTTGCCAATTTCCAGGCGTGCGGAATTATTCCGGTGTCTAAAATATTGTTGTACAATGTTAGGAGCCGAGTTTTTAAAGAGGAAGGGGCATTTTTAAGCATAGAGTAGGAAATACGGTCAAAGCCTGGTGTTTTGCCTTTTACTGTATGCAAAGAGGAAATGAGTTCTGGCATGTTTATTTGGGATTCAATAGAAAGAGCTGAAGGACTAGGGTTGAAAGATAAATTTGAGTTGTTAAAAATGTTTAATTTTTCGTTAATGAAAGTTGAGTTGAATTGGGAGTCATCCGCCAATTGTTCCCAGGTCAGTGCGAAATGTTGAACAATTTCTTTTGGACAGGTCAATGTTGAAGTATTTGTTATTATTGTTTTAATTGTGTTTGGAGTATAGTTGCCTGTTAAAGTTCTTATATCAGCCCAAAGTTTTTGGGAAGTTGAGTTTGGATTTAAATTAGCAGTGAATTTTTCGAAACACGACTTTTTTTCGACCTTGACTGTCTTACGAAATTTGGCATTCAGCTTCCGGTATAGGATGAGATTGGTGTTAGTCGGTGATTTTTTAAAATTATACCACGCTTTTTGTTTTTGCATGCGAAGGCAACTTATGTCATTATTCCACCAAGGTACTGTTTTTTTGTAAATTTTGTTGCTTGTTTGGGGAATGGCGAGATTTGCTGCAGTGCGGATGGATTTATGAATTAGGGCGGATTCTCTATTGATGTTATGGCAATATGGCCTAGAGAGTAATTCACTTGAAATAGTTGTTCGGAATAGATCCCAGTTTGCTTTGTCAAGTAAGAATTTTTTGGAAAGTTTTAATTGCTGATTGTAGGTGCCAAATGTAAGTGTGGTAAGAATGGGGAAATGATCGCTGCCAGAGAGGTTATCGGAAATATTCCAGGTAGTTTTGGGGAGGAGGGATGGTGAAATGAGAGAGAGATCAACGTGTGTAAACGTTCTATGTGTAGAAAAATGTGTTGGTCGACCGTCATTAAGGATCGCTAACCCGGAGTTAGCGATAAAATTTTCGACTGTTTTGCCACGTTTATTTGTTTTCGCAGAGCCCCAAGAAGGACTCCATGAGTTGAAGTCACCAGTTATTAATATGGGATTGTTAATTCCGTTGATAACAGCTTTAAGGTCTTGTATTGAAAAATTCTGATCGGGGGGAATATATAGGGAAATTATTGTAAGTGGTATATTAAGATTAACTTGAACTGCTATTGCTGAAATATTTGAATTAATATTTAATGGGGTGTGGGGAATGGATTTATGAACAAGGAGGCAAACACCTTGTTTGGAAGTAGACACGAAGTCAAAATTGTGAAAGTATGAAGAATATTGTTTAGGTGGAAAAGGTATGGTACCGGAAAGCAGGTGGGTTTCTTGTAGGGAAATAATTTGTGGTTGTATGTCTTTTATTAGTAGTTGCAATTCGTGTAAGTTATTAAAATATCCATTAAGGTTCCACTGTAGGACAGTGAAAAGTTGGTTTTTAAAAGGCGAAGAGATCTTGTCAACGCAAAATAAATTGCGTTGCGTGGTGGTGTTATTATTTGGGTGTTTGTTTTGACTCCGCGGCAAGGGAACTGGTGCGGCCGGGCTCATTGGGGAGCCCGGACGATTCAGTTCTCCTGTCGCGGAGTCTTTGTTTTGGTCAAATTTTATTTTTTTAGTTAGATTCATCATCATCAATATTATCGGTTAAGTAGTAACTGTTTTGTGAGAGAAGTGTGTTTGTTAAATTTGTTAAAGGAGATGGAAGGTTCGATGGTGTATGAGATTGTGTATTATCAGGTGAGAGTGAAAGAGATGGGGAGTTAGTAGTTAAGGAGTTGTCATCGTTAGTGGTTGATGCAGATTTATTGTTTTTGTTTTGAGGAAAAATAACTGATTTAACGTTTTTTGGGTCTTTGGCGAGAATAGGTGGTGGTGGAGGGGCATTTAGTTTTGGAGTTTCACTGAATTTTTGTTTGGTTGTGTTGTAATTTTCATTACAATTATTTGATTGGGGTAGATTATTTTTGGTGATAGAATGATTATATGTAGTCTGAATGGTTGTATTTGTATTATTATTTGTGGTTAGGATTGTAGGTTGGTTGGGGACAGGAGGGGCGTTGGAGGATTGGGTAAGAGGGGTGATTGGGTCTAGTGTACTCGTGGGAAGGGTTTTCTTATTTGAAGTGGATGCGCCGAGCGCTACTGCTGAGTATGTTGATGAAAGCAAGGGAGCAGCGTTTCTTTCTTTGAAAAGTGTTTTTGCATCAGCCATAGAGCATTTTTGTATTGTTTTTATTTTAAGAATTTCTTTTGCTTTAAGGTATTGTTTGCAGGATTTAGAAGATGATGGATGTTCTTCGGAGCAATTGGCACATGAAATGCGCGTGCATTTTTCTGGAAGGTGTGGTGCAAGATTACAGGTTTCACAAGCTGCTGAGAGCGAACATCTCTTGGTGGTATGGCCAAGAAGCTGGCAATTTCGGCAGCGCATTGGAGTGGGGAAATATTCTTCAACTTTTACATTATACCAACCGATATCGACAGTGCTCGGAGGTCGGAAGCGATCAAATGTAAATAGAACAAGACCGGTGGCTCGAAGATTGTTGTCTGTAGTTGTTTTTTTGAATTTAAAGACCTCAGTAACACCCTGAGATTTCATTTCATTTATTATCTCCTCCTCAGACACGTTTATTAGGCAAGGGGCGTATGCTGTTCCTTTGCAAGAATTTAGGTTGGGGTGAAGTTTAACGGAAATAGGACAGAGATCAGCGAGATTTTTTTTTGTAAGGAATAAATTAGCAGTTTTTTGGGATTTTGTTAGGAGAAGCAGGCTCCCGTCGCGTAATTCCGTTATATTTTCATATGCGGTACTGATACCATCGATAGCTTTTTTTAAAAGGAATACACTAAAGGAAGATAGAGGTTTTTTTTCGTCCGAAGAGGAAATAACTATGAACTTAGGGTCGGAAAGGGTGTTATTTGTCTGGAGCATTGTGTTGAGGTCAATATTAGAATAGCTTGATTTTTTTCTTCGTTTCACATTGGGCACATATTGTGGCTCTATATCGAGCGCACTAAATCTGTTGCCCGAAAGAACTGGTGGCCCAGGGGCCATGATTTAATTGTTTATTCAGCACTAAACAAATTTATTTTATTCCGATATGAAGCAAGAGAGAAAAAAAAATAGTAAAACAAAAGAGAAAAAAATAACGGATAATGCAAAATTTGCGGTATTTATCCAAATAGAGCGAACAAAACTTGAATTGAAGTTGTCGGCTTGAAGGTCAGACGATGACTGAAATGGATTTTTGCATTTAGGCAATATAAAGAGAATTGTCAATGTTACGCAAACTATTTAGCCAATCTGAATGAAACTTAATTTATAAACTACTATTACTGTTTTCATGAATTGGCATTGGCCCAATTATACCTTAACGGAATTTTCAATTTGGCCAAAAACGGAAAATCGTTATTATTCACATGGACACCAATTCCTTTCAATTACGTAACAAACGTTGGTATAATCACATTTCGGCATTCTTTATATCATTTAAAGCACCATTCATCAAAATAAATATTATTTTGTATTTTAGACACATTATCGAAAACGGAAAATTAACTCGCTGTGAAAGAGAAAGTTGCGTACGACCCAGTCGTACACCACCACTCGTTTTATTATATTTTAACTAACATGCTAATTTTAACTTACATTAACTACTTATCGACTAAATAAAACTTCTTAGAAACTAACTAACCACAACTAGCAATTTTTCAGACTTTTTTGTTCGTGCCACCACGACTGTTTCTCTTACCTAACCCAATCCTTAACGAATCTTGTAGCCACCACAAGAGGTTCTCCTGTTGCCATCTACTCCGACGGTCCCAATCGGACACACTTTTGCTGAACCGCAGGTGCTCTCCTCCGCCTTGAGCGTATAGGAGCCGTCTGTCCACAGTTCTTCGGAAGACGTGGTAGATGAGCGGAACAGCCAATTTATCCTGTATCAACCATCGAATATCCAAATATAGGAAAGCTTCAGGCGGAATGAAGCCGCTTAAACGTGCACTTTAAAATATTCATCATTGTGGTAGAAGGCCCCAAAGATGAGAATATTGCTCAAGGTCATCGCTCTTGCAGCGTGAAACCGAATGATTTTCACCGCCCCGTTGTATAGGACCTGGTTGGAATAGTATTTAGTGTAGTCAGAAACTGGTGTTCTGTAAAGACCAACGTAGCTTCTCAAACACTGCCTCTCGAACACCCGTATCTTTTTAATTTGAGATGAGACAACGTTGAACCACACCGGGCACCCATAGGCAATCATCGGCCTGATGAGGTCCATCTAACAAATCACCTTCACCCTGCTGCCAAGACGACTGCAGCGCTCTCCTAGCTATCGCAATAGCAGCATATCTACATGTCTTCCGAAATATAGATACTGATTCAGCCAGATGCCAAGGTACTCTACTACACTACTACACAGCTTCCGACAGTTCTTTCTCGTATCCGTAGAAGCCCTAGACAACGGTGTCCTAAACAGAATAGTTTCCGACTTCTAAAAGTTGGTTTTCAACTTCCAGTCATCTAACCATACGGTGTCGAAAGCCTTCTCTAAATCAACCAGACCGTAATCTGTTTTTTGGCTTTGTTCCAATGTATATCAGGGACGAGCTTGGAGGCAGCACGAATAGTGTCATGTCTTGCCTTGAAACCAAACTGGTTCTTTGATACCAGGTCCCGATGAAGAATTTTTTCGAGTAAATTGCTGATACTCGAAAGAAGACTTATCAACCGGAAATTTGCGAATTGAAGTTGTCCTTTCCTTTTTTCTGGAGAGGATGAACAACAGCCGTCTTCCACCACTCTGGACAATATGCATTATTCAGCGCATTGTTGAACAGCGTGGCGTAAATGTCCACAGCTTCAGGGGGTGAGTGTCGCAGTACAATGTTTGCTTCAGAGCTTTATTTATTAATAAATTGTCTTTTTAGATATTAAGAAACAGTGGTTGGGTAATTCTTGATTTCGTTGTCAGTGTTAATAGTGGAGCCGGTAGATAAAGCCTCTCAAAGAAGAAGCTATCGATTGGGGCGCCCTCTCAAATTCGTCGATGTTGTTTGTCCCTTCCTGACAATCCATTATGCCTTTTTTTTGTAATGTTTTGCAGAAGTCGTTGCCGATCTTTATGGAGCAGCTAGAATTCTCCATCGACAGAGATAGTTTGGGCGGAATACCAAAACATGACATGGCTCTGTTATTGTCGTCCATATATGCGGCTTTAAAATAGCTGGTTAGTATCGAGTCTGAAGAAGTAGAAGTATGAGTAGTATTCTCAGCATCGAAGTGAATGATTTTCACTTGTTCATCTCGATTCTGTTTTTTACGTTTTACATTTTGTAAAACTAACGAAGCGGTACCAACTATATACCTTTGATCACGAGTTTTTCTGGTTCTTGTTTCTAAAAAGCAGGTGTTTTCTGTCGTTCGTTGATTATTACGCGCAAGGTAGTTTTTTTTTAATCAGCTCTTCTCTTTACCTGCAGCTTTGTTTTTTTTTACTATTTCTGTCGGAATTCTTATTAGAACGAGAAATTTCTTGCAGGTGAGCGGCAGAAACCCAGCTCTTAGTTAGCTCTGTCGATATGATATTCATCGAAAGATTAATGATATCGGTTCTACATAAGAAGAGGATTGGCCGAATCCATTCGTCCAAAGGGGTGAGGTCGCTATGTTAAGGATGAAAGGCTTGTGCCATAACATTATATATATAGCGGGGAAGTACGTGAATAACAGTTGCTGGAAGCATGTATCGTATGCTTTTCCCTCCATATCCTAAGAAGAATGTATGAAATGTCGATTTATGCACCTGAAATCACTCGTTTTATAACAAATTTGGAGACACATTTGTTGCCTATAGCTTCAATCGGTCGACAACTATTTATTCTTGGCCGTTGATCTTAACGCTTAGCATAGTAATATGATTGAATACAAACTTAGCTGTACAAATTTAGTTTGTACACGACGGTTATTCCGTCTTATCCTGGAGGAAATTCTTTCTTGCACTTAGCGCTTATGGACGCGTTCAAACATAGTTTTGAAAGTGATCGGCTGGATGCCGTATTACAAATCCCAAACGAGCAACTAAGCTGAAACCATGTGCGTTCTTTCGACTACCGAAGGACGAACTGGTCACGATTACAAGTCATAAAGAGAGAATTGCGTTTTAAGAAAAATAAAAAAAAGCAAGGTCCAATCTTTTTTAGAACTCTGAAATAAATAGAATCAAGTCAACATTGTAATTGAAATATATAAAATCAATGTTTATTTATTGTAGAATGCAAACAAACAAAAAAAATGACTGATAATGGAGCTTATTTACTAAAAGATATATGCAAATACGTATAGCTAGAGATTGGTTAATGTATGTTTTTCTATTCTTATAAAATATTATACGTAAAATACTTTGACTGAATAACACTGATAAATGAACTCTCTGTAAAGAATGATTAATTCAATATTAAACTGTTTTAACTGTATCAACTGGTCTATTGCAGGTTAAGTTGTGTGTACTGTTTTATGGAACTTTAGTATTAGAATTGTCTAAATAAATGAAGGTAGTTTGTATGGACGAGATGATGATGAAGTGACTGAAAATTGTATCTAATATTTGCGAAATTTACTGTGGGGTCATTGAATGACCACCTCCTTTGGATGTGGCTGTCCCTAGTTTAGCGTTTTGAGGACACTAATCGTCAGTTGTGGTGTGACGGTGTACGAATGTTCTGAATCAAATCCGAAACGCGCAAACGAAACAACTCCGATTTGGTGAGTATCCAATCGCGGTATTGATGCGGTATGAATTCAACAAGTTTTTCTACTATTTCAGGATTCTTAAACATTATTATGTATATTATAAGAACATTGATGGCTAATAGCATGAAAAATGTAAATATTGTCTTTAGAGCTGTGCTAGACTTTCGCTGGACGTTGCTGCTGAAAGCAGCACTACCATCGGCTTTTGATTTGGCTTGCTTGACATTTGTATTTGGTTGTGGGGAGGCGTTGTCACCTTTGTTCTTTTTTGGTTTGTTTTTAGGTTTCTTAGTCTTTTTCGCTTTTTGAGATTCTTGGAGTTTTAATGCGTCTTCGTCAGCTTCTAATTGGGCTTCGTTTTCCAGCTCTAATTTCTCTTTGGTTTTTTGCACCTCCTCCTGCATTCGAGCCATACATTTCACCTGAGGAATGTAAATCGTAGGAGATAATATATTTGTCAAATAGATTAGATGCTGTTTACCGTATCTCTTGCTGAAGTGTTACAGTCTTTTGCGGTCAAGCATAGTCCAACTATTTTCGCCAATGCTGGCGTCAGTGGGTTTGCTTTTAAGTCTAAATATCTATAAATAAAATAATACGTGCATCTGTGAATATATTACAACTATAAATGTATACCTCAAGTTGGTCAGATTGCCAAAACTCAGAGGCAAGTGCTCTAGTTTATTGTTGTACAAGTCCAAATGTCTCAGACTTCGAAGATTTCCAAAGTCATCGGGTAAAAATTTGATTTGATTCCTGCTCAAATCAAGCCTAGTTAAGTTTGTTAGAATTGGAAAATTTTTCTACAAAGATATGGTTAAGAATTAGAGTAAAAGAAAAACCACAAAATATTACACCCAATGACATCAATTTGTTGTTGGAAAGATCCAAAATAGTGACGCGCTTGAACGAAGCCTGGAAATGAAGAACTTGTTAAAAATAAGTTGGATCGAGACCTATCAAAAAGATCGAACAACAAAACAATAGTAGGGAAGGCTTGACATGTAAAATCATTAATCAATGAGTTCAAATTCTAGAATTTGGTTCCATTATCGGTCTTTAAAAAAGAGAAAAAACAATATAACTGAAAATGCAATAGTAGGCAACGTGATGTAGTTGTTACTACGATAGATGTTCCAATCCAAAAGTCATGTTGGCACACCCTGAAATAAACAATTCCAAGAAGGATAACAAAAAAATGGATGAGAAAGTATTAACAAACAGCCGAAGTTATCATCGTGCGGTGGTAGAACAGAAAGGAAGACGCAGGAAGTCAGCAGTTTAACACAACTTATCGATAAATATTCCGGTATTCAGACCTATTGTTCACTTCAGATCAAGACACAAGCTCTGCTTCCTTAGAAAACTCAGATCATACTTTAATAACAGCGTTCTATACACTTCTAACGATGCCAACGGGTTTTGTGCAAAATCTGAGCAAGTAATTGGAATAATCTGTGAGACTTAACGGCTCTCTTTCTTGGGATGACATTTGTTTTTATGAAGTTTAACAGAGATATGTAGAGGGTATGTAAATAGTCGTCCCTTATTCTATAAAAAAAACGAAATCTAGCAAACCAAGGTTCAACAAGCAATGCTAGAACATAGTAGCAGAAAATAAAAAAAGCGTTAGATTAGATTAGATTAGTTTTCATCAACAAGAAACCACAAGCAATGCTTACATTACAATAAGACGAGACTAATGGGCAAATATGGTCTACAATCGCAAAATTACAACGAGTTAATGTAGTGCCCTAAGGTAAGTGGGTTTAAATCACGAAAGTAACAACACTTTTGATTTGCACTGCCTCACCTCTTGCGAAAGTCTGTTTAATTTTCAAAAGTATAAAATTGTCATTGAATCGAAACGGAGGTCGCAATCTTTAAGGCAAAAATGTAACTTGGCAGAAACAAATTAATGGAGAAGCTTGTTTTGAGCCATGTTTGGGCGGTTAATACCAAATGATTATACAATGGGAAAAAGAAGATCTAGTTTAATTCAACTCAAAGGAAATTCAATATAGAAAGACCAAGTTTATAATTCCGCAAAAGTAAAGGTTTTCATTCTCATATCAAAGACGATATAGCGAAAGACTGCATTAACGAGATTCTAGAAAAACTTATTAATGATCTTAACATTTTGTTTTCAAAAGTTTGTAGAACGTAGATTCGTTTCATTGCTACCACCCCACAGTTGTATATCATATTTCCAAACCGTCTTTAGGACTTGCTTGTATAATAGCAGCTTGTATCAAGCTTAAGCTTCGAATATTTTCCGAGTAACGAGTACAGTTTTCTGTTTTTATTTTTAAGTTCTTCGCATTTTTTTTACATGCGACTTCATTTGCACAAGGGACTCGAACCGTATTTAGAAATACTGGCATTTTGTTTGTCCGTTTATACGAACAATCTACATGGATCGATCTGCTCTCGTTAAGTGCAATCCGCCAGGATTTTGTCCATTCACTAAGCTCTTTAAGAGCGTTTTGTAATTTCATATTTGTTTTCTCTATTGCTGTGCCAACTGCTAGTATAGTTGTATCCACAGCCAACGTGCCAAATATTGTATCGTTTGTTTGTGGGATATCACGTGTAAATAGGAGACACAAAAGTGGTCCAAGGACGCTTCCTTGGGGTACTCCCGCCAATATTTCTTTGAACTCTTAGTATTCGTTTCCAAGTTTTACACGGAAGAGTCTATGCTCAAGAGGATTTTATATAATTGTTCTGGTAGAACTTGTAATAATTTGTATTGAAAACCTCTATGCGAGACCTTGTCAGAAGCTTGCGACGCGTCAAGCGGCTGAACAAGTTTTCTTTTCTTCGAAAGCTTTTTCAAATACATCGGTAAATACATCACTTCTAAACCTAAATTAACGGTCAGGTAAAAGGCGTTTCTGATCAATAATGTAAGCGAGTTATTTAAAGAAATCAAATAGGTTTCTAAGATTTTATTTCATTCGGTAATTTTCTTTGTTTGAGAACCATAATCTCTTTCGCGACTTTCCACTGCCTTGGTATGTATTCTAATCTAATTTCTGCATTTACAATGTACAGGAGTTTAGTTAATGCTTTTACCGGCAACATTTTAAGAAATTCTCCCGTAATTAGGGCCCGGAGCTTTAACTTCTGTAGGCTTTAATTTCTGTATTTCCCGTTTAAGCTCAGCAATACTAGCAAATCTAACTCGATTACTATCGGTTGCAGTCTCGAATAAATTAATGTTTTCTGGAACATCAAATGGTTTAAATGTTTCCTCGTTACGTTCGGGAAAAACGTCTGCTTTTTCCTTATCGCTTTTTGCCCAAACCTCTTGAGTTACTCTAATTGGTGGCACAGCGTTTTTTGGCCGTTTTATGACTTTAATTGCTTTCCAAAGTGAATAATTCGATTCTTTTCCTATCTTTTATTTCCCGTGGGTGACATTACTACAGCCCATTATTTTGCATTGTTGAGGTGTATTATGCCATGCTGCTTTTTGAGGGGTATCGATAAAGGAGTTAAATGCGACTTCATGTTTCAATGGGGATCTAAGCGATACACCCAGTCGAATATTATTTTCAATATCGTTTTTGAAGCCTTCGCAGTTAGTTTACCCGTTTGGTAGTCTGGGTGGGTTTTCATTTATAATGATTGACTCGTTCGTTGTTTGAATGACCGCAAAATGATCAGAGAAATTATAAAAGCATTCGTCAACTTTGATTCGATTGGACGGCACACCTTTTACTATGAAAAAATCTATAAAATCTGGTATTTTTGTAACATCATTTGGCCAGTAAAATGGTTTACCCGTGGAATGAAATTCGGTATTGTACTTTCTACCTACTTCATAAATCATATTACCTTTCTGTGGCATCTAGATCCCCTGAATGTATGTTTTGCATTAAAGTCCCCTACGAAGACAAAACACTGTCAAAGGGAATTAAGCAAGTTTTCAAAGTCAATTTTCTCAATCTTGCATCGCGGTGGGCAGTAAACAGAAGATATCTTCAGAATGGATTGTTTGCTTCTGACTTGTATAGAGCTAACTTGCAATGTTTCGATTTTTAATTTAATGACAATATAATTTTCGATACACTCTTTTATATATAGTGTGGCTCAACCTCTAGCCTTATTTGATGGATTTAGAGCATGATAGCCGAGGTAACCTTAAATCTTTAAGTTTGTTGCGAAACCTATCAAAAAAAGTTTATTAGTTTTACTTTATTCCTAAAGTTTTGTAAGAATAATCTAAAATACTTTAGTAACTGGGTCAGATGAGATATTTTGATCGTTATCGGATACTAAAGCTTAGGAATGCGTTTGTAGGGGTATTAAATGAAAGCTCAGATTGTCTACATTACGAACTTACTGGTCGGACAAACTTTACTTAAGCTAAATCGTGTGTCCGACCACTTTTACCAAACAAATGCCATTTATTTTCGTTGAAGTTTCTACAAAAGAAGTACCAAACGAAGGCCTTAAATTTCTACTATATTATACAATCGAACTTTTACAACACGAACCATCAATTGCCACACAAAAAAATCGAGTTATTCAGTTAAAAAAAAATGGATATATAAATATTGTATATACGTATTTTACGTATCTTCACAGTGTATATAATTTTGTATTACTATTTATGATTTTTAAGCCACCTAGCTACCATTTGATAAAAAAACACCCACTAACGTATGTTCTATCCCCGACTAACGAGAAATTGTTACTCACATGTATAGAAATCACAATTTTCTACACGTATCTACACGCTGAGAGGTAACCGATTAATATCGAAAATAACAGTCTGGCAGCAAATCAACCAAAGCGTGTGACAGCGCGTTGAATATGCGTCATTTTCCACAATAATAATAATAAGTGTAACCACATGATTATATCCCTAAGCAATAGAGTATATCAGCCTAAAGATGAAAATATTGGTCCAACACGTTTTGCACGCGGCGAAGTCCTTGCCAGACGCGACCAAAGTACCGGGTCAAACCAAATTTTTAATATTTGACGTAACCAAATGTAATTTTTAAGACACATAAAACATTCTCTCGCGAACAGAAATGTTCAATTGGACACACTGCTGAACACAGATATATAAGTCCAAGACGTTTTACACACAGCGGATTCCTTCCCAGACGATGAAAATTTTCGAATTACTGCGGGCTCTTGGTCTACTACATAATATACATTGGTTGTGAAATATGCTTTTGTGCGGATTATGATTATCAAATTTTCTACAAAATCTTCTGATATGTTAACGTCATTTTCTAAACAGAACTGAACAAAATGCAGTGGCATCAGAGAGTAAAGGATGAATTTTTTATAATGTTTACCATCAATAAATTCGTTCAGTGAACCTTCGGCTGCATCTTCAGATATTAACTATTCCAGAACCATCTATAAATTTTCCAAAAGCCATTTGTATGAAAAATTGAATATTTAGTGAGTACCACATTTTGCGGGTTCATCATTCGATTAGCACACGAAAATACATTTTTAAATGTGTGTGAAATGTGTTGTTTTAGTAAAAATGTTTTTTGAAATTCCGCTTCCGAAAAACAAAAATAACCAGATTCACGCAAAGTAAAAAAAAAATTAATGTGGCAAAACTTTTAAACTTGAAAACACACTAAAGACCTTTGGCCTGAATGAAGCCGTAGCAAATTTTAACAAGTTAAAAGCTCTGAACAGAGCTTCCATTTCTACAGCGATGAGTTTTAACAGGTCAAAATCTGCTGGGTAAACAATCCCATAGGATTAACATAACTGACTCGCACCAACTATGCAGGAAGTGTGTCACTGCCCCGCAATCAGCAGCAGCCGTAACAAACGTTATAAAATAAGTGATGGATGCATGTTGTAAGTAATAATCCTATAGAGGTAAGCCCCAAATTTATAAAAGGAAAACTTTAAGTGTTCACTAACTCATGGTTCGTAGTTCGATTGTTGGAAAATATTTGTAATAGAAAATTTAACTTCGTTTTGACACGAATTAATTCATAAACTTTTTTGATATAAATTTTCTTCCCACAGCTTTTCAATTTCAGATATACTTAGGGAAGTCGATGACTCGCTAGTATTTGAAGACGATGCTACACTCTATGCAGGCGGCTACACAATTGTAGACATCCAAACTCAACTTCGAAGTTATTTTGATAGGTTTCAAGCTTTCTGCTCCGAATGGAAGCTTAAATCAATTACACGAAATGTGAAACCATACCCCAATAAGACGCGGCAATTCAGTTCAAATGATTTTCAGATCGAGTCAAAGACCGTTTATGAAATATTTAAGTGTTTATTTGGACAAGTTTTGGTATATAATGAGCACCTAAATATTCAATTAGATGAGGCAAGAGCGGCATTCATGTCACTCAAAAGCCTCTTTTATTCCAACCATATAAGATCCGATGACGGGCTCAGTGGCGCGATAGTTGGTGCGATGAACGGCCGCGCAGAAAAGTCTGGGTTCGAATCCCAGCCGTAGCAACACCTAAATGATTTTCCACTGGCCCTCCTCTCGTGATGATCTGACAAAACATCCGAGTAGTATCAATTGTCAAGAAAAGCTTATCTCAAATTCGACGTTCGGAGTCGGCATAAAACAGGAGGTCCCGCCATAGAGCAGAAGTACACAAGCACACATGAATGGTTTTGCGAAAGCTCGGCCCTGTTGCGCCAAAAATTGTATTTAGTATATGAAGATCATTTGTTACCAAGCATACGTTCGTCCAATTCTTACTTGTGTTTCCCAGTGTGGTGGAACATTAACCCATCACATATGGAGCGCAAATGTCTCCGAGCATGCATGAAGATGTATAGGAGTGCAGATTCTCACTATATAGGGATTACGTTTCAAAAAAAAGATTTCTGAATGCTTCTGGTCTGTATAGAATTGATGTCATACTAAACCTTATAAAAAAATCACTTTGCGCGTTCGGCGGATGTAAGCAAAAATTAATTGATTTGTAGATTATTCTATCCGCACCCTGGGTACCTTAGAAATGACTTAGAAAGTGAATACATTCCGCCAGAGACATTCATATTTCTGGATGCATATTAGACTCAACAAACGTCCCAATCATTTAAAAGAATCCTTTACGAGCCTTTTGAATCGTGGGGTGGGAATATTATTCAAATGAGAAACTGCATTACTATACCTGAATGCAACAAATAGTGGTGGCTAGACTGGGATAAAGCCGAAACTTAGGGTAAAGTAGAACTAGGCCCTGACATGTGATTTTGATCTAACGATAACTGGGAGTAGTTAGCGTTGTGATTTATGAATTTATGAATTGAACCGATAAGGAACAATTATACATTTCAGTTAGTTTGTGGGTTATTAAATTTGATCCAATAAAAGTTTGTCTGACCAGTATATTCATAATAGGGGTGTTCATGCAACGTCGGAAATTCATTGTAAACGTAGGAAAATTACGACGTGGTAAATCAATCGTCAAAATTTGTATGAGAAATCTTTTACAACAATATTGAAAATTTCCCACACGAATTCGGTGTGTAAACTGAGATGGTGAACGTTGTAAACTTTTGATGGCTTATTTATCGATTGCCTCTATGAGATAAGTTAACATACAAAATTATATTTTTTGAAAGTTCGGACTGATTTGAGATCTACGAGAAAAACTTAATTCAATTCTTTTAACATTTTCCATTAACCGTCTGGTATGAAATTAACATAAACAACGGGTACTGGAACTAATACTTTCCCGATTAAACGGCCACAACAGTTTTGTAAATCTTAAAGCATTTACTACTAGGTAGTGAGTAAACTGTCCATTGACTCAATGTGGAAGGTATTCTGACAGTCGTCTTCCCTGCTATAAGGCTAGTTCACTTCACTGTGGGACGAAATGCCACTATAGCCATCACGGTTTTCCACCTCGATATTCTTTAGGGAACAGGGCAGGAACGGTCAATTAAATTGATCATATTACGATAGGCAAGAGCACACATCCAGTATATATTTGGATGTCCGAACATTCTGAGGGCTAACATCCACACAACCAACTACCTTGTTGCAGCTAAGGTAACAATGAAGATATCTACAACAAAAAAATGAAAAATACTGTGAAAGAATGTCCTTAGACTGCAATCGCAAGAGACCACCAAGCCCAAAAAAGAGAAAAGGAGTACGCGACTTTGCCTACCTCGGCTGCGCTATTAACTCTGACAAAAACATCTCGTCAGAAATTAAACGAAGAATTATTCTTGCTAACCGCTGTTTTTTGGGGCTAAAAACTAAATCAAACTACTTAGGAGATCCTATACAAGACCTTTATCATAGCAATGGAGCGTGGGCGGTATCAAAAGCAGATGAAGAGATCCTCGTTTGAGACAAAAGTCTTCGAAAAATGGTAGGTCCTATTTGCCTTCAAGGGCTATGGAGGCGAAGATTCTATCAAGAATTGTATGAGTGTTTAGCGATATTTAAGATGGAAAGGACATGAAGAGCGAATGGACACCAATAATCCCGCACGCAGTCTTCGATACCTAGCCAGACGTTTGACGCGGTTGAGAAAGTCCTTAATTTATTACAGTCCTCAACTAACTAGAAGTAAGTAACAGGAGGCAGTTAGCTAAGAACCTGACTAATTGGAGAGTCATGAGTTGTAGCTCATGGGCACACAATCCAACTAATAACGACACGAACAACGTAACCAAGAAATGGAAAGCGTTATGGGTTCGCCTCACTTGAGAAATGTCTAGAAAAAAATATGGTGCTGAAATTATAAATTGTGTAAACAAATATAAATAACTAAAATGGCTTCAGTAAGCTAAATAAAAAAAACAATCATTAAAAAAAATATCCATAATTATATAATACTTTGTCTATAGGTACGAATAAGCTATATAATTGAAATACTTAGCAGACGGAGCTAAAACATGGACCGTAACAAAAGCGGACAAAGCAATAATCCGCCCTTTGGAACGCAAATATTACTTATTCTCCCTTTCTTGTTGGCTGATGGATAACAACGATCCGACCCACAACATATTAAATTTTTATATAAAGGGAGCGTTCAATTAGAAATTGATCTTTTTAGATTACTTAATAAGAGTCACTTTTTATACGGCCCAGGTTCACCCGTAACTATAGGGTCAATTAAAAAAGAAATATCCACCCAAGCATTTACCGAACCTCATTTTGACATTTTACTATGTTGACCAAAACCAGAACTTTACATTCACCAATTAGGTGGTTCATTACTTTACATATAATTTTTTATATGAATTTCATTGAACAAAACATTTATATTATAAACTCACTATATCCTTGACGGGCACCTCCGTTAATTCGGACAGACTTAAATCGATAGAATTGTCCTCCACACGATCCTTTACATTAACTTTAATTTTCTCGGCTTTTGGCATTATTAAACACAGGAGCTAACAGGGAAATGCTTTAAAGGTACAAATTTAGTTAGAATGGATTGGGATTGTTTATGTTTTCTTTTCTTTTGTTCCTTTAATAAGGAAAAAAATCAAATTGAAGGTCAAGGATTTGTTTGTTTATGGGAATATATGCGTTCGAAAAGGTGTGATTGGTAGCACTGGGTAAACACGTAGCCGGCAATGCCAATTATGACAGCCATTATAATTCCAGGAATGGCTTTACAATAGGTATTAGGTTTGTTCAGTTGTGTTAACATTAAGGCCGTATGTCAATCGGGATTAAAATACGGTTAACATTTTATATACTGGGTAATTATTAACATTTCAGCAGGGGTTGACAAAAATTGGCTTTTTGCTTTGTCAATCAAATTAAATGGAATTTTATTTAAATACTATTTTCAATAAAAAAAATCATTTAATTACATATGTTTTTTTTTTTAATAACAAGGAATAGATTTCAACGAAATCACAACAAAAACCCTTAATTATTTATTATTATCAGTAACAAATATATTATTGTATATAATTTGTGTTCATGATTAAGTCATTTTTCTTTGTTGAGGTGTTCAGAATATAGCGAAAAGAAAGCAATCATAACATTTTTTTATTCATCCTTTCTTAAAAAATGGGTGAATATGGATGAATAATTATTTTTAAACGTCAATTACATTTTATTGTAAAAAAAATATAAGTGCTTTGCGTTTCATTTTATAATCTGAACGATGTGATTTTTTCCCGCCAAATGTGAACAATGGTAATGACGATTAATCCACGAGTGTGTTTTCCATCTTTCTCACTCCTCAAGGTATACCAAATGTCAAAAATTTGCCACTGGATAATATTGACACAATTAACACGCCGCCTAAATGGTACTCTTATGTTGCGCTATTACTTAAATTTATTTTTCGTTGTTCTATTAAAAAAAAACATTTGCTCAACAATTTCTTTGAATATTACTATACGGGTTTTCAATAACACATGTGTCACCTATTATTTTGTTTTTTAAATCAGGTTTGTTTTTTTTCTATTTTTTTTTTCTAAATATTTATTTGCGTTGCGAAGAATTAAAAAAAAAAGTGTATATCAAAATAGATTCTTAACCCTTCATTTCATTCAAAAAACTGAAAAGAAAAACTTAGTTTAAAAAAAACTCATAAATTCGAATAGTTCAAATGTATTTTGTATGAGAAGAATAAGTGGGAAATATTATTTACTGACAACAATAAACAATTACCCCCTTATTCATTAGAATTCACTAAAACATACATACAGTGAATAAGTATACAGGGTCGCACAAATTATTATTCATAAAATATTTCCCCATCCATAACAGTTATACAGGGTTTGTGTCAAATAAATTAAAAAAAAGAGTGAAATCAATCTATTTCATTTTGATGTTTCATAGCTCGGCGGAGTTACCAAGGGATATCTTTATGGTTCCGAAATCCATAACGAAAACTTTGTATCCAACACTTTAATAACATTTTGTTGACTTATGTTGACTCACTAACATAGCTTTCATTGTTGAGTCTGTAGGTAAAGAAGAATTACCATGTGAATAAATTAAATCGTGAAACACAAATGCTAAAATACAAAAATACACTTGAAAATTTTTATACATGTATAATTTTAATCCACGCCCACTTTTTGGAGGCGTTTTCATACAACAACCATTTCTATACACTACCTCATATCATAACCAGGCGAAAAGCGGTGTTTTTCGTCGAGCCATAAATGATTTTGATAAACAGTCTGAACAACATGTTATGACAATGATATTTTTTATATTTCATCGCCATAAATGCGACATTTTGGGGATATTTGTCTTAAGAATGGGATGGGATAGGGTACAAAACGATTAACACAGTGGATCTCATTATGTTCTTGCCTTCTTATATGTTTTTCAACTAACAATTGAAACTTTGGTAACCTTGTGCTCAGCCGCCTAGTTATACAGAAATGAAACTAATTAAATGCGCTTATACAGGCACTATTCAACCATCAGACGCGTTTAGGAAATGCGGCCTCTATCCAACGTTGCATAAATTTTATGAATAAAGTTTTTGCGTTCAAAGTCATTTTAAGGAGTGCATAGCTGTGTACATTGCTTATAATGAGTTTTTGAATAAGGCTGTTAGTGTTCGATACAAAATAAATAGGAAAGGAATCTCGCTGTAAGTGTGCTGGAACGTTTTTGATAATAGGCAGAAGGCAAAAAACTTGCCAGTAATTGCATTTTAATGCAATTTTACTTCGACTTGGATATAAACATGTAAATGCTGGAATCATTTTTGATAATTACAACGCTTGATAGCACAAAACACCCAATTCGTGATTTAAATTGTAAATGACTTCTCATAAACATGTTGACTCAAGTATCACGTTTATAGTAAGGGTATTCATGCAACGTCGTTATTAAAATACGTGCGAAAGGTTGTAATTTTGCGTCGACGTTTCATGAATGACCCTAAAATTGTACCAATATATAATGCGGTAACCCGCTGAATTGAAGATCAATTTAGTTTTTTATTTATTGATTGAATTTTGTTCCTATTGTTCTCTTTCCGTTCTCCATAATTTTTTTTTTCAGTTTAGTGCATACGTTTGATGTGTGAAAGTGACTGATTAAATGTCAAAATAGCGTTTCCAAGGTTTCCAACGTTTACCATCTCAGTTTACACACCCAATTCGTGTGGGAAATTTCCAATATATATTGCATGAATACCCGTACAGTATTTCCGATTCATACCACCGATAAATTTCTTGAAAATTTGTTTTTTAACCGCTATGGTTTGTGTACATCTTAAAATGAAACCTTTTTTTTTTAATGGCTCTGTACGTTTTCATTTGAAGATCTGTGCCGGTTAATATTTGACACTTGACGACTTGACATTTGTTTTTCACTTCATACAAAACAATATTGTTTGCACATGGCACAATAATGGGGAAACCAAATCAGAATTCTGGCAAATTCAATAATAAAAACGGGAAAAATGTTCCAATGAAATTCAAAAATAACAAATATGATAAAGTGAGTATGCATTAAAGTAGTGATATCATGAAATGTACATTTGGTGAGATTGAAACAGTGAAAATGACTAGTGAAATGTGTTATCTTCCGAATTTTGTTCGGAATGTGCTTTAGTGGCATAGAGCAGGACTGAAATGATCGGGGTCTTACATATAACCTATTAGTTGTTCGAGCTAGTTAAAACCTATATTCTTTATTCATCTGTGTTTGAGAAATTATTATATTTGCCACAAAGAAGACGACCTTCTGTTAAACGCAAAATCCGAATGGAAAAACTTTAGAAGCTTCTTATGACAGAGTTACTCTTGGATATTTCGCAAGAGGTAGATCAGTTAAAAAACGTGTGTGTTGCAACTTTTGGAATTTCAACCAGGGATCCCGAGCTTATAGCCCAATGCACTTATTGCTTTCTTAGATAAAAGAAAAGGCGGAGCCAAAGTAGACAAACTCACTCACTACCTTAAAGTTATAGCTTTCTATTGTGACGCGTCGTCGATATTTTCTATCGTTTTTTTCTAGACAGCATATATTTAAAACTCACTTTAGACGCTTTATTACCACGGTATCTCGTTTGGTTCTGCTGATGTCAATATCGTCGGCGTATGCTATTAGTTATTTATAAAAGATTGTTTCCCTGTCGTTGGCTCGGTACTTTGGTACAATACTCTCAAGAAAAATATTAAAAAAATTGCGTGACAATGCATCAACTGCTCAGAGAGAGTGTAGACGATGGCCCTGGCCTAATGCAAATCCGCATCTCAATAATTTCTTATTAAGTTCCCTATAACATAGAGCTGGTTTATGCAGCCTAGGGCTTCTGCTAGTTATTCAGAGAGTGCGTATACAATAAGCCAAAGCACGTCAGAAACACAGGTGACCACTCTATAGACATAATCAGACAAATCATCGTATTAGGAACAAGTGTCACGAATTCACCTATATTCTGGGACAAAACAAAACATCTGGGTTATGAGCCTTTCGTTCGGCACTTGGCAGTTCCTCTCTGAGGTCTGCGCTATAGCACACACCCCAGTAATTATCCATCTAGCGGTGTCTGTTGAGGATTAAAGCATTGTACGTGGAGATCAAAATTTCGTTGCCCACTTTTCTTTTAGCAGTTTCTTTAAAATGAAATTGTTCTTTATCTGTGGGTATTAAAATTGATGATTCAATTTATATTTTTTTATTTTAAGGATGTAAAACAAAAACCAAAACCAAACTTTAAACAAAACAAAGTTGCGGAGCTGATAGAACAGAAGAAACAGGCCAAGATCGAGAAGCAGCAACAAATTGCACAGTACAAAAAGAAGCGACTGGAAAAAACAAAGGTAATCAGTAAGAAGACATCAAGGGGCCAACCACTCATGAAGGACAGAATAGAGTTCTTGCTTAAACAAATACAAGAAATGAAGAAAAAATAACTACCTCTGACCGTTAACACTAGTCCATAGAATATAGAAAATAAATAAAATTACTTTACATAGCTACTGATAAAATATTTGTAATCTAAGCAACTGAACCCGTTTAGTTTTCGAAACAAAATCGATTCAACGCAATTTTTTCTTGTTTGCACAATTGATTAGTTTCCTGAAATTTATTAATTGAATAAAACTAGTGATGGCTCAAAATTTTCTGTACAAATGGGAGTTTGCTGTTGATGATCTGCTCATAACACGACCAAATGTTTGCGCACCAGAAGAATATCCAACATGCTGTGAAATTTCGTTTCGTTCGCATGTCTTTGTCTCAATTTGCGAAAACGAATTCGGGGAATATTTTGATACAGCTGGCAAAATTGGAAAATGTTGTCTTTTTTCCCTTGAGTCACCAATAAAAAATACTGATCGGTTGCACCTCAATGTGTTCAAGAAGAGGAAAGACAAATGCAAGTTTCTGCTTGGCACTACAGAGATTCCTGTATATGATATGTTTGAAAAAGTAACAAATGATTTCTATGCGAAAAATCCCAACTGGGATGGTCACCTTAGCGATCCCAACATTAATGAGACTGGATCTTCCTTGAAAAAAGAAAAGTACAGTCGAGTGCTTGACAATGATTGTGGTGTTGACAAATCAAACTCACGAAAAGAAGAGCTCTGTACAACGTACGAATTGAATAAAAAGCTTTTAGTGCTATCGAATATAAGAGATGGCATAATTACTGGGAATGTTGTTCTAATAATGCGATTGACGTGTATGGGTCCCACAATAGTATTACCATTTCCTATTGAGAGTCAAATAACTCCACCTGTTTGCCCCAAACTGAGTGTACCTTACAGAAAAGATGATATTGCCGACGCAGTAGTTTGCAAACGTTACTTCAACTCGAATGCCCGAATAAGTTGTCTCTGTGAGGAATGCGAAGATAAATACGAGAGATGTAAGTAGTTCAGAATAATTATTTGCATTAAAAATATTGTTATCAGCCAGTGTATGAAAACGAATGCTCATGAGCTGCTAGTAGGTTATAAGCTTTCTTGATTTTTGTTTTACACATCACACGAGTGTGCGTTTACCATATGATTGTTAAAGACGCGAACAATCTTGTGCGTGAGTCACAAAAAAGTTGATTTATCAACTTGTATAGTGGCCTAACGGTTTGTTATTGGTTAACGGTTGATTCGAATAGCTTTTTCCTTAGTTGTTCAAATGGAATTGGTAATATTTAAAAGATACAGATAGCCAGGGCTACCAGTATCCGTGATTTGCAATGCTGATTTTTTTTTCAGTTCAATGAAAGCACCTACGTATTATCGATTTGCTTAGGATCAATTTGTAGGTCCATTTTCCTTTCTTAATACTGCTTAAATTATTAATTTCTTTTGACTTTAATTGCCATAAGGATTTCTTTTTACGTATCTTTAACGCTATGATGCCAATTGAAATTACACCAGCTATAACGAAAGAAGCTGATTCCTTTTTTTTTAAACCTACCTTTAGTAAGTCGACAGTCCTTAGTGCACAGTTTGTTCAAAATGTGAGCTGTTAAATTGTAAAATGTTAGTTTTGATAATGAGTGCGCCCACTATATAACAGTCGGCTGACGGATCTCAGTTTTAGGTATGCCCACATTTTATGGACATTTATTTTAAGGACGGATGAGATCAGGTTTAAAGCGATTCGAAGAGCGGATTGTAGCCTTCTCATATTTGTATACCCTTTCCTATAGGGGTATTTGTTTTGACTTTTGATAAAGAGTTTTTGACGTAGAAAAATAATTTGTCTAGCTACCTTAAATATATGGATTGACTTAGAATCGCTGGATTAGTCGATCTAGACATGTTTGTCTGTATTTGGGCCTTAAATGTTGCGCTAGAATGATGAATTATGGTATATAGACTCTCTGTTCGACGAAGCAGAACTAGTCTACAAATTTTCCAAATTATCCACGACCCATTTTAGAAAAGCGGTTTAGAATTTGAAAAAATGTCTACCAAAACAAGATATTTAATACATATCTATATTTTGTCCATATAAATTTTTTTTTTGAAACGCCCACAGCTTTGCAAGTATTAAATTTAACTTTCGTGGTACTTTTGTGTTAGTGTATCTGTAACACGTGAGCTCGTCTCAACACATATAAATACACACAACTGAATTTAATGCTTGCAAATCTAAGCCCCGGGTTAGCTCAATAGATACTTATTGCGATGCCCACGTGAAATAAATACGTAGTTCCTTTCTTCATCTCGTTGATGGTCATATAGTCCTTTTAAGGCTTCGGTATGTCGTTGTGAAGGAATATAATAACTGTGGAACGATAAAATACTAATAAGTAAAAACGCGTCCGACTTCTATGAAGACAAAATGGAGAAGAAATTTTATTAAAAGTATGAAAGAGACAACGAGCATAACATACGAAGTTGTATAAGTTACGAATGATGCCAAACTATATAATAAATGGTTCTTTTACAATTTCATTTCAAATTATTTCAATATCCTCACTAAGAACCATATTAATATATTAATAATATACTCTAAGTTAATCAATTAACAAACTTAATAAATATAAAGTTTTTAAATTTTACTTAATTCTTTTCAAAAAATTAAGCCCATGTTAGAAGAACATTTGATGTGTTTCTTTGCATCGAGTCCTTTGGTAAGGACGTCTGCTGTCATCTCGGTTGTGTTAATATACTTCAGCTCGATTGCACCCTGCGCCACCTTTTCACGAATAAAATGATGTCTAACATCAATGTGTTTGGTGCGTGAATGATATATATTATTTGAAGCCAATTGTATGGCGCTTTTGTTGTCGGAGTTTATGATAAGCGCATCAATGTTGGACAGCTCTAACTCGTGATGAAGCCCCTTAAGCCAAAGCGCCTCCTGAGTAACTGCAGCTAAAGACATGTACTCGGCTTCCGTAGTTGAAAGAGCAACTGTTGGTTGCTTCTTTGAATTCCATGATATTGCCGCACCTTGCATGATAAAAACATACCCGGTTATCGATCTTCTCTCATTGACGTCGCTCGCCCAATCAGCATCACAGTATGCAACTAAATCCGAATTGCCATTTCGTTTATACACCATCTTTCCATTGATGGTACCTTTCAGATATCTAAGGATCCGCTTCACAGCCAACCAGTGTGTAACTCCAGGGTTAGCATTATATCTGCTCACTTCACTAACAGCAAAACATAGATCCGGGCGTGATACTTGAGCGACGAACAAGATGCTACCCACTGCCTCCTGATAGGGTACTTTGCTCATATCATCTTGTTCCTTCTGCGTTTTCGGTGACATGCTCTTTAATAATTTTTGATGTACATCTAAGGGAGTAGAAACAGGATTACAGTCATGCATGCCAAAACGTGAAAGAATTTCTTCGATATATTGAGACTGATCGATTGATATGGTTCCTTTGTCTCGATCTCTTAAGATCCTCATACCAAGAACATAGGCTGCATCTCCCATATCTTTCATTTTGAAGACCTTCGTTAGTTTTGTTTTGATCTGATTCATTAAGTCATCATTATTAGAAAATAGCAGCAAATCGTCGACATACACCGCTATGACAAGAATTTTTGCATCATAGGATTTGATATATACACACGGGTCAGTTTTGAGACGAGACAAGCCAAAGGATTGAAGAACGCCATCAAGTTTTAAATTCCAAACTCGACTACTCTGCTTCAGTCCGTAAAGGGATTTGTTCAGTCGACAAACTTGAGCAGTGTTGTTTGAAAAACCTTTTGGCTGCAACATATAAATCTCTTGCTCTAGTTCCCCCTGCAAAAAGGCGCTCACAGCATCCATTTGTGTAATGTCAAGATTCATCCTTACTGCCAATGCTATCAAAAATCGTATCGAGGTATAGCGAACAACCGGCGAAAATGTTTCTTGATAATCTATTCCTTTGCGTTGAGCACAACCTTTTATTACCAACCTTGCCTTATATCGATTAATCTTTCCCGTTGCATCTCTCTTTGTTTTAAAGACCCACTTTGAATCGATAGGCCTACGCTGAGGTGGTAAATCCGTTAGATACCAAGTTTCGTTTTCCATTAATGCGCTATATTCTTCCTGCATTGCAATTGTCCAGTGCTGAGCATCGGATCTGGACATCGCCTCATCGATTGTTATTGGATCCAATAGTTCGGTCGTTGATGATATGTAAGTGATGTGATCGGGGAAGATTTTTTTCTTGGGAATTCTCGTAGAACATCTCGGAACAACAACCTCCATTTCTTCGTCATGCGGAGGTACAAATTCAGAACCATCTTCTGTGAGCGTATCATTGCCACTGTTAAATGATTCCTCACTTGTTGTTATACTACAAGATTGATGTTCTTCGGGTATAGGTTGAGAATGAATAATATTCTTAGCAAACTCTGAAGACTCGTCGTTAGCAAAATCTATTAATTTGTTGTTTCCACAGACATCAGAACCTTCCCTCACTGATGGAGAAAACCTCGGATAGAAAAAGAATCGATTATTATTATTCTCCTTATCATTTACCTGATTCTCCTGGTCTTTAGTATGGTTTTCAATAAAAACAACATCTCGACTAATGATTATTATTTTTTTAGATGTATCGTATAGTCGATACGCTTTTGAATGTGAACAGTAGCCCATCATGATGCATTCAATCGACTTCGGTTGAAGTTTACTTCTCTTGACTTTGGGAACATGTACCATAGCTTTACAGCCAAAAACGCGTAGATGTCCCAAATTAGGTTTTTTATTAGTCCAGATTTCTTGCGGTGTTTTTTCGTCTGTCAAACTTCGACACGGAGAATTATTAATAATATACACTGCCGTTGAAACTGCCTCGGCCCAAAACTTCACGTTTAAATCAGCATCAAACAGCATACATCTGGCTTTTTCTACAATCGTGCGGTTCATCCTCTCTGATAACCCGTTCTGCTCTGGATTATATGGTGCAGTTGTTTGATGAATAATACCACACTGTTTCAGGAACTTTTGAAGATCACGGTTGCAGTATTCAGTGCCATTATCCGATCTAAAGACCTTAATTTTCCTACCGGTCTGGTTTTCAATATTTTGTTTAAACTCAATAAATGTTTGTTTGACTTCAGCTTTTGACTTAATCAAGTAGACAAATGTTTTTCTGCTGAAATCGTCAATAAATGTCAGCAAATAACGCGCTCCTCCCATGGAAGTTTCTGTCATGGGTCCACAGACATCGGAGTGCACTAATTCCAGCTTATCTGTAGCGCGAGTACCAGCAGTTTTGAAAGGTAATCTACTTTGCTTACCTTTTAGGCAAATTACGCATGGCTCCACTTTTTTCGGTGCAAATTTGACTCCATCCACGAATTTATTTTGCAATTTAATTAAACTATCAAAGTTTATATGTCCAAGGCGGCGGTGCCATAACAGTTGACTTGCACTTGATGAAACCATATAGCTCTTTTCCTGAGCTCCAGTATGGATTACCTGATCAAGTTTATACAAGTTGCCCTTAAGACTTGCTGTAGCAAGTAAGATATTATTTCTGCCATATATTTTGCATCCACCTTCTTCAAAAATCACCGAATTGCCATTCTTTATCATTTCACTGACAGATAATAAATTCGTACATATCCCCGGTACATACATGACGTTGTGAATGATAACTTCACCATTAGATAGTGTCAGCTCAATATCTCCACTACAAGAAACAGGAAGACGACTATTATTTGCAATAACTATCTCACTTTCGCTGAAATTCCTCAAATTTGTCAACCACTCGCGCTTCATTGTCATATGCGCCGATGCCCCGGAGTCAACATACCAATCGTCGCATTCACTATTATTAATAAAAAATGAGGAAATTAGTACTGACTTGGCCTGCTTGTGACTCTGGTTGACTTGTTTCTTTTTATTGGGACAGTTGCGAGCAATGTGACCATAATTACTACAATCATAACACCTCGGTCCAATTTTCTGGTTCTTCGGCTTCCTTTTCTGGAACGTGTTAGTTACTGCCAAGACGGATGACGTGCTACTCGAACTTGTAGCGTTTATATCCTGAAGGAGTTTTGTCTTTATCGCATCCGATGAAATTGCAATCCCTGAACTCTCTATTCCCATTATCATGGGTTTGTATATATCCGGCAACCCAGCTAGCAAAAGAGTCCCTATCCACTCGTCTGAGACAACCATTCCAATGCCACGTAGCTTGTGTGCAGTAGACACAATTTTGTTGACGTATTCTTCGACGGTGTCACACTCATCTAGTCTCGTCATTATGAGACTCCTCAGTAAACTCACCTTTCGCGTTAGACCAGAATCCTCAAACGCTTTTTCGAGGTTATCCCATACTTCTTTGGCAGTGGTGGCAGACTGGATGTGAACATAGTTGATGGGATCCACAAGAAGGATGATTTTCGTTCTTGCTTTTGTGTCTTCGTCGGGCTTTGTTTCATCGGTGGCTATCACATATTTCCACAACCCCTCGTGCTCAAGATACGTTTTTGTGGAAAATTTCCACGTGTCATAATTGGCACGTCCAACTAGCTTCTCAATAGCTGGCAAATGTGATGCCATGGTTTATCAAAATTTAAGTTTATTATACCGAATTATTTAAAAAAAAAAAAAAAAACGCATCTGGTCCCATAACCTGAAGGAATATAATAACTGTGGAACGATAAAATACTAATAAGTAAAAACGCGTCCGACTTCTATGAAGACAAAATGGAGAAGAAATTTTATTAAAAGTATGAAAGAGACAACGAGCATAACATACGAAGTTGTATAAGTTACGAATGATGCCAAACTATATAATAAATGGTTCTTTTACAATTTCATTTCAAATTATTTCAATACGTTGTCGTGGTATTTAAAATATTTCATAGTTATTGTTTTAATTGACGGAGGACTGGTTATAAAGTAGAGAATGTCCTCTTGTTTTTTCCTATCAGCAGTAGTGTAATTTTACTCTAATATAACATACCATTCTCAAGAAGAACTAAGCCGTTCTACAAATTGATACGTCCATCAAATCAGATGATTTCGTGAATCTTTTTTCTATCTTTTTATAACGCACAATGAGCTAACAACAGGTCTTGAATACTGTTGGTGAACGGCCCCTAAACATGCACCGAACTTAGGGGATCGTTATCAAAGAAGTGGCAACGGCTCTACAAACTTTAATTTTCAAACTTTATATCCAAAGTTTTTCAATAAGGGCATAACAACTTTGTTATTAAATAATTGAGCTATCGGGTTAGAAAGTTAGAAAGTTAGAATTATACCATTAAAGTAAAATGGAGGTGACAGATTATTCTATGAAGGAATGCATTGTACTCTCTCTTTATACGTTGGATTTGATGTGAACACTAAATTGTAAACTACATGTAACATTTACATATTTCTAGCGCGTACAAAATCACCAAATAATGGCACGAATGAACATGTAAACAGAGTCCAGGAATGTCCATGCCCGGATTGTGAAGATGAATGTGAAATAGGTGCGTATTATAAAAACATATTTTTAGGACCCACACTTGAAATTTATAATAAAAAAGTTTCCAATATTAAGGCTGAACATTTTAAATTTAAATGGTAATTTTAAATAAAAATTAAAATTTCTTAAGAATATCAAAAGCTTTTTATAACAGATCATTAAAACTTGCGTTTTTGATTGGGATACAAAAAGCACTCTTTTTGATCTAGAGCACTTGATTTCAAGTGAGATTAACACCTACATGCAGCAACACAAAAACATTTGACATCTGACTTATATCAGTTTGAAGTTTGCATTTCGCAGTTTGATTTGTGTTTTGATTTTGTTATAGTTATCATTAAAAACCATCATTTGAAATTGTATTTTACTCATCCCGGTTTTTTATACGCTATCCCATAGGGCTATATTAGTTTTGATACATAGTTTGTAACATAGAGAAATAATTGAGCTAGGCCCGTCCGTCCATTCGTCCGTCGGTACGTCACCAGTTTTTGGGCCTAAAATTTTGAGCTAAAATGATGAAATTTGGTACACGTGCTTGGTACAGTGTAAACATTTTTGAAATCCGCCCCCTTATCAGAAAAACATAGTTTTAGGCCAAAAGTGTCTGAACAACATATCTAGGCAATCATAATGTCTATTTTTAAACAGTTCGAAACCATTTCTATACACTACCTCATACCATAACCAGGCGAAAAACGGTGTTTTTTGTCGAACAACAAATGATTATGATAAACAGCCTGAACAATATGTTATGACAATGACATTTTCTATATTTCATCGCCATAAATCCGACATTTTGGGGATATTTGTCTTAATTTTTTTTTTACATTCAACCATTCAACCTTATGAATTTTAGAACACAATTATCCAAAAATATAATTTTTAAATATGTTTTTTTTTTTGTGGTCAGTGAAAACTAAGAAAATGACTTTCTGCAAAAAATATAATTAAAAATTAAAATATTTTTGGATAAGCAAGTTCTAAAATTCATAAGCTTTCCTTATAGATTGATATCATCATCGGTTGGTCCATATAAGTCAGTTCTCTGTAATTTTATCCAAATTGATCACAATTGGCCGCGGTGTAGTGGTAATGTGTTCGTCTGTTGAGTGGAAGGTTGCGCGTTCAATCCCAACCAAAATCCATTTCACTTTTATTTAAAAGAAAGAAAAAGGTCGGTGTGATACCTAAAAGTATGCACAACATATTGAATTTCTTCAAATTTAACGAACACAAGAAAAAGTGACTCCCCGAAGCTAGTTCGGACACCACTCATGGAGTTTAAGCCTCCACTACATCCAAAATCTTTCCTATCTTGTCTTTCTTCCCCTTCTCTAACGCTCGTACTATGGTAACATATAAAGGCCAAAGGGTATTCATAACCCCTTGAGTACGTGTAAATTATAAAAAAAAAAATTTCAAACATAAATATAGAGAAACATATAAAGTCAGTTTACTTACTAACTTTATTTAAAAAAAGTGTCAAAAAGTGTTATACAAGTGAATTGTAAAACACTTTTCGACACTTTAAAATAATTAAAATTAAATTTGCTGCAGTGCATAGTGTGTCTATTACTGTTCTTTCACCGTTTCTTTCTCTTTTACACAGTAAGCACTATCAAAGAGTATAGAACTTCATAGAGTACGCATCACAGCTAAACACAGTTACTGACGAGGGCGGTAAGTGCAAAGGGAAAAAATCGTCAATCGTATGTGTCGGCTATGCTGTTGTTTGTTGCTGGGGTAGCAATGTGAGCACTGAAGTATCAATATCAGTACCCCACATAAAAAATGTTCGTTGTATGAGATGCGCAGTCTATGTAGTTCTATACCCTTTGGTAGTATTCATATAATTCCACAGACTGTAAAAAAGAGTTGCCTCCCGGCTCCTGCAGGTGACTTTATTACCTGCAACACTACCTATGCACTAGTTTAACTGAAAGATCATTGAGATTTATGGAGGTGTCGCTTTTGCAGGAAGCCCAATCCAAATCTTTGCAGCACTCCAAGTTACTCTTCAGCACAACCCATAACACCTGAAATCCAATCAAACAAAAGAAATAGGTTAGAAATCCGTCCAAAAAATGATACAAACACACAAGCATCCACTGAAAATCTACCGCACATAAACATAGACACGATAATGGCCGATCTGAAAAATGTCAAAACAGAAATTAAATGCATTGATCTGAGAGCAAATCTGAAAATCCCAATCGAAAACGCTATTAGTAAAAACTGTTAGAATAGAAAAAAGTCGGTGACAGGCAACTATTTTTGTTCATGAAAGATAATACTTAAGGTGCGTTTTTTACGGTAATCAAACAAATATACGTCGAAAATACAACAAAAGTTACGGAATGACCCAATAGTCTTTCATTTATCTTAATTTTCTCGATGTGTGCAGGTGTATGGTTGGGTATTGTAGAACGAGGGTAGACTATGATTGGCTTTAACTTGGCAATGTCCAATGGTTGTAACTCTGACTACACACCAAGTGCTTATTTTTAACCTCCAACAGGTAACCGATGGTACTGGTCTCATCCAACCGGATTTGACTTGCTTAACGATAAGCGCGAGCGTTGATAGCACGGAGAAAAATAGCAACACTATAAACAGAGAGTTCAGAATGGCACGGAATGAATACCCGGCCTGCTTTCCCAGGCGAACCTAGACCAACTGCTTCGACATTTTCGTACAACAGGTTGTCTACGTATTTCAAGGGTTAGTCAAGCCTCTTGAATAGAGATAGTGGCGGATGAACCGAAAGGCCAACGGAAGCGCTCAATCCAGTAGTGGATACTGATGCCCCGTATCCTAGGGGTATCAAATAAATTGTAACTGGCCCTCCAGGTTGAGGGTTATGCTTTGGGTTAACTACCCAACCATGGAAAAAAACTAACAGTTACGAAGCAACCAACAGCCTCGGAAAGGACCGATTTTATTGTTGACGACCCTGCTAAACGAAAAAAGGACAACGACGTTCGTAGCTGCACCTGGAATGTGCGAACATTAAACAGGAGAGGTGCAATAGAACAACTAGCGGAAGCCCTAAACCACTACAAAGCAGACATAGCTTTCATCCAGAAAATACGATGGGAAGGGCTGGGCAAAAAGAGGATGAAAAACTGTGACATCTAATATGGACCGTAATATAGTGAGCAGAAACAGCGACAATTCGGATGTGGGTTTGTAATAAGTGCCAGCTTTAGGCAAGAAGTCTTATGTTTCCAAGACATTGGCGAACGCATTGTAACAATCCGCATATAACATAAGCCTTATATGCGCTAACGCCGCTCAAAGATGATATAGCTAAGGATTGTTTCTATGAGCTCCTTGACAAAACTTATGAGCGAATACCGAAGAACGATGTTAAAATCGTGCTGCGAGATTTTAACGCAAAGGTAGGAAGAGAAGACATCTTTAGCAGTATTGTCGGAAAACAAACCCTACACGACAACACGTCTGGTAACGAAGTAAGGCTAATTGACTTCGCTACGGAACTAAATGCCACTATACTTTATGCCGCTACACGGTTTCACCACCTCGATATCCATAAGGGGACATGGCGGTCTCCAGATCAACGAAAGGTCAATCAAATTGATCACATTGCGGTAGACATGAGGCACGCTTCCAGTATTTCGGATGTCCGAACATTCCGAGGAGCTTACATCGACTCGGACCACTACCTTGTTGCAGAAAAGGTAAGAACACGGATATCCAACACACCAAAACAATCCACAAATACTGTGAAAAAATTTAATGTCGAAAGACTGCAATCGCAAAAGACCGCCAAGACCTTTTCGCAACGTGTATTTCTTTAAAAAGCGTCTTATTATTTTATATCTTTTTCCTATTTTTTCAACCATCCTTGAAGGAACGTGCTTTATCGTCGGCTTCACGGGTCGTTTCGAGTTTAATTTTAAATTTTCTGAAAAAAAATTCTAGCGAGTAATTGGGTCTTTTCTCTTAGTATTGAAGCTAGCGATCCATCAGTTTTGACCAAGGGGAAAAGATTGGCTAAAATTTTTACTGAATACTTTTGCCATTGCAAAAAAAAAACCTTGAGCCTCCGGGACATGCCGAAAGTTTGTTAGTTACTGTTTTAGACATTCTTTGTTGCTTCTATTATTTGGTTGGTTATGCTTCGCTGGCTGATAGAAACTGGTTAGTGCGATGAACTACCGCGCTACACCTAAAAAGATTTTTCGCTGGTCCTTCTCTCGTGATGATCTGACAAATCATCCGAGTAGTTTCAATTATAAAGAAAAATTCGCCGTTCGGAGTCGGCATAAAACAGGATTTCCCGCCATCGTGAAAGAAGTACGCACGTACACATGAATGGTTGTGAGAAAGCTCGGCATTGAGTACTAACGAGCCTGTTGCGCCAAATATTTGCATTTGTTTTTTTTGTATGGAACCCAGAAGAATGATATCTTTTACTGTCTTCTCAAGAAAGAGAACCGTAAAAGTCACGCAGATTATCTCAATTAGTTATTCTATAGTTCCATAAAACTCGTTGATTCAAATTTATAAATATGAATTGGAACCCTTTATTTACAAGTTTAAGCCAAATAACGGCGAGATAATCAGGCTCCATCGATTACTCTGTCTGGCATATTAGGTCAGCGCACCGATGATGTGTTTGATCCTTCGAGGTAACTTGTGTTTCTCTTAGGATCAGAATATGTGGTATTTCTCAATGGAGATTTAAGTGTACGGAGTTAAGATTGACGCCTGTGTATTCGAGACTTCGAATATTGCAGAATTAAGTCATAAATTTAATTTTGATATTTGTTTTGGTATTAGTGTTGGTTTTAGTGTTTGATGCATATGCTGATTTTTATGACCAGGTCTATATACAGCCCATAAAGTTCGTGGTTGAAACTTAGTCTCCATAGTCCGTGAACGCAAACATGACCAACGATTTTGCAAAGAATATTTTGCGGTTGGCAAGAGTAATTCTTTCTTCTTATTTCTGGCTAGCAACAAACATCTCGAGGTAGACAAAATCCCATACTACATCAAAAATATATCTGTCAAACTTAAAGTTTTGTCCAATTCGTCAATGTTGTTTTTTGTTGACAGGACATACTTGGTCTGGGGTAGCGTCTTTACTGATAAACCCATTTTTGCCACTTGCATCTCTATACTAGCAAAAGTGGCTGTGATATCAAGTAGAGTCCGACCAATGATGTAAATATCCAAGATTGTGCCTCTGGTGTTGGCTCGGGACTTTATCACATCCCTCTCAAGTATAACGGAAAAGAAGTCACATGACAGCTCGTCGGCTTGCCTAAATTGAGTGTCCCAAGCCTAATGGAACACCAAGAATTCTCCATCTTCAGACAGACAAACGAGTTTGGGCTGTGTACCAAAACTGGACAGGGCTCTAAATAGCTTGTTTTTATAAATGCTATCTTATCTGGCTTTGAAATCGATGGATATGTTGTGGGTTGTGGGTATCGATTTGGACCTCTTGGGTTTTGACAGGATCTGCCAAAGTTTGAAGGTTTGATTAAACACGAACTAATAAGGGCGGATAAGGTTGTTGGTAACCGATTTCAGGCGTTAACATATTACGGCATATAGGATCTTGCAGGTGCTGTCGACTTAGGTCGGGTGGTTGTTATTTTTCGCTTGAATGGTTCGTTCTGCCGGACAGCAGCTGTTACATCTACACTTAAGAGCTAAACCCACCGAGCGACCGAAACCGAAACTTTGTTATATTTTTTCATTTGTCTGTTCAGTTTTGACATTTCTTTTCCACCGAAAATGGTAAAGAAACAGAAACAAAAGAAGTGACGTCTGCAAACTTCGGCAAACAGAATTTACCGCTGGAAAAAAAATTGCAAGTTTCGATACGATGAAATGCAAAACTGCAAAGTGAAAAGGTAGAATTTCAGTACGGAAAATATGTAAAGTCGTTTTTATATCAAAATAAAATGATTTTAAGAAATTAAAATAAATTAGATTAGTGTGGTTTATTGATATCTTTTATTTAAAAAGAATTTTTAATTGAAGAACGCAGCGAAAAGAAAGAAATTAGCTGTTTAAAAACAAATGGCGGAGTGGACGCTGGTTGCTTCTCCGACAGGCTTAATCTCAGCCTATCTTTCGGTCTTCCTGATCATTGCAGCGTGTTCCAGGCGGAACTCATGGCAATCAAAGAAGCCTTATCCTGGCTGAAATAGAATGTAATATCTGTAATTATATTATCAGTTCCTCGGACAGCCAAGCGGCCATCAAATCCCTGGAATCAGTCTTAACAAATTTAAAGACAACCCTAGATTGCCCTTCATCTCTGCAAGAGATGTCAAGCAGTTTAACATACACCTATACTGAGTGCTTGTGCATAGTTACATTCCAGGGAACTCTAAGGCTAATGAAAACGCCATACAAATAACTAAATTGCCAGTTGTACTCGACATGGGTGCGCTAAATATTCCTTTCGCTATTTGCAAAAGCTAACTAGCGAAACATGCTAACAGCAAATCAAAACTCAGATGGAGTCTTGGTACGACCCGTCAAATAACCAATCAAAGTTGGCGCAAGATGGATTTGAGAAGATTCAAGGGACTGATTTCGTTTAATATCGTACACTAACGCTACTATAGGTGTCATCACTGGACACTGTTAAATAGGCAGATACGCAAAAAGGATAGGCCTCCACTCATACTACTTCTGTAGAAGCTGCATCGGCGTCATCTCCTTTGTAACTGCCCGGCACTACCGCAAATAATCATAAAAGAAAAAAGGAACACTATGAAAAGTTGTCCTATATTTATTCGACTGAACAAACAATTTAGGCTTATTACAAAGTTAATAATAATCAGATTAAGATTTTTTCAATTTTAAACCTTCTTTGCCTAAAACCACAATGATTTTTTTTGTGTCTTCGGCTCATCTTCTAGAAATTATTTTTTTGTATTAATCTTATGGAAAAAATTCTCCTACTGATGATTATAGTATAAGACGATAAACCACACCGCCAGCGACAAGACTTACAAAATATTTTCTAATATATTGTTTTTCAAATAAGGATGAAGATCAGCTTCTATATTTGCATTCCTTTTTTTTTCATTATAGCTAAAGCCAAGGCTCTTCAAAAATTTAAATATCTAATGAAAAAATATGGGCCACCTCTATAAAAAAAATTTAAAAACATAAAATTTCAAATTTATATTTCAGGGTATGTTCTTTAACAAATATCTATGTATATACATTTTTTTTACCGATGCACTCTGTATTACAGATAATAGCAACGACGACCAGGATCAACGTTCGAATATTAAACAATGTATTCTGTGCCCCACCAAACCTGAATATGGCCCCGAAAAATATGATGAATTCGAGGCAAATTTTAATGGAAGCGGTCTAACGATACGGGTTCTTAAGGATAGCTACCTGATTGAAGATGTCCGAGATGTTGAAGTTGATGATTTACCAAGTGAAACTAATTCATTCGGAAATATATACAATGACCTCCATCAGAATCGATTTGGTGGCAAGATGAATAAAAACAAAAGTCTTCCAATCGTCCGGGAAAATATTAAGTACTCAGAAAATGGCACATGCTGCCTGGACAACATAGATATACCGCTGTTCAATACGTTACCGCCATCCAACGCAGTGAACGTATATCGCAGGATGCCGACCGACATTCGCACCCGATCAAATGATATAGATACAACATTGCAAGGTATAAACGCAACCGCTAAGAAGAAAGGAATAGAGGTGAGTCGCACAGTTTACATGTATAAAGTAGTGGAGCAACTTTCATTTCATGCAACCGGACAATATGGAATTAAATTTTTTTAACTGTTGCTTAACTTACTGTTACTATATGTGATCTAATTTCCGCAATTTGATTTATTTGCGTACACGAAGTGTATTTCAAACATTCATATAATTTATTGGGGTCTCCCGAGTCGGCTTACAAAAGTTAACTGCAGGGCACTACTAGCCAGCATTATTTTTTTAAAGGTAAATTAAAAAGCACTTTTAGTTTAAGTTACTATAATAATCTATAAGACAATGTGCCAATCGTAAAATCGTACTTGACTCCTTAGCAAGTGCATTTTTACTCATATGCACGAGCGTATGGGGTAATAGAATAGGTAAGAAATGTTTATGCGCGTTCGTACATAACAAATATTTGACATATGGGTACACGTTGGGGCAAATAAGACCTACCAATGTTTACTAATAGCATATTGTAGTCGTTGTCGATAGTCTTGCGATAGCAGTGATTGCACAATTTGAATTTTGGATACATTATAAGATCCAACATTCAAATTCTCTACCGCTTCTGGTTAGGGGTCAGAATATACCCGAGGTAAGGCCTGTCTGTCGTAGGAGGCGACTAAAATCCACTCCCGTATACCGAGTTTAAAGTGTGAAAAAAATGCAATGAATAAAACGATAAGACAATAAAATTAAAAGCCTTGAGGACGAAAACGGCGTTCTTCGAACTAGGCTAAACAAAGGCGAACTGCTCTGCGAAGAGCTTCTGAAAAAAATTCTCCACCTTATGGATAAACACATGACCCTTATGAGATCATTAAAATTAACGAAGCAAAACCGAGTGTAAACCTCCCGGTTATTTCAGAATACCATTCCGACGAACAAAAACTCAGTCGCACAACCGACGGGATTCTAAAGAAAAGACCGGTGAAAAAAAGGAAAGCTATACCCTCACTTAAATTAATAAACCACGATAAAGAGAATATTAATAAAGCAAAACAGCTAAAACAACGGCCCCACCGCCAATTAATGTGATCGGTATAGACGACTATAACAAGTTGCATACCTTGATAAAAGTGTTGATAAGTGCAAACTTCCCGGTTATTTCAGAATACCATTCCGACGAAGAAGAACTCAGTCGCAAAATCGACGGAATTCTAAAGAAAAGACCGGTGATAAAAAGGAAAGCTATACCCTCACTTAAATTAATAAACCACGATAAAGAGAATATTAATAAAGCAAAACAGCTAAAACAACGGCCCCACCGCCAATTAATGTGATCGGTATAGACGACTATAACAAGTTGCATACCTTGATAAAATTGTTACCATTATGAGGCTACTAAGTAACTTCAAAAAAAAAAAAATACAGTGGAAGTCTGCGTAAAAGATCCAGAAACTTACCGTCTATTATCTCGCAAACTAAATGCAGATAAAATAGATTGGCATTCATTTGAGAATAAATCTGAGCGCGTTGTAGCCAGAGGGTTACATGCGTCGTGCTTAAAAGATGACATAGTTAGCGATCTGAAAAATAAACAATATAAAGTTATAGATACCGTTAACATTGTCAAGCTAGACAAACAGCAAAAAGAGGATGAAGAAAATTTAATAAAACAATCACTGCCTTTATTTATACTCACTCTCGATAAAACAGAAAATTTAAAAAAAAATTTATGAAATAAAAATCGAAACCATGCGTAAGGATTAAAAATTAGTTCATCAGTGCAAGCGCTGCTTGATGTAATCATACGCAAACATATTGTCAGAAAGAGCAGCGGTGTATAAAATGTGCCGCAAATAATCTGACGTTAGATTGCAGGTCAGATAAGAAAACTCCTGCTATTTACTTTAATTGTAAAGGCGATCATCCCGAAAATTACCGCGGCTGCGAAGTAGCTAAAGAGTGGCAAAAAAGACGGATGAAAGTTACCAAGTAAATTTCACAGAATTTAAATTTCACTAAGCAAAAGCCTAAAATTTCGCCTAAACTTATTAGAAAGCTAAAGCAGGCAACAATCGAAAAACAAGCAATTAAACAAATACCACGGCCAACAGAAATACGATCGGATCTGTACATCCAAAACCAAATGTACAAACATATGCCCAAGCTACAGTACCCGATAAAAATATTTCATCTGACCCCGTTTCCAAGGTTTTTCGATTATTTTTTCGAAACTTGAGGAACAAAGCGAAAAGAATAAACTAATTTTCGACTGACTAGCAAAGCTTGAAAATAGTATTCGCAACAGACGTATCTACCTTCAACATCAATAGATTTCTAAAAATTCTTACGTGGAATGCCAATGGCCTTTGGCAGAAACTTGGAGAACTTAAACTGTTTATACAGAAAAAAAATATCGACGTCTGTTTCATATCCGAAACTCACGCAAAGAGTATTTATTTCTCACTTAAAGATTTCTCACTGTATAATTAGGAGTCGAAGCAATGCAAGTTTGCTCTTTACAAGTCAAAAGCAGACAATCCTTTCTGAAGATATCTTCTATTTACTGCCCACCACGATGCAAGGTTAAGAAAATTGACTTTGAAAACTTGCTTAATCCCCTTGGACAGCGTTAAGTCATCGGAGGGGACTTTAATGCAAAACATACATTCTGGGGATCTAGATGCATATCACAAAAAGGTATGATGTTATAAAAGGTATAACAACGAGCGAGTCAATCATTAGAAATGAAAACCCACACAGACTAACAAACGAAAAAAGCAACTGGGAATTCTTCAAAAAAGATATTGAAAATAGTTTTCGACTGGGTGTATCGCTTAGAATTCGAAGTTACGGTTGCCTCCTTTAACGATACCGTTAAAAAAGCGGCATGGTATAATACTCCTCAACAACGCAAAATAGAGAGCTGTAATAATGTCAAGTACCCATGGGAAATAAAAGACTTGGTTAGACAAAAAAGGAAAAATATGTCATCAAACTCGTGCCCCGCAAGATAAAACACATCTAAATCGGTTGAGTAACTTGCTATCAAATTCGATTAAAAATTTTAAAAACCATGCAGTAGAAACTTATCTACAAAGCCTAACCGCTGAAAGGGAATTGAATTATTCGCTCTGGAAAGCAATTAGAGTCGTAAAACGGCCAAAAAACGCTGTGCCACCAATTAGGGAAACTCAAGAAGATTGGGCAAAAACCGATAATGAAAAAGCAGACGTTTTTTGCACACATCTCTAGGAAACATTTAAGGCAATTGATGGCCTAGCGCAACATGAAAACGTTAATGTATTTGAGACCATAACCGATAGCAGTATAATATGATATGCAAGTATTACCGATCTAAAGCGGGAAATACAGAAATTAAAGCCTAAAAAGGCTCCGGGGTATGACCTAATAACAGGAGAACTTCTTAAAATGTACCTTCGAAAAGCATTAAATAAACTCCTCTACATTGTAAATGCAGCAATTAGATTAGAATATATACCAAGACAGTGGAAAGTCGTGGAAGTGATAATGGTTGTCAAACCAGGAAAATCACTGAATGAAATAAAATCTTAGAAACATATTTCACTTCTTCCAATAATTTCAAAAGTGTTTGAAACGATATTACTCCGTCGTTTACATCCCATTCTTGATTAGGAACGCCTTTTACCTGACCATCAATATGGGTTTAGAAGTAAACATTCGACTGTGGATCAAGTTCATCGAATTACTGATGTGATTCAGAAAGCTTTCGAAGAAAAGAAAATTTGCTCAGCCGTATTTCTTAACGTGTCGCAAGCTTTTGACAAAGTTAGGGATAGAGGCCTTCAATACAAACTAAGACAAGTTCTGCCTGAAAAATTATATAAAATCCTCATGTCGTATCTTGGCCATAGACTCTTCCATGTGAAACTTGGAAACAAATATTAGGAATTCAAAGAAATATTAGCAGGATTACCCCAAGGAAGCGTCCTTGGACCACTCTTGTACCTCCGATTTTTACGTGATATCGCACAAAAAACGATACAATAGTTGCCACATTTGCTGACGATACAGCCATACTAGCAATTGGCACAACAATAAAGGAAACAAATTAAATTACAAAACGCTCTTAACGAAATTAATCAATGGACAAAATCCTGGCGGATTGCACTTAACGAGAGCAAATCGATTCATGTAGATTTTTCGTATAAACGGACAAACAATTTGCAAGTATTTCTCAATACGGTTCGAGTTCCTTTGCAAATGAAGCGAAATATCTCGGAATGACACTCGATGCAAAATTAAAATGGAAGTCGCATGTAAAAATGAAGTGCGAAGAACTTAAAAATAAATACAGAGAACTGTACTGGTTACTCGGAAAATACTCACAGCTTAACCTTGATAACAAGCTGCTACTATACAAAGCCGGTTTACAACTCTGGGGTTGTACCAGCAAAACGAATCTAAACATTCTACAAACTTTTGACAACAACATGTTAAGAGCATTCATCAATGCGCCGTGGTATAAAAGGAATGAAGATCTACGCAGGGATCTGCGTGTAAACGGCGGCTTGAAAGAACTAAGCCCTTAGATTTGGCCCGATAATAACAAACCGTGCTATAAATTGAGGAAAAAGCAGGAACTCTCAAAGGAAAGTTACCTGCCAAACATTCATTACCCTTGATAAAAAAATTGCTAGATAAGTCGCATACTTAGTTGCAATATTAATACAAAAAGGGTTTTAGTGAGTTAAAGTCTCACCCTACTTCATACCCTCATCGTGTCTATGAAGATACCAAGCCCACGGGAAAACAAATTAAAATTCGCCGCAATGTTGTTCTGGTTATGCTTAATTGTCCCGAATGACGGAGAGTTGAGACAGATGGATCTTATGCAACACTCTCCCGCACAGCTTTCACGTTGTCTTGATTGCAAATTTTTCTATGAGCACCTCTTCCAGGACGGTTGGCCAAACTCCTAATAATGAAGGCTGTGCGACTTAATCTTAAATTGGCGATATTTCTCTGTGTCACAACAATTGATCATTGATAAGAATGTAAAAAATCAATAATTTGAGCTTTTTGTTGTGTACAGTATTTATCTATTATAATGTCGAGTGATTAAAAAAAAACTACCCAAAAAGTTTAAAAAAAAAATCGCCGTTTAGGCTGGGATTTGTGGTAACCATCGTAATATTAAAATCAATCAAAACTACGTGGTCGAACATTTTTTGAATAACAAATTTTGGTGCATAGGTTTCTTGTCCGTTCCTGCAGAGCAAGTATAAACATTTTCAAAATCCTCCTTCTGCCACGCACGTTCTTTTTAAACTGACAACAAACGTTATTTTTGGTCAAACGGTTAAGAATTTTGAAAAGTTTTTGAAGAAGATATTTAATATCTATATTTCGTTCGTATTTTTTTTTGCCACGCCCACTTCTTTTTAAAGGCAAGAAAAAACGGTTTTCGCTAAAATGTTTAAGGAAATTTAGAAATACTTTCGATACAAAAACCTTTTAAAGTTAATATGAACTTTTCGTCCTTAGATCATTTAAACCCACGTCCACTTTTTTGAGATATTCTGCGTTATAAGTCGATTTAGCCATGTCTGCCAGTTTGTACGTCACCAGTTTTTGGGCCTTAAATTTTGGGCTAGAATGATGAAATTTGGTTCACGTGCTCGTTGTCCCTCCAAGCAAATCCGCCTAGTGCCACGCGGATTTGCGTGGCCAAACCCTTAAAATTTTAAAAATAAGTGTCTGAATAACATGTTTAGACAATCTTAAGGTTTATATTACAAAGTTGCGTTTTTAGTAAAAAAAAAAATTTACAAATATTCGAAAAAAAACGTTTGATGTAAAACCATTAGTAATAATAGAGAAGAAAATTCAATCCCACTTTTTTGAGGTGTTTTTCTACATTTTTTTTTGTCGTGTGCGCCCGGAGGTGAGTAATCCTCATAGGATACCAGTGGACCGTACCATTGGTTATGCCCGATTCATATTTTTTCGGGCCTGACAATTTCATTAATGTCAGTCAATATATGCCTACGGGCTAAACCTCACCCCTCAGAGAGGTACTATGAGAACCGGCTGCGCGTGCTCATAGTAGTATGGAATTTATTCCTCTCATTTTTTTCATTTTTTTTTTGTGGTGACTACGACTAAGTATCCTTAACAAGTAGTTTACGCTTCTGTAGTGTTAATCGCGTTTGGTAGGTAGCATTCCAGTGAACGCACCTACTAATACCGTCATTACATGCGGTTTTTCCTTATGGCGCTAGGTCGAACGGTCTTGTTCTTTGTAGCCGGCGCTCAAGGTTTGTCACGTCCAGAGTACGGATTATTTCGTTATTACAATGAACATATATACGAGTACGAAGTTTGCGAGCAAAGTTTGTTGCTTCGTTACTCACGGTAGCAATTCCTAAATCTCTGTGAATATCACGATTCCTAATATACCATGGAGCATTCACTATTGCTCTTAGGGTTTTGTTTTGGAATGTTTGCAGTATAGCAATGTTGCTTGGTTTGGTACAACCCCAAAGCTGTATACCGTATGTCCAACAAGGTTTTAGCACTTGCTTATACAGAAGAAGTTTGTTGTATATGGTTAGCTTCGAGTATCTTCCAAGTAGCCAATACATTTCTCTGAGTCTGATTGCGAGCTCGTCCCGCTTTTTTTTAACGTGTGGCTTCCACTTAAGCTTTGCGTCTAGAGTCATTCCTAGATATTTTGCTTCATTTGCGTATGGTATTTGTGCAGAGTTAATGAAAACAGGTAAGTTGTTTATCTTTTTGTACGTAAAATTGACATGCGTTGACTTGGTCTCGTTAAGTGCAATTCGCCAGGTTTTTGTCCACTCACATACTTTGTTAAGAGCCCGTTGGAGTTTTCCCGTTGATGGTTCGACTGACTCATCCATTGCGAGGATAGCCGTATCGTCTGCGAACGTTGCTACGTTGTCCCTTCATCTAGTGGTATATCTCTTGTGTAAAGCAAGAATAGGATTGGTCCGAGAACACTTCCCTGCGGAACACCGGCGTGGATTTCTTTGAATTCTGAGTATTCAGTCTCATGTCTAACACGAAACAGTCTGTTTTCAAGGTAGGATTCCAGTATTTTTTATAATTTTGTCGGTAGGGTTGTCCTTAATTTATACCTTAGACCTTTCTACATTTGTATACCAATATGCAGGAAAAGACTTTGTTTTTTGTCGAACCATAAAAGATTTTGACGAAGGTCTGAACAATATGTTGTGACAATGTCATTTTCAATATTTCGCTGCCTAAAGCCCACATTTTGGGGTTATTAATTTAAAGGATGGGATGGGATAGGGTATTAAACGATACGACCAGCGGATTGTAGCCTTCTTATATGTTTTTGATTGCAAATAAGAATACTACTTTCAAGCAATTTTAAGCATTGGCAGGTAAATGCACTGCGATAGTTTCAGCTTGTTATACAATCTTTTGTCCGGTTAATGATTTAAAAGCAAAATCGAGGGGTTTCGTTTTTAAAAGACCGCTAAATAAACCTGTTTCTGAATTTGAAGACTATGGTTACAGCGTGGGCAAATCAAGTTGGGCTAGGGTAACGATATTATCTATATGACCTCATTGCCCATATCTGTAGTACATGTTTAAAATGTTTCCAAATCTGCTCACTGCCAAGACCATTTACCAAAACAAACAATGTCTTTGGTAAAACCGTAAGGAATTCTGAAAATATTTCATTCATAACTAGTTTTTAGCCACGCTCGTCTGTAGAATATTTTGAAAACTCGAAAAAAAAACTTGATAAAAATAATTTTATAATTATAATTTTATGATAGAATGGGATAGGGTATTCATATGTTTCAATTTGCCTTTTCATATGTTTTAATTTAAACTTTAAGATTTATTTAAATAAGTAACTACATACATAAAAATAGAGCACCGCGTTTTATCAACGTTTCTTCACCCTCTTTTTGATTTTTTCTCGCTTGACAATAACGGTATCTATAATTTTCACTACGTCATTGTTAAAGCACGATGCCACCCTTTATGTACATGTATATCTCAACATCTGCTGGTAACTCAAAAGAGCAAAAATGTGCACCTAGTACCAAAAATAGAAATGAAATCCTACATTATAAATACATGGGATAATAACCTTTTTTATTACTAAGTTAGCTTCGCAGAAAGGTGACATATGCACTACAAATATGTGCTACAAACAGAAATGAATTAGCACACGTTAAACAAACAATTATTTGCATTTATATATAGATATAAAGAATATAATGAGAATTGCATTCTCACCTGCTTGAATTGCATGAATTGGATCCGAATTATTTGTTTCATAGATTTGAATGATTGATGAGGTTTAGTAGATTGATGTCGATTTCTAATGGGTTAAATTATAGTCACTAAATTAGTTAAGTCATTTCGTGGACTGGCTTTAATAGATTTGTTGCTTTTAACGACGATAAATAAGTAGTTCACGGCCAAAAATGGAAAGAGTGCGCATTTATAATAAGAAACAATGAAATGTATCAACATTGCATACCTACATACAAACAAATTTGTTAGTGTATATACTATGCATATTTTGTTGTATAAATATGCTTTTTAATAATTATATCTAAAATAACTAAAAATAATTTAAACGGTTATTAATAAATGTGTATATGTTTCCAAAGCACACAAAACAAATTTTTCTGACATGCTACCGACTAAATCCGTTATTCGTTTACTTTAATAAAACTGACGAACCTTAAAGTTTAATCGAAATTATGATTTTCCTCGATACAGATACATAATCAACAATTTATTTTGTATCGGGTTTCCCAACAGGGACGCTACAAAAGTTGAGCGACAGGGACAGCAAACGACGCCATATTTCTTGCCACTCTTTTGACATTTCTCTTCAGTAAGGTTTGCCATTTCATGATGGAAAGATATACGATCCAACAACGAGTCGATGTTAATAAAATTTACAACCGAAATTCGGAGTCAGTGGCCTCAACGTTAAGAGCGCTACGTGCAATTTATGGTCGTCATAATCGTCCTAGCAGATCAACAATTGAGCGTCTAGTGGAAAAATTTGAATCCACAGGCACAGTACAAAATGTTCCCGTGGCAGTGAGACAAAGAAGTGCCCGTAGTGCTTCAGATTAAGAAAGCCCAAATATGTCTCTCACAAGCGTTGGGCATCTCTGTGACGTCGTTGTGTAGAATTTTGCGAAAAAATCTTGGCCTACATCCTTACAAGATTAAATTGACGCAAGAACTGAATCCCCTTGACCACCAGAAGCTGAGCAAAAAGTTGAAAATGATTCGGATTTTTATCGAAAAATCATCTTCAGCGATGAGGCTCATTTCTGGCTGAATGGCTTCGTCAATGAACAAAATATGCGGTATTGGTCAGGCAACCATACACACGTACTCCATGAGTCATCATTGCATCCCGAAAAAATTACGGTTTGGTGTGGTTTATGGGCCGGCGACGTCATTGGGTCGTACTTCTTCCGTGACGATCAAGACCGGCACGTTACTGTGAATGGGAATCGCTGCCGTTCAATGATAACCGTATATTTTTGGCACTAATTGGATGTTATGGACTTGGAGGACATGTGGTTCCAACAGGACGGCGCCACAAGCCACACAGCAAATGCCACAATCAATTTATCGGAAACCAAGTTTGGAGAACGTGTTATCTCACGAAACGGTCCAGTCGCTTGGCCGCCTCGGTCGTGCGATTTGACGCCGTTCGACTATTTCCTGTGAGGCTACGTCAAGTCTATAGTCTATGCCAACAAGCCAGCGACGATTGATGAACTTCGTACGAGTATCGAACGTGAAATTGCAGCAGTATCGGCCGATTTATGCTGGCATCAAACGTACTTTCACAGGAATAAAGAATTTCATTGATATCCAAAACCGTTTTTGTTTGTAGCGCTCTTATTCAAAAACCCTTTATCTTTGTAGATCATAAGATCTTCCGTTCTCTGTTATAGAACGTAGGTGGACACTGGGCGACTTCAACTTTGGCAAGGCACAGTCTTTGTAAACTTGATATCAATTGTGGCTATTTGTCCACTCATTATATAAACATTTGGAAACAAAATGTTAAGATCATTCGTTAATGGGCCGTGGTACATAAGAAACAAAGATTTTCGAATAATGTTTTTCCGCGGTTAAAGCATAACGGTCCTCCAAATTCATCATGAAAAAAATTATTGCGGTGTCTTGAAAGAACCAATGGCGAAAAGACTTTGGAGCTTCGTTTTGCCGACGCACATTACGCCTAACTGCTCTGCGCACACTTTGACATCTTTACTTGCTCAGCGGTTTCAACTTCTGCTCCAAAAATGTAAAGAAATGATTAAAATTATCGCTAAAAATATCATACTCCACAACCCCTTTCAGAGAATAACAAAGAAAACAAAATATACACACTTTTTCCAACCTTTGCTTTGCCTACGGCCGGCTCGGGCTTTGCAGTAACTTTACGGCAATATTTTACGTTTTTATAACCTATCACATAGGGGTGTAATAGTTTTAATACAAACATAGAGAAATAATTTAGCGAGATTAACCTCAAAGTATAAAGTAGCTGTGTCGATTTAGCCATGTCTGTCTGCCCGTCCATCGCAAGTTTTTTGGGCCTTAGATTTTGAGCTAAAAGAAGTGTTAACCTTTAACCTAACTATTTAGACAATTCAATATCTATATTTCGTCTATATAAAGTTTTTTGTCACGCTTACTTTTTGGGGTTTATTCAGAAAAAAGTTTTTCGGTTAAATTTTTAAATATTCGAAAAAAAAATTTGATGCAAAATCATTGGTGATTATGATAATATAAACATTTCGTCTATAGATCATTTTATATTATATATGTATGCCCTCTATACCATAACATATGCAATAGAAAACGAGTATTAGGCGCACGACTGGGTCGTACCCAACTTTCTCTTTCACAGCGAGTTGGGCGTTAGATCAAATGCCAAGCATGGGAGATATTTTGGCCAAAATACACAATATTATTCATTTCGATAATTGATGCTTAAACCTTAAAATTATAAAAATAACGCCGAAATGTGATTATACGAACGTTTAATTCAAAATTTGACGGAATCGGTGTCTATGTGAAATAATGATTTTCCGATATTACACAAAACAGAAAATTCTGTTTGGGGATAGTTGGGCCAAAACTATTTGTGTGGAATTGTTGCAAGCAGTAATATAAATAAATTTTTTTTTTCATTTGAGAATATAGTTTGTATGGCCTAGTTGCAAAAATCCTTGTATGGATTTTCTCGAAAGTAACATGATAAGCAATTTTGTTGGAACGAATATGCTTTGCTTATATTTAGTTGATATATAAAGTTTAAACAAAATCGTTAGTGTCATTTCCTAGAAAATGTGGGTTATGTTTAATTTTTATTTGGCAGGCACCGTTAAAATAATGGCTAAAAGTACAAAAAAACCCTGGATACGATGTTTGAAGAAAATCGGTCAAGCCGTTCAGGAGAGACTATTACGCGCAGATGGACCGACTGACTGACTGACCGACGGACGTTAATTCAACAACCGCTTTTTTGGATTCCGGTATCATCGTAATCAATCAAAATATCGAGGTCAGGAATTTTTACGAAAACAATACTTCTCTTTGTAAGAGAAAGTTAAAAACGTTGTATTTTCGTCGTTTAAGAATGTAATGTTATATGATATTCAACGATTCGCACAGCGGCTTGTAGCATTCTCATATATTTATACCATATCTCATAGGGGTATATAAGTTTTGATACATAGTTGTAACATAGAAAAACAAATGAGCTAGGTATACCTCAAAGTCGATTTAGCCATGTCAGTCCGTCCGTCTGAACGTCACCAGTTTTTGGGCCTTAAGTTTTGAATTAGGATGATGAAATTCGGTACACGTGTTTGTTGTTGCTCCCAGCAGAACAAGTGCAAAAATTTTTGAAATCCGCCCACTGAGAAAAACATAGTTTAAGACCAAACCGTTAGAGATTTTGAAAAAGCTGCGCCCACTTTTTGGGGGCGTTTTATGTAAAAAAACATTTTTCGGTAAAATTTTAAACATTTCGGAAAAAAGTTTGATGCAAAATAATTGTTTTTTTGTAATATAAACATTTCTTCAATATATCAGGAGGAGAAAAACGTTGTTTTTGGTTTAGCCATACAAGTTTTTGATAAATTGTCTGAACAATATGTTGCGACAATTTCAATTTTAATATTTCTTTGTCATAAAACCCAAATTTAAGGGATATTAATTTTAAGGATGGGATGGGATAGGGTATAAAACGATCCACACAGTGGATTGTAGCCTTCCCATATGTTTTATTTTCAGGTTGAAGCTCAGCGCCAGGCAAAGCTACATTGCGATAGGTAACACTGAATTCATATGGTTGAACTGGTGCGTCAGCCAACATAACACGCCAAAGAGTGATTGTTTTTTAGCCATAAACCTTTGGATTTAGCCTTATAATAGTAAATTGGGCTATAAATTGCGGAAGAAGCCGAAACTCTCAAAAGATAATTACCTTCCAAATAATTATATATGCTCGACGTAAAAAAGGTAGATAAGTAGCATATAATTACACGCGGAAAAAAAAATGAATGTCGTGGAATATCAGTTCTCAGTTAAAAAGGCTAGTCTGATTCTCTAGGAAAGGACTGATGTTTTAGTTGACGACCATGCTCTACGAAAAACGACAAGGTAATTTTTATCTTCACCTTGAATATATAAACACCTCAAAGATAAGGTGCCACAGAACAACTGGATGCTTTAAGCTACGACGAAGCAGACATTACTGCCATTCAAAAAACACAATGAGAGAGGAGGATAAATACGTGTGGAATTTGTACGGCTCATGTTAAAGTGAGCAGAATTGGAGAATATTGTGATCACGATTTGAAATATGAGACAGACTAAGGCAAAAAGTCGAATGCTTAGAAGAAAGCAACGAAAGCAATCTTGCACAACTCATCAAATTCACCAACATATGCTTTCATGATCCGATGGAGGTACAAGTCGACATCACTAAAGACTGATCCCACTATCGTTTTAACAGAGCTAATGAGCGATAGTCGAAAACAGTGGATTTCGAAAATTTTTACAATTGTTTTTTAGCCACGGATCCTATATACCGAATATAAATTTCCTATCACAAAATTAAAGGCCTACAAATCGGTGACATACAGATAGACAGACGAACGGATGGACGGACGGACGAACATACCCCTATGGATTGTACAAAACTCCCGAACTAACACCAGAGACACAATCCCATAAATTGGATAGAACGTCATCATTGAAAGATATAAATTTGAGATAGTACTTCGGCTCCGCTATAAACTTTGACAACAACATCTTGTCAGAAATTAAATGAAGAAAAACTTTTGCCAACCGCTGTTTCTTCGGGATAAAAAGAAGAAGTAGTAGTAACGCTCTTACTACTAAGGAGATGCTATATAAGACCCTGATCATCTCAGTCCTACATTACTGCGCTGAAGTATGGACCATATCAAAAGCGGATTAAGAAATCCTTGGCCATGGAGTCGAAGGTTCAACCAAGAACTATACGAGCTGTACAGCGACATGCCCCTGGTCAAAAAACTCCCCATTGGACGTTTACGATGGAGAGGACATGTAGAACGAATGGACACCAGTGCTCTGGCTCGCAGAGTCTTCGATTCCCAGTCAGACGTCGGACAGAGAGCATTTGTTTTGTGATCGGCTACTTTCCATCCTGATGTGCTGATCCCTTTTTCGTCATTGTCTTTAAGCGTTTCAGCATTCCTGTTTTAACAGTAATTCACTTCTGCTAATTCTAGTAACATTATATTAAAAACGTTAGCCATTGGGAACTAGGTTGCAACTCTGCATGTTGTTGCGGGTATTCAACGGCCTAGTCATTTTCATAGTTATGTGTACATCAAGGTTTCTTCATCTTGTCGCAAAAAATCATAAGGGTTCTGACGACCTTCAGTTAACCGCCCCTATTTCCTGACGGCCTTTTTTTAAACAAAATATTTATTTATAGACAATTAATTTAGGTACTTAAATGACCTTTTCTACTACACGTCAAATAAATGTTACCAAATAACAAACAAAATTTAAAATGTTGCAGATTTTCATAATCACTTTCCTTAGCTTCGAATTAATATCTTATATCATTTTGCAGATTTGTTACAAGACATGTGATGATCCAAACACGGATGTTTTTCTGGTAAGACTTGGAAAGAAAAATAATTCGCATAATAAAAAGAATTCTATTGAAATCGAACTACGTACACCAAAGGAGACAACTAACATCTATGCACAAAAATGGTCAAAGGAAACTCAAGTCGATGAAGCTGCCCTGGATGCAAATTTTAATGCAAAAAAAGTAAAGGGTAAGAAGGGTAAAAAAGGAAAGAAAATGTAAATTGCTTAGGAAAAGAAAAATAAACCAATAAATTTATGTATCGACATTTCTAGTTCTTTATGGTGCTCACATTTTTTGTTCATACATCAAAATTGGTTTCGTTCGTGTTCGTTAAATTTCTGCTCAAACGATTTCACCGAACTTCGTAATTTTTTTTTAATTATTGGTTTTGAATATATTAATAGCCATTTGTGGTATAAACATAAAATTAACTATACATATTTGTAGGTTAAGCTGATCATACTATCGAAATTGGTTCTTTTACTTTTTCAGATCAGATAATAATAAATTTGCTAAATATAGATCTATCTGTGATCGGAATAGCTATCGCTCAAAATTTCAACTTATATACCTTCACATAGATATAAAAAAAAAGCAAGTGGACAATAGAATAGTGTCCGAAGAGATCTTATTATACTCAATGACATACACGTAAACGCAAATTGATAATTTGAAACACAAATAAAATTAATAAAAACAAAGAAATTTGAATGAAAACTAAAATTTATTCAAATGTAAAGGTTATTAATTATTATATTGTATCAAATGTAAATACTTTTAAAGAATTAATTTATTTTTGATCTTTGTTTAGTTGCATTACTTTAAACGACACAGTTATTAATAAAACAATTTTTCGCTTATTATTGTTATAGTTGTTTGGAGTTGAGTTTCTTACATAACAAAGAATTATTGAGGAAGTAATATCGATAACTTAGCCCATAGGGGTATATATGTGTATATATGTTTTGAAGCATAGGTTGTAACATAGAGTAATTATTTAGCTTTTTGCCAAGCTTCTTACCTATTTGGAAAAGTTTCTGAACATGATATTTAGAAAATCTGAACATCTGTATATCGTCCATATAACATTTCAACAGTTTTTGGGGCGTTTTCTGTAAAAAGCGGTTTTCGCTAAAATTTTTAGAAAATTAAAAAAAAAAATTTCGATTTAAGTTAATATGAATACTTAATCCTTTGGTCATTGGTCATTCTAACCCACGCCCACTTTTTGGCGTTTTCCTACAAAAATCATTTATATACCCTACCCGTAGTAGGGTTGTTTTTTTGTCAAACCATACAAGGTTTTAATAAACTTTATGAACAATATGTTGTCACAATATCATTTTCTAAATTACATCGCCATAAAGCCAACATTCTTCGAAAAATCGTCTGTCCCGTTTGCGTTGACCGGCTATTGAGTCGAAGATTCAAGCAAGAACTATACGAGCTGTACAGCGACATGCCCCTGGTAAAAAAAAACTCCACATTGGACGTTTAAGATGGCTAGAACATGTACAACGAATGGACACCAATACTCCGGCTCGCAGAGTCTTCGATTCTCAGCCAGACATCGGACGCAGTGGAGGAAGACCTCGCCTTAAGTGGGGCGCACAAGTAGAAAACGAACTCAACCAACTTGGAGTACGCAATTGGAGGTAGTTAGCTAAGGACCAGGCTATTTGGAGAGGCATGTTGGTTCTTATTCAGACAGTTCATCTAAGTATTTTCTGGTTCAACAAAAAAACACTTTTTTATGCTATGGGATAGGCTTTACAAAGCGTTTTTCTCAATCAGTTATTATCAACGCCCACTTATTAGATTAATATTATTAATAACTTTCTCTCATATCACTGATGTCAAATCAATTTTATTCTGGACATCGTCTTTCAACACGATACAGTTCATCGACGAAAAAATACGATTCAATCACACCTCCGGAATTTATGCAAATTAAGTCTCTTAAAGCACATGTGGGTTTGTTGCTTTCCATCATAAATGCATATTATGATTTTTAAAATGAGATCAAATTGAAAATGAGCTTCAACGAAAAATCACTTTTTCAGGATAGTTGGGTTACGACAGTAATATGGAAGGAACGAAGGAGGAGCATGATAACTGATTTATTTAATTTTATACACTTTTGTATTACTATTTATTTATGTTAATTACTTGACATTTTTTTTTAATTACAATATTCAATGTCTTCCTAATTTCACTTTATTAAGCCACCAGGGCTCGTGAAATTAACCGATTTGGAACTTTGTAATAAAAGCTCCCTGCTCAACATATTATTCACAATGGTCGAGTGCACTCTGTGGACAGCTGCCCATCGGCGAAGATGCTGCATCCATCCCACAGATACATCCAAGCGATATACACATAATAATTGTTTATCTACATTTGCGTTGTGCCGAGCAACGATCACCGCTGCGCGAGACCATTTCACTAACTTAGTACTCCAACGACTTTCTGACGTTCAACATGGCGAACAATGTTTTAATCGAAAACTGTTGGAAGTAAAAAGTCTTTGGCCAGCTTCAAACAAAGTACAGTTCTCTGTCCAACAGGTGGCTCTAAGAGAGAATCCATATATGTGCGATGTATTTGTCGGTTGCTCATAGTGCGGATGAAAAGTGACTTTGTAAACCGGACTTCAGCCATACAAAGAGATAAAAACCATTTCGATCGTGCACCTACCTAACGCTAACTGAAAAAGAGCTTTGCTCACAGTGTTTTGAGCTTTTTTCAGAGGTTTATCAGCATTTGTGCCGGTTAGTAGTGATAACTAAGATCAACTGATAGTTCTGTTGTATTTGTTTACTGTTACAAATAAATCCAAAATGCAAAGCTTGCAATCGAATTAAAAATGAAAATAAACAAAATAAAATTCATCTACCACGGAAGTTTTGCTTAAAGTAGAAAGTAAAAGGACTTTCGAAAATATTTTTCCGTCTATAATCAAAAAAATATAAATACTTGTTTTTAAATAACATTTTGACCCTTCCTTGCCAGAAGATGATTCGGATTTTTGTTTGCGGTTGCATTCTATCGATGTTTTTTACAAACGCAAATACCGGTAATAATTTGCGAAATAAAAATGGTAAGTGCTATTGTTTTATTTTCGATTGTAAGCAAATAGGTAATCATTGTTATTGATCGTGTGAGAAAAATGCAGTTATGTTTTAAGTAATTAGACTGTTTTACATGTGAACATACACATTAGTGTCAAAGGCAATGCAAACCTATTGGAAACATTTATTTTAGTAATTTACCTTAACCCATTTTTTTGGTAAAAGATTAGATAAACACTTTATTTTTTACGTCTCTTGAAAGGAATTAATTTTTATTAGGCGCCTTACGTTTTTGCTTGCCAATACATGTGGCTGCCAGCTTCTACTCATGCTCTTGTAAACAAATAAGTGGTAGTAGATGAAAGCGGAGGTAAATGCCTGAGGGATCCGCAAGTGGTACTCGCCAATGTGTCACAAACCATAGGAAATACAACGATTGAAATTTTGTTGTGTTTGAAGTGTAAATTGAGTAAATTGACCACATTAAGGGTTCATGGTGCCCACAGTATCGTGTTTTGTCATGGATGATCGTAGGAAAAATAATGAACTCAACGGCGTTCTATAGAGCATTTACAATGGAATGTGTTTCAATATATCATATTAAAAAGATATTATGTATGCATTGTACAATTATTGTACATGTACATAGTTACATTTATGGTAAGTATTCAAGTTTTTCTTGATCGGTAAGTGAGTCAAAATGTATTTCGTTAAAAAAATATAAAAAACGGTAGATGACGGGTTTTAGGTAACTTTTTAGTGCATAAGGACACAAAATATATTTTATTCCTTAACACGTATTATAGCATTGGAGTGGCTCCTCCATGCAGTTAAGGTTCATTTAAAAACAAGTTTGTCAAGGGAATTGGTTGTATCCATATAATTATTTTTGTTGCCATGAAGTGAGAAAAGTATAATCGACTTATTATCACAAATAACAAGAAATATCGGGTGGACCTTTAAAAGTCGCCTTATTTTGTAAAACCAATTTTTGAATCGACAGTCAATGCCATTTTTAAAAATTGTAACGCTACTGATATACAATATGACTTACTATTATAATAGTCAATATCGTAAACAAATGGATACGTATTTTTATTGTTTACCTTATCAAATTGGGGATTTACATTTTGATATATACTTTTTAACATTGAGAAATAATTAATATAAACATATTGTTAAGTAAAAGTCTATCTCGTTATGTCCGTTTGTTCGTACGTCCATCTTTAGGTATATTACCGATTCTTAGGCTGTGTTAAATTAATTAGTGATGTGTCAATTTGAATTTTCGTGAGTTACACTTAAAACGAATTAACTCGAGTTGATTTTACTCTTACCCGAGTTGGCGTAATAATAAAATACAAAACTGTTTTAAATCGAGTTGTAGAAATGATGTGGTTTCGGTTTCGGAAGCAAACACACAAACAGCGGCAGGTAGTCGTTAGTAGTGCCCCAGTGAGTCGTGTGTATAACTATCTCTTTTTGTAAAAAGCAACATCCAGAATTTCACTTATAGTGTAGCCAATATTGTAATAATAGTACCTATATTATCAGAACTTGGAACATATCTTGGGTTAAATGGTTTCTCGCATCCCTTTGAACACTTTTGTAGGAACTTTCTTTTAAATTGTACAGTACCTGTGATACATAAAACGGGGCAATGACATTTGTTGTTATCGCTGTAGCTTTTGTCCGTGCACAAAACAGCGGCTTGCAGATTTTCGAATCAAAGTACAGTTCTTGGTTTAAGTTTAATATGCAATCAAGCGAATTAAACGATTGATGGTGGAAAACAGTGATATTGTTGTCTTTGCTGCTTTAAAATGCTTTTGATCACCTGCTGTCGATCTCCTTTTAATAAATGAGTCCAAGCCTTCTGACGATTTTTCGTTTTTGAAATTTTGAAGGGAATTGTGACTACATGTATTTAGTCAACTATTTAATCGTGTGTCGATAGGGTGGTAGTGCAAGAAACCGATCGAGCTCCAGACAACGAATAAGTTACGCTCCCTCCTAGTATAAACGAAGTTAGTATTGCCATTAACTACAAACTCAACAAATTTCACACAGAATATTTGCTCTGTTTTCCTGCTTTTTGTACAGCATTCGACTTTGAAAAGCAGAATATGACTATGGTTAAGCAAGTATATAAACTTATAAGTTAAGAGTTTTGATACCATTTGTTTCGCTATACTAACTAGCATCAGTTTTTTAGATGCATTCTTTGTCGTATCTCCACTAAGAGCGATTCTCTCATAGCTATATGTATATAGTTACCCTTAAGGCACAACGCTGAACCTGGAGGGTCAGTTCCAATTTATGAGATACCCCTAGGAGACGCATTCATCCGTATCCGCTACGGGACTGTGCGATCCCGTGGAGTTTCCCTTCATTTATCACAATCTCTGTTCAAGAGGCCTGACTAACTATTGAGCTTTCCAGATGATCTGTCGCTTTGTCGCTATTAACTCCGGCATAAATGGCGTACCATGCAGTGACTTTGATTGGATTTAATGGCTAAACAACGTTTTTCTATTTTGTTAGGAAACCAGCCCAAAAAAGTAGAAAGTGAGCGTGTTTGAAAATGGTTTATAGGCGAAAAGTCTGACATTTTTTTTCAAATTCATAAATTTTGTTTAATAGTTAGATTGTCTAAATATCTAATTCGGAGGATTTTTTAAAATTTCTTACACTTTGACAAAAAACAACGTTATTCTAAAAAGGGGCATGGCAGTGGGAGGATTTCAAAAATATTGATTGTATTTACTACGATTTTATTAAAAAAAAAACTATTTTCATAGAAATTGTTAAGACTTATAATATAATATTTTATAAATACATCCATCTAATCTACTCCCACTTTAGGGGCGTTTTCTTACAAAAACGATATGAAAAAAATTGATTTTTGTCGAACTATAAAAGATTCATATATCCGCCCACTGCCACTCCCACTTTTTAGAGAAACGTTGTTTTTGGCAAACGGTATGACATTTTTAGAAAGACATATTTAGACAATCCCAAAACCTATATTTTGTCTGTACAAAGTATTTTGCCGCGCGTATTTTTAGTGGCGTTTTCATTAAAAAAAACTTTTTCAAACAGTCCATAGATCATTTTAGCCCACGTCCAATTTTCGGGTTAGTTTTCTAAAAAGAACTATTTGTATATAATAGCTTCATAGCATATGCCATAGAAAAAAAACACCTTTGTCGATCAAAAAAGGAAAAAATGGTGAAAACACTATTTTCTATATTTCATCCCCATAAAGACAACATTTTGGGAATATGAGTTTTAAGAATGCAATCGGATAGGGTATTCAACTATTCGTACAACGGATTGTAGCCTTCTCATATGTTCGTAGTTGATTTACTTCCTGCACTTTGTAACAGAATATATTGAGGTCTTTCGTTATTATGTTTATTTTGCAATCAACAGCTCGTATAGTTCTTGGATGAATCTTCGTCTCCATAGCCCGTCAACGCAAGCGGACAGAAAATTTTTCGAAGAATTTTCCTCTCAAACCGACCAAGGATTTCTTCATCCGCTTTTGAGACGGTCCATGCTTCAGCGCCGTAGAGCAGGACTGGGATGATCAGGGTCTTATTTAGGATCTCCTTAGTAGTTCAATGAGGGCACATCAGTTGCGCTTGCGGCCTATATAATGGCTTGTTGGCATCGTTGCCAGTGTGCTTCGACATTCGATGCTGGTGGTATGGTGTTAATCGAGAGCTGAAGGGATATGCGTTGCGCGAAGGTCTTGGCTGTCTCTTGCGACTGCAGTCTTTCGACATAAAATTTTTTCACAGTATTTCTGGATTTTTGTGGCGTGGTGGATACCCGCATTTTTACCTTGGCTGCAACAAAGTTGTGATTGGAGTCGGTGTTAGCTCCTCGGAATGTTCGCAAGATAAAACACATCTCAATAGGTTGAATAACATGCTATCAAATTCGATTATAAACTTTAAAAACCATGCAGTAGAAACTTATCTGCATAGCATAACCGCTGGAAAAGAATCGAATTATTCGCTTTGGAAAGCCATTAAATTCATTAAACGGCCAAAAAACGCTGTGCCACCAATTTGGGTAACTCAAGTCAAAAAGCAATAAAGAAGAATTAGACGTTTTTACCGCACATCTTGAGGAAACATTTAAACATGGTCCAGAAAACACTAGATTTTTCGAAACTACAACCGATAGTAATCTAGTTAGATATGCAAGTATTGCCGAGCTTTAACGGGAAATACAGAAATCAGGAGAGCTTCTTAAAATGTTTCCCCGAAAAGCATTAAGAAAACTCCTCTATATTGTAAATGCAGCAATTAGATTAGAATACACACCAAGTAAGTGGAAAGTCGCGAAGTGATTATGGTTCTCAAACCAGGAAAATCACCGAATGAAATAAAATCGTACAGACCCATTTCACTTCTTCCAATAATTTCAAATATTTTTGAAAGGATATTACTCGGTCGCTTACACCCCGTTATTGATCAGAAACGCCTTTTACCTGACCATCAATTTGGCTTAAGAAGTAAACATTCGACTGTGGACCAAGTTCATCGAATTACTGATGTGATTGAGAAAGCTTTCGAAGAAAAGAAAATTTGCTCAGCCGTATTTCTTGACGTGTCGCAAGCTTTTGACAAAGTTTGGCATAGAGGCCTTCAATGCAAGCTAAGACAAGATCTGCCTGAAAAATTATATAAACTCCTCGTGTCGTATCTTGAGCATAGACTTTTCCGTGTGAAATTTATAAACGAATATTCGGATTTCAAAGAAATATTGGCAGGACCTTGGACCACTCTTGTACCTCCTATTTACACATGATATCCCACAAACTAAAGATACAATAGTTGCCAGTTGGCACAACAATAGAGGAAACAAATATGAAATTACAAAACGCTCTTAACGAGCTTAATGAATAGACAAAGTCCTTGCGGATTGCACTTAACGAGAGCAAATCGATTCATGTAGTTACGGTTCGTGTCCCTTTTGCAAATGAAGCGGAATATCTCGGAATGACACTCGATTGAAAATTTAAAATGTAAGTCGCATGTAAAAAAGAAATGCGAATAACTTAAAAATAAATACAGGGAATTGTACTGGTTGCTCGGAAAATATTCGAAGCTTATCCTTGATAACAAGCTACTATTATACAAGCAAGTGCTAAAGCCGGTCTGGACATATGGCATACAACTATGGGGTTATACCAGTGAAACGAATATAAATATTTTACAAACTTTTGAAAACAAAATGTAAAGATCATTCGTCAATGCGCCGTGGTAAATAAGGAATGAAGATCTATTCAGAGATCTAGGCATTCCTGCGGTTAAAGATGAAACGTAAAATTTTGCCCGCAAACATAAAAATCGTTTATTGGGACACGTTACACAATGGTCCTCCAAATTTGACGAAACAAATTTATTGCGGCGTCTTCAAAGAACTAAGCCCTTAGATTTGGCCCCATAATAACAAACTGCGCTATAAATTGCGGAAAAAGCAGGAACTCTCACAGGAAAGTAACCTGCCAAACATTCATTAATCATGATAAAAAAACTTGCTAGATAAGTCGCATACTTAGTTGCAATACAAATACAAAAAGGGGGGTGGTTTTAGTTAGGGTTAAAGTCCCACACTATTTTGGGCACGTGCTCATCGTGTCTTTTGAGATTTCCACCAGCCCTCGGAAAAAAAGATGTTGACAAGAGCAATTCTTCGTTTAATTTCTGACGAGATGTTGTTGTCAGAGTAAATAGCGGAGCCGAGATAGATAAAGTGTTGTACCACCTCAAAGTTATATCTGGTGACGTTCTGTACAATTCGTCGATGTTGTGTGTCCTTTCGTGTTAACAGAATATACTTCGTCTTGCTCGCATTTACTACTAAACCCATTTTTGCCGATTCTTTCTCTATACTAGCAAACGTGGCTATGACATTACGTTGGGTCCTATACCAATGCTGTCAATATCGTCGGCGTATGCTAGCAGTTGTACCTATTTTTGGATAATTGTGCCTCTAGTGTTGGCTCTTGAGTTTTTTACAATTCCATTAAGAATCAGCGCATAGCCCTGCCTAAATCCGATCGAATGTGTCGGTGAGGTCGTTTTCGACCCCGATGGAGCAGCTTAAATTCTATATCGTCATCCTACACAAACGGACAAGTTTGGGCGGTATACCAAAGCCTAAATCCTTTTTGGTAGGATCTTTTAAGCGATGTTGAGCAGACAATTTTGGTCTCAATTTTGTGAATCAGGCAAATGATGCTGAGGTTTCATTCATCAGGCATACTTTGTTCCGATCAGATTTAACTTATGAGTTGGTAGATGTTACTTACCAAGTCATCTCCGCCGTCTTTATAAAGCTCAGCGAAAGGCCTTTATATCCGTCAACCGTATTAAGCTTGAGTTCAGATATTGCTATCCTCACTTAACTCAAGTCGGATGGTTGGTAGTTTTCGCTGCCGTTGCCAATATCGAATAATGCATTCTGCCTGACAGAGGAATGTTCTCTGCAGAAGAATTTCTTCATCTCGACAGGATTCTGTTCGAGCCTTGTATCACTGGCTTTGACGTTTAACACTTTGGTAAAACTTGCAATCATTGTTCCTGGAATGGAACATCTTTATATCCTCGATCGCGCGCTTTTCTATCGTCATTGCAATCTTTAAAATTATGATCTTCTGTACATTTGGGACAACCTTTTTTTAAATTTCACTCCCTTGCTGATTATGTCTACTTGTAATTGTAACATTTTTTTATAAATTTTTCGAACACCCTGTATTTTTTCCCATTCAATGTTTATAAGCTTTTTCTCCATTACTATAATGTATCCGTCCTTGTTACTGCGTTGTATTTTTCTGACTTAGTTGATTTGAAACAGCAATACATTTGACGTAGTTGGTTCGTAAATCGATTTGTTTCTTTTTTTTCTATTCAATTTTGGTGTCAGCGTAATTGTCGCGCATACCGCAGACTAATAACGTCGACTTAGTTTGTGGCAAACTAACTTTCAACTTAAAGATTTTGTATCCGATTTCCAATACGGCTTTATTTCTAGCAGATCTACATCCACAAGTCTTTTATTAATGACTAACTTTGTTACATATAAATAATTTTGAATTTCTCCGACACATTGTGATTATCAAATTGATGGTTCTTTCCTTTCACGTAATATCTAAGTGTTATCCTTGATATTAAATTTACTTTTCTGTTCATCAAGTTCTTTGCTAAATCTTCGCCTTCATAGCCCGTCAATGCAAACCGGACCAATGATTTCCCAAAGAATTTTTCGCTCAAAGCTACCAAACTTTTTTTCATACGCTTTTGATATCTTTTGAGCATAGTTTTGTTGCATTAAATTATCTATTGCCTCCACTTATAATTATGTAGCAATATATTCTAAATATCATCATACACAACCATGAACATGCAAAAATTAAAGAAATCAGCTCTAAAGCTTTGATTCGTAAGTATATCTTTACAATTTATTCCAACGACGATTTTTACAGTTCAACAGTGAATGCCAGGGTCAACATATGTTTTTATATAATATATGTTACTAAATATTTATGAAGCCGATCGCCTAAAGCCCAATTAAAAAAAAACGTATTAGCATATTCGTATACATTATCTTTATCTGTAACTGAGTGACTTGCTGTGGATCATAAATTCGCTCATGTGTTCCCATATATTAATTTAAGAAGTTGAATGTACCTTCTTTTCTTTTTTCAAATGTGAGTTATAGCAAAACATTTATAGCGCAGACGTTTTTCCCAAAGTCTTTTAAAAATATTTTCTTATAATATTTTTCTGCTTTTAACAATCTTATGATTTGTTAAGCGGACCCAACTTTTGAGAAATTATATCATTATTCTGGCAGAGTAGTTAAGTATGTTTTTAACTTAAATGATAAAAAAATTCATTAAAAACTAGCCTATTTATCAACTACTTAACTAACTTACTGGCCCTATGCGGGTAGTCTAAATTAAAGAATATGAAACAACTTGATTCTAATGCCTTTCAGAGTAATTTTTATATGTATCATTGTTTATATCACATTGCTATTAAATCAAGTAAATTATTTAACATATGCTGTCAACTTTGTTCTTATAACCGGCATTTTAATTGTGAATGATTGAAATAGCTTCATAACACGCCCTATCGGGTTTTTCTTGACCGATAGGTAAAATAAGTGAAATAAGTGAAAAAAAAACGTCTTTTATGTTAAACCATAAAGAATTTTGAAAGGGTGTGTGAACAAAATATTTCGATAATGCCTTATATACATTGCATCCAATGCAGCTATTAGATTTCTCTGTAGAGAATAAGTCTAACAATTTCAAAAATTAAGGCACTTCCAAAAAATGTGTTTACTCTAACCATAGGAAAAGTGTCTAAAAAAGATATTTTTTTAACTTGACAATATCAACTTCAATTGGTATAAGCTTGAGGATTGCTTCTAAACATGCAGTTGTGGACTGGTACGCATGGCTCCTGCATTCTCCTTATAATTCGTATTTATTATTAATTCGTCAAGAAAATTGGGATTTGACATAGGTATGGCAACATAATTCGGTTATTATCCAGTTGCTTGTGTCCGTAAATGTAACACCGATTTTATGTACACAACATAAGTCAGTTGATAAAATGCCTTGGTGCCCTAAATGATCCGCAGAGTATATACATTTAATAATTTTTTATTGAAATAATTTCTGAAAAACAGAATCCTAGACCATCATCCATGTTTGTGGTATTCAAATTTTAACAGATAACAATGCATTACGAGCTATTCTATGAGCTCGTAATGCATTGTTATTGTTATTCCTCTATAACTAAGTTTTTGTATCCTTTTTATGTACATAAATAGTGATTTATTATTCAAATTTGTAAAATATAAATCAAATGTCAACTTACAATTCCTCTATATATATCATTTGTTTAATGTATTCATTTCCATAATTTCATACGCACTTCTATCGAAACGATGTTTTAAAAGTTCAATGATCCTAATAATAGCAAGTCAAGTTCAGTAGCTATACAATGGTTTTTATATGTTAAACTCGGGTTGTTAACTATTTAAAAAACATAGTTTACATAATTCTGATAGAAAACGAGTTCTGAAGTCCAAAAAAAAATTTTGAATGTTTTTGTTTTATAAATTTAGTCTAGGTATATCTATGTATGTACATTTACTGAGGGACATCAAAACTGGTTGCCAAATATTTTAATATTGACTTATTTCGCTCCCTCTAAATAGTTATTCGGATACCAATTTTTGTTAAAAAATAGATATTCTTTAAAAATGTCAACGAATTTAATGTAATCTCTAAGAGAATTTTCGGGATATAAATCATAAATTTTGTGGTAAAGTAATCAACTTTTGTATTCAGCTAATTACTTATTTACTCACTTAAATGACGCTGCAGCGCGTGGTGAATCTGGGCCGCGCAACATGCCTTCCCATTTATTTCGGTGTTTAGCTAGTTGCCTGCAGTTCCCTACTTCAGCTTCGATGAGGTCGGTCTCTACTTGGGCGCGTCAGTCACTTAAGAAGATGTACTCTACTGTGTCTATTTCCTTGCTACGAATCGGTCATACGCCATTACATATCTTATGCATGGCCTATGTCGCTGAACAGAAAAGTAACGATATTTTTTCAATAAATTGCGTTCTTTATCCTACAGGGACTCGGCTAATATTGTTGCTTGTTCATCTCGACGGTTCTGCTCTTGTGTTATACTGGTTGGTTAAAATTCCGAACATCAATCCTAGATTGACCACCTGTCGATCCATGTTTTTTCTCTTCTCATTTGCTCATTAAGCTCAACGACAGCTTTTTCAGCAGCTTTCGTCTTCAGTGCTGCCTTACGGGTATCATATTTGGCTGCCAGCATCCGTTGTAATTCGTCAAACCAAAGGGTCCTTGCTGGTACGCAAGAGAAACGGTCAGATAGAATTGGCAAAAGATGCTGGTGGTATGGTATTAATCGAAAGGTAAACATATACATATGTATGCGTTCTGTAAAGTTCATTTGCGATTGCAGTCTTTTGACGTTTTTAACTTTCTCTTACAAGAGAAAGGTATTGCTCTCAAAAAAATATTCGTAAGTTGTTCTTTAGATTTTGTTTGCGTTTTCTATAATTATACAAAACTGTGAACATCGTCCAATGAGCGCATGCTTCGTATTTGATTCTACGCCTACCTCACAGTGAACGACAAAGTTACACACGATCCAGTCGTACACTCACTCATTTTTTGGCGTTATATCTGATATACGCATTCTTAACTTGGCTGCAATGCAACGAGTAAATAGTCTGAGTCGTATTTAGCTGCTCGCGACCGGAATGACGGGACTTGTAGAATACTGGAAGCCTGCTTCTTTCGCAGTATAATCAATTTGATTGACTGTTTATTGGTCAGCAGAACATTATTATACGGCATGGTGAAGGAACCATGTGCAAGCTTAACTTTCAAGTTAAGTTATCATTGAAAACCATCATGTGAAATTTTTACTCACTATACTTACAAAGCTTATGAATTTTAAAACAAGAATATCCAAAAATATTTTAATTTTGAATTAAATTTTTTGCAGAAAACCAATTTTTGTTTTTCAATGATTGTTTAGGGATGAAAGTGCCAATTATTATTTTTCATATCCTCTCATAAATATGTTAAGTAACACGATATGTTTTTTTGTTAATTGTTACATTTGTCTAACGGATCAATTTTTTTGCATTGTTGAGAGAGAGAGGGTCGGTTATCGGTAAACGTTACTCAAAGCTTCTTTATTTGTAATTTCATGCACTTGCTATAAGTAAATTGCTGTTCAGTTAAATTTTGGACACAGCCTTGTAAAAATCTGAAATATACTCCAAAGTAGATACATATGATTAGTTTCCCCTGCTCTCGTTTATTTTTATTTTCTCGATTTTTTCTACTAACAGTCAATTGTTCGGTACGTTGGTTCAATCCCGTTTAATATTGAACAATGATCAACCATTATTTTTGTGAAGTAATGTTTGCCATTACACCGAAATGCAATTGAATTTTCCAATGATTCCTATAAGCAGCTATGAAGGTAAAATTACTTCGCAAAAATAAATCTTGATCTTACTTACTTACTTAAGTGGCACTACAGTCCGGAATGTACCTGTGCATCAACCACCATGCCTCTCCGTTTACCCCGGTCCTAAGCGCATTCCAAGTTGGTTGAGGTTGGTTTCTAGTTGTGCCCGACACTCAAGGCGAGATTTTCCTCTACTGCGTCTGACGTCTGGCTGGGAATCGAAGACTCTGCGAGCCGGAGTATTGATGTCCATTCTTTCTATATGTCCTAGCCACATTCAACGTCCAATGCGGATTATTTTGACCTGGGGAATATCGCTGTACAGCTCGTATAGTTCTTGGTTGAATCTTCGTCTCCATGGCCCGTCAACGCAAACGGGACCGAAGATTTTTCCTCTCGAATCGACCAAGGATTTTTTCATTCAGACGGTCCATGCTTCAGCGCATTACAGCGGGATTGAGATGATCAGGGTCTTATATGGGAACTTCTTAGTAGTTCGAGTGAGGGCTTTACTACTGAATTGCCTTCTTAGCCCGTGTAATTTCTGACGAGATGTTGTTATCAGAGTTAATAGCGGAGCCGCCAAGATAGACAAGAAGTCCCGTACTACCTCAAAGTTATATCTGTCAATGGTGACGTTCTGTCCGATTCGTCGATGTTTTGTCTATATATACTCAGTCTTGCCATCATTTACTGATACATTTTTGTTGCTTCCTTCGCTATACTAGCAAACGTGGCTATGGCATCAGGTTGAATCATACCAATGATGTCAATATCGTCGGCGTATGCTAGAAGTTGCACCGATTTTTGGAAAATTGTGCCGTTAGTGTTCATTCAGGAGTTTTGCACAATCCTCTCAAGAATAAAATTGAAGAAGTCACATGACAGCGCATCGCCTTGCCTAAATTCTTTTTTGGTATCGAATGTGTCTGCAACACCCAACCATCATTAACCTTGAAAAATGAAAACTCATTTTCTGAGAAAACTATGTTATGTGCTATGCTTCTGAGTTTTTCAAATTCCGGAATACAAGTTGTTATAATCATAGCTCCTTTTCTATAATTTGTAAGAACTTAAGAAGTAGTCACATTCTCGCATGCTTGTCATATAATTTCGCAGTAAAAGAGAAAGTTACGTACGACGCAGGCGTGCACCCATCACTCGTTCTTATAGTTTCCGAATTTTTGTTGCAGTGGACAACACTCAGACAGATTATTAAGATTATACCAGTATTTGATGGCTACCACTAAGAGGTCTGTCTAATAAGCACAATAAGTAATAAGTAAGTAAGTATGAGTGCTGTGACATCAACTGAGCAACGTCTACAATGTTAAGATCTCAAAACGAACAGGTAAAACTTGTGTTTTTTTTAATTTGGGTATACCTTAAAGAGTGCTTTTCTTGATTTTAATTCCAGCATTCAGCTTGATATCGAAGCGAACTCGTAGAATGTTTTGCCATAACTAGTCGTATTTTTATGAGTGTGACTAATTCAATCCAAAAAGCAGCTACTGTTTATGTTTAAACTTTAAATGCCAATATTTAAATAATAATAACATACTTGCACAGAAAATGTTAGGAGCATATAAATTTACTATTAGAGGATCGTCCAAATTTTCCAATCTCGTAGACCTAACAAATTAAAAAAAAAATTCTATTTTAGATCATTAGTAAAGGGTGATTCATTTCGAGGTTCCCTACTTTTTTAAAGAAAAAAACACAGAAAATTAAAATTTAAAGGAGAATTTTATTATCATTTGAAAGAACATTCTTTGGCATTTATTTTTTGAAGATTATGTCTATCAAATGTTGGCCGTTGCTACGTCGCAGATGGTCCATCCGTTGAGTCCAATTTTCGATCACTCGTTCGAGCATTTCGACTGGTAACTGGCGAATGACACGCGTGATGTTTTCCTCCAAGGCCTGAATCGAAGCGGGTTTGTCGGCATAAGCTTTTGACTTTACATATCCCCATAGGAAAAAGTCTAACGGTGTGATACCACACGATCTTGGTGGCCAATCGACCGGCCCAAAACGTGAAATTATGTGCTTACCGAAATGTTCTCTCAATAAGTCCATTGATTAATGCGATGTGTGGGAAGTGGCGCCGTCTTGCTGAAACCAAATGTCGTCTGTTATCATGGCACGATAACGGTCGCCATTGACGGTTACGTTCACACCAGCATCATTTTTAAAGAAATATGGACCGATGATTCCACCGGCCCACAAACCACACCAAACCGTTGTTTTTTCTGGATGAAGTGGCAGTTCTTCAATCTCTTCAGGTTGCTCTTCGTCCCAAATGCGGCAATTTTGTTTGTTTACATACCCATTGAGCCAGAAATGGGCCTCATCGCTAAACAAAATTTGCCTCGAAAACGTCGGATCTTCTTGGAACTTTTCAAGATCCCATAGAGCGAGGCGATGTCGCTTTGGAAGGTCGAGCGGCTTCAGTTGTTGCACAAGCTGTATTTTGTACGCTTTCAATTTAAGATCTTGACGTAAAATGCGCCAAGTCGTTCCATACGTCAGTCCGAGTTGCTGCGAACGGCGCCGAATCGACTCTCTACGGTCTTCGTGTACACTCTCAGCTACGGCCGCTATATTTTCTTCACAGCGTGCTGGACGTGGTGTATTCGGTCGAATATTATCCAATAATGAATGCTGGGTCTCAAAATGGGTGATGGTGTTGCGAATAGTACGCTCAGTAGGCCGATTATGTTGACCATAAATTGAGCGAAGTGCACGAAACACATTCCTCACAGAACGTGAATTTTCATAACAAAGTTGAACAATTTGTAAACGTTGTTCACGCGTAAGTCTTTCCATTATGAAATGCCAAACAATACTAAACAAAAATAACATGACAGCATGACACGACTCACACGTGATCTGTCAAAAAAGGCTATTGAAAAAAGTATCTCTACTTGGATCACCCGGTGTTTACTATTATATGCTCGTCCACATAGCCAACTAGCTCGGGAACCACTACTCAAAACATTAAACCCAGCACGCACTGAACAAAATGTCATAAAAGAAGTACAACTCGATACCCTCCATCTATTCATCAATTTGAAAGGTATTTATAGAAACGAACTATACAGAGCATATGTATTATGATCAAAATCATCCTTCAGTGCATGATGACGATAATGAATTCTCATCTAATAACAGAACAGGATCTTTCATTCGACTGTGCATCTATTAGTAAATGTCGGCGATATTGACACCATTAATTGAAATCAACCGCTAGTTAATTCCCAAATTTATAATGTCAACAAGATTGAAAATAAGACATTGACGAGCTCCTCGGCCATTTTTAGGGACATTGGACATTGATAGACATATATCTGGTCAAAAAACTAATCACCAGATAACTCAAATTGCAGTGCTAATGAAAAACAATCCTCCTGTCCGCCTTAACTGCCGAGCTCATGTTGAAACTAACCTCAATCAATTGAAGTACGTTATCGGAGGCAGTTAACTATCGACCGGGTAAATTGCAGAGGCATGTTGGTTTATACCCAGGATTGTAGCTCTGATTCTTAATCTCGCAAAGTAACGCTATTACAAATTTGATTTTATAATTAAAATCTTGAATCGGTACTGAATTCTTGTTTTACTTATTAGCCTTAATGGAAATATTGCTACAAATTTTCCAATCTCGTAGACCTTACAAATTAAAAAAAAATTGTATTTTAGATCATTAGTATTACGTTTCACGTTTGACGATAGATATGTCCATTAATATTTAATGATAATCGTTAGTTCATTATGAACTAACATTCATCGTCGATTGGCGGTTGTAATGCTAAAAATGTTATGAATTAACTGACATGAATTCGCTTTAATATTGTGCAATAGTAGTTTTTTGTTGATCAAGTCATAAGTTCTGTTATCCGTGTGAGACTGATGCGTCGAACAAGCAAAACATTTTGAAATCACTACGGCCGGCATTTCTTGGACTCGTATCCAGAATGTAGACGTAGTAGAGGAAGACCTTAAGCGAGAGACTTCTAGCTAGGTTAGGTCTAGGTGGCTGCACCATATGAATTCATCTTCTTTCTTATAGCTACCTATATATATACCTATTTACTAGGCGAACCAGGATGTCAAAGAAGAGGTAACCGATATAAAGATTTCTTTTGTTAGATGCTGAAGGCCATGAACAGACCAAGTGGGAAAGCTAAGATTACCAAGAGGGTCGATCGTATAACTCTTTGAAATTGTCCCCGAAAATTGCGGTTTAAAATTGTATCTAGAGGTATTTGATACAGCCCGGTAGTGGGGGTGTGGTTATTAACGATGGTGAACTAAGCATTTTGTTTTTACTATGTAGCTAGATTGCAAACAAAAAATTGAGAATCATGTTTGTTCAGGGTCAGGCCCGGACTTTAACGCCACTCAAGTAATTAGAGAATTTAAAACAAAAAAAAAGCAAATAGGTACTGCATGTAAATTATGTTTTATCTCTTATCGACAGACCAAGCCCCGACTTTGTTACAAGATCATTAACAAGCTAGAGTTTCTCATAAGAATTATTGGGTTAACTCAGGATTAATATTGACTAAAGAGCATGTTAATGAAATCATATTTTGAGTAACCAAAAATATGTTCCCAAATCTCAATACATTAGGGAAATTCATTTTTTTATCGTAGGGTACACTCTACAAAAGCGTGGCAACATGTTGCCTACTATGATTGCAGTTTTTTACGCACGTATTATTTTACATATTTAATGCGTAAATCTCAAATCGTTGTTGTATGTGTAAATTACATAAAATGTTTTGTATGTTTAAATTTATTTTCACCTATTATCATGCGTAAAACGCAACTTGCCTAATGTTACACTAAAAACAACATACATTTTCGTAGTCATTTTACACTCATTTTTTAGAGTATAGGTGAAAATCTTTCATATGCACAATAATATGCCAGACAAATAAATTGTAAGTTAGTTTAGTGCAACTAAGATCAATGTTATCATGCAATTTTTCTATCATGAATTTAAAACGTTTTTATTGAAAGATCCTGCATTTTTGGCAATTAAGGCGCAGTTATTCCTTACCTCTACAAGTCCAGAGGTTTCGTTCTTTGTAGCCGACACTATAAATTGCTAGCATCCAAAATTTATAGAACTGTTTTGTTGATTTTTCGGTTAGTAGGCTTCTATGCTTTTGCATAGAACTTCTTGTTACAGCCTCGATTGCAGGAATTCCAAGATGCCTATAAATTTCGTCGTATACCACGGTGCTTGGACAATTTCTCTAGACATTTTTGTTTTTTAAATTTTTGTAAAAAAAATAGCATTTATTTTCTTGGTACAACCCGAAAGCTGTATAATTTAGGTTCACACCGGCTTTATCACATATTTTTATAAAGTAACCAATGCATTTCTCTCTATTTAATTTCGAGTTCTTTACGTTTCATTTTACGTTCGAATTTCATTTTGACTTTGTGTCGAGTGTCATTCCCATGTATTTGGCTCCGGTTAGTAGGCTTCTATGCTTTTGCACAGAACTGTAAAATTCAATTTTACACACAACATAAAGACACCCGTTATCTAAAGAAGAAGTGCATACAACATTAAAATTAACTGATGCAAGATGCCTAGGAATATGCAGATTGCTTATTGTATTTTAGCGTCAATAGGAAAAATGAACCGACTTTTGTTGGGCTAGTTATAAACTTGCGTTCATTTTTCTCGTCTAGCTCTAGTTTGCAATTTATTACCGAAATGGTGTTGTACAAATAAAGGAATGTTTTGTAATAGGCAACTGCGAGAGAGACTGGAAATTAACTTGGTGCAGCAACAGGGGTATTTGTAAATGATCTCTTTCCGTACCTACCACATAACTACACAACTTACTTGGCGTAGAGTAATGTCCGACGAGACGCTATCGTCATCAGTACTGCCATACTTATAGTCTGCTTTCATTGTTAGCAAGCTCGTGAGACTGGCTTTGATCATAGCGTTGCTTTTCTATGGAAATATGATTATGCCTGCTGCACATTATCCATTACGAAATATCCACTTTCTCCATAGAAGTGTAAAATATAGTCGAAAATTCCGTTAAAGTATGTTTACACTCGATACCATAACACATGAACGAGTAGATACTCATCAATAGATTGTGTTCAATTGCCTTTTCCTGGTAGGTATGCACAGAGGTTAAGATACTTTCACAAAACAGCGCGAATTAAAACACTTGTTTCTTACTTTTAAAATTAAACAATATTTATTTGGAACTATGTCCTTTATTATTGAAATACTTTTTACTAATTCTAAAAGGAGCTTAAGGCTACTATGTAGTTACAATAAGACTATTGATAAATTCATCATACAGTCGTATTTATATACTTTTCTTATCTATCTACAAGGAGACCCAAGCGTACAATCGTCTTGCTTGATAATGAAGAAGAGATAATATTCCCACATTGTATACAAACGATATTATCTCTTTTACATATGTTATCATTGTAGCGTTGTGTGCAAGACTGTACTAGAGACTAAAGATATCATTGAATACAAATAATGTTATCTTTTTTCTCAATATGTCTTGCTATGGATACTTAACTCCCCCCCTTGTTAAACGAAATCGTCCCGATTTTTCGACGCTATTTTTAACATTTCTCTTTCATAAGTTTTGTTATATGCGTCAATCTTTTTTTGTTTTTGACGATCTGTTATACATTGTATAGTTTTTATCATTACGTACGTAAATGCTAGAATAACAATCAGTGTTACAATTGTGTATATAGTTGATAATATCGGTTTTTCTTCAAAAGGAATAATTAGTTTTTTTTTAAAGTATCTATGTTATCGAATTTGTACATTGTATCTTCTTTAATTATTTGGTCGATGTAAGATTCTGAATTATGATTTCTTAATATAACTTCTTTAATTTGCTTATGCATGTTTTTGTATATTTTATCGTCTAGATTTATAGTATTTTCATAAGTAACTAAGTTTATACCATTAATTGTTTGATTATTTAACTTATGCTTACCGCTTAATAACATAACACCGGATTCAATTTCCAAGTCGTAATCGTATTCTTGTTTAATGTTGCATTTTGAAGTTATATTCTTTAAAAGTGGAATAAGACAATTTTCTTCTTCAAAGTTAATTTCACAAATGTTTTTACTTAGATGATTTTGACAATTTCTTGTTCTTAAATAAGTTTGGTTACATAAGGCAATTGTTTTATCTGTAATGATTTTTCCATGTTTTGAATTTAAAGGTGTTACTTTATACAATTTACATGATTTAATTAGAACTGGATATTTATATATTGTGATGAAGAATTCATCAGTTCTAGCTAATAATATTTTAGAGTACTCAAGTATATTTATTATGGGTACTTGAATTATTTCATGTTGAATAATATTTTTAATGTCATCTAAGTCTAGGCTTTCTGATAAATATTCATTATTTTTTGCTGCATTAATTGTTCTGGTCAATAATAATAATTGTTCGTACACTTGTTCTATTACTAAATGTTCTTTAAGGCTCTGACCTTCGAATTGTTGCAAAATTTGTTCAAATCTAGAATTTATAGTTTTTTGTTTATTATTGTTTTCTATGAGATTATTTATACTCGTTTCTATGTTAACTAAGTCATAATGGTCAGGATTACCAAACACATATTTGAAAGCTGTTCCTAAAAAGTTAATTGATCTAGTATGCCTAGTATGTTCTTGTAATTGGTCTGCTAAATTCTTAATTTTACTTAACCAAATTTTTTCTTCTTGTGTAGGTTGATATTTACTAGTTACGATATTTACGTAAGGTTGAAATATCGAAGTCAGGTTGGTGGCATGTAACAAATAAGTTTGTTCTTTGAATAAATACACGTCATCTGTTTGCGTAAGTATAAACTTCTTGTTTAGTAACTCAGTTATTTGAACGTTTCCTTGCCCTTCTTGACTCTGTACAATTCCTAGTAATGTTAGGAATATTAATATTTTCGTCATCTGAAAAATGATAATTCTTTATGTTATCCTTGTGAATTTTTATTCCTTCTTTAGAGATTACAGTGTCTCCTTTATCTTCTTCTACTATTCTTGTTATGTATCTGGCGTTAGATTTCTTTCTAAGACCTGTGATTCTTACCATTATCTTATCTCCTTTTTTATACTCTCTGTGTCGAGTTCCTTTATTTAGACGTTCGATCACTTTTTTGGATGCTGAGTTTAGTTTATTTATTATAATTTCACTATTGCTATATTTATTTTGATTAAAGAAAATGTCTCTAGGTTTCAAACCGGTAACTGAGTGTATAGAATTATTTAATTCACGCACTGTTCTAAATATTTCTTCGATAAGTCTTGTTTTATTCTGAATTGTGAATATTCTAGACAGTTCAGTTATTGTACCGTTTACACGTTCTACCTGACCGTTCGCTGTCGATCTGTATACTGGAGTTTCTACTTTAGTTATGTTGTATTTCAAACACATTTGGTTCACCATTTCTGTTTTGAATCCCTTCTCGTTATCTGTCATGAGTCGTTCACATTTTGGGAAATAATTAGATAAGACCTCTTCCATAACGTCGTACAGTCTGTTTCGAGTTTCGATTTCCCGAAGGATTGTATATTTAGAATACTTATCTACTGTTACAAGGAAAGTATACTTGTCGTTGAAGTATATGTCCATATGAATGTGTGTTCCCACATGTGTTGGTATTTCTGAATTATTCAGAGGTTCTCTGATAGGTTTTCTTTCATATTTTCCAAATAGACATGCTATGCATTTTCTGTTGAAACTCTTTGCTTGTTTATTTAGATCGGGCCAGTAATATTTCTCTGAGATTTCTTGTATATTGTTACGTAACCCTCGGTGTGCTCTTTCGTGAGTTACCCTTACAAGTTTTAGTTGTTCCTCCAAATTTGTCACGTCTTGAAGTTTTCTTGGTGTGAATATAAATCTTACTAGTGGGAATTCTTTTTTTATGTTTTCACCATATTTGTATATGTTTTCAAATTTCGTATGCAAAGCTACAATCTTTTGGGGTTGTATAACTTCTTTCATCTGCCTTAGTAAAGAGTCTTTGTCCTTAAACTTTATTATGAGTCTTATTTTGTTACAAAAATAGATTTGTGTTTCGATATTATTTGTTATATCTTCAATAAGTTCGAACTGTGCAGTGTATGCATTAAAAGGCTGATTCACGGTTTTTATTATATCATTAGAAGAACTTTCAGCTGAATGTGCTGTTTCTATGGTAGAAGCATTTATGCGTTGACGTGATAATGCGTCAGCTACAAGATTTAGGTTTCCTGGTTTATAAACTAATTTTGCTCCAAAGTCTTCAATGATTCCCTTCCAACGTTTCAGCTTTGTGTTGGGATTTTTTTCTGATACAGAATATATAAGGCTCTGGTGATCGGTATATATGGTTAAGTCTGCTATACCATATATGTAGTTTCTGAGTTTTTGTAAGGACCATATGATCGCTAATAGCTCTTTCTCGTTTGTGCTATAGTTCTCTTCTGTCTTACTCAGTGTTCTTGACAAGAAGTGTATAGGTTGCTTATTCTGACTTAGTACGGCTCCAATAGCTATGTTGGATGCATCAGTAGTAAGCTCGAATGGTTTACTATAATCCGGTTGAAAAAGTTCGACTTGTTCTTTCAAATAATTTTTTAAAATTCTAATCGCTTCTAATGCTGAATCATTCAGATTTAACTTAATATTTTTACTTTGTTTTTTGTTTACTTTACCGTTATCTCCTCGTAAATATAATGTCAGGGGCTTGGCTATGCTTGCGTATCCTTTTATAAACTTACGATAGTAACCTGTAAGACCTAAAAATCCTCTCAAATCCTTTACCGTTTGTGGGACTGGAAAATTTTCTATAGCTGCTATTTTCTCAGGGTTCGTAGTGATTCTACCATGTCTGATTATGTGACCTAAGTATTCTACTTCTTCTTGAAAAAACTTACTTTTCTCATCAGATATTTTTAATGTGGCTTTATTGAGTACGTCGAATACTTGACTTATGTGCTGTATATGTTCTTCCTCAGATGAGGAATATATCAATACGTCATCAATGTAAACGTGTACGAATTTACCTACAAAGTCTCTCAAAATGTCGTCCACGCATCTCTGAAATATGCTTGGTGCATTTTTGAGCCCGAAAGGCATTCGTTTAAAATGATATTTTGCGCCATTTATAGCAAAAGCTGTTTTTTCTTTATCATCTGTTTTGATTTTAATTTGGTGGAAACCTGACTCCAAATCTAATGTTGTAAAGTACTTGGCTTTACCTAAATTTTGAATTGTCATGTTGACATCCGGAATGGGGTATCTGTCTGTTACAGTGTGAACGTTAAGTTTTTGGAAATCAACAACCATGCGCCGTTTTGGTTTTCCTTTTTCGTCCAAACCTTTTTTAGGTACTGTCCATATGGGACTGTTATAAGGACTATGGCTTTTTTCTATTATATCGTCATGTAAGAGTTTCTGTATTTCTTTGTTTACGAATTCGTTATCTGCTATGGGATATGGATATTGTTTAACATAAACCGGATTATCATTGGTCGTCTTAATGCTTGCTTCTATAGTATCTGTAAAGGGTAACGGTCCTATGCTGTTATTAATCTTCATCAGTCTATCTATGTCTGCTTTATAAATATTATTTTCCCCAATTATGTAATTAATTTTCTGAATAGATTCGACACTGCTTATGGTAGTTAGAGTCATATTACTGAAATTTATTTCCGCGTTTAGAACTTTAAGTCCTTCATATCCTAATATCATATCAAAAGACTGAATATCCTCTAATTCAAAAAATGTTATATTTTTCTTTAATATCCTAACTACTTTCTTTGTATCTACCATAGAATAACCATGCATTGTTTTTATTTTTATAGGTTTAATTTTAATTTTTTCGCTAGAATCGCATTTTCTATTAATGTAATTATGGGTTGCACCAGTATCAATAAGAATTTTATAAATTTCCTTAGAAATAGTACTAGTTAAATTTAAGCAGGGCAACCCGTCTACTAGTTTAAATGATCTATTCTTATGTTATTATTTACCATACATTCCGTTTCATCTGCTTCTGCATATGTACTGCTGACATCGTCTCTGCGTTGTTGTCGGGAGTTATTTACTCTCTGCTGCTTGAAGTTCTGCTGATAAGATCGTTGCGGTCTGTTGTGTGTGTTGAAACTCCCGCTGTGTTCACGTTTCGCTGGTGGATTATATACATCGGGTTTGTATTGATTCCAATTTTGTCGCTGTGCATGTACAATTTGTCTCGAGTTTATCTCCATCGGCTGTGGTCCTTGATTGTGTTGCTGCATATTATCGTATTGCTTCTGGGGTTGATAATTCGTTGTTTGGCTCGAATAATTTGGTCTTCTTTCGTTTCTGCGTTCATGTGGCATATTTTTGTGGTGCTTATCTTGAGTGAGATGTAAATGCCTGTGCACATTATCATGTTCTATTCTGCGAGCAATTGCGAATGCGTGTTCTAGATCATTTATTGTAGCTGAATATAATGATCCTCTTGTAAAGTTGTCACTCATACCATCAATGAATATACGAACTGCGTCGTCGTTAGCATTTTTAATTAGTCTGTCGATTATATTCGGCGGATCACCTGACATAGTGATTTTTGATATTATTAAATTGAGATTTTTATTTATCTCGTCGTGGTATTCAGACAGTGTGCTTCTTTTTTGCGTGATGGCTTTCATCATGTCTTGTAGCACGTATAGAGGTTCTTGATTAGAGTACGTATAATCTAATCTGTTACGTATCGCCTCAAAATTAAAAATTGTGTTATAATTAGTTAACACATTCGCGGCTGCACCCTGTATTTTACTTTTCACTATAGTCAATGCTGCTGCGTACTTACTGTGTGTTTTGAAGTTTTTAATGCTGTCCATTAATCTGGATGCTTCTTCGCGCCACGACCGATAATTTGATTGATCGCCGTTGAAAATAGGTAGGCTTTTAAATGCGTCTAACTGTATTTCACTACCATCTGTATATGTGGTTCTTATTTCCTCTAGCACAGGTATGTTTGGTACTATGCCTAATCCAGATTTTACTTCATTTAGTTTTGTTTCTAAATTAGTGTTTATTTGATTTTGGTTAGTTATTATTGCTGCTAACCTTGCATTCTCTGTGCGTGTGTGCTCTAGGGTTTGTGTTACTGTGTTGCTCCTGGTTTCTAAAGCTTCTAATCTTGCCATTAATACTGCGAGTTGTTCCATTTTGAACTCGTGTCTGTTGTCGTCGAATTTGTGTGTTTTTTTTCCTCCACATATACACTTTCACTGAATTGCTTTGCTGCTTCGTACGAAGAAGCTATATTTGTACCTGCTATGCTAGGTAATTCTTGTAACCGGTAACGCGAGTGTTCTGTTTATACTAGATTTCACTACTTGTTCCCGAGGTCCGCTCGATTGAAGTTAAAAAGTATATTTAACCTCCTGGCAGGATCGCCAATTAAAACACTTGTTTCTTACTTTTAAAATTAAACAATATTTATTTGGAACTATGTCCTTTATTATTGAAATACTTTTTACTAATTCTAAAAGGAGCTTAAGGCTACTATGTAGTTACAATAAGACTATTGATAAATTCATCATACAGTCGTATTTATATACTTTTCTTATCTATCTACAAGGAGACCCAAGCGTACAATCGTCTTGCTTGATAATGAAGAAGAGATAATATTCCCACATTGTATACAAACGATATTATCTCTTTTACATATGTTATCATTGTAGCGTTGTGTGCAAGACTGTACTAGAGACTAAAGATATCATTGAATACAAATAATGTTATCTTTTTTCTCAATATGTCTTGCTATGGATACTTAACTCGCGCGCCTACAACTTCAGTTCCTAAATGGCGTGCGCTATGCGTTCAATCGACCGCAGTGTTTAATAAGGGTTTATAATTGAATTTTAATTGCCCCATTAACAGGTGTTTGTGAGGCACAATTTGAGCTCATCTGTTACGGCCTCAAGTTATTCATTGGAGGAGTTTGTAATTTGTTCAAATATTTATCAAATTATATGTGGCCCACCAATGCTAGTGATTGCTCTAATGCACAACATCGATCATGAATCGATCGTCAGTCAACGAATTTATATCTAATGTGTACGCATGGCACCCACGTCGCGACGTCGAGTCGGTCGGTCGACGGGGTGCTAGTTAAGTATTGTAATTTACGACCGTAGACGAGCGGTGTTATGGTATAGTAGTCGTGCAGATTCAATGATACCAATGAGTGCTTTTGAAGTATGAATTAATATAATTATTGGTTGATCTCAATGCAAATCTATTTGGAATTACAGTGAAAGAAAAACAAATATGTCAAGGATGCAGTGTAACGCTGAGTTTCCCTTCTGTTATGTCATTCTTTTAAAGATGTCAAAAATAAGGAAGTCGATTACAAAGCTTGACAACAACAGTGGGTTGATGTTGCGTATTGTATAATAAGTCACTTTAATATGAAGGCTTCTGAAGAGAAATGATTCATTTAGGTCTGGGTTAAGTAGTTTTGTATATGTCTTCAAACTTTCGTTGCTACTTTTTGTTTTCACTCTGCCGCCAAAAGAGCATACAAAATGTCTGTTAATAGTTTTATATTCTGGGAATATACGAGCATTGAACTTACTTTCCATTTTAGTGGAGTTAATTTGTTTGTTCGTAAACCAAAGTGTGCAAATTAACAGAATAATACAATACCCAAAAAGAGTTCATATCAGCTTTCATGTGTTTGATTTCCACGGAAACCATTTCACCGAGTTTCGTAATTTTTATTTTTAAATGTTCGCCTTAAGAAAGATTTGTATATAATTTCTTTTAGCTTGTACCCGGCAGATGGCGTTGGGGTATATTTATACAAAATATCGTCGTCCACATATTTACTGAGCAATTCTACCCAAATTCAAAATGTATTTGTGCTTAAAACCCGGTTTTATATACTTAGATCCGGTAAATTTCCGAAATTTTCCTTTTTTGTTCAAGAGATAATTGTTGGAAGATCACAAATAAATTATTATCATAACTAGGTATGATGACTGCAATCCAACAATAACATAATTGTATAGAACTGAATAAACCTCTAAAAATCGTTTAATTATTATAACGAAAAGATATATTATTTTAAATGCACCTGGAGGCATGGACGAAACTTTGTTTGTTTCACTGCCGTTATACGGTCGATAAATAACAAAGCATTGGCACTGGCTTCTTTAGGAATTTCTGCCGATTTATTTAATTGAGCGCAGACGGATCACTCATCACTTAAGCCTTTGAACAATAGGGTTAACATTAACTCTACATGCATTATTTTAAAGATATTTGAAAGCTTTGCAACAATGTTTGATTGGGCAAGCATTATTAGTCTTAATCACTAAAGACTAATATAGCAAAGCAGTTGCTCTCAAAAAAATTATTCGAAAAGTAATTGCATACAAGCCTTGGTGCGAAACAACAAATCCAATTGAATAACCAAATTAGACTATAGGCCAAAAGGCATTAGAATAAAGTTTTCATTGTTCTACACGGGCGCTTAAGTTAGTTAGTAAGGCAGTTTATAGGAAGTCTAGTTCTTAATATTTTTTGTCTAGCATTTTTTTTAAGGTGAATAAAAAAAAAAATGTTATGAATAATCAAGAGAACTAACCACCTAAATATATTTGAATTCTAGAACACCGAATGTTATGCTTCGTAATATTAAAATACCTAGATATTATATTGGTATACAAAGGGTAATAGCCAGTCTCGTCAAAGCAACTGTTTTGAAACGAAAATGCAAATATGAAGACCTTTTAATTCCTAAAATTAAAATGATTCCATTCGATTTCCCATTTGATGTTAAGAGTCTTTAATTTTGAATTCGTTTTTCTTTTGCAATGACAATCAATGCGGCTCAAGGGCAGACTTTGGAAGTCTAGACTATAAATTGTTGGATAGAAAATCAAAAAAAATTGTTAAAAGAAGGACATTTCAAAAAAAATTATATTTTGATAAAAACCCATTGTTCATTATTGTTCAACCTAGCAAAGCCGGTGAAATTGGGCCGTTATAATTTTGAACTTTCTCACACAAAGAGCAAAATATTATTTTTGTGAAAATATTCGACTTCGAGTTATTGATTGATTTTAACATTGAATTATAGGAAAACCCAAAAAAATGTTTTCTTGCAGTTCCGTCCATCGCACAGTGATACCGAAACGGGTTCAGTGTCTCAAGAGTCCACACCTCTTATGGTTAAATTTATTGATATTTCGAAATTTATACATATTTTAGTGAATAAACATGTTTTTTTTAATAAAATCAGTTTTAGGTGATAACGAACGAAAGGTAATTAAAAATGGGTAAAACTTTTTCGTTGGTGAATGTAGAAACAGAATCTCAATTGATCATATCACAACTATGTGAAGTAATTGACAATGAATTGCAAGTGCAATAGTAAGTGAAAAACTTTAATCCAGGCATGAAGAGTGAAAAGGCCATATTGGAAAGCATCTTTGATTTCGTGTTTGTATTGTATTGTCTACGTTATCTCTAGTCTGCTGTCAAGTTTCTTTTACAAATTTTCTAGAAATTGGTCGGTAGCACCGAAGAGAAGAGCATGTATGTAGTATGACAGCAAAAACATGTTATTATTCTGAACTTATAAAATATTGTATAAATATATTGAAATAAAAAACTTTATATTGATATTTATCTTTTTGATCTTATGCCTACCTCACAGTGAAAAAGAAAGTTACTTTCGTTTCAGTCGTGCACCCACCGCTCGTTTATTATTATATGAAATGTATTTGTATATTGAACTAGCGGAATCGGCGAACTTTGTCTAGCCCCAATTTTACGCCTTCAGATAAACTCCAGAGTGATAATAAAATACAGATAATTCCAATTTCAATGTGATTTCGAGAGCGATATGATAAACAATGTTTTTTGATCTGTTTTCCGGGGCAAAACCAAACAACAAAGACTGTTTGCGAACACGCGAACAGGGATAGGGACTTCCTCTCCTTTGAATTTGTGCTTGACGAGTGTCGATTGAATCATATTGTTCATCAGTCTCTTGAAGGACAACCGCGAACCGTTGCAGAATTTCTGATGATTCAGATTTCGTAATATTATTATGCTGTAACTTGTGCGGCAGAGTTCCTGGCACATAAAGGGAATTCAAAAATGCAGTCGGATAGTTGGTTGCTTCATCCTCGTCGGTCACGCTGTCAACGGGTTTGTACGTATGCAGTTCTCTAGCGATTTGACTTTGAATATTTAAATTCAAGGTATCGACGTCCTTATTCTTCGCTGCTAGTATTGCCCGTTCTCTAATCCAATCGAAATTTTGTGAAATGCCGCTGATTACTTTGGTGATGAGTTCTTCTTTCCTTAGCTAACTGCCTCCAGTTAAGGTCTCCAGGTTGGTTGAGGTCACGAGAAATTCTTCGTTTAATTGCTGACGAAATGTTGTTGTCAGAGTTAATAACGGAGCCGAGAAAGACAAAGTCCCGTACTACCTAAAAGTTATATCTGTCAATGGTGGCGTTCTGTCCAATTCGTCGATGTTGTGTGTCCTTGCATGTTGACAGCATATACTTCGTCTTGCCCTCATTTACTGCTAAACCCATTTTTTTCACTTCCTTTTCTATACTAGCAAACGTGGCTATGACATCGCGTTGTGTCCGACCATCGATTTGGACATCTTGGTTTTTTTCCAAGATCTGCCGAAGTGTGACAATTTGATCGGCTGTGGACTTTCCTGGCCTAAAACCATACCAAAGCTCGATCAGGTTATTGGTAAGCGGTTTCAGGCGTTCACATATTGCGGCAGATAGGATCTTGTAGGCGATGTTGAGGAGACTTATGCCTCTGTAGTTGGCGCAGCTTAGAATCGGACAAACGATGCTGAGGTTCCATTCTTCAGGCATACTTTCTTCCGACCAGTTTTGGCTTATGAGTTGGTGGATGTTTCTTACCAAGTCATCTCCGCCGGCTTTATAAAGCTAGGCGGGAAGGCCGTCATTTCCGGCAGTCTTATGAGTTGAGTTTTGAGTTTAGATATTGCTATCCTCACTTCGCTCAGGTGGGGTGGTCCGCAATTATCGCTGTTGTTGCCAATATTGAATGGTTCGTTCTGCCTGATAGCGGAATGTTGTTCGTCATCGCCATTGAGCAGTCCGCAGAAGTGTATCTTCCATTTCCTCAGCATCGACTGTGACTCAACTACGATATTTCCTTGTTCATCTAAACAGGATACTGTTCGAGCCTTGTATCCTTAGCTTTGACGTTTTACACTTTGGCAAAACTTGTGAATATCTTTCTGGAGTGACACCTCTCTATATCATCGATCGCGCGCCTTTCTTGCTCTTTTTCCTTCTTTCTGAAAATCCGGTGTCCTTCCCTTCATCTCTGCCTATAGAGCTCAATGGAGCTCTCGTCTTCACCTGCATCTTAGCCTTGTAGGCCTCGTTCTTGGCTGCGAGCATATGTCGGCATTCTTAATCAAACCAGGGGTTTCTTGATGGTGGCCGCGAGAAACCTAGAACATCAGTTGCGTCTGATCTAATGGCCTGATGGCCATTAGATCAAATAATGCCCACAGTTCAATTCGAGAATCACTCCTTATACCCTATCACATAGGGGTATATTAATTTAAAATTAAGTTTTTAACATAGAGAAATAATGTCGCTAGATATACCTCAAAGTATATGGATCGACTCAGAATCGCAAGCTGAGTCGATCTAGCCATGTCTGTCTGTCCGTCCGTGCGTCGTCCGTCCGAGTTATGAAATTTGGTATAACGACTCTCTATCCAGCGAAGCCGAACAAGTGTAAACATTTTTGATAACCGCCTACTGCCACGCCCACTTAAAGAAAAACTTTCGTTTTGATGAAATGGTAAGTAATTTTGAAAAAGTTTGTAAACTAGATTTTTAGGCAATTTTAATATGTTTCGTCTATTTCGTTTTTGTAACGCCCACTTTTTAAAGGCGTTTTCAGTAAAAAAAATTGTTCGGTCAAATTGTAAAATATTCTAAAGCTCTTGAGGCAAAATAATTGGTTTTGATAATATCAACATTTCGTCTATAGGCATATCTTTATCAACCACGCCAACTTTTTGGAGGCGTTTTTATACAAAAACCATTTGTTTACTCTACCCCATAAGCGAAAAACGTTGTCTTTTGTGGAACCAGAAGAGATTTAGATAAATGGTCTAAATAATAATATGTTGTATCAATGACATTTTCTATTTTAATCGACATAAATCCCACATTTTGGAGATATTCATTTTAAGGATTTAAGGATTTAAGGGTATTAAACGATCCGCGTAGTGGATTGTAACCAAGCCATATGTTTTTACATGCGCTTATTTGTCAAAAAATGATCGAATTGATAAATATCGCATTGAATTTTAATTGATCGTAATGCTTGCATCGTTTGCAGATGTGAGGCGCGATATACGACTATCCGGCATCAGAGTAATAATACGCAAAACTCGATTCAATCACAGCAAAAAAAAAACACCTTTGCTCAATAGAAAATGGCAATACGAAAAGGACACCTGTCAACTCGCGCACAGCCTAAGTCAATGCAGCACGGCGCGATCTGTTATTTATTTCTTTAACTTCTCCACCCAAAATTCACGCAAAACGAAATTTATATCCTCCAAAATCATCAAAATTAAAATTTAATTAAATAAAAAGGTTTTCCGAAATTTGCTGAGTTTTCCATTAAACATTTTTATTTTTCCATTTGAAAAGCCATTTCGGAATAATTGCACACTAAATTCCATAAATCAATTTTCGACTTTTCCCGAGAGGTTTCTTAAAAAATTCAATCAAAACGGGCCAGCCATTCTCAATTTTCACAACTTTTTATATTTATAGATTATAACATATAATACATTTATGAATACAAATAATTTACAAAGCAGCAAATCTAGCAAAGTTTAATTGGCCACAAGATGTTTTAATTCGTTTTTTTTTAAATATACGTTTACTTGATTAGACGAATCATTTATTTTTATTTTTAATCAATGTTAAGAATACAATACTGCATAAAAAAAGAATATGCGTCACATTGCTTAATTCCTGTTCTGGTACCGAATGTTATAGTAAGATCTTTGCCGACGCTGATGAAGCAGCGAGAATTCTCTATCGTCATCCTGCACAGGCGGACGAGTTTAGGTGGCATCACCAACTAGATATGACTCTGTATAGGCCGTGTCTGTAAATTCTGTCGAATTTTGCTTTGAAATAGATGAAAGGTTATGGGTATCCATTTAAACTTCTTGTTTTTTCAGTATCTGCGAAGTACATATATTTTATGGCCAAACAGCACACCGATAATGCCAAATCAGGTTGTTGGTGGAAAAAAATTCTAAAAATGTTTGCCCATTTTTAAATTTTGTTAAAAAAATTATTGCTCAGCTGATATCATTTCAATTTTTTTGTACAATCACTTTTATATGATGTGTTGAAAATGCAATTATAATAAAAACATTTTTAAAGTTGCAGGTGTGGCACTTGATGAATCCGAAATCGAGCGTCAAAATAAAATCACAAAACAAATATTTGCAAACTATCTCGAGCGCCATTTATTCCCATTCAGAAGAGTAAATCAAAGAATACCAACAATAGATGAGATTTTGCCAAGAACTCTCCGTGAAAAGCAAATAAGTTCTGTGCCACACAGGCATGCAAATCGAAGGCAAACTTCGAATATAAACGTATCGGTTTTGGATGACAGCGATAAAGCGATTCAAGAACAAGAAGATGAGGAGCCTTATATTGAGGTGGAAGACGAAACTAGGGAAGGAGACGATGAATCCTTACAAAGTGTAGAGTCCGAGCAACTTGACCACTACTACAGAAATCTTTTTGACATAGATCCCAGTGAGAATGAAATTGATAATGGTAAGTAGTAGAGAATGTGCTTAAAACTTATTTTCTTATTGGCAATAATGCATATAGCTAAGGTTCGGCTTTTCATGCAAGCAAACAAAATATATTTTCGAATAATAGATTTTTCTGTGAAATGATATTAAATGTTCAATAGTGGATATATTTGAATATTTAATTGTAAATGCATATTTAAATTAAAAAAAAAAACTTTTTTATAAAAACGGTATTATGTAAAGATGAAAAAAATCTAAAAATTTCGTTGAAAATAGTTTGAAAATATTGTTACATCCATTTTCTCTGCAGAGAATTTTAAACCACGCCCATGGGGGCTATGTTTAAACCCTATCCCATAGCATTGGTCATAGGCATATTCTCCATAGATTTAATTACCTGTATAGACCTTAGCATAAAACCAAGTATGGTATGCATGAGCCTAATTGTCGCATGGGTACACTTTACAACAAAAATGTCGATAAAGTAAAATTGCATGTTACTAAAATTAGTCCTAAAAATGTCATGCAATCCTGCAGGTTAGAACCATAGTCACGAAACCTATAAGATTATTATTTTTGATATATTATATATTGTAACTGAATTTGTAAGTAATACATATGCTTTATTTTGTTCCATTAACAATGCTGTATACAGATCAGATTAAAAATATTCTGTTCGAACATTTTGACGAAAGATAATAAAATTTGGTAGATCAGCTTTCTGTTCATTCTCTAAGTGAATATCTATAAGTAAATTTTAAAAGGTTAAACTTAGCTTTCAGAATCAAATCCTAACATTCATACCTATACCTTACATTCTTACCTAACTTTACAATCTAACCTAACATTCTCGTTTACGATGGAACCACTTTTAAAAGTTCTCCAATAATCCTATAATCTAAACTTAAGAATCAAACAAAATCTCGAGTTCGAAAATGTACATGCAAATAATAGCTTTCTCTTGAAAGATAAATTTTTAAAATATCTGAACAAATTATATAGGAAATGTTATTGTCCTCCTTTCACCTAGAAAATCTATGTGAAGAAGCATCTTCAGTTCTACTTTGTTATTAAAAAAACATGCTGGCTGCAGTCAATCTGCCTGACCAGCTCAGTGACAAACTCGACCACAAGTCTTATAAATATCCAAGGCAACAGCTCCCGACTCTGTTGTTGTTTTATAGGAAATTTGCCTCTAGTCAAGTGATAGCCGATCGCTTTATTAATTCCATCCTTTCTATGTTATCAAAAATTCTCGGTATAAGTTTGATTTTAGCGTTATCTTTGGGAGTATCTATTTAAAAGAACATAATTGTTCTCCATTTTCTTCTTTTTTGGAAAACATGCAGTATAGAAAGGAACCTACAAATAGGAATGACATTTCTTAAGTACATACAATGTATGGAATACCTTAAGGTGCAGTGACCTAATGTGCAAATTGCTTAGAACGGATTTCATTGCTCCAGGCTTAAAAGTACGTGTTGTATCGTTGGTGACACCACTTTTTCCGAGCTTAAATGTCTGATAATGTCATCATAACTCTTGCCAAAGTGTTCAAACCAATTTCTTTGTATAGCCATCAAAATTCAAACTTAAAACCGACACCCACAGATAAAATGTTTATCTTCTGATTAAATGTCAGCAAATATAGAAGATGGCAACAATTTTGTGATCGACCAAGGCCAAGGCCACTTTCAGATATTTAGAACTTTCGTTTATAGCAAAGTAGCAGTGTTAAAAAAATGACGTCAACAATCGCCATATCATGCTACCATAAAACTCACAAAGAGAAAGTCAAACCTTTAAACCGTGCCAAATGACTTTGAGTTGCAAAAGTCTAATCATGAAAGCCGCAAACATTTTGTGATCACACGTTTGAAGTTCAAGTGTCATACTGTTTGTATTACGATTGGAAATTGAAGGTGAAATTCGATTTAAATTGACCACTCCAAACCAGAGCATGAAGTGAACCATACAATTATGCGCGTTTGGGCCAACACCCAACACCTTTATTTGTAGCCGCTTTTATTTTCTCATTAACGCTTTAACGTGAAAATTGTTTGTACACAGAACAACCTTGAATGTGTGCATTAGATGTAAGCTAAGTATCTTCGGCTGTTTGCGCGCGCGGGAATTATGCAATAATGGTACAGAGCGAAAACATTTCATTGACAATTTCGAAACCCACCAAGGTGATTGGTATCGGGGACTGTGGAAGTGTGGAATGCTTTATGGAATTCTGGTAGGGATTAAGTAGTAAGAACATGTGCATATTTGAGTTAATTAATTACTTTTTATTTAAATATGCATCAATCATACATATGAATGCTAACTCATGTGCAAGCAGAATCTTCCAACATTTTATTTTTTTATATGTAAATGTTCTTTTAGAAACCATTGCTAGCAAATGACCTTATTCTAATTATAGGATATGACGAATACTAATGTTTGACAGGAATTTATTGGATCACGATTCATGGTCTTGGTAATGATGGGTTATCTAATTAACGTGATACACTCGTATGTTGTTGTTGTTGTATATAAATGCAGTGGCGATTAGATATTTGTTGTGTTTTGAAAGTTTTGTCTAATGTACAATGTATTGTCCTTGAAAAGGCTTGACATTCATATGGACTAGATGCAGGTGCACTAGATTTCCCTTTGTTACCTACATACAGCTGTGACAGTTTGTGTTGTGGTGCTACCCAGTATTGAAGCATAATCTTCGAAGAACCAGTGTCTAGCAGAGATCATTCCTACACCGGACACCTCCTTTCGGGATCAGCTTATGAAGTTACGTATTTACTTTGATATGGCATAACCAGCCAGGTTTCTCAGTCTCCAATCGAAATTCCTTAATGAGGAGTGTCAGCGGGCAATTTTAAATTTGCTTTAATTTTACTCAACAACAAGGAAATCAAGTACCAAAATTCATCATCCCGTTTCAAAATTTACGGATGGACAAATCACCCCTATTGGGCTATGGAATATAAACACTTTTTAAGTGAAATGCCTCCAAAAACTAGGGGTAGTTGAAAATGATGTATGGACGAAATTTATACCATAATATTCTATAAAAATGTTGCCTAATAATTTTATCAACTTTTTATAAACTTTTACTAAAGATAATGAGATTATATAAATATCTGGTTTAGACACGCTCACATGCGCTCAAACTCCGATGGAGAAAACATATGACATTGCTAAACATTTTTTTTTACGAGATCCTTGAGCTGGGAGTCATACCAAATGTAAAACGTAAAAGGCGCGCATAGAATCCTGTCGAGATGAAGAAGATCTTAGTTAATTCACACTCGGTGCTGAGAATACCGAATAGACACTTCTGCAGACTTTAAAAAACGATTACAAACTATATCCCGCTGTCAACAAATGAAACAACTAATAATGGCGACGATAGATTTTGTGTTTAAATAACAGATCATGACCCAATTCCTCATAACAAAGCAACTATGTATTGGTTTCGTGAAAAAATTCGAACTCGAGATTTTAATTAAACCTAACATTATAATGATGCAGAAGTAAATAAAAGTGGGTTTCGCAGTTCTGTCCGTTTATCGGCATGTACTCGCTTAACGGCTACACAAATTTACTTAAAATCTCCAATTCGATGTTCAAGGATCAAGTAATAATTGGATTGGATTTTTGTAAATGTCATTATAGGTCCAAAACTAAAGTTAGAAGCCATATAAAAATTTTTATAGTATCGAAATTTCCTAAAAACTAATTTAATGATTTTGATTGAACTTAACATGGATGCTAATCTTAAATGATGCTTAACGCCTGAAACTAAGTACCCAGTTTTTTACTTTAAACTCGAATAACGGACTTTTGCAATTTCGACAATTTTTTTTAAATCATCAATTTCTCTTCTTTTTACTATCGATATTTGTAAAATTTAAACAAAACTGCTTTAGTTGATTACTGTTAACGTTTATTGCCTAAATGTCGCTTAATGGATTTTCAATTTTGGCTACTCCTTACTGAAAATCATTCAGTCCTGTCGAGGTATCTGAAGAATTGCAATCGAAACTCAGTTTGCCTTCGTTGTCCGTTGTGCAATGGACATTTTGGTATGGCTGATTTTTGCTATCACACGAATGCGTTTACTAATTTTCTTCAAGTTTTGTATTGAGCGTTCTCGTAATCAGATTTGAACAAAATTTCTGAGTTGTCCTGAATAATAACTCTCATATAACGGATATGAGATATCGAATACATTAAAAGCTAATATACCTATTTCTATCAAGGTAATTTATAGTTCATCCTGCAAGAAGCACTAACGTACGACCCATTAGTTAACCTGTCCCGGATTCTTTGTCTACTTGGTGTTGACGTCAATAATGTAGTCAGCTTTTTCAAGGCTTCTAAACCATTCTTTTTCTATGCTTTTGATTAGCTAAGTCAAAGAAAATTCCTTAAACTAAAAGATCACCTCAAAAATTAATTAGCTTAAGCATTCATATATGCTTTCCAAAAGTCGTTTCGCATTTATTGAAACATTTAATTATTGCAACAACAAACTTAATTTTATCAAATTGACTTGAATTAGAATGACGTATTTTATTCTATTTCTTCAGCTTGTTTAACGTTTAATGCATTTTTCTAAAATTAGGTATTTTGCAGCTTAGAAACAGTTATAATGTCTTTCTATTAAATCAATACTCAAAAGTTTGGAAATAACTCGTATGAATTTCGAGTTCAATGAAATAAAGTTCATTCAACTTGAACTTTAACATTTATAATGATGACTTTATCTCTGCAAAATGCCAGTTTTTAATGATTTTAATTAGACTTAACATAGAAACCTGTGGTAATAAAAAGAAAACTAGTTTCTTTCTTCAGAATATTTTTTCTTAACATTTGCTATCTTACCCCTGTATAATGCAAAATCAAGATTTGTATAAATCCAAATTGGTGATGTAGAAAGCAGGAAAGCTGCCATCTTAAAGTAGCACACGCAAAATATTTTTCTAAGAAAAATGTAAGATTTGTTTATAAAATAAATATTTAACAATGGTCAAATGTATGTTGCGAAAGTGTAAAATTAATTATCATTTTGCAACTTTTTTTCAACAATCGAAACCTAAGGTTTCCCATAAATATGAAAATTACTTTACTAACACCAGCGGCACGCAGACTATTTTTGTTGCCAATCAATGTTAGCAATTCTCAGAACTGGCGAAATTCTCTGAAAAGGTCTATCTATTAGCTACGTGTATTATTGGCAACTTAATTCAAACTGGAATTGGTTCGATGATCAAATATAAAATAATCAGATAAGATCAAAGGTCAATTTCAAAATGAGAAGAAATCCAGGAATTCGTAGGTTTATTTTACCTATTTTGTTAGAATATGCTAAAATTTATGAAAATATTTCTTTGTGATATAGTAATAATACCAAACCATAAACTTATTGAGAGAAAAATCAAGAGTGACGTGTGGTTATTGATTTTTCCTCTTTTAATCACCAAATATACAAGGTAATCTAGCTTAAGGGTTAGTGATTTGTATACCCTATCAAAAAGAGGCATATTAGATTCTGCACATGAAAAAAATAATTTATACAGACATATTGCAAAGCCTAAGCCATGTCTTTCCGTATGTCACCAGTTTTTTGGCTAGACTGATGAAATTTGGTAAGCGAACTCATTGTTGCTTTCAGCAAAACAAGTGAAAACGTTTTCAAAATTCGACTTGCCCACTTTTTGGTCAAACCATTAGCATTGTCTATATTTGATTTACATAATTATGTCAGCCACTCCCACCTTTTTGGGAGTATTTAATATTTAAAAATACGTTTACCAAGGGTAGGTATTATAAATCCGTCCGAAATTTTGATATATAAATGCATTATTCATGCCTACAGTAATAGTTCTAATATATTTAAAATACGCCCACTGAGACGTTCATTTTTTAGAAAAACTTTGTTGTTGTTCAAATTTTAAGACAAGATATTTAGACAATTTCAGCTTCTTCCACTTTGCGGATATTAATTCTAAGGATGTTTTTTTTTGACAGAAGGATATCAAAGATATTGGGTTTAGTAAAGATTTGAAGGTTTGTGTAGTCGTTTTTTTTATACAATACACAATACCACAGTCATTAATAAAATGTTTATATCCTCAAACTTTGGTTTCATGGATTTTGTTTTAGATTAAGCGCACAACCACCCACCCAACCGGTGACATCATTACCACCACACACCCTCATAATTGTTAAAAATAAATAAATCAATTTATGGCGCAGCAGGCTCTTTATTACCCAGGGCCTAGCTTTTTCCCACAACCATTCATGTGTGCGGGTGTACTTCATTTCACGATGACGGGACCTCCTGTCTTATGCCGATTCCGAACGGCTAAGTTGAGATCAACTTTGCCTGACAAGTGATACTACTTCGATGATATGTCAGATCACCACGAGAGGGCTGGTGAAAATTCATTTAGGTGTTGCTATGGCCGGGGACCTTCCACAGCTTTTGCGCGTTAATCGTACTAATCATCGCGCCAATGAACCCGTAAACGAAATTCATAGAGATAAATATAACTGATTGAGATTTTACATGTATCTGCAGCCGTATGGCATGAGTTAAATTTCGCCAAAAGTAATAGTTTTTTGAAAACGCAATTTCGCGAATGATTACGACACCGAGAATGTGCGTGTAGCTTATCAAATAAAAACAACCAACAACATGCAGAGTGTAAATTTTTATAAAAAAAACAGCAATAAGTATAGAAAATATAAAAAGAGTAAAAGTAAAGTCTGGATTGTTGAAATGTAGATGAGAGCTGGATATTAATTTGACAGAACAATACAATTATTCCAACTGCTACAGAGACAGAACCAGTAAAAATTACAACTTTCCTTATTGCTACAACTTTCCTTATTGCTAGACATCAGCAAGAGAGAAAATGCTGTTAGAGATGGTTAAGTTGGATTTGGTTAATATTAAAGGTTTTTTTTGAAGGTATAGAACTTCGAGTTAAATTAAAATAAAAAGAAAATCTTTGTTATGTCCATCAATTTGGCTGGTTCGAATAAAGCCAAGTCTAGAGGTCCAGTTTTCAAGCACTTTTTTATTTGGGCCCTATGTCGGCAATAACGCCACAATGTTGGCCTCCGAGTCCCCTAACGTTTCTGGTTTGTTGGCTTAGACGAGCGAATTCACTTATCCCCAAAGAAAATAATTTAATGGTGTTAAATCACACGATCTTGGTGGCCAATTGACAGGTCCATTCCGCGAAATTATGCGCTCATCAAAAGTTTCCTTCAATAATTCGATTGTGACGTGCGCTGTATGGCATGTAGCGCCGTCTGGTTGGAACCACATCTCATCATGCCATACATTTCGGGAAGATAAAAGTCCGTTATCATAGCTCCATACCTGTCTCCATTAACGGTAACCGACTCTCCAGCATCATTTCGGAAGAAGTATGGCTCAATGACTCAACCAGCCCATAGAGCATACCAAACAGTCAGTTTTTGTGGATATAATGGCGTCTTAAGGATTCTCATTCTCATGTGGATTCTCTTCACTCCAAATGTGGCAATTTCGCTTGTTGACGTAGCCAATCAACCAAAAATGAGCTTTAACACTGAACAAAATCTTGCGATGAAAATCAACATCGAGATCAATCTCATTTTTGGCCCATATAACAAAATCACGACGCATTGCATGGTCTCGCCAATTTAATTCTTGCACAAGCTGGATCTTGTAAGGTCATTAGCCAAGATCTTCTATAAAATTGATGGACAAAGCTCCTATTGCTGCGCACGGTGGCGAATCGATTCTTTCGAGTCCTCTTCAACACTTTGATCTACGGCGGCAATTGTTTCTTCTGTGCGCACTGTTTTACGTCTCGTTTTTTTAATTCAATTTTTATTTTAGCTCATCTTAAGACTAACTTACATGCTAGACGAAAATTCATGAAAAAACTAGCCTATTTATCAATTACTTCATTAACTTACTGGCCCTATGCGGCGCCCTTAATAAATAACAACTTAATTCTAATGCCTTTCGGCCTAGAATCTAATATGTAAACCTAAAATTAATATGTATAATAAAGGGGGATCCATTTCGAGGTTCCCTCCTTTTTTAAAGAAAAAACACAGAAAATTCAAATTTAATGGAGAATGTTTATTATCATTTGAAAGAACATTCTTTGGCATTTATTTTTTGAAGATTATGTCTATCAAATGTTGGCCGTTGCTACGTCGCAGATGGTCCATCCGTTGAGTCCAATTTTCGATCACTCGTTCGAGCATTTCGACTGGTAACTGGCGAATGACACGCGTGATGTTTTCCTCCAAGGCCTGAATCGAAGCGGGTTTGTCGGCATAAGCTTTTGACTTTACATATCCCCATAGGAAAAAGTCTAACGGTGTGATATCACACGATCTTGGTGGCCAATCGACCGGCCCAAAACGTGAAATTATGTGCTCACCGAAATGTTCTCTTAATAAGTCCATTGATTGATGCGATGTGTGGGAAGTGGCGCCGTCTTGCTGAAACCAAATGTCGCCGAGATCACGATCTTCAATTTCAGGCATCAAATAGTCGGTTATCATGGCACGATAACGGTCGCCATTGACGGTTACGTTCACACCAGCATCATTTTTAAAGAAATATGGACCGATGATTCCACCGGCCCACAAACCACACCAAACCGTTGTTTTTTCTGGATGAAGTGGCAGTTCTTCAATCTCTTCAGGTTTCTCTTCGTCCTAAATGCGGCAATTTTGTTTCATCGTTAAACAAAATTTGCCTCGAAAACGTCGGATCTTCTTGGAACTTTTCAAGAGCCCATAGAGCGAAGCGATGTCGCTTGGGAAGGTCGAGCGGCTTCAGTTGTTGCACAAGCTGTATTTTGTACGCTTTCAATTTAAAATATTGACGTAAAATGCGCCAAGTCGTTCCATACGTCAGTCCGAGTTGCTGCGAACGGTGCCGAATCGACTCTCTACGGTCTTCGTGTACACTCTCAGCTACGGCCGCTATATTTTCTTCACAGCGTGCTGGACGTGGTGTATTCGGTCGAATATTATCCAATAATGAATGCTGGGTCTCAAAATGGGTGATGGTGTTGCGAATAGTATGCTCAGTAGGCCGATTATGTTGACCATAAGTTGAGCGAAGTGCACAAAACACATTCCTCACAGAACGTGAATTTTCATAACAAAGTTGAACAATTTGTAAACGTTGTTCACGCGTAAGTCTTTCCATTATGAAATGCCAAACAATACTAAACAAAAATAACATAACAGCATGACTCGACTCACACGTGATCTGTCAAAAAAGGCTATTGAAAAAAGTATCTCTACTTGGATCACCCGTTATTTACCAAGAAACATTTGAAAAAAATCTTGGCTTCTTACTCTCCGGATGCGTATTATCACATTGAGTAAACGTAGTGCGAAAACGATCCATGGTTAACGGAATTTATTTCTCTGATGGACGATTATGTCGACCATAAAATGGACAGAGCTTGCGGTAAACTTCGCGAACTGAACCATTATTTTCCAAATAAATTTGCACGATTTGCAAGCGTTGTTCATTTGTCAACCTATCCATGATAAAATAACAAACAAACTGAACATAAATGACATTAGAGTTGCCCGATTCGACCAAACAATTTTAGTTTTATCTATATTCGAAAAACCAACCTTTAAAAAAACACCCTATATAATAACAAACACATTCTTCGTTCGTTGGATGGATAGATTTATTGATCAGCTAGGAAAAACGCTTGTGTTCCTATGTAATCGCATTCAGACTGTTTCAGACATTTGTTCGTAATGTATTTAACAACTTATTTAATAAACGAATGGACATTTCAATGCAATAAAGTTTTGTATTTTTCTATTGGTGACTCTGTTACTCTTACAAGATTTTCATTTAATTGCACTACTTTCTTCATAGCAATTTTGAATAACAATAAATATTTCCAATTACGAGATATTTTTTTTACCGATTCGGAGTAAAAACGTTCAACTAGATCTTGATCTTATTCAGAATTAATGAAGTTGTTGTAGAAAACCACACATATCCATCTATAAAAGTTGAAGTGTGTACATTATAGAAAACAAATAATTGAATATATTCTTGTCTAAATCATTTGAATATCTATATAAATACCACGACAAATTTTTCTTGGAAGCAATCACGAATTAGCATAGTGTCCAGCTTTTCCTAATTTCTCCGTAAAGTAAGATTATATTATGCTAATATAAACTGTCTTTGATTATGTTCTCTACGATCATAACACTTCAGATCATTTGAATTTGAATCCAGAAAAAAAAATTCATGACAATACTGAAGGGCCAGAGTTAGCTACACTTAAGCCACAATTCGAAGAATGTGCTTGATTTAGTGAATGTGAAAACCGTGATGTGATATTCATACCATCATTTGTTTAGTTTCGTTGGCTTTTAAAAATTATTTATTCTACTATTTAATCGTGGTGCGGTAACTGAATAACTGGAATTAATTAATAAAGATTGATATATTCTGCCTTGTTGTTTCGATCCTGGGGACAACAAGAATTATCGACAACGTATAATTATCTTAGGAGAATCATTACTGTTTATTCGCTTAATAATGCCAAGATAATCCAGAACACGTGGTAAAATGTTGGTACCAGTCACAAAGCTCGTTGTTGTACATCGTGAGGCAACAAAACCTTTTTTCCAAACACCAAATATTTTTTACCCTATCCTATACAAGGTATCTATATTTCGTTCAAATAATTTTTTTTTGCACGGCCATTTTTCTGATGAATTCTTTGATTGCAGCCTTAATAAATGCTATTTTCTACATTATGTTTGCAACACAAAGAAATAATTTAGATAGAGATATCGAATGGATCGACGCAGAATCGCTAGCTGAGTGGAATTAGCCTGTCCATCCGCTTGTGTGTCACAAGGTACAGATAAATAACAAGATATTTAAACGTTATCATTTCCTATATTTTATACATATAAAGTTATTAGCAACACCTATAATTTTTGTTAAAATTGTAAGAAAATTCGAAAGAAAACGTTTGATGAATCTATTTTAATTATATTGGTACGAACGGAATTTAGACAATTTTAGTTAATTTTAAACCTAAAATGTTGTTATCTTTTTTCATTTCTGATCGATGAAATTCACGAATACGATCATGTTGTGGAGTAGCAACATACAACTACATCCATCCTACGCGGTCAGCTCCAGTTCGTTACTTCTAAATTTTCTGGTGCTTTTATTCACTATTTTACTAAGTCCTTCTGCCAGTATATGTCAGAGAAGCTTATATTAAATTCATGTAAAAGATAAAGACTGTTAAAACCACTTTTTATGTTTAACATTATTAGTTGAAACAACATAACAAGAACAAACTTGGTCTAATTTGATATCATTAAAATAATTTGAAATCATTTTAACTTTATAAATGTTTGTTTCGTATCAACAAATAATGCAAGGAGTTATATCTTCCTTATATGTTTCGTCAAGAGGCTCTTTTCTCGCATGAAAACAGCTCAGTTAAAATAAGCATTTTTGACAGTTAAAACTATGCTAATAATATTTTTCAGATCATCGCGAAAGGAAGGTTAGTGAATAACTACGACTGGGAATCGAATCCACTACTCTTATGCGTCATTTTTTAGCACTAACCTTAATATGTCATACTGATTCTACAGTCCATGGCTTATATCGGCAGTACTTTAAGTATACTCATAGAGATGAACTTCTTCGAAGCCATTTTTAAAGGCTTGGCTTATAGAATTCCATGTAGTATTTTGGGATCTCATCGGTGAACAACATTTTAGTAGAGGACAACCCAGCATAGACGACGACGATCAACATCGACGGTAAACAACACTTTAGTGGTGGACATTCCAACATACTACATGGCATACTATAAGCCAAGCTATTAAGAATAACTTCGAAGAAATTCATCTCTATCGTCGAGTATACTTCAGGTACTGATTTATTTCTGTTTTAGTGGATGTAATCAAGAAGCGAAGTTATTATATTGTTGCTGAAAATTAACCACAAGTGGTACAAAAGCTGATATAACATCCAGAACGTACAACGGTTTATAGAAACTGTTGGAAATCTACGTCCACAATTCTTTAGAATTTGAAACCATGTTTTTGTTGCGAGAACGATCATGTAATCATAGATCGTTTCCAAAAGGGATATGTTATGTCCGAAGTCCGAATTTGAAAATTATGGACTAGCGTTTTAGAACGGTAAGCTGCTGCATATATGCCAGATCCAGGGCATTAAATCATTCAATGCTCTTTCGCAATATTCTATTCGCTTAGTTATTTGAAACTTCCTATAACACATAATTAATTGACGACACCACTGTTGTCATGAAAACGGCAGATTGCACGATTAAATGAATTGTTTTTTTTTTTAGCTGTATGGCAGATGGTGTTGACTTGTCAAAACCACATGTTGGCCATCAATATAAAAATCAACTTGATCTCTGGATTTTTTCGAATACGGTGCGGAATTGATGTCCCTTTACTGTCAGAAATACTTTCGCGAACTGCTTTGATGTTTTCTGTTGAACGACTTGTGTTGGGACAACTCTGGGTGTCTTCACAGTTGATGGTTTTAAATCATTATGACGGCCATATTTTGTACAGAAATTATGGACTTCACCTGACAAACCTTCATATTTTTTTAATATTGTTGTGAAAATGCGTTTCTTATATATTTTTATATTTGATTTTTATATATTTTTATTTTTTTACTAACCCTGTCACTGTCACATTGTTCTTTTTTCCGTTGACAACACAGTAATTTTAAGTAACACGAAATCAAAATCATAAGACACCCTTTATAAGAGTTGATGGAAACAAAATCGGAAATGAATTTAAGTGAACAATCAATCTATTAATTAAGGGGAACTTCGGTAATATCTATAATCGAAGTTCGATCGGACCTAACTCAGGCTTTGGATACCTTTTTATGCTTTTACTTTAATTAACAGGCTTACAAGGCTTGAGAAGCTAAGGAATAATACCTAATTATTCTGTGTTTTTTTTGCAAAGATAAAAGTATTGTATATTTTAATATAGAATATAAAGATAAAGTCGGGCAATTGGGATTCGGGCTGGGATTCCCAAATCCACTTTTCAAGTGTAATGTATTATAAAAGTGTGCAATTAAACGTATCTTAAGGTTACATCTGCAATGATAATACATTTTATCGCTGGTCTCATCATCTACGGATTCATGGAAGCCGCCCTTGACATTTTTAAAAAAATAAAGTACGAATATCACCGAAACTACACTTTAAATTCCCATAACAGAAATCAGACAATTGTTGTTAAATTTTTATTATTATTCGCTAATGATAAATGAAATTACGCAAATTTTGGTAATTAATTTTACGGAAAAATCTTTTGCAGACACATTATAAACAATAAAAAATAAATACAATTCAAGCCCTCACTTGTATCTGTAAATTTGATTATATCTCGAGATCAAGATAAACAATGGTTGTTAGGTTTTGAGTAACAGTTTGCGGCAAACAATCACATTGTGCCACTTTTATATACATATACAGCGGAATAGTAGGTGTCTAATGTAATGGCTTCGTATAGTCAAAGTTTACTCTTACAAATTTTGCTGCAGCACGCTATGCGTTGACCTAGGCTTAAATTTATTTCTGAGAAGACTTGCTTTCATTGAGAGCCTATATCTCATGTATCCACACTTGCATATTGCAATCCTCGGTTGCGTTTACTTCTCCAATGTAATACGATACTATGGATTGTATATCTTTATCGTATCTCCCTCGCAGATATATGCACCTAATCCCCACTCCCCATTCCCAAGATATACCAGAAGACAGCTCATGTGTGCGACAGATACATAAACAGAAGAGCTGCTAATTGCCGAAACTTACGTCCATCATTCAGTATCTACTATCTGGTGTGTGTGTTGCATATCGAGCAGCATCCATAACCACCTAGCAGCACCATAGTATTGTGTCTTCAGATTCACAAACCGGATTGCAAAGTAGTTTCTCGCTCGCCAGCTATCTGTTGGCCTTTCGGTGATCTGCTTGACTAGTAGAGTATGGTACATGGAGATAATTCAGAGACTGCTGTCACACCGTCAAGGGAACTGCCTCACTTGGCCAGGCTATATGCAGAGCTGCTAGTAGTTAGAGTACAAATCTACCTACTGTCTCGCTTCAGCCGTACATGGCTGTTTTCTCTCGTACATCGAGCCCCATTGCCGCTCCGCTCCGGGATGTCGGATGTCCCTCATACCTGCAGCCACAAGAAGTCAGTTCTTCACTAGCGGTCAATTCAAGCGCACATGCCAATATCAACTTTCGATTTCATATATAACGACTTTCGGTTTCACTATTGTGATATAGTTTTGCTCTCTCGTTCGGTCGTTTTGAGTTGTGAGCGCTTGCAGTTTGTCAGTTGATCTCGAATTTGTATAAGGATTTTGCGGGAAATGAAAATCTCATGAAAGTGCGCATTCTCAAGCGGTTTTCCTAATTCTGATCACTTTGATTAGATTTTTTTTTGTGTAATTGGCCGTTTATATCAAAATGCAGAAGTATCTGTTAGCAGCTGTGATATGTTTACATCTTATAGGAGGGTATGCGGTGACACCTGCTAAACCATCGGGACCCACGGGAACTGGAGGTAAACGATTACGCAAGGGTATGACTTCGGTCCATAGGTGATGCAAACTGATGAAATGCACTTGGACACGAAACACGCACGTAGTTGCATATGTACACAGTACGGGTGGGAGATTTAATTAAACATATACCAAGATGCCTACAACGCTTTCTCTTTGATGATTTTTTAAATGTTTTTTTTTTATCGAGATTTGATTTTGTGTTTCCGGTTTTTAGACATAATTCATCGTATAATTTATTTAATATCTTCAAAAATACACGATGCACCGTCTGCAACAGAATACAAACAAATTTGAATATTACAATCGGTTGTTCGTTACAATAATAAATTTCGGAATTAGTTACTTATAAAACAAGGCGAAGTTAGTTATAAAACAATTTTTCAAATGGCAGTTGGAATTCACGGATTCTTCAAAATAGTTTTGTGCTTTTCTTAGTTAAATTTATTTAATGATACAAATTGCTATTCTACTGAAATATATTTTTGCATTTTGAATTTATTCATGAAAAGATTTAACATAAAATTTAAACTGGAATGTTAAGCTTAATTAATTACGCTAATATCAAATGCATCTAATTGACCCAATGACTGTAGGCTGTTGTTACCCGGTTTTAAGTTTGTTAACCTAAATAATATGCAGCTTTTATAAAATTACTTATGTCTAATCGCTTAAGTGATGTACTTACTATTAACTTCTTCCACTAACAACTATAAAATTACTTCTAAGGCTTTGAAATCAAAACGGTGTTAAGTGGCAAGTTAAACATTTTGAGTGGGAAGCTTTCTTTTGTTTCTTTAGCTAGAAAACATTGCAAAAAAATGTTAGTTAACCTGTTAACCTGCTTAGTCGAAGTCAAATTGTGTTTGCATCGGAGACAATTAAAAAAAATTGGCAAAGTGACATAACAAATAACCAATCGTTGGGCATACAATAAAATACAATTAAAAAAACGGTAATGACGCTTTTTTTTTTACTTCACAATAATTTAAGTACATATGTGTCTTTAAGAAAAATTGCAATCAAAAAATTATAGAGTCGAATTAAAAAAAAGTTTTTTATTTATTTTAACCGCAAATTTGGACTGAATGTACAGTTATTTTAAGCCCAACAATGTTAAAACTTTGTATATATTTTTGTTACAACTTGTATGCTCGAAGTTCTTCTTAGGAGGAGCAAAAGTAAAGAATAAGTTTGGGTCTCAACCGACATGTATCTTTAAGTTTGTATTGTAAGGTGGTTGAAGTAGCTATTTACTTCTGCTTAAACCTTCCAATTAGAATCAAAGAATCCACGCCCGCCGGAGTATTACTTCCCATTTGCTCTTCATTGCAGAGTCCAATGTAGAGTTTTCTTGACCTGGTTTTTGTCGCTATAGAGCTCGTTGCCAACTCAAATGAGATGACAGATTTTTCAAAGAATTTGGCAATTTAAATTTTTTAAATGATCTTCGAGTATAATAGATTTGCTACTGATCTTATCAGCGGCTGATAAACGTAATTCATCGCTTGATATTTGATAAGGTTTAGTCTTCAGAATAAATAGTGGAGATGAGGTAGACAAGCACCTTACCACCTCATAACAATAGCGGTCCAATTCGTCAGTGTCTTGTATATATTATATTTGATGTTAGCCTAGATTAATGCTGAGACAATTTTTTTGCACTTTCACTTACGAGCCACAAGTCACTGAATAAATCTAAACGATTTCGACCAATGATGGAAATATCGTATGAAAGCAATTGGAAAGATCTATGATCAATTGTATACCAGATCTGCACAATCCTCCTATAATATGACAGCGCGTTATCTTGTGATTTAGTTAGGTAAGTAACACTTGATGCGATAATTTGAACTATTGTAGACTTTCTTAAACAGCATTACAACAGTCCGCACCTACATCAATATCTTGAAACCTTTATTTTTCGCAGAGAGCAACTTTGAAAATTTTATTCAAAGAATGTTTTTTTATGGAAAACCCAAGAACATCGTTTGGAACCGTTCTTAAAGATTGTAGACACTGGTCTGTGATACTGTTGGTGATTAATCGATCGACCATTCTGGCCTTGGTTACAATCAGTTTGTTGTTTGAGTCTATGTTGACTACTGCATCTAAAATATTTTACGAGTGCCTTTCGTATTATGCAATCAATTTGATTAGCCCAACTATGAGATAAGCCTGTATAGTGGCTAAGTATTATTTTGGTATTTTGATTGTACGCTATCAGACTTTGTTCCTTTGTTAGTATTGCAGGAGCCCAAAAACAGTCACTGGATACTAGTTGCTTTTAAAATTAAACGACATACCTAGTAAATATGGCCATTTGTTATCTTTTTATCTCATTTCCAATCACTTTAAAATGATTTTGGGAGATAAGTTCTCGTAATCTTGTGGGATATTAACTTTGAGAGCTTTCGGAGACTGTGACTTGATATCAAAAACTCGTGATTTCAAAAACCGAAAAAAAAAATTGTCAGATCGGTCAAAGCGGGCAATCTTGTTGCCCAGCTAAATTAGACGACTGTCTCGGTAATTCACACCTTAAATTGTCAATTGCCTCTCGAGCTCCATCCCTGTTGGAATCACATCAATTTTTGGGAATTAAAACTCATGTTACCCATGGATTTGTCGAAAACATTAGGCCCGACTGCACTTCCTGCATAAAAGGAACATCATCAATAATTTTTAGCGAATGCAGTGACTGTTCATGAATGATACAAGAATTCCCAGCACCCTAGAAGCGCATATATTTTTTTTAACTTACTTGGCCGTCTCGAAATGGAATTTGTTCCTCATGATGACTTTCGAGTGAAAATCGTTCACTGTATTGTCGGTTCAAGGGAGTGTAAGAGGGGAAAAGATGTGTTTGATGGACTATCAGAACTTTGAAAAGTAATATTTTTTAAGTCCTTCGGTAAAATACAATGCAGAGACCAATTGCATAGCATAGGCATGGTTTCTAAGCAATGTTGATTGTGACCTCGCGACATCTGTAGCCTTTTGGCATCTTTTCTGTCACGCATTATTCTAGTCTGCCTTTGGATCTTACCAGAGCCTGTGTTGTTAATTTAAAAACTGGGATCGCACAAAGCGTTTATTACGTTCCTTGTTGTATCTTAAATTTCAATTCTCATTTAAGGCAACTGTATATGCTTGCTCTTACTTGTCTGAATGATTTGACACATTGAAGAATGTTCGTCAGCGGTATTCAGATGTTTTTCTATTCTGTTCGTTTGCTTTTCTTTAAAGGGCCTTCTTTGCACTGATGGCTTGGTGTTGTTGGTTGATACCTGCTTACTCCGAATGAATAAAATTAATGGCCTGAAATCAAGAATCATGATCTTTGAGAGCGGCCGTAGAGTAAGAATGCGGGATAAAATTACGAACGGATCGATTTGGCACGTGAACTTGTGTATCATGGTATGGTGTTGACATCTATCCTAAACTTTGCAATTATTATGCGATGTTGGCACTTAACTTAATATCACCTTAAATATTCAAAAATCATGATATTAATCTCCCATTCAAATATCAAGAGGCTAAAGCTGCAGTTAACATCTGTATGTGCTATGAAATACAGGTCTTTGAAGTTAGCACCTTCGACGGTTATGAATGATAATTGCTAAAGTTAATCTTATATATCAGCTGGGTCGAAAGTAATGTCATGATGTGATTGTAACATCCATTTTATCAAATGGTGTCAAATGTCATTGTTCTTTGACATTTACAGATGGGGAAAAAACTGGCGATACGCAATTGAGGAGTAAAAATCTGAGGAGCATGGAATTCCGCTCTAACGATATGGCGGATATATCACATTACGAATTTATTTGTGACCTATTAGCTTTAGCGAGATTATTCATAACAGGAATCGATATTTGGATGACAGATTAATATAAAGAATTGACTTTATCGATACGATGAGGAATTTTAGAGTATTTCATAAGTATATGAACTAAAATTTAAAATGTATTATATTGTATACAAGTTCAAATAGTACCAAACACCTTGTCAAGTAAAATCATGCCAGTTAATCTACTTATTGTAAATAGTTGCTTTATATATCTACAAATTGTAAGTTGATCCAAATTGTTATTTTGGATAAATGTTATTTCCAAATTTAAATTGTGTCATTTTTTCCCTAAATACTTTTGTATATATAGGTTTGTTAAATTACTCCCGACATTTATATGCTTTCGTTTTAACAAGATCATTTTCCGGACCCATAAAAATAACTAAAGCTTTATTTAGCTGTGGGTCTTATATTGTTAAACCAAATCATTAATGGAGGTTCGCTGGAATGAAAAATCAGCGAAAGACATTGCAGAGGTGTTATCGGGTACTTTCTGCAATAGTGAGGGACTTTAACCCGATCAAAAGTCATTAATAATTTGAATTAAATGGTTGTTCATTATCTAATTTTTGACTTTGAATGGATACAGTAAAATTTATAAGCATTCATCAAGATAACTAAGAAAGTCGTTTCGCCGTTTATCGAGTACACATTCTCACATAAAATATTTAGACGTCCTTGTATAAACAATGCTTAGCTTTGCATTCTTTCTTGATCTCATCTAATCTATTGTGATAGGTATGAAATTTTGTACTTACGGATGTTTTTTATGGGTTTGTGGTAGGTGGGAAATTGGTTTAGGGTATTCTACGATAAGCACAGCCGATTGTAGCCTTTTCATACATTTATACCCTGCCATAGAGAAAAAGTTTCGAAAGACATACCTTAAAGTATATGGATTGACTTAGAATCGCTAGCTGATTCTATCTAGCCCTGATTTTCTGTCCATCCGTCCGTCCGCCCGACTATATGTCACTGATTTGTGAGTATTACATTTTAATTTAGAGAGATGAATGTTCGTTATAGACTCTCTGTTTGACAAAGCAGAAGAAGTTTAAACGTTATTAAAATTTGGCCACTGTCACCCCTACTTTTCAGTTGAATGATAACTTTAGCCAAACGGCTAGGAATTAAAAAAAAACTCTATTGAAGATATTTAGACGTTTTCAATATCTTTATTTCGGCAATATAAAGCTTTTTTCCCACTTCCACCTTTTATGGGAATTTTTTGGAAAAAAAAATATTTTCAAAACAAATTTAGGAAAATTAAGAAGAAAATTCGGTGTGAATATTTTGAGAATAATACTGTGAAGCTTTGATACACAGATCATTTTAATGCATGCCCATTTTTTCTTAAAAATAAACCATTTGTAGATATACAACGTTTGTATTGCATATTGTGCTGTGAGGTAGGCATAATATGCAATAAAAACGTTGTTTTTTGTCGAAAAAGATGTTATAATAATGCCATTTTCTATATTTCACATCCATTTAGTTTTAGCCAAGCCCGCTTTTTGCCGACATTTGTTTGAAAGGTGGGATGGGATAGGGTATTAAACGATTCGCGGCCTTCTAATATATTTTTCTATACTTGGTAACTCGGCGATTGAACCCCTTTTGATTTATTGATGATTGTGCCCCTGGTAGAATTTATCTTTAAATGCGGTCGATTGCGGCTTAAAAAATCAATGAATAGGCGATGAGTATCAATAAGCAGATCATATCTTGTAAGAATGTTAAGATACACATGCCTCTGTAATTTTTAATTGCAAGTGGTCGTCAATTTTGTTGCACAAATCCTGACCAAATTTCGTTTATGAGTTGTTGCATGTTACTTATCAAGTCATTTCTATCGGATTTATATAGATTAGCAGGAAGGCTGGCAGCCTTATTATGACTTATTTTTTCACTGTCGTTGTTTATGTTTAATGGTTTGTTCTGATGGACAACGGGAAGTTGTTCGTCATTGAGGTTTTAGCAACGACTCTGACTCTATTAACCAAGCACATCAGTTACGACCGAACATCGCATTGCAATTCCTGGATGGCAGTAATGTCTGCTTTGTAGCAGCTTAGGGCTCCCGCTGGTTGTGCAAATATGAACTACTTTGTCTTTTTTTGTTTAGTATGTTCACCAACAGTAAAATGAATTCGTTTAGAGGCTTTTGTTTGTTTCGTAACAAAATATTTTATCTGGAGGGTCATGCCATTCTGCCCAGGTTGGTAATAGTGCTGTTATTTTCTTTTGACGGTCAACACTCGCTTTTTGGCACAATTGATCTGTAGTTAAAATAATAACGGCTACGCGTTGCCTAAGTTGACGCCGCTCTATGTCTACCCTTGTTCCATAACACCCAGGCATCTATGTACTAACAAGTTAATGTAATGAGAACTTTCATTACAAACTTTAATTGTGAACGGTTTTGTGGTACAGAAATAACTTTTCTGTAAACTTATAAGCTTATTTTCGAAGACATACGATAGACGTCATTGAATCTGCCACTAGTTGTTAGTCTTAAAACTAACACGACTCACAATAGATATTAAATATTAAGTTTTGCAATATACTAAATAAAAATCTTAAGATATTCAAAATTGACCTCGTCGTCCACCTTAACATAAGAAGGGGTAGATATGCATGTTGCTTAAATAGTCAACATGTTCCAGGGACAAAAGTTTTCAATATAACTTTTTTATCCATTAAGCCTCATACATGTGTACTCATAATAATTAAGCTAACAGCAAAAACTGTTGGTCTATCATATAGAAACTAATTAAAGTAAAGTATCGCATTCGAAATGGAGGCAGTCATATTTAACTCATGTCAGCAGTAGAAATAAATTCTTAGTTACCAATAATACATTGCTATTTTGATTAATCATAAATTTCGGTATTCACGTGTTCCGGATTGAGGATATGTATAAAACAAATCAGAAAATTAAGCTGTTTACTCAAGTATGCCAAGGCTAAACGTTTCCCCTTAAGTATCTTACTCACGAAGTAGGTACTGGCTTAAAGTTACTGTAGGCTTCAAACAAAGACATTCTTGCAGTTGTGTCTTAAGTTTATGCATGTGCATTCTTATTGTTCTCCATCTGGCCCACGCTGTGAGTTTGACTTGCTTGCATTAAACATTATGTACCTACATATGATCTATTTCGTCGTGAATTTCGCATAACATATTATTTTGTATATGTAAATATATCAGTAGATCATGATGTTTGATTGGAAGCAGACCAAATGATGTGTGTTTTATTTGCTTAGGAGTTACTTTACCCTATCACGAGTGGCAGAAAATGCAGGCCATTCGATACGATGGGAACTGATCCACTAACTTCTGCCTACTTGTAGTGTGCTAGTCCAATGTTGCGAAATACCTGGGTGCTTTCATTTTTGAAAAAGTAATGTCGTCAAACTAGTAAACATGTACAAACTCAACGCGTGAACTCGTATTCAGATGTGGCTGTGGTGTATTTATAATTACTCTTATCTCAAGTAGTTATTGCAAAATTTTTGACCAAAGAGATTACCCGTTTCTTTAATTTTGACGACAAGAAAGTATACCTGAACAATTGTATGGCAGTTCTTTCGCAGAGGATAGTGCGATAAAATGTTATGCAAAGGGTCATATCCTCGACTTTAAAGCGTAGCAACACCAAAAATATTTTTCATTGGCCCGCTCCTCATAGTTATTTGAATAGTATCAATATTTCGTTCGGTCTCTACATAAAAGTGTACGGGCCGCGATCCTTCGAAAATAAATGGTTGTGCTTGTAGACTTTGGTTCCCGGAGAAATGTTTGACTATTGATTAGATCTACCGACTTTAAGCAGTGAGCTTCTATCATACCATTTACTCAGATCATGTACTTTTTCTCTGAGGTTGCAGGTGGTGGATACATTTCTTGCCACTTCTTTACTCATATGTTTGGCAGTTACTGGTGTTCAATTTCCAAGCAAATAATATCACAATGCTGAAATGTTTGCTTTAAGCTAATTTTGTTGTTTGGCTAACTCAGCAGTACCGCTTTAATTCGGCGGTAAAACCAGTTCTCATGCAATGGTCTGTAAATACACTTTCTCATAGGGATATGTTAGTTTTGATACACAGTTTATAAAATGAAGAAATAATAATCAAGCGTTTTTTCTAAATGGGAAATAACACAAAGAATCAAATTTATCGTTAAGTCCTTAATCTTAACTAGCTATCCGTCCCGACATCGCCCGGGTAAAATTAAAATGACGAAAAATTTGAATTCTGCCACTTAGACCTCGAATGCTTCTCGAATGCACAGCTCCTGTAAGTGATTTTTTTTAATACATTATAGCATTCCCAGGGAATTGCAGATAGTAGCCGTAAAAACCACAGCGAAATCAGTTCAGCAGTTCTTGAGAGTAGCGCATTCATAAACATTTTTTTTTACTATACTATGGATAGATCTAAAGAACCATTCTTTCTTTTGTAAAGAAAATCCATTTCAAATGGTGGCCGTAGCTGCGACGTAGATTGCCCTTTTGCCAATTTCAATAAGCATCTATATCGTCCATATGTATACCTATAACCCCAGCTAAGAAAGCAATTGTGAACTTACCCGTAATGGCCTGGTGAGCAGATTAAAAAACAGTTACCAGAAAGCCTTAGCTCCTAGTTCGCTACACTCACGCTTAGAGATTCAATATTTAGTTTAATATTTTTATTTCTTTAGTAACTTTTATTATCTTTGATAGCTAGGTATATTAAGTATATTCAAAACCATTTGAGTAATTTTTCAGACTTTTTCTCAATACCAATACTTGTTCTGTAGACAAGTACCAATGGGTTTCCAAAAGTTCAAACCCTTCAAGATATTCAAGGAAATTCTTCTTTACCATTTAATGTGGTGAGTTTTCCGTAAACAATTTAGGAAATAAGTCGGCTTGCGTCGTAGCTAGTTTTCTAGAGTTATATTGATGCTCTTTACATTCCCATATTAGAGCAAGTATTGGTTTCGTGAAAAATATTGAACATAATAATAAGATGTCATTAAAATTTGGTCGGGGCACTGGGAAACATCGTAAACCCACCACTCCCTCTGTGTTGTCTGAAGCTTAGAAGGTTTTTTTTTTGAGAATAAACATTTTTTATTAATAATGCAAACTCCTTTGTATTGATTTTTGTAAACATAAGTTTTCCTTAAAACTTTTCCAAGCTCCAAATTAATTCCCAGTTTTAAAAAAAATGCAATATACTGAAATAACCAGTCCAGATATCTAAGACTCATTTTTTTAATTACAATTGTTCCTTAACATTTCTAAACTACATTCGCAAAGACCAATTTTGAAATTAAAATGCGGACATCCGTTGACGTTTTAAGTCACGATATCCACAATATGACAAGACTAACATCGTTTCTAACCTGTATGCTTTAAGTTACATAAATTATTCATTATTGTCTATTAATGCTAATTAATTTCAAACTTCCTTATCGGCTTCACAACATTATATGTGTAATCGTTTATGTAGGACATGACAAACACTTTTTAGTTCGTCATCGATGGCTTTTGCGTTAGTAATCTACAAAACACAACACCGAATAGAAGTACCTAATTAATACAAAACCTCATCTGACTAACTGTTTGATAAACAAGAAACTGAAATTATTTTTATCTATTTTGCAGACTGTCCGAATTGTGTTGACGATACACAATATTCGAATAAATGGACAATGCCGTTACTCAAACTGGGCGAAAAGCGCTACTATCTGGGGATCTTCTTCAAGGTAAGCAACATTCCATGCAGTTCACTCGTATATAAAAATATGTATCTGAATCGCCCATGAAAGTGGTTCTGATGTTGGCGGGACTAGACGACGATGATTTTTCCCCCTTCAGTGGTATCGGTAGGAAACTCGTTATTAAAGCTCGGTTAACCACCGGTATCCGACGAACGATAGGTGCTTAAATTTAGACTGCAAAAAACGGATAGTATCTGTGGTTCTTTAGTAAAGTTCAGGGGCAAGAGTTAAACTGTCACACATGCTGTTAAATGGCTTAAATACCTTTGGATACCGGCTCTATAATTGAACGTGGAGGATCGGTAATTTATTGAGCGTGTGAATTGCATTTATTTTGTGGTGATACCAGTACAATGCATAAATTAAATATTATAATTTATAATAAAATATATACTGTACAATCTGTTGTCGAGTGAGTACAATAAGTTCGTTGTTCATGATGTTTTGGACAAGATTATGAAAACAATTGAAGAGCACTACAGTACTTTTGATTTTGTGTAAAATGTGAACAATTTTACCTTGTAAAGAGCTCCACGAAAAGCGATTAATTTATTCACCCAATGAATTGAAGACGCAAAACGATGCGGCGCGCGGTGCAATTTATTTACCAGATTTAACCAGCAAGATATCATCCAATAATATTTCGCAAGTTGATGGTATTTTTTTAGTTGAACAGGCTTACAAATTATTGGATTTTATAGTACTTTAATGCTGCCTGTGGGATACTATTTTAATAAGAAAATTAAAGTTCAAATATCTGAAATGAGACTGTGCCATTATTTTTACTCGGTGCCCTTGTAAAGTAAAACAAAGCAATGAGTTCAGACTTAAGCACAAAGAACCTTCGGATTTATTGTTTTAAAGTGCAGTGAAATAACAAAATTATTATTGCATATTTTGTAAGCCAAAAAAAAAGTAAGGGAAGCTAAAATCTATAGTGGGATCTTAATGATTTTACATGAAATACGCAACATGAATATGCGCCGCTTGTTATCTTGTATATTTTGTAATACCACCTTAATTACTAAAAATATTGCATTCCATTTTTATTCGCACATTATCATTTTAAATCATTTATAATTTTTAATTGCTCCTTAAAGAGCAAGTATTGGTTTCGTGAAAAAAAAACATTACAAAAAACCTAACATTACGATGATGGAGAATCTGAAAAAAGTAGGTCATGCAAAAGCGGAACCATTAGTATAAAACGGATCTGACTAGCCCCTGCATTTCTTATATGTGCAAATATCTCAGAGCAGCTCATGTAGGTTGTTTGCATTGTCTAGGCTTACTGGTACTGTTGACCCCATGTTGCAAAATAGTCCGGCTCTGAAATCCGAAAGGATACATAATAGTGGCTCCAAGAATTTACCAAGGGGTTAAGAAAGCAACCTTCGGTCATGGTCTGCTAGGCACCCAGTGATCGAAGTCGGGGTTGGTAGGCAAAAATTAAATGTATTCTGGTGTCGACTTGAAATTCATTATTTGCCCTTATAAAATTGGTTCAGTGTGAGCTGCGTAAAATCGTCCAAATTTATTTTATAGGGGGTCTGTTTTTTTTGTGCGATTTAACATAATGACCGAAAATACAAATTTCCAATCATACAAAGCAGATAATCAAATAGAAGTTGGGCGGTAGAATCGCAAGCTAGGTTGAGCACTGTTCAAAACCCAGGTGAAATCGGGAATTATAAGTTGTTTTCTGACCATATTCTTGTACTTTGGAGGTTTAATTTTTAATGACTTTGCATCTAAGTCTGACCGAATTGACTGAACGGCATTCAAATGCTCGGTTTATTCGCACAAAGATGCGATTTCTGATAGATGCAAAGAAAGGAGTCTGATAGTATTAAATCATAATGGCCAGTCCATGTCGACATCACGCGATATATGTTTCATTCGAATTAAATTCGATATCCTTATCAACAAATTTAGTTTGCTTATTATTTAGCCATCCCTGTTGCCAATTATGTCAACACTATTTTCCTTTTTGAAAAAATGCAGACCGGTAATTCCCCAAGCGACTTTTCCGGGACTCATTTGGTTTTGCTATATCTTTAGCATCGCCCCAAATCTGAAACTTTTGCTTGTTTCACATAAGTAATAATCCAAAAGATGGGTCTATAGTCGGAATTTTGGTGAACTTAAAAACTTCAAATTCAATATGTACATTCAAAAATTAACGCTACAACTGATTTTATTATTTTTAATTGACCACAGTTCGACGGCAGTTCACTGGAATGGCTATCAATCAGTGTCTTAGCGCAGCATGCTTCATACACTCCTGGTATGGGAACGAGTTTTCGGATAAAGGCGCAGATGTTTAAATTTTTTGAACCGTTTGGATGTATAGCTAATTTAACTGAGTGACGATGTTACGTAACTGTTTTTGCCAGTTGTGACACAATAATACTTGTTAGCTAATAGGAGTAAATGTGTTATTACATTTCAATTGCAACTAATTAACAAATCGTTTTCTTTATCACTACGGACAGTTGTGTAGTTGAGTGGACGGCATTTATTTAAGCGGCTTTTAGAGAATTCAGTGCCAGTATCGTAAATATGAATTGCACGTTGAAGTCGCATATGTAAAAGATATTTGATATTTGTGGATGCAGATACATATATCGATATTCAATTTAGAGGGTGAATTACTTAATTTTTAATGATTAGTGGTTGGAATGGGTACATTTTTTGAGATCATTAAGCAGTATTGCCAGAGGTTCTTTCAACAATGTATTGTTGAAGAGTGAACTGTGACACTCCAGTTTTATAAATTGTCAAAATTCAAATCCCACAAACAAATCCGTTCAGATAATAATTTTTTCCCACGATTTGTAGTTGAACATTAACGTACCATTAAACGTTCTATTATATTCTATCGATGTCAAACGATCGAATGGTCGGCGTTTAAATCCCACATCCATGTTGTTATTCGCGTGTTTCGAATCTAAAAGCAAGTGGTTGGCAGTATGACCAAACTGCTTTGTAGATATGAATTCGAAGAAAACTATTGCTACTGCCTTCTTGTCATTTCATGGAGGCTATGCTATGTTACTAACCCTTCCAAAACGCTTTCCCTACGAAATCTCCAAGTAATTTTTTTAAGATAGTCTATTTCTCATAATATCAGTCAAAATACTAGATATCGCGTGATTCTTATAGTACCATATATTCTATTTATCGAACTCGAAACCTCGAAAGTTTCTGCTAGTTTGATACATTCTTCCATTCAAAGCTATCATATAATTATTTTTTTATTTCAGGCGAACTGGTTTAAGGCGACACAGTATTGCAGATACCATGGTATGCACTTGGCAAGCATTTCATCACAAGAAGAGAATGATAGACTTGAAAAATACGTCAAAGATTTTGGTAAGGATATGCTAAATCAAATAATAAAATATAATTTCTGATTATATGATATTGTATAATATACAATTTCATGGATTTTGGCCAAGATTGAACACGCAACCTTCCTTTCAACAGTCGAAAAACATTATCACTACAAAGCGGCTGCTTACAAATATCGATGACTTAAGAACAAATTAAGTCCGGTTTTTCAGTGCGAGAATATCCTAGTTTCCGGAGTAAACTCGAGTTAACACGAGAAAGTAGTTTTTCAGTCAATTTAAATCCAGAGTTAGCTTCGAGTTAACCCAGCAAGTAAGTTAACCATCGGATTTAATGATCCGATGTTTTTGACAGATGATAAATTACCAAGCAAATATTTTCGATTCCATTTGTGTGGATTTTTTTATTAGTAGTTCATTAGTTAGGGTTGGTTAATTCTGGGTTAACACCGAGTTAACTCAGCACTTGAAAGCCATGCCTTATTTGCGCAACATGCCTTGCTCATTTCTCAGAACCATTCATTTGTGCGTTTGTAGCTAAATCAGGCTGAGATGGTATATTTTTTTTTTGACAATTGATAATACTCGGTTCGCCAACACAAATTGGCCCCACCGGGGTCAATAGGTAATGCTAAGAATTTCTTCATCCACTTTGACACTGTTTGAGTGATCGTCGTCGTGTATTAGTGAAAGATTGTGTTCTTGGAAGTTTAGTATAGTTCTAAAAAAAAAATGTAGATTTCACAAGACAATGCGAGAATCCTCAATCGTTTGGGTGATATACCAAAACAAATACTTTGTATAGTTCCTCCCTACAAATGTGTGCGACTAAAATCAATTCCATAGGGGTATATGTATTAGTTTTGATATTAACTTTGTTACACGCAGAAATAATTTTGATAGATATATCTTTATATGGATTGATATAATATTACAGGCTGAGTTGATCTAGCCATGTCTGTCTGGCAGTAAAACGTTGTTTTTTGCCAAGGCGTTAAGAATTTTTGGAAACTTATCCGAATAATATATTTAGACATTCTCAATATTTTTATTTGGTCCAAATACATTTTTTTCCATCCCCAATTTTTGGTGGCTTTTTCTTAAGAAAACGTTTTTTGATACAACTCTTAGAAAACTCGAAAATAACATTTTTAACATTTCATCTGTCGATCATTTTAGCCCGCACTCTTTTCGCAGAACTTTCCCTAAAAAAAAAAACGATTTATAAAACCTATCCACTAACGGCATATCATATCCATAAAAAAAACGTCGTTTTTTGTTGAACCATATACGATTTAGATAAATTGTCTAAACAAGACAACGTCGTATTCAGTTTTTATCCACGTCCACTTTTATTATTCTAATGATTAGATGGAATAGGATATACAGGATGTGATATCCTCAATAGATACTAATAGCCCATGCTTATGACATGCACGATTCGCACCTTACGTAGACTCGTATACCACTCTCCACGCGGGACTACTGTTAGGTATTACATCGCCGACCGGACTGCTTAGCTCTCCTTTTCGGCGTTCTGTTGTCTTCGATGATCAATTGTTCTTAATTTCTTTAGGACACATGTCACAACATAGTTTACTTACTTCATTCTTCCAAAGTGTGAGTAGTAGTTAATTACATTCTCTATGTCGTGATCGAATCTGTGTAGATACTTTCTGAGTCTGCCATGTTTTATTTAAGAAACTGCTTCTTCTAAAGGGTTCTAAAAAATCGAAAATCATCCTCAATACATAAAGTCTATACGCGTTGTTCCTGCAGAAATGCTGCATTGATATTCCATTGAATGCGATGTTTGCTTGTCCAAAACGACGTGAGCCGGTCTTATATTTCTAGCTTAGGCGTTTTAAATCATTTATCACTCCTGGAATGACAGCCCTAAATATATTCGACGCTCGCATTTTTTTGTTTTCTCTTCTACTTTATAAAACGGCAGTCCAGGACTGGACATTGCATTGACCATTTATTAGTCCCAAACCCGCAATGTATCCTTATGAATATCATAGGAATCAAGTGATAGGAGTGGCTGCATTTCGTTCCACAGCGAATTGAATTGCCTATATCCGTAGACAGACATGGCTTTATTTAGGATGTATGTTTCTATTTACTCTTTTCTCACGCTAGGGTAGAAATTACGCAGCTTGATTTTAGAATCATACTTGGCGGAATAATATATACAGGATGTCCGCCGGGAAGGTATACTACTTTGTTTTGCCGCCATTTTGGTAAACATTAGTGTTGACAGTTCATATTTGGCAGCCGCGAAGTAGTCACGTGGCAAATTTGTTATGGAAAAATATTCGATTAACCAACGTGTTTAGTCGTTAAAACATTTTATCAAAATCAGTCATCGATTACTGTGACGATGAGAAAGTTACATGAACATTTTGGGAGAAACAACGTGCCAACATAACGTGAATGATTTGGTAGAAAGAGGGTATGTAGGTGATAGGCCCAAACATGGACCACAACGTACTGCAAGATCGGCTGAAAACATTACTGCTGCTCAAGGAAGTGTTCAAACCAATCCGTCAACCTCAATTCGACGCCGACGCCGTGCTCAGAAGCTTGGTATTCAAAGAACAACTTTGGCCACAATTTTGCCACAAGGATTTGCATTTGTTTCCATTTAAGATTCAGTTGATACTACAGCTTCTTCCACGAGACCATTTACACCGCCATACATATGCCAATAGGATGTTACAGCTAGCCCATGACAATCCCGGTTTTCAAGAAAAAATCATATTGAGTAACGATGCACATTTTCATTTGAATGGATATGTGAAAAAACAGAATAGTCGGTTCTGGGCAATGGAAAACCTTCAAATTATTGATCAGTCACCTTTGCATCTATTAAAAGTTACAGTCTGGTGTGCAGGAATCTGACCGTAGGAATCATTGGACCTTACTTCTTTGCAAATGAAAACTGCGTAACGGTAACTGTAAATGGGTAGCGATATCGTGATAAGATTGAAAACTTTTTAACGCCACAAATGCATGCCTTGGGCTCCATTAACATGTGGTATCAACAAGACGGTGCCACATCGCATAAAGCCAGGATTAAAATGGAATTAATGCGAGACCTCTTTCCACAACAAGTTATTTCAAGAAATGGTGATGTTGACTGGCCTCCACGGTCGCCTGATTTCACATATCTGGACTTCTTTTTGTGGGGATATCTGAAAAGCAAGGTTTATGCAAACAAACCAGAAACGCTTGAGCAACTCAAACAAAATATTCGGGATAAAATTAATAAAATACCGCGTGAAATGTGTGAGAATGTAATGAAAAATGTGCTCAAAAGGGCTTGCATTTGTGAGATTAACAGAGTCGGACATTTACCTGATATTGTATTCCATACATAATTGCCGACATTAAATAAATCATTTATCAGTATAAGATACATTCTCTTTCATATAATCAAAAATTAGAAACAAACAAAGTAGTATACCTTCCCGCGGACACCCTGTGTTGTTAAGGTTCATAAATTCAAAAAAATCGATTAATTCGTATCTTAAGAAATCTATTCAGAAATATTTACTTTGAATCGAATCTTCTGAGGTGAAGCTGATGCTGGCGAGCTTTGTTTGGCAATTCGGATATTTGATCATTTCGGTATTAGTGATTTCTTTGTCTTCTTACGTCGCTGCAATTGCTTTGACACAGAAAACCCATCACATAACAAACTGTTCTCTTAATTCCGTATGTTGTACCCCAATTAGGATCATTTCGCTGCTAAGTAGGCAAGTAGCCATATAAAAAGATACGAGTATTATTAGATACGAGACTAAACAGTTTATGGTTCACTCACTGGCATCTTAAACTTGTAAGGCTTATTTAACTCATACCTCCGACCTGCCTAATACGTATGTGCTTTACTTTAACCGAGGCAGCATTTTGCGGTTTACCCGGAAGTGCAAATAACGACGCGTCGCGGTGTACGTTCCATAATACACAATTACACAATGCAACGGCTTTTAGCTTTCAGGTATAGAAAGTGACATCAAAGCCTATTTAAATGGTGGCGACTTAATTCCGTCTCTCTATTCGAATACTTGCATATGCTGTAGTGTACATACAACATGCTAAGGAAAACTGTCACAACGATTTAGTTAGTCACACACGAGCATACCCAGCTCGTATTCAAAGTCATACACACGGAGTCCATGTCTAAAAATGGCATCATGTTGTCATTGTCTCTCCTTAAAGCGTTTTATGTCTTTCTGTGATGTTTCGTAGATAATATTATATTTAAAACGGTAATTGACTCTTTTTGCTCATTTGTTTTGTATACTTTTAATGATGTTCTCATATTTTACTTGTTTCTTTTCAGGTCTGGGACACGAACATTTCTGGACTTCTGGAACCGATTTAGCTGATGAGGGTAACTTCTTCTGGATGGCAAACGGAAAACCAATAACCTTTACGAACTGGAATGCTGGCGAACCAAATAATTTCCGATACGAAAACGGCGAAGAAGAGAACTGCCTTGAGCTATGGAATCGCGACGGAAAGGGTCTTAAATGGAACGATTCGCCCTGCAGTTTTGAGACATACTTCGTTTGTGAAGTGCAACCGAACTAAATGAAATTACCCTATACCCGAAAGGATGACGATTTTCACTTCACGCATTTTAATCAATGTATTTTCTGATATTAGTTTTATATCCTTGTTGTTTTAATTTGTTGTAATTTAGTTAGAAATTTCATTTATAATGAACGACTTTTTCGAATTGTTTAGTAGAATATAAAAGAAGAGATCGAGTGTAGACTAGATAGGCCAGCGTCATATTGGGAATGCTTTGAAGTTTATATTTATGTCCCTTGTTTGTGGATCGAAATGGGGAAGTACTGCCGATTTATATATTTTAAGTATTGTACTGTTAAGCACCATTATGTTTAAACCGATACTTTAAAAATAAATTACATATTTAAGACAAAATATTTTATTTATATCAATCTACTTCCATGGTCCATCATAATAATGTTGATGTTTCGAAGTATTTTTTAAATAAAACACATATAAGCGGTGTTTACGTAAAAAAAAGGTTTACTGATTTTTACTAATGATTAGAAAATGATTAATTAATTAAGTATATCTTAAATAAATTTCTGCAGTTTAAATCGGTAAATTAATATTATCCGAGATCAGCCCTATTGTATGAAAAAAAAACTTAGGGGGGTTTTATTAAATAGAAGAGGAAATGAACGGAAAGGAAAAACAAACCATGAAAAAGAATCGAAAACAAAATCTACCTAAATATCTTTTTAAACTCTTTATTATTGTTACCGATCACCAGCAGATAAGCCACAACAATCCAAAATACTGTGAAAACATTTAATGTCGAAAGACTGCAATCGCAATAGACCGCCTAGGCCTTTGCGTATCCCTTCACCTCTCGATTAACATCATACCACTTGCATCGAACATCGAAGAACAATGGCAACAATGTCAAAAAGCCATTAGATCAGCCGCAATTAACGTGCTAAGTTTCTCGCACCCACCAGCAAGAATTCCTTTACTTGGTTTTATGAGGAATTCCGACAGATGCTCGCAACCAAGAGCGATGTCTGCAAGGCTATGCTGCAACAGAATGCTGTCGAGATGAACAAGCAAATATCTTATTTGATACACAGTCGATGCTGAAGTTATGGAAGAATCACTTTCGCAGACGGCGATGACGAACAACATTCCGCTTTCAGGCACAACGAACCATTCCATATTGGATGGTGGAGATGATTTTGGAAGAAACATCCACCAACTCATAAGCCAAATCTGGTCAGATTAAAGTATGCCTCAAGAATGGAACCTCAGCATCGTTTGCCCGATCTAATAAGAAGGCCCTCTGGGGACTCTCTGAACTGCGGCAACACAGAGGCATAAGTCTCCTCAACATCGCCGACAAGATCCCATCTGCCGTAATATGTGAACGCCTGAAACCGTTTACCAACAACCTGATGGGCCCTTATCAGTGGGGTTTTAGAACTGGAACGTCCACAACTGATCCAATCTTCACATTTCGGCAGATCTTGGAAAAACCCTAAGAAGTCCAAATCGATATTCACCACCTATTCAAAGCCGTCTGTGTAGGATGACAATGGAGAATTCCCGCTGCTCCATCAAGGTCGGAAAGGACATCATTGACACATTCGAAACCAAAAAAAGGATTTAGGCAAGGCGATGAAAAAAGGCGGTAAATGCGTTGGTGCGCGAATAATTAATTGTCGTTATTGGCTTAAACTGAAAACAAAAAAAAAACAATGATGAGTACGGAGAGATTGCGAGACATTAACGATTTTCGTAATATGATATAAATAGAATAATCCGTTATTCAGATTTTCCCGAAAAAAACTGCGTGTCCACTTTTGTAACAAACGTTAATACGATTCTACTTATTACCAGCCAGCTTCCAATTTTTTCGAAAAAAAACTCGGCTCTTGAATTAGGAAAAAAAAACTATCGGCACTCGCTGGTTGTAATCTTTGAAATTAACTCGCAAAAACATCTGTCAAATACCCACTTGTTTAACTTATTTAAAAATAATTATTAAGTCCTGCTCCATGATAAAAGTGTCAGCTCATTTATTTTAAATTGTAATTAATTGAAAATCCGACATCTTTCATCAAATGTTTTTTGTAAAGATGGATAGTTTTTCAGTTTGTCCGCAAAAAAACGATCCTCCAGTCGTCAATAGCATTGGATATTAAAATTTCGTTCGCGTTTGAGAAAGGTTTGCTGCGGATTCATTTTAATAATTAATTTCATATTGATCCAAAAAAATGTGTCTGAACTTACTTGACTATACTGTACTCGCAATCTCGTTTATTAAGTGAGCAAGTGCATCAATCTTATTGTGGGATTTGGAATCTCCGATGTCAGATGTCAGGTACTTATCTATATTCAGAGTCTTTATAATACAATATATGTATGTACTCTCGTCTTTGAAATCACTAATTTAGAATTTACAGGAAAAAGCACTACCGCGGCTCCAATTAAAATTGTTTGTATTTCTGTGCAATTTGGTATTAATAAAAATGCGGAAACATTTCCTAATTTTTGTTATATATTTAAATCTAATAAAAGGATACGTTACGACGCCAACCGGTAAGTTATCGTTAATTAATATAAACGTACGGAAGTGGTATAATTTGTTTATAATTTTTGGCGACATGTATTTAGATTATGTCGAACAATTTTTTTTATGAAATTATTTTTTTAAAACAATGTGTAACAAAATGATGTTTAGTTAAACAAACGAAGCCATCAAAAGTCATTTACATCGAAACATTTCTGTTTTTACATAGTGCACACGTTAGCTAATGAGAACGCAATAAATAATGGTTGATCATAATGTATCACCCGATTGAAAAGTGGCCCGTTCGTGAATGTCAACTCGACATGACCAACTAAAACTTGAATGGAATGCCATTTTGACATTCTTTTACAAAGAGAATGATATTGTTTTCGTGAAAAGTTTTAACCTCGAGATTTTTAATGATGCTAACATTGTGATGATGAAATGGAACCCAAACAAATTTTTTTACAGTTGGCCAAAATACAGAAAATCGTTAAACTTAAAAGATATACTGGATGCGGAACTATGATTATAAGAACTTCGAGTCCGGAATTAAATGGAAATCGGTGTCCATATTATAAGGATATTCCCTTATTTGCCAAAACCGAAAATTCCGGTATGGAATACAGTAATATATTTAGTTTTCGAAAAATGGATAATTTTCATTTTAACCAAAAATTGTGTATACAAAATTTGATAAAAAAAATATTCAAGCCGTTTATGTTGGAGAGTCCATTACGCCATAGAATCAAATCGAAATCTAAGTCAATATTGTCATGTGTCCCTTAGATTTGTGTGCTATAAGTTGTGGCTCTGAAGTGGAACTCTATTTTCATGAATATTGTCTTATAAAATAAGAGCTTGGGAGCTTACTTAGTTGCTTAAGTGGTAATTAATTCCGTAATAAACCTGATTCACAACCAAAATGTCTCTACAACTAGTCGGTCATTACCTAACTGATCGGTTAATACTCTGTGAGCCGCAGTGTCCATTCGCCCTATCTAGTCATCTTAAATGTCCAATGCAACGTTTTTTTGACAGGCCATTAAAAAGCTTGTATATTTGACATGTTGTGAAATGGAGTCACAACATTGTTTTTACAAGTTGTTTTCCTCTTTTTGAGTACCAATACAAACTTTGAATTTAGGAAAATTCGTTTCGTATTATTAGGTAAAGTACTGAAAAGTCGTTATAGATTTGTCTCACCTGAGGAAAGTTTATAAAAAAAAACTACATTTTCAACATAGATGGAATGTGTAAGTTAATTTAAATGTAAGTGCCTTTTCAACAGAGTGCCATTGAACGTTCTATTTAGAGCTATTAAATAGTTTTTTTTTAAACCAACTAAGGTATCAAGCATACAGTTTAATGTACTTTCAAGTACAAACACCACGTATTTGACATATGTTGAAAATTGAATACGTTTCTATGCAATTTAAAAGTAGTTGGTGTTGTATTCATTTACGACAATTCTATATAATCTCTTTAGATATTTTCTCCTCATTACTAATAGTCCTAAAAAAAGGCTATTCCTTTCTAATATTCTTGATAGGGTTGCAAAAATCTAATTAGAATTTATTATTTTCTTCACATCGGAAAAAGAGAAATTTGAGAAATATCTAATTTTGAGAAATGTCTAAACATCTAAAAAATAAATAAAAATAATACATACACAGTTACATATTTTTGTAGATAATGTCGGAGAAGCGGATCTTTCAGACAAGTGGATATTTTCGATATTAACGCAACAGAGGGATGATTTTTGTGCTAGAAGTAAGTACTTGGGTTTGTACAGGTAGAAATAAATTTCAGGTATATTTCTTGTTTATAGACTGTCCAAGCTGCATTGATAAAATAAAACAAATTGGAGAGAGGCGTTATTATATGAGAAATTTTAAGGTAAGTCATTTTATAAAAGTTAAATACTGTTAAACGATTTTAATAAATTTTATCGCATGTTACCTTAACAGTGTTAACTTATATCAGAACTTTTGACAATATTCATTCTCTCGAGTTCATGATTTACAAGCTGACCAGTCCGTACATAGTCCAAAATTTAATTTGGAAATATGGAAAAACGTTTTTAAGAAAATTATCACAACAATTTTATTTTTACCTTTCGATTTAAATTTATCTTTGCGTTAATTCTTTAAGATGTATTTTAATTTTCAAAGAAAAAATTAAAACTTTGAAACGTGACTAAATATAAATTCAATAAAACAAAGTACAAAAATACCTAAAGTCTTAGCTTTGCCAAAGATTTGTGGAGCTAAATATTGCAAGTAAGTGGGCAACCATTTAAATCTGACTTGTCGTTGTAGCTAAATTCAAGTTGCGGAATAAAATAAACGCGCGTTTGCGATTATACAAAATGATATAGCAAAATAGGTAAAAAATCATTTATTTTTTATCACTATATTAAATTTTACATCGATTATGCAAAACTAAAATGGGCTTTATAACTTCTAGCTAGAGTTAAGTCAGTTTATAATTAGGTAAACATTTTAATTTACTTCTAGGTAAACTGGTATATGGCAATGAAGTTTTGTCTATCTGACGGAATGCAATTAGCTAGCATAATGACGCCGGAAGACAGCGAAGCAATCAAAAAATTCATTAAAGATTCAGGTAAGGGTACACTCATATTTATTTAAAAAAAAATATTTATGTCTGATTGTAAGACTGATTTACTTAAAAGAATAAGAAAACTACCGTGAAATATTATATTTTAAAGTAAAAAGGGTGTTCTAAGTTGTGGATGTAAGATTGGGTCGTACATACTAGCTCCTTGAACACAACTTAAAATACACTAATTTTGTGTACCTGTGGTTATAAGGACTATTTATATTTTACAATGATCAGATCAAGACGTCGGTTTTCACTTTAAGATAATTAGCATCCAAAATTTTTTTTTGCTTATCGCGGATTTTCGCCTAGGGTCGAATTACCACATCGGTTAACGAGTGAGTGAAATGCATGCATTATCGAATGATCGAGTAACTATTTTTGTTACTTTATATTTTTATATATTAGAGAATAGGCCGAAAGGCATTAGAATTAAGTTGTCGTATAATTTAGGGCGCCCGCATAGAGCAAGTAAGTTAGTTAAGTAGTTGATAAGTAGGCTAGTTTTTTCATGAATTTTTGTCTAGCATTTAAGTTAGTTTTTTAAGAAAAAAAAAAAAAATGAATTAAAAAAAAAAAAAAAGATCGAGTAACTACATTGAGATGATCACATACGATTGGTCACATATCGAATTCAATATGAAAATTGTACTAATCGTACTAACACAATTCTGCTACATTGATGTTTGATAACCGACAAATGTCAAGTGTATTGTTTTTTCTGTGAATGTTATCAAAATAAATTGGTGTATTTAAAAGTTTTAGCTTTTAAATGGATTATTGGCTTTGTTTATTATCTTCCGCGTCAGAAGATGAACATGGTGATTCCATTGGCCCAAAACTTTAAGAAATCATTTATGCTTGAAAATTAATTTTCTTGAAATATATTTCATAACTTAAACTTATTAAAGTTTAATTAAAAGGTTCAGTGTAAATAAGAGTGCATTCTTGTTTATAAAGGAGAAACTTAAAATAACAGAATGATAATATTTTAGAATTAAGCCGGGCTACGAATGAAAAAACACTTTTCTGTTTTATGTTTCATAATAATTTATATAAATATACTCTTTTTTCTAGAATTATATTATTTACAAAAAGGTTTCTCGTTTAACAATTCAATCAAACACCAATGATTAAATTCCCGCACTGTTATCACTCTCTAAAATTCAAAAACACTATTCAAATAACGTTCAGGTCACAGTTTAGACTAACAACCTGGTTGTCGCTTCATCTCTATTTATACAAGAGATGGCATATTTTCGGAGGTTCGCGCAGTTTATGGATTGTTCGAGAAGTGGTTTTGACAGATACCACTATTCCAGTCATTTATTCCATTGGGCGCAATCAGTACCACTATTGGACACTAAATGAATCTGTTCGATTTTGACACATCAGGTTCGCACACTGCAATTTGAATTTATAACATTTTCCTCCTCCTAAAATTGTTCGTTCCGAACAAGTGTATCCTCAGTTTCACCTTCATAACGATGTAACCGATGCAGATGCACTACCTTTAATTTTCGATTTATGCGCGTTTATGCGGTTCACAATTTTATATTCTTACTATATTCGTTGTTTACGTTGGGGATTATATAGCCACACCGAATCTGCTTTCTGAAATACAGTTCCTGTTGCTCTGATATCGTACCTGGTTTTCATACGATCGCTTGCCAGTCCAGTCGTGCTACAGACCGCGTTTCGGTACGTTTCGGTACGCAATCGGGAACAAGGGAATGCAACGATCCCAGTTTTGTTGATTGTATTCTACCACCTTGGAGAGGTGTTCTTTCAAGGTTCGATTGAATCGTTCCACCATTCCGTCTGACTGTGGATGGAGCGGTGTCGTTCTGGTCTTCTTAATACCTAACCGCTGGCAAATATACTGGATTACTATGGACTCAAGCATAAATTCAATTCAAGCATAAATGCTACCTTGACTGCTAAAGAAGTCCATAACAACTAATATGTAACGGTTTCCGCTGTTCGTTTCTGGGAACGGGCCAGTAATAGCTATTGCTTTTCTTTCGAACGGTGCCCCAACGTTGTACTGATGCATGGTTCTTTTTCTCTTTGTTTTGGCACCACTGGTCGATGTCTTCTCTTGTCGACAGCCAGTTAATGGCTCCCTCCCTTTGTCTACAGTCTTATTTATTACAAAATGTCCTCCCGATACTCCACCATATAGCTCCCGTAGTACATCTTTAACAATGTACCGTGGAAAGACAAGCTGTGATACAAATGACTTTCCGTCGGGGGACTACCATTATCTTCTAAGGGCACCATCTTGGACCCATTGTGCCCAGTACGCCTTCAGGGTTGGACTACGATCCGAAATTTCTTGACAATCTATTTTCTCCATGTGTTTTTCCTCCAGATAAGAATCGGTTCAATGTCATGGTTTTTCATCTGCCCTTCCTGTATATTTTCAGTCGTCCAACCGTGTTATGACCGGTACCTGCCATATACAAATTGTACATGTTATAGGTACCTGCCATATAAAAATCATACAAAACCTCCATTTTCTCGAAAACGGCCAAAACGATTTTAATTAAACTTCATATATATTATAAAAATATTAGTTTCGAAAAACTGCGTGCCATGTTTTTTTTCGAGAAAATCCAAATAACGAATTTTTGCATTTAGGCCATATAGAGAAAATTGTCAATTTCTCGCAAACTATTTTGCCAAATTGAATGGAATTTAATTTGCATACTTCTATTACTGTTTTCATGTTTTCATTGGTTGTGGCCCAATTATCCCTAACGGAATTTTCAGTTTTGGCCAATAACGGAAAATCATTATTATTCACATGGACGCCGATCACTTTCAATGACGGAATAAACGATCGTAAAATCCCATTTCTATATTATTTGTATTATTTATAGCATCATTAATCAAAACAAATATTATTGTGTATGTTGGCCAAAACAACAAAAACGTCAAATTAACCCGCTGTGAAAGAGAAAGTTGCGTACGACCCAGTCGTGCACCCTCCACTCGTTTATTAAGCAAGTAATTCGAAAATCAACCAAATTAATATCCAACAAGGTATGACAGCAGACTGCTGACGTTGGTCTGCACCAACAATCAACCATTAACCAATTTCTATCAATACCCTAGACTCTATGACGCAGCGGTACTATGAAGATTGTCTCCAGTCACTAGTAAGCCGGAAGCATATGTTTTAATAATGCTTCATCTGAAATTGACGAACCCAAATCAAATCACCATCTATGGCAAAAAAAAACAAAACAAAACACTTTTTATGCCTCACACTGTTTACATTTATTTTTTGTTTTATTTAGCGTGTTATGTTATTTTTATTATCATTCGGATGTTTACATATAAAATGAAAAACAAATCATACACATTAAACATTTTAACATATCCATATCAGCACCAAAGTATTTCCCATTGTCATTGCCAAATTCCTTTAGAAACATCACCTCATTTTTTGGAATTTCTGCTGATGGTTTGTTAGGTTGTGAACGGTTACCTGATGGACGGCTGCCTGGTGGACGTCTAGGTGGTGAAAGATCACGATGTTGGCAAAACTCAGGTTGAACCACTATTTTTTGGATACAGCGTAATTGTGAATCCATTGCCCGCGGCTGGTATTAAACCGATATACAACTTTCACGGATAAATATCACCGGATGACAAAAATTAATTTAAAAGATTATACACTTTATAATATCCCGCTCTACTAAACGTATCCCAACAGCAAAACAAAATAAATAAAATTAGCTGCAATTTTAAGAGAGCTGCAGAAACACAATGCTGTCGCTTCCTTCAAAATTCAAATGAATTTGACCCAGCAAAAAATTTAGAAATAAGATCCATTTGCGGTTTATTTACGTATTCAGTGGCAGTATACTGTGTGGAGAATATACCAAGTGTGGTGAGTATACTAGTGCACAGCAGAGTTACCCTTGATGATTTCAAACATTTGATCAAAAAGTCGCTGAAAAAAAAAGTCGCTTGAATCTTTGCCTCCATAGTCCGTCACCCAAAAGGAACTGAATATTTTAGGAAGAATTTTTTGTTCAAGGGGTACAAAAATAAAAATTAGGATCTTTTAAAGGATCTCCTAGTTTGAGTGAGAAATCAGGCTGAGTTTCATTTCTTTAGGCAAACATTCATCGTAGCAAATTTTGCTAATATATTGGTCACCAATTCATCTGTCTTTATAAAGTTTGCCAGGAAAGCCGGCATTTTGGCCAGCCTTGTTAAGAATAATTTTATATACTTCTACGATCTTTTCAATAAGTCAGATAGAAAGATTGCCCGCCATCACTGGGGAACTATCTGTAGTAGTGTTTTTCCATAATTTGTTCAAGCTATTGCTGTTTATCCAAGCTAAGAATGAAGATAAGTCATAAAGTTTATACTAAAACTACTGAAAAAAAGTTCATATAAGATCTTGATAATACCAATTCTGTCTTACGATAATGAAGGATGGATTCTTGGAACATCAACAGGATTGTTATTTATTTATTTATTTAATTAAATAATTTACAAATTATTTTGGTAAATCATCAGGGCGAAATGCCATAAGCGATGCCGTTTTTTAAAACGTATAAGAGGATAATATCCTTTGCAGTAATTGAGTTTCTTCATGGACTGGATGGAAAGTAGCACCGTCTTGTTGAAACCCCAACCCAGGGGTCGAGCTATCACACAGCTATCGAGTCATACGTGACGAATAAATGTTGATTTGGTATGAGCGCACATGAGATTCGAGTGTCAAATTTTGGTATTCTATTTTGTCAAATGTTCCTTTATTTACATAATATATATTATTAAATAATAAATAGCGTAAATAAACTTATAAGCTTTACATGTGAACAGTGGAAAAAAGTAAATGACCATTATGGTATAATTATGTAGGTATCGATTTGGTATCGACTATCGAAGTTTGGTATTCTGTTTTTTTAAACGTTTCTTTATTCACATAATATATATTATTATATAATTAATAGTCTAAATTAACTTAAAAGATATACATATGAACAGTTGAAAAAAGTGGCGGGTGCATGACCGGGTCGTTCGCAACTTTCTCTTTCACAGCGGGTTAATTCGACGTTTCTAACAATTTGGCCAAAATACACAGTAATAATTATTTTGCTTAATGACGCTAAAAATGATATAAATAATGTCGAAATGTGATTTAACGAACGTTTACTCCGTAATTGAAAGGAATCGGTGTCCATGTGATTAATAATGATTTTCCTTTATTGGCCAAAACTGCAAAATTCCTTTTAGGGATAATTGGGCCAAAACCAATAATGTGGAACTCATGAAATCAGTATTAGTAGTATAAAAATTAAATTTAATTCAATTTGGCAAAATAGTTTGCGAGAAATTGACATAAACGACTTGATCAATTTTCTTCAAACTTCTTGTCTAGCGTTCATTTGGTCATAATTCTATGCCATTTGTTTCGTTAGCTTTTAGCCATGTTATTACTAGTACCTGCCACATAAAAATCATACATAACCTCAATTTGCTCAAAAACAGCTCCAACGATTTTGATTAAACTTCATATATACTGTGAGCATATCAGTTTCAATAAAACTGCATACCCAGTTTTTCCGAGAAAACCCATATAACGGATTTTTGCATATAGGCCATATAAAGGAAATTGCCAATTTCTCTCAAACTATATTGCCAAATTGAATGAAATTTAATTTTTATACTACTATTACGGTTTTCATGAGTACCACATAATTGGTTTTGGCCCAATTATCCCTACACGGAATTTTTAGTTTTGGCCAATAACGGAAAATCATTATTATTCACATGGACGCCGATCACTTTCAATGACGGAATAAACGATCGTATAATCACATTTCGACATTATTTATATCATTTTAAGCATCATTAATCAAAATAAAAATTGTTGTGTATTTTGGCCAAATTGTTAGAAACGTCAAATTAACTCGCTGTGAAAGAGAAAGTTGCGTACGACCCAGTCATGCAACCACCACTTTTTTTAACTGTTCATATGTATAGCTTTTAAGTTAATTTAGGCTATTAATTATATAATAATATATATTATGTGAATAAAGAAACGTTTAAAAAAAAAAACATAATACCAAACTTCGATACTCGATACCAAATCGATACCTACATAATTATAAAAAAAATATAATAAAATGTATTGCGAACCATGATGGTCATTTACTTTTTTCCACTGTTCACATGTAAAGCTTATATGTTTATTTACGCTATTTATTATTTAATAATATATATTATGTAAATAAAGGAACGTTTGAAAAAATAGAATACCAAAATTCGATACTCGAATCTCATGTGCGCTTATACCAAATCAACATTTATCCGTCACGTATGACTCGATAGCTGTGTGATAGCTCGACCCCTGGGTTGGGGTTTCAACAAGACGGTGCTACTTTCCATCCAGTCCAGGAATTCAATTAATGCAAAGGATATATCCTTTTATACGTTTTAAAAAAACGGCATCGCTTATGGCCTCTCGCCCTGATGATTTACCAAAATAATAAATTATTTAAATAAATAAATAAATAAAAATCCTGTTGATGTTCCAAGAATCCATCCTTCAATATCGTAAAACAGAATTGGTATTATCAAGATCTTATATGAACTTTTTTTTTCAGTAGTTTTAGTATAAACTTTATGACTAATCTTCATTCTTAGCTTGGATAAACAGCAATAGCTTGAACAAATTATAGAAAAACACTACTACAGACAGTTCCCCAGTGATGGCGGGCAATCCTTCTATCTGACCTTATTGAAAAGATCGTAGAAGTATATAAAATTATTCTTAACAAGGCCGGCCAAAATGCCAGCTTTCCTGGCAAACTTTACAAAGACAGATGAATTGGTGACCAATATATTAGAAAAATTTGCTACGATGAATGTTTGCCTAAAGAAATGAAACTCAGCATTATTTCTCACTCAAACTGGGAGATCCTTTATAAGATCCTAATTTTTTATAAAGTTATGATGCATGGTTCCTATCAAAATCGGACGAAGATATCCTTGTACCCCTTGAAAGAAAAATTCTTCCTTAAATATTCAGTCCCTTTTGGGTGACGGACTATGGAGGCAAAGATTCAAGCGACTTTTTTTTCAGCGACTTTTTGATCAAATGTTTGAAATCATCACGGGTAACTCTGCTGTGCACTAGTATACTCACCACACTCGGTATATTCTCCACACAGTATACTGCCACTGAATACGTAAATAAACCGCAAATGGATCTTATTTCTAAATTTTTTGCTGGGTCAATTTCATTTGAATATTGAAGGAAGCGACAGCATTGCGTTTAGTTCTGAGCGGGATATTATAAAGTGTATAATCTATTAAATTAATTTTTGTCATCCGGTGATATTTATCCGTGAAAGTTGTATATCGGTTTAATACCAGCCGCGGGCAATGGAATCACAATTACGCCGTATCCAAAAAATATTGGTTCAACCTGAGTTTTGCCAACATCGTGATCTTTCACCACCTAGACGTCCACCAGGCAGCCGTCCATCAGGTAACCGTTCACAACCTAACAAACCATCAGCAGAAATTCCAAAAAATGAGGTGATGTTTCTAAAGGAATTTGGCAATGACAATGGGAAATACTTTGGTGCTGATATGGATATGTTAAAATTTTTAATGTGTATGATTTGTTTTTCATTTTATATGTAAACATCCGAATGATAATAAAAATAACATAACACGCTAAATAAAACAAAAAATAAATGTAAACAGTGTGAGGCATAAAAAGTGTTTTGTTTTGTTTTTTTTGCCATAGATGGTGATTTGATTTCGGTTCGTCAATTTCAGATGAAGCATTATTAAAACATATGCTTCCGGCTTACTAGTGACTGGAGACAATCTTCATAGTACTGCTGCGTCATAGAGTCTAGGGTATTGATAGAAATTGGTTAATGGTTGATTGTTGGTGCATATTAATTTGGTTGATTTTCGAATTACATGCCTAATAAACGAGTGGTGGGTGCACAACTGGGTCGTACCCAACTTTCTCTTTCACAGCGAGTAAATTTGACGTTTTTATTAGTTCATCCAAAATACAAAATAATATTTATTTTGATTAATCATGTTTATTCCATGATTGAATGTCCGGCGTCCGTGTGAATAATAATGATTTTCCGATATTGACCAAAACTGAAAATTCCGTTTAGGGATAATTGGGCCAAAACCAATTATGTGGAGCTTATGAAAACAGTATCAGTAGTATACCAATTAAATTCCATTCAATTTGGCAAAATAGTTTGCGATAAATTGAAGATGTTCTTTATATGGCCTTAATGCAAAAATCCGTTTTATGGATTTTCTCAAATAATATTGGTACGCAGCTATGTTGAAACTAATATGCTAATAGTATATATGAAGTTTAATCAAAATCGTTTGAGCAGTTTCCTAGAAAATTGAGGTTCTGTACAATTTGTATATGGCAGGTACATGTAGTAACATGGCTAAAACAAACAAAAAAAAATGTTCCAAGCTACAAAAACAAGAAAAATTTAAAAAAGAGTGACGTTAATTACTACGCATTTAACTCAAGAACGCCTGATCCAATTTCAATGATTCGCATCGATTCGGACTGGTCTCCGGCCAAACAAGAAAAATACCCAAAAATCCCGAAAAAAAACACGAAAAATATTTTCAAGATAATTTATATTCACATACATTTTGTATGAAGCGATGCTACGCCGCCATCATCATGATAGATGACTGTTATGTTTACGTAACGTTATGACAATTTTTTTTGACAATTTATTGCGTCATTTGTTTTAGTACTAAATTTGTGTGACAATTGTTTTTGTAGCATTTTTTTTGTCACACATTTAATCTTCTCAATAAATAAAAATCAAATGTCGTTCGTTGAGAACCGCATCACTTGAGAACGGTTGCACCGATTCGGCTATTATTTTAACTTTCTCTTTCAAAGAGATAGATATTTAAATCGGATGATTTGTCAGATCATCACGAGAGGAGGACCAGTGAAAAATCATTTAGGTGTTGCTACGGCTGGGAATCTAACCCAGACCTTCTGCGCGGCAGTTCATCGCAATAACCATCGCGCCACTGAGCCCCTCACTAGATATACCTCAAAGGATATGGAACGACTCAGAATCGCTTGCTGAGTCGATCTAGCCATGTCTGTTTGCCCGTCCATTTGTGTCACCGATTTATGGGCCTTAAATTTTGAGCTAGAGTTTTGAAATTTGGTATATAGACTCTTTATTCGACGAAGCAGAACATGTGTAAAATTTTTGGAATCCGCCCACTTCCACGCCCCCTTTTTAGAAAAATTTAGTTTTAGGCCAAACCATCAATTATTTTGAAAAGTGTCTGAACAAGATACCTAGACAATCTTAATGTTTAAATTTCGTCTATGCATACATATACATATTCCGTTTTTTGCCACGCCCACTTTTTGGGGGCGTTTTCAATAAAAAAAATTATTTGGTAAAAAACATTTCGAAAAATCTTGATGCAAAATCATTGTGATTATGATAGTATAAACATTTCTTCTTTATATCATTTTAACCCACGACAACATTTCATAGCATAACCAGGCGAAAATCATTGTTTTTTGTCGAACCATTAAAGATTTTGGTAAAATGTCTAAGCATTATGTTATGATAATGACATTTTGTATATTTCATGGCCATAAATCCGACATTTTGGGATATTTGTTGTAAGGATGGGATGGGATAGGGTACAAAACGATCCACACAGTGGATTGTAGCCTCCTCATATGTTTTTGTTTATACCCTATCCCACAGTGGTATATTAGTTTTGATACATAGCTTGTAACATAGTGCAATAATTGAGCTGGGTATACCTCAAAGTATACGGGTCGACTCAGAATCGATAGCTGAGTCGATTTAGCCATGTCCGTCCGTCCGTCACCAGTTTTTGGGCCTAACATTTTGAGCTAGAATGATGAAATTTGGTGCACGTGTTTGTTGTTGCTCGCAGCAGAACAAGTGTAAACATTTTTAAAATCCGCTTACTGCCACTCCCCCTTTTTAGAAAAACATTGTTCTAGGCCAAACCGTTAGATATACCCATAGGGGTATATCAGTTTTGAAATTAAGTTTGTAACATAGTGAAATAATTCAGCTAGATACAGCTTAAAGCATATGGATCGACTCAGAACCGATAGCTGAGTCGATTAAGCATGTCTGTCGTCCGTCCGTCCGTCCTTACGTCACCAGTATTTAGGCCTTAAATTTTGAGCTAGAATAATGAAATTTGGTACACGTGTTTGTTGTTGCTTCCAGCAGAACAAGTGTACATTTTTTTTAATCCGCCCACTGCCACGCACCCTTTTCAGAAAACATAGTTTTAGGCCAAACCGTTGGAGAGTAATCCCAATCCAATCCAATTTGAGTTTTTAGGGAAAAGTAATTGACAACGCCCTTCTGTACCCTCACCTTTATTGATATATCTAAAAACGTAAACTACTTAACCGATTTGGCTAATTTTTTTAAACGTTTGTAAAAGTCCAAAGGATACGACGAGTGTTTCTATTTGCGTTTGCCATTTGTTACAATTCGTGGCCCTACATCATTTAAAGGTTTGCGAACTATATATGGTAAATGTGTAGCAAGTGTGACAACGTTGCGACTGTTAGAGAATGACACACTCCAAGACGCTGTTTTTGTCAAATGCTCATCAATTACGAACATTGTTTTCGATAACTATCTTAATGTGGTTCCCATCCAAACTGAATGATGATATTTTGCATCAGATGTCTATAACAATATTGTACCCAAGTACAAGATATTATCTGACTTAGGCATGACACCTTCCAATCGTTCGTTGTACGACGCATTTAGTCAAGAGTTGCGACGCGAAAAAGAATATGCGTACGACATACACTCTCATGAAAATTGTGAGCAAGGGAACTGATGGGACTTTTAATTGATTTAGGCAACGATACGCTCGCGAAATGATATTGAACTTGCCCTTGCTTCATCAAGAATTGCTTTTTAAAAGCTGAAAGGCTTCAAAAACGATATTGAAAATAATATTCGACTGGGTGTATCGCTTAGTTCCCCATTAGAACTTAAAGTCGCGGTTGTCTCCTTTATCGATACTGTTCAAAAAGCAGCATGGAATAATACTCCTCAACAATGCAAAATAGAAAGCTATAGTAATACCAAGTACCCATAGGATATGAGAGAATTGGTTAGACAAAAAAGAAAAGCTAGAAAAAGATGGCACCAAACTCGTGCCCGCAAGATAAAATACATCTCAATCGGTTGAGGAACATGCTATCAAATTCGATTAAAAACTTTAAAAACCATGCAGTAGAAACTTATCTGCAAAGCCTAACCGCTGGAAAAAAATCGAATTATTCACTTTGGAAAGCAATTAAAGTCATAAAACGCCAAACAACGCTATGCTGCCAATTAGGGAATTTCAAGATGTTTGGGCAAAAAGCGATAAGGAAAAAGCAGACGTTTTTGAAGAACATCTTGAGGAAACATTTAAACCATTTGACGGTCCAGAAAACATTAATTTATTGGAGACTACAACCGATAGTAATCTAGTTAGATATACAAGTATTGCCGAGCTTAAACGGGAAATACTGAAATTAAATCCTAAAAAGCTCCGGGTTATGACCTAATTACAGGAGAACTTCTTCAAATGTTGCCTCGAAAAGCATTAATTAAACTCCTGTACATTGTTAATGCAGCAATTAGATTAGAATATATACCAAGACAGTGGAAGGTCGCGGAACTGATTATGGTTCTCAAACCAGGAAAATCACTGAATGAAATAAAATCTTACAGACCTACTTCACGTCTTAAGATAATTTCAAAAGTTTTTGAAAGGATCATAAACGCCTTTTACCTGACCATCAATTTGGGTTTAGAAGTAAACATTCGACTGTGGACTAAGTTCATCGAATTACTGATGTAATTGAGAAAGCTTTCGAAGAAAAGCTCAGACGTATTTCTTGACGTGTCGCAAGCTTTTGACAAACTTTGGCATATACGTCTTCAATATAAACTAAGAAAAGTTCTGCCTGAAAAATTATATAAAATACTCTTGTCGTATCTTGAGCATAGACTCTTCCGTGTGAAACTTGGAAACGAATATTCGGAGTTCAAAGAAATATTGGCAGGAGTACCCCAAGGAAGCGTCCTTGGCCCACTCTTGTACCTCCTATTTACACGTGATATCCCGCAAACAAACGATACAATAGTCTGAGGTTAAAGTTATACTAGCAGTTGGCACAACAATAGGGGAAACAAATATGAAATTACAAAACGCTCTTAACGAGGTTAATGAATGGACGAAATCCTGGCGGATTGCACTTAACGAGAGCAAATCGATTCATGTAGATTTTTCGTATAAGCGGACAAACAATTTGCCAGTATTTCTCAATACGGTTCGAGTCCATTTTGCAAATAAAGCGAAATATCTCGGAATGACACTCGATGCAAAATTAAAATGGAAGTCGCATGTAAAAAAGAATGCGAAGAACTTCAAAATAAATACAGAGAACTGTACTGGTTACTCGGAAAATATTCTAAGCTTAACCTTGATAACAAGCTGCATATAGGGTTGTACCAGTGAAAGGAATCTAAATATTTTACAAACTTTTGAAAACAATATGTTAAGATCATTCGTGAATGCGCCGCGGTATATAAGGAATGAAGATCTACGCAGAGATCTGGATATTCCCGCGGTTAAAGATGAAACGACAAATTTTGCACGCAAACATAAAAAAACGTTTATTAGGGCACGTTAACACAACGGTCCTCCGAATTCTTGAGGAAACAAATTTATTGCGGAGTCTTCAAAAAACTAAGCCCTTACATTTGGCCCGATAATAACAAACCGCGATAAAATTGCGGAGAGAGCAGAGAGAGAGCTGACAGAAAGAGCTAACAAAATTAAAATCTAAACTTATCCGAAAATTGCTTTAAAACATTGCACAAAATTGCAAAAATTGTTATTGGCTGAGCGAACACGCTATATTAGCTGCGAAAAACATTGATGTCGACGAATTTTATGTTTTTCCATAGTGGATAATCCGGTGGAGAGATAAAGGTGGAGATTCTCTCAAAGAGCTAACCCACCCTTAACTAAAAATTAATTTAGCGACCATGGCCATTGATGCGCTCGGTTAGGAATGGCCCCAACGTTATATGGTACCTAACCTTGGTGAAGGTTACATTTTTTTTGGTACATTTTTGGTACAGCCCTTGAATTAAAAAATGTATATATCCCCGTGTGACCCTTCTATATTCCTGCCAAGAAACCTACACTGCAACTACACTGCACTGTGTCGATTCTGCGAGCGAAAATTGTGGTTTACTAACGATGAGGGGTACTTTACTACAACCTCGAAATATATACATTTTAACGTCCTCGGTTCCAATATGCAGGGGACACGAGGACAGTTTAAGCTCGAAATGGCCGTCTCCTCTTAGGAAATTTGATTTTCCGATTTTCCTCGGTTGCGTCAATCAAAATCACTTCGCACGATGAGCGTAATTATATGGTCCGCGCACAACACCTTATATTGTGTAGCAACTATGTCGTCTTATACTACGGCGGACACGTTTTCGTTGAGAAAAAAAATACTTGGGAAAACGCATCCCACGTCCGACTGGTATCGCTCTTGAAAATTAAATGCGAACAAACGTCAACTAGTGCATTTGACCATCGACCTGCTAAGATTTTCTCCCTCGCCCAATGTAAAAGAGGTCTAATATAGCTTGCCGGGCTAAGATTACAAATCCTTCTAGCTCGTTATTTTTTATTCAGAAAAATCAAACGGAATTGTTGAAATGTAAATGTAATCATTCTATACTTAATCATGTATCATTTAAATTTTTCCGAATAAAATATACTGCGCTAGATGGATTCAAAAATCCGCGGCATAATCCGCGAAAAATTTAAATAAAATTCATGGACCATATTTCATCTCCGAACCCAATTCTATCCAAGCAATTGGGAGCATCCGCTACGGATGCAGCCATTGTACCTCTATTTTTTTTTGAAAAGGACGTTGGACCGCCGAGGTTTTCCGCAAATTTTTAGATTCAAAGTGAAATTTTTCGCGAACATACAAATTGGTGGATTCCGTTATTTCCCTTAAAATCAATAAAATTAAACCAGAGAAAAAAAATTCTCATAGGAATATTAGAAGATTAATATCTGCCCATTGTCCCGTCTTAGCCAACGAATTTCGGTCTCGCAAAGGCTCAGTGAATTATGGAGTGTTCATAATCATGTCTATGATCATATACTCGTTAACTAAATATAGAAGTTTCTAAAAATAAAATTAATAAAAAATGTCTACTGTTTATTGGCTCGGGTATTTGACACAATCCCCTAAAATAAGTCACATCATAGTGCGTGACTCTATACAAATCCTTATTTGCAATCGTATGTTTTGCTGAGGGTTGCCCAATTAGACTAGTTTTAGCAATATATAAAAACAAAACATCTATAGATTTATCAGTATACTCCCTCTAGCATCTATAGCTATCATACAAGGGTAAATGGTGCAAATTATTAAAATAAGTTTTCTGACGGCTTCGAAACTTTAGACTTCTTGTCGCTGATTTTGTGCACTTCTAAATTCTGCTTGTAGCAGCACAGTAATTCGACTGCATCTTTTCTGTTTCAATTTTTCAAGTACAACAGTATTCGAAAATGTCGAACTCTAGAATTTCAGTATTACAATGATGGAAAAGTGTGTATAGGTGAGTCTCTTAACTCTGTTGATCAGTCGGTCAGTGAACGCAACTGGTTTATTAACACCGAAAGGGGTTTTCAAATTTATGGGTCCAAAAGTAATGGTACAACCCATAATACAGCTTTTTTTCTCTTGCTGGTCTTTATTTCTCAAACGGTAAAATAATTACCGTTATCATTATTTTTATTACTACCGATGCTAAAAATCTCCTGCAAAATTGTTTTTGCAGGAGGAGGAGAAATTTGAGAATATTTTTTTAAATGAAAATAACCGTTTAGACCAGAGTAATCATTTCCTCGAACCGTTCGTAACAAATAAGTAATTTTAACAACAACGGTTTTTTGCAATTAAATGAGTATGCAATATATTTAATAAGATCATATTAAGCCTTACTAAAAAGTTTTATATAAATCTATTCAGTATTATTCAAGAAATAGGCATTTTTTCAAGTCCCTTAATTTGTTCATCTGATTGAAAATTTGACTCTCAGTTATCATTCTATGGAGACCCCTTTGCAAACAACCTAATTTTATTAAAATTCTATATTTCATTTCTGAGATGTAAATAAGAATAATGTCACTTTTTAGGGAAAAACTGGATATGCAATATTGTAATACACTTCTGTACCATTTGGCTAAAGATTTTAATCAAAATCGTTAGAGACCGTTTCAAAAAAATTACACCAACAAGAGGAGTTCGTTGAACGTTTTTAAAAAATCTCAGTATTGAGTCGTATTTAAAAAAATATTAGAATATATACTTACTTAAGTGGCGCTACATTTCGGAATGAACCTGTGCCTTAACCAACATGCGTCTCCAATTAGCCCGGTCCTTAGCTGAATCTTTGGCTTTGAAATCGATGAACAGGTGGTGGGTATCGATTTGGATTTCTTTGTTTTTTTCCAGGATTTGCCAAAGTGTGAAAATTCGATCGGTTGTGGTTTTTCCTGGCCTAATTCCACACTGATAAGGTTAACGGTTTCAGCCGTTAATATATTACAGCAGATAAGACCTTGTAGGTGTTGTTGAGGAGACCTATGCCTCTGCATTTGGCGCAGTTCAGAGGGTTTCTTTTTTTTTGTGAAACGGGCAAACGATGCTGAGGTTCCATTCTCCAGGCATACTTTCATCCGACAAACTTGCGAACATCGTTCCAGAAGTGGCACCCCGCTATATCCTCGATCGAGCGCTTTTCTTGCTCTTTTTTTTATTTCTTAAAAGCTGGTGTTCTTCTCCTTTTCTTTGCCTATAGATGTCTTTCGACATTAAATATTTTTTCACAGTATTTCTGGATTGTTGTGTCGTGGTGGTAGTGGTCCAAGTCGATGATAGCCACTCGGAATGTTCGGACATCCAAAGCAGTGGATGCATACCTCATGTCAATCGCAATGTGATTGATTTGGTTGACCTTGTCTTGATCTGGAGACTGCCATGTCCCCTTAAGGATATCCAGGTGAGGAAACCGTGTGCTGGCTATAGTAACATTTCGTTCCAAAGCGAAGTCAATTAGCCCAAGTCCATTACCAGACGTATTGTCGGTTAGGCTTTATTTTCTGACATTATTGCGTGAGCGTAATAAGGCTTCTGTTGGCGAATTCGACCTTGATGAAGATTGTTACAATGCGTTCGCTCTGGCACTTACAACAAATCCGCATCCGAATAGTCGCTGTTTCTGCTCACTTTAACACGGTTCCTAGAAGATGTCACAGTTTTCATCCTATATTATCTCGGCCCATCCCATCGATAGGTTTTTTTCATAGTTTTTTTTCCATGGATGGGAGCCAACCCAAAGAACAACGCTCAACGTGGAGGGCCAGTTCCATTTTATTAGATACCACTGTTCAAAAGTCCTGACTTACCCTTGAAATTCCTAGACGACCTGTTGTTATAATATGTCAAAGCAGCTCTAGGTTCGCCTGGGACAGCAGGCCGGGTATTTATTCTGTGACATTCTGCTGATTTTCGACTTGTTGTCAACGCTCGCACATATCGTTTAGCAACTCAAATCCCATTGGATGAGATCAGTAATCGATGGTTACCACTTGGAGGTAAAAACAATCACATTTGATGTGTAGTCAGAGTAACATGAGAATTAGCAATCTCGAATTTTCAGGCCATCAAAAGACTTCCCAAAAATTATCACAATTGATGGAAAGTCAATACTTCAACGACGCCGCTCAGAGCTTAAACTTCTCTTTTTAAAAATTCCTCAGGGTTTGACCAAAAACGACATTTATTTGGAAAAAGGTTATTTTAAAAATGTTTACACTTTTTCTGCTGGTAGCAACAAAGAGCTCGTATACCAAACTTCTTCATTCTACCTCATAATTTAAGGCCCAAAAACTGGTGACGGAAGGACAGATAGGCTTTGCTAAATTGACCAATCTACCGATTTTGAGCCGATACATATAGTAAACTATGGATTTATATTTAATGGAAATTACTTTCTCGAGTTAACTCGAGTTTAATCCTGAAACTCGATCTCGCACTGGCTAAAAACTTTTTGGGGGTATAATATGTATAATGGCGTTGGCACAAAGTTGTTTAGACAGTATAGCAACATCTTTTATAATCCGACAAAAATTATGCTTTGGGATACACAAATCGTTTATAAGAAAATATATATAGTTAAAAGTTGCCTCCTCCTAAGTTGATTAATATTTTTGCAGATTGGAATTATTGCTCGCAAGACATCCTACTCCGAATTGGTGATTTCTTCCTCGATTTCAAGACTTACAAGGTTTGTGGTTTGTGCAAGTAAAAGGAATATTTAAAAGCTCTAAACGAAGAATTTTCGATCAAGTCGACCAGTTCAATTCGCTAAAACGCTAGGCTTATATTTGCATTCGTTTCGTAGAGCCTTGACTCTGGGCGGAAAATTTCAACGATACCATATGTAAACACATTTGATGCCATACTTTAACAGCCGCGAATTGAAATATCCTCTTGTGATTTCTGCTTGGAATATACTGCATGAACTTGATTTTTGTTATTCTGATTAAGTATTTGCTGTCGAAAGGTATAATGTAGCCTGTAGTTATAATGTAGCCTATGCTACTGACGATGAGTAGAATATATCAAAACGAATTCGAAATGTTCTATTTTTTGTTTGCTTTTCAATTTACTGCTATTTTTTACCTATTTTACATCAACATGGTATCGTTATAGCAAAGCACTATACAGACTAGATCTGAGTTTTACTACAAAAGTAAGTCATTAATTGACTTTATTTCTTTCAGGCTATGAGCACGAATCTTTTTGGTTATCAGGCACCGATTTAGGCAGCGAGGGTAAGTTCTATTGGATGGCGAATGGAAAGCCAGTAACATTCACGAATTGGCATCATCTGAATCCAAATAATCATAACAACATCGAGCACTGTTTGATGATTCGGAATGAAGGAAGAGGACATGAATGGCACGACTGGACATGTGATTCGATGGATTCTTTTATCTGTGAAGTAGTACAGTAGATGAACAGATTTATTATTCGTAAATAATTAAAACATAATATCCAATTTATAATCTACCACTATTAAATATAAAAACTAGTGAACAGTTAGTGGTTATATCTTTAGCAATTGGACCAAAATCAACTTATTGTAGAACTTTTCAGAGGCGACACCGAACGTTCCAAATTTTATAACGTTAATCAAAGGTATTTTTTCAAAAGGATTTTTTTTTAACATATGGCGCTTGAGTCTTATCAATTTTATTCAATATCCACTGAAATTTAAACATGGATAGATTTAGTAAATAGGCTTACTTGACTTGCATAAGTTGATGGTTGGATGTTACGGAATGAATGTATACTCTAATTGGCCTTAACCTGGTAATATCCAGTTGTTGTAATTATGACTACACATCACATCCTATTTTTACCTCCAAGTGGTTACCATCGGATACTGTTTTCATTCAACCGGATTTGACTTGCTAAACAATAAGTACGAGTGTTGAAAGCAACACGAAAAACAGAAACTTTAAACAGCCTGGTCAGACAGAATGCCTGGCACGAAACACCCGGCCTTTAGGAATCTCACGGATAAGTCAGGCCCCTTGAACAGAGTTAGAAGCGGATGAAACGATATGCCAAATGCCCTTATCATTGCCGTTTTAAGCTCGAAAGTCCGCTACTGTTCACATCTTTACACTTTGGCAGATCCTGGAAAACCCCAAGAAGTCCATACATCGAGTTGTATATGACAGTATTTATAGGGACTTACTATACAGAGCCATTTTGTTATATACTGCACAAACTCGTCCGTCTGTGCAGGCTAACGATGGAAGACTCTTGCTTCTACATCAGGGTCGGAAACAACCTCAACGACACATTCGATACCAAAAAGGAGTTAGGTAAGTAACTTCTTTAATCCGATTGTTGTCCCGCGGCTAGCTATAAAGTCCCCCTTTCCAAAATAAATTTCCAAATATATTTGAAAAAGATTCAACTGATGATTGATTTTATTTTCTAAAAACAAAAAACTCAAAAAACGCAATCAGGAAATTCATGAATACACTTTAAATTTGCAAAGTAAAAAATCGTGCGATTCAGGGGCCCGTCTGATATTCTAAGATACAGACTCCAGATCAAGAACAGCGAGCCTACCAACGACCCCCTTCACCGTGAAAACTTTGTTAGCCAGAACAACCGCATTCCGCACAATACCATCTTGCCTTGGGTAAACAGTTGTAACTCTGCAAAGCTTCCATCCAGAACGGTCGAATTCGGTGTCAGTGGCCTTTGATCGTCTAGATATACGGGTATGTCATTGTCACTATAAATGAATCGGGTAACTACACGGTTGATGGGAAATCGCCGCACTGCCAAAGTGCAGTGGTCCAAACTGAGATCATTGAGAATTTCGATGTGTACAGCGCGAAAAGTCAAACAGGTAAAATCATTCCATAACGCTTAGCAGTGGCCCGAAACAATCGACCCTAACATGGGTAAATGGTGTCAAGTAGAAGGCTGCCCTTTAGGGAGCTGGCCCATAAGTCGTCTACACATAAATCACCTTGATTTGACTCGGGTTACAGCTCAACGGATGCTTATTATCCAGGCTTTCTCCCTGATATCTGAAATCGTCGAAGCTGTCCCCACATGCACATTGGCTTGCACAAGGAAATTAACTAATAGATGGGATTTGGGTAGAATCGCTGGATTACGCGCCGCGTAGGTTAGATTCGTTTTCTGTGCCTTCGAACTTAACCGCATCGTACCCTCCTCATCTAGAAAGTTTTGCCTGAAGACGAACGATTTCAGCATGAAAAGCATCTTGTTGGAATTTTCTAAACATCCAGTTCTCAGCTTGCTTAATCTTTGACGGTGGTGCAAAAACTCCTTTATCTGTTGCCTAACCTTGCAAAATGTTTTTAAAGCTAAGTATAAGCGCCAGCGTTCTTACTGCCGAAAACCCATCTTGACCGGAGCCTAGGTCTGAATTCATCAAAAATGTCATAGGAAATTTCTTTCTGATGCACATTTACCAGGAAAACAGAATTTAAATCCAAATTGCTTACCTTATGAACAACAGCTTTGCCGGAGATATAGGGCAACTAGCTCTGGACTACTTTAAAAAACCAGGGCCTGTAAACCATCTCTGGCTTCCAAATCTACTCGACGACTAGGACCATCGAGTTCTATCATCAGCAACATTATCTGCAGACCTAAAAAACCACCATTGATGTGATAGACTCCAAAATCTCACCAACACATACTGCTACAAAAGATGGAAACTTGAACGTAGAGGAATTAATCCACGAGAGCACATTCTTAGAATCCGACAGAAAAATCTGCTCAGCAGGTTGAATGGTGTGTGATTTCATGACCGTCTCCGCCATTCGTACACCTAGCACAGTTGCTTCTACTCTAAGCGAGGCACCGACAACTTCTTAATTGGAGCCACCTTGCCCTTAGCCATGGCAATCACTATCTCCACATTTGCATTCTTTTCAAAACGCCAATAAGACACGGCGTTTGACAAAGGTAATCAAGCTTATCGTAGAAGATTCGTGTTTCCGTGATAGATACGCTCGGGGAACCCTTATTACCTCTATTTCCCTTTAATACTTTAAGAAATCTATTCATTGATATTTCAGTGGGTCCAATATCGGCTCGTCCCAAGATGAGTCGTCCCCGAATGATGATACAGGAAATGAGCCCAAGTGGATCGAACAATCTTATGATTGTTCTCAGAATCTCGGGTTTTGAAATATCTGCTTCTGGATCCGCTAAGTGTTCCTCATTCGATGGCCTATAAAGCAAATAATCCCAAAAGGATGCCAAAACATTCCCAAAACCTTAGTGACATAACTCTCGGACTCATTTGGATCGATGCTGCCCAGGCGTGGTTTGATATTTGTTTCTGGCATCTGCTCCAAGAACTACCGACAGTTCGATTGAAAACCCACCAGGTCAAAATTGAATCTACACTTCCACCGTATTGTGGCTATTAAAATAGTCGTCCACATAAGTGCGATTGACTAGTCCATCGAATATTCCGGACACTCTGCTTGGAATTTTCCTTGATGAACTGCGTTCAGGTGGGAGAGCAACGAGGACCAAACATTACAAAGCAAGGCTTTCGAGAAGTTTCACCATCTCTCATGAGAATCCGCTGGCACTGTTGATCTGCCTTGATTCTTATGCGATGAAGCATTTCTCTAACGTCTGCAGTCATAAAGATTCGCCGCTCTTGGAATTTAAAGAGTCCAGCGTGAAGAGGAACAAGGAACAATTCAATTAGACTCTATTATATCTCGCAGTAACATCCGCAACATCTCTGGCTTTTAGAGGGTCTGTATTACTATTTAACACTATAAACGTTGGAGCGTACCAAATTCTAGCCCAACTCGTCATCTGATCCGATAACCCTTGCTTATTAATAAACGCATATGCTTGTTTTTTGACTCAAGGCATTCAGGATTTTTCGACAATGACTTCTCCAAATAATAAGCCGTCTTAATTCCATAGGGTAGCTGTCTTAAAGCTTTACCTCATCTGAGCCCCACAATAAACCGATTTCGTAGTGAAAATGAACATCTGCATTGCACACAAAATTTCCTTTGGGATGACGCACTCCGAATTCCTGCGTGGTAAAATTTTGTTGAATAAGGTCGTGAAGTTCATCATCCAGCTTGACACTGTTGTGCAAAAATATTTGCGATGGCCTTTTTGGTGGGTTAACACATGACACGTTTGACACACAACCTGACCTTCGAAAAACAGTCAAACCTAGCACCGTCATGAGAGCAATTGGATTTTCATCTTTCCCAGACCGATCTAAAGGTCTAAAGCCAGCTAAATCTTTGGCTTCGCGTTTCGGAGATGCGGCAACAGTATGTCTTTAAGATATGCATACATCGTCTTCAAAACTGTAGCGTCGATATCCTGAGATGGCAGATCAAGACTCTGTACAGCATATATCTCCCTTAGTACGTGTCGCTTTCGTCCACTGAAGTTTAAGCTGCTCTGGATCAACTTCCAATTTAATTTGGTCGCAAATCTTCTTCTCAAACATAGTAATCGAGAAACCACTATCCAAGAAAGCGAAAGTGTCAACAGTTTTACCGTTTTTCCCATATAAGCGAATAGGAACAACTTTAAACAGAACTGGTAAACGAATGAACCCGTAAAATGTCATAGCCTACTGACGAAAATTAACGTTGCTACCTGAACCCATCGCAGGAAACTTAAGCAGATCTGCTGTGAGACTGTGCGTGCACCAATAAATCGGGGCTACCACAGATTTCCCGCAGGGAATCCATGATCGCATCTGCATCTGTCGAATATCGCTGACGATCACTTACGAAATGACAGGCTTCACCCTTTAATGCCTTCATAAGTAGAGCCACATTCTCTTTACCATTATACCTGACTTCTGTTGCGGTTGACTTAAGTACTGCTTGGAAATATGGCCACTCCCTCTCTTGTCGTTCCCAGAAAAAAACGATAACTCCTGCACCTGGTTAGCGTGCAGCCTTGGAAGCTTTCTTGGTAATCAGATTTTACAGACAGTGGTATGGAAGATATCTAACCAACAATTGATGAATCAATTTTATGAATGGTAACATCCTTTTCATCTGCAGACTGAACATCACCGTGGGATGGAAGATACTGCTGCCAACTGCAATTTTAGCTTATCCATCTCAAATTTTAGTGAAGCAATTTTACTCTTCCTCCTCTCCACGACCGATTGAGCTAGCTCATTCGCCGCCTCGATAAGAACATCTTCCGAAGCCAATGCATCAGCGTCAGTATGTTTGTCAGCTGCAACTTCTGCAAACATCGCACGAAACCATTTCGTCGTCATCGGGTAGACTGCAACTTGGCGAAGGACAGCCCTTTTCAGCGTCTATCGGCATAAATAAAATTATGTTGTCCTGCGGTTAGCCATAAAAAATTTGAAAAAAAAAATTCAAGTGATGATAGATTTTATTTTCTAAAAGCAAAAAACGTTAAAATACCAAAAGAAAAAAATTAATTCGTTCTTATATTGGTAGAAACCTTGGGAATATTGCTGCGGTCAACGAGGTAATGTGCGTATCGAAAACAAAAGAGTTGGGTACGATTCGCCGATTAAAAAAAATCGACCGTCATAATGTCGACTTTCGAAAAGTCGATTGGTAAAAGTACCGACTGATCAAAATGTCGACTATTATTAATTATTTTTATTTGAAATTATCGACTCGTAAAAGGTCGACAGTGTCAAAGTGATGTTCACATGCATACGGCGCTGCGTCAATAAAAAGTCACATCCTCAAAAAACTATTAGTGTTGAAATTTACAGTATTATTTAAATCATATCAACCTGCAATTTCTGTTTTATTTTAGATAAAAATCGAAATTTTTGTTGACAACTTTTAAACTTTTTTTTTTGTCGATCAAACTATAGTCGACATTTTATGGGTCGATGAAATATATATTTGTCCGGTGGACATTTATTTTTTGTCCACCATTCGTACGCTTCCCAAAACAAAATGGTACCCAAAACGATATGCACAAGAATTTGACATTACGTGGATGGCCTCAGTCGCCAGTGCTGTTATGTGTCTGTAGTTCGATGCATTCATGTGCGAATTACTATAATCTCAATGTCAATGAGTACACTTTAAATTTATTATTTGTCGAACTCTAAAAGAGTTTGATAAAATGTCTGAACGATAAGCTGTGACATTTAAAACGAAGTACAGTGTTATTATGCTTATTATTATGCTTGGAAACTTGTAAATTTAATCTTAATTAATATATTCACATAAGTTATCCTTTTTTGTGCAAATCGATCCGCTTGGAAACTTGTAAATTTAATCCTAATTAACATATTCACATATATTATCCGTTTTCGTACAAATCGATTCGCTACTTGACGAAATATCCCTTATATCCCTTTTAACAAAAAGCTGTCGAAAACATAACTTTAATAAGCTAGAAATATACTCAAATACAATGTTTAAACTAAATCATTTCCGAGATAACGACAATTTTTTAAATTCATTTTTACACAACACTTGGTATTTGGTTGAAATTTCTCGAGAAACCACTAAATTGGTGAATTACTTACTTACTTACTTAAGTGGCGCTACTGTCCGGTATGAACCTGGGCCTTAACCAACATGCCTCTTTAATTAGTATGGCCCTTAGCTAACTGCCTCCAGTTGCGCACTCCAAGTTGGTTGAGGTCGGTTTCTACTTGTGCGCGCCACTAAAAACTAGGTTTTCCTCTACTGCGTCCGGCGTGCGGCTGGGAGTGGAAGACTCTGCCAGCCGGAGTATTGGTGTCCATTCGTTCTACATGTCGTTGGTTGAATCTTCGTCTCCTTAGCCCGTCAACACAAACGGGACCGAAGAATTTTCCTTCGAAAAATCTCAAATCGACCAAGGATTTCTTTATCCGCTTTTGAGACGGTCCATGCGACAGCGCGGTAGAGCAGTACTGGGATGATCAGGTTCTTATATAGGATCTCCTCAGCAGTTCTAGTGAGGGCTTTACTACTGAATTGCATTCTAAGCCTAAAGTGACAGCGGTTGGCAAGAGTAAATTTTCGTGTAATTTCCGACGGGGGGTTGTTGTCGGAGTTTATAGCAGAGCCGAGATAGACAAAGTCCCGTACTACCTCAAAGTTATATCTTTCAATGGTGACGTTCTGTCCAATTCGTCGATGTTGTTTGTCCTTTCGTGTTGACAGCATACACTTCGTCTTACCCTGATTTACTGCTAAATCCATTTTCGCCGCTTCCTTATCTATTCTAGCAAACGTGGCTATGACATCACGTTGAGTCCTACCAATGATGTCAATATCGTCGGCGTATGCTAATAGTTGTACCGATTTTTGGAAATTTGTTTTGCACAATCCTCTCAAGAATCAAATTGAAGAAGTCACATGACAGCGTATCGCCTTGCCTAAATCCTTTTTTTGTATCGAATGTGTCGGTTGGGTCGTTCTACATAAACGGACGAGTTTGGGCGGTATACCAAAAATAAACATGGATCTGTATAGTTCGTCTTTATATATGGTGTCGTATGCGGCTTTGAAATCGATGAATAGGTGTCGATTTGGACTTCTTGGGTTTTTCCAGGATCTGCCGAAGTGTCAAAAGTTGATGGGTTGTGGTATTTCCTGGCCTAAAACCACACTGATAAGTGCCGATCAGGTTGTTGGTAAACGGTCTCAGGCGTTCACATATTACGGTAGATAGGATATTGTAGGCGATGTTGATCAGAGATTATTGCCTCTCTAATTGGGGCAAGTAAGAGTGTCTCTTTTTTTGTGAATCGGGCAAACGATGCTGGGGCATTCTTCAGGCATACTTTCTTCCAACCAGATTAGGCTTATGTGGTGGTGGATGTCGGCATTTCTCATCAAACTAGGGGTTTCTTGCTGGTACGCGGGAGAAACCTAGTACAGCAGTTACGGCTGATCTAATGGCTTGTTGGCATCGTTGTCATTGTTCTTCGACATTTGATGCTGGTAGTATGGTGTAATCAAGAGGTTAAGGAGATTAAGAGGTTCAGTTGCCTTCTTTAGACATTACATTTTTTTCACAGTATTTCTGGCGTTTTGTGGCGTGGTAGATATCCGCATTCTTACCTTGGCTGCAACAATGAATTGGTCCGAGTCGATGTTTGTTCCTCGGAATGTCCCCTTATGCATAACGAGGTGAGGAAACCGTGTGCTGGCTATAGTGGCATTTCGTTCCGTAGCGAGGTCAATTAGCCTATAAGTCCGTTACAAGACGTGTTGTCGTGTTGGCTATGTTTTCCGACAATACTGCTAAAGATGTCTTCTCTCCCAGCACGATTTTAACATAGTACTTCGGTAGTCGCTCATAAGTTTTGTCATATAGCTCATAGAAGAAATCCTTGGCTATATTATCTATTTCTTCCGTTGCGGTGTGAGCGCACATAAGGCTTATGTTGGCGAATTTGGCCTTGATGCGGATAGTTACAATGCGTTCGCTAATGTCTTGAAAACATTAGACTTCTTGCCTAAGTCTGGCACTTGTAACAAATCCGCATCCGAATAGTCGCTGTTTCTGCTCAATATAATACGATCCGTAGAAGATATCACAGTTTTTCATCCTATTTGTGCCCGGCTCATCCCATCGTATTTCTTGGATGGCAGTAATGTCTGCTTTGAAGCAGTTTATTGTTCTCACATTAAACACATCTCACATCTCACGAACATCGTTTTCCTTTTTTTGTTTAGCCGGGTCGTCAACAATAAAATCAGTCCTTTCCGAGGCTTTTGGTTGCTTCATAAAATCTTAGTTTTTTCATGGTTGTGTAGTCAACCCAAAGCACAACCCCCAACCTGGAGGGCCAGTTACAGTTTATTGTATACCCATAGGACACGGGCCATCGGAATCCAGTACGGGATTGAGCGCTGCCGTTGGCCTTTCGGTTCATCGGCCACCATCTCTGTTCAAGGGTCCTGACTAACCCTTGAAATTCCTAGACAACCTGTTGTGCAAATATGTCGAAGCAGCTTATCTAGGTTCGCCTGGGACAGCAGGCCGGGTATTTATTCCGTGCCGTTCTGACCTAGCTGTTTATAGTGTTGCTGTTTTTCGTCGTGTTATCAACACTGGCGCTTATCGTTTAGCAAGTCAAATCCGGTTGGATGAGGCCAGTACCCGATAGTTACCACTTGTAGATTAAAAATAAGCACTTGATGTGTAGTCATAGTTACAACTACTGGGCATTGCCAAGTTAAAGCCAATCAGAGTCTACCCTCAGAGTCAGCGCAACTCTAATTCAGCGCAACTCTAAAAACTGCAATAAAAAAAGTGTAAAGTAGCGACAGACAAATATGGATTTTCCGCAAGTGGGAAAACCCGAAAACTCTTTTAATAAATATTTGAATTCGTGAGAAATTAATGCTTCTTCAAATTTGTTCAAAATACAAAATTGTTTTAAGTTTTTGGTAATCAGTTTTGTCTCAAATTTAAAAGTTTAAAGTCCAGTTAATTATTTTTCAATTTCGATTTTGCCCAAATTTTTATATTGAAAGTACGCTTCGTTTTGGACCTAAAATGCATGTGTTCCAAAAGCTTATCTGGCTATTGATCTATAAACCTCTTATATTAAATTTGAATAAAATCCACACATCCGTTCATTTTTTTTTCATCATCGTGATATGTATTGCGTTGATTAGATCTCGAGTAGGTTTTTTTAAAGCTATTTCTATCTTTTAGGAACAATTAAAAATAAAAAAAATGAGTCGTAAAATGGGATTTATTGCATTTTGAAAATAGAAAATTTGTGTTTTCCCTCCCATTGTGGTATAACATTGTGGTATAACAACAGACTTCTAGTCCAATTTAGCGTGCTGGTACCATAACCTAAGCTAACCAATCAATTTGTATAACATTGTTCCATTTTGAAAATACACGCATAATGTTATCGTTTTCCAATCAAATTAGCATTTGAATAGTCGCAGCACAACCCTTCACGTTTCGCTTTAACCCTTCAGCAAACAGTAACATTTTCATTCATACCTAATACAATTATTTCAAAAGGTGCACTTCTACTAAAGTGAACATTTTAACTCGGATATATTTGTATAAGAGAGGCAAATCTTGAGAGCATAAAGAGTAGTCCTAACCGCTGGCGGTGGCTGTCGTCTGTCGAACGGCACGCCAACAAAAAAAAGTTCTAACAGTCAAAACAAAACCACGTTTTCCCGGAAAATAAATCAGTGCTTCATACCATGGAAGAACCCACTTCGTTATCGCCTCGTGTGTAGAACACTCGTGCGTATGCGCACTAAAAATAAGAGAAAACCTATAAGTTAAAAAAAATTTATTATAATTAGATTTTTCTCAGAAATGTGAGAAAAGCTCCAGGCGGCTTTGCAAAGAGAGAAATATTATCCTTTGGTATAAAAATTAGATTTTCCTCCTCAACGCTGTTCGAAAAGCGCACCAGCCCTCAGTTTTTCACAATTCGCAGAACATTTCGGTCCGAGTCGAATTTTCACCTTGTCGTCGGTTTAGAAGTGCACAGTGTATAGAAAATATTTTCCTTTTTTTTAAATTGTAAAATGCATACAGCAAAAGAATTTGTTTGATATGTTTTTGTGAAAGTTTAAGGTGAAACTAATTAATTTAAGAGTCCATTGAATCGTGTATATATTCACGTTTAATTGGATTTTCATCTTTAGTGCGAGTGTTAAAAAAATGCGAATAAAAAACCCTCGAATTAACTAGTGAAATGGAGGGTGGAAATATTGCTTCCTAATTGAATTCAAATGAAAATCAGATAAAAATTCGAATTTAATTTGTGTTTTTCTTTAAAAAAATTGGGTGGGAAATATTTCTTTATGTGGTAAAAAATACACACACATACGTACACACTTTTATTTTTGGATATCAATAATACCAAGGCTGGTTTTAACATTCAATAACCTTTCTGAAATCAAATTAAAATTGTAAAGTTGAAAAATAATGAGAAAACAAGTATGTACCTTCCTTATTTAAAGACATTTCCTTAAAGTCCATGAAAATACCCTTTGTCTGTCGCTACCACCTTTGCACTCAACCAACAAAAAAAAGCTCATTGCACACAAAATGTGAGTACAGAGGGTATTGGTTGTTGAAAGGGACCCAATCTGTCCCAAAAATCGCTTTTTTGGTTTAAACACTCATTCGTTTCACGCAAAATTTGTCGCCTATTAAGTTGTATATAAACCTTATATCTCAACATATTACATAAAAGGATAAATAGGGAATTCCGTTTGTCCAAAGTCCGCAAAAACTGAAATACTCCTTAAATTGGTTGAACTTTTGCATGCGCAGTGACTCCGAGCTGCGAGGAAACTATAAGAGTACACCTAAGAGCATACGCAAAATGTCAAATGCCAAACGGAAGGGAAGTGAGCAAATGAGTTCTGGTGTTCTCATTTTTGGAATTAATACGCGAACTTTAATGTTTACTATTTCGCCTTAAATTTGGCATTGACAGAAGCCCTATACATACACACACGCATAGGAATACAAGACGAGTAAAGCTAAGTGTTGGAGATACAGAATATTATTATGAAACTCGCTGACAGTTGTGTTTGTGTTGGACGGTAACACGTAGCGCAACGTCCTCATTTGTCAGATAGTGTCAGAGGACGCGTGTTTGTGTGCACACTCATGACATCGGATTTTCTATTTTGCCGACCTATCAGTTTCAGGATTTTATTTGAATCTGATATTAATTACAATCATTGCTTGGTGGATTGAAATTAGGTTATCCGTTTTGTGTCAAACTGTCGTCGGCTTATCCAGCACTAGGGTTTGAATGGTTTCACCTGGTCTTGTGGCCTTATTTTCATTTTATTTGCGGCACAGTGTTTGATTAGCGTTAAGAAGTAGGACGGTATGCTTAATGTAGTCGTTGACCTAGAAACCTACAACGTCAGTGCGATATGCCCACTCGGGATCTGCCTACATTGCATTGGGAAGTGGGTGGTGTACAGTCACCTATCTTTTTGAGTGGCAGCATTTCATTGATTCTCAAATTTTTTGTAGTTTGAGTACTAATTGGAATTAATTCCACCGCTGTTAGTAGCAACTGAAGCGATTATTTTAATTTAAATCAAAAATTTAGACTCCATCTCATAGTTAAGGTTGTTAGATATTTATTGAAAAAAGTTTAAGATTATACATACCTACTCTCGAGACAAACTGAGACTACTGGATTACAAAAATATTAAATAAAGTACAATAGTTCAAGTTTGTTTTTTAGTACATTTTGGGTTTTTTGCCGCTGCCAGTACATACTAGCATGTTGTAATAAGTCGGAGCTCGTAAGTTGTGCGTTCAATCGCAGCCAAAGCTGTTGTTTTATCACTGAGTTAATCCTGAAACTAAGATATTCTAGCAATGAAAACTGGCAATTAAGTAAGCTACTTGAATGTGAACTGAAAAATCTTTTCGAATTCTATACTGATTAAATAACATTTTCAGCATTCAAAATAACGGTTATTGAAGCGGCCTTAAACATTTTAGATACTGCTATATAATTGGGAGTCATATGACAGAAAACTAAACTGGAAACTAAATGTTTGAGACTGCACACAAAAGGACACAATTACAGTACTTATGTACCCAAATCTTGGAAAAAAAAAACATAAATCGGCTGTTGTATGACTTTTATTAACATATAGTCACTATAAAGTTACCTATCTGAAATACGTGATATAGCCTTTAAGGGCACTACTTATGCGTTAAGTACCACACCTAATGGGCTGGAAACCACCATTAGCTTGTTTCTTTAGAGCCTCTTTGGACGATGTCTTCCTCAGCTGCGTCTACTGACCAAATCGAAGACGTTTAGATGTAGACTTTTAATATGGTCGATGATTTAGCACTGTAAACCAAGAGTATTAATATCCTTAGTAGTTCTCGGCCAAAATAAATAACAGTTGGCAATAGTAACCTTTCGTTTGATTTCTGACAAGGTCCTTACCTATTCTCCTCTGCTAAATCCTGCAATATAATAGCGTAGCAGAGGCAAACAAAGCTCCTTACTATTTCAATGTTATAGCCTTCGATCATGACGTTGTTGTGTGTCCTTTCTTGTTGACTACAAACCCACTATATTTGTTTCCTTCTCTATGCCTACAAACTGGTGGTGTCATCTCCTTTACTCCGACATATGATGTCAAAATCATCAGGGTATGCCCCGTGTGCCCTGGCATTCGCTAGGGAGCTTTGCATAATCTTCTCACAGCTGATTAGCTCTAGAATATAATTTTTGATGAAATACTCCTTAAATTGGTTGAATCCTAACTCAATACACCCTTCGAATTCATGTATTCAGGTAAAGTACACCCTCTCGATGCCACAGAATATGTTCAAGAAAGATTAACAAAATATAGCGTTAAGCGAATTAATTTTGTATTATACTGTGCCATTCAATTTTATGAGTATACATCAATGCGCTCAGCATTAAAATAAGATGTCCAACCAGTATATGGACCATTCGCTAAAAAAATATGTAACTAATTTTTAATTTAAGATCTATGACCACCCCTGGATGTGAAAACACCCTCACTTTCTGGCACGAAAAACGAAATTACTTTGTTTATAGTTGTCACTAATTACTAACTTTTTTAATAGTTATGTTCCATATAAATGATTTAATGAAGCTGATGTCAGTGTTCCTAAATTGTGTATGTTGTACGTTAACGTTATTGAATACGATTGTTTTGCATTAGAACCGTTAGCAATTGCGCTATACATATATAATTTAACCTTTTTTATCTTTATTGGACGAACTGGGTCTATAAAAATAATTTGATAGCTGACAATGCTTTCATAAAACTATACGCTCGAAGTAGATAAACTAAATAAATGTTCGTGGGTTTCTATAGTCACACCTTACACATTAAAATACCTACAAAGAAAGTATTTTGTGTTTTCGATTGCTTGTAAAAATGAGTGTTGGGTGCACGACTTGGTCGTACGAAACTTTCGCATTCACTAAGATAAAAACTAAATATGCGAGAATTTGACGATTTGCATAGTGGACCAAAATACAAAATAAAATTCATTTTGGTTATTGATGGGGAAAATATATAAATAATGTGGAACTGTGATTATAAAAACTTTTGTTCCGGAATTTGAAGGAATTGGTATCCATGCGAATTTTAATGATTTTCCGTTATTGACCAAAACTGAAAATTCCGTTAAGGAATATTTGGGCTAACATTAAACATGTGTTTTGTAATGTTTTTGTAATTATTATATGGGATGGCTGAGAATTGTAGGCAAAAAACTGCGTATACGAAATTTGAAAAAATCGGTCAAACCGTTTAGGCAGGAGAGGCCATTATGGACAGACGGACCGACGAGGCGGACTGAATTCTAAAAAAAACACTTGTTTGTTTTTCTTTATCATCGTTAGGTTATAATTAATCAAAATCCCGAGGTCAATAATTTTCACGAAAACAATATCTTTCTCTTTGTAAGAGAAAGTTTTGAAACGGTACATTTGCACACACGGAATGTGTATCGACTTTGAATAAGTTAGATGATACAGTGCCAAACGTATGGAACAAGCCTGAGACTGACACTTGGTGGGAAATCAAAAAAATGTTGACATTGTTAAAAAAAACTTTATAAACATGAAAAAAACACCACGTTTATCTAAAAGGAGACCGTTTAATTTTCCTTATATTTGCTTTCTTAAGCAGCGCTACAGTCCGGAATGAAGCCGGGATTCAAGCAAGATGCATTTCCAATAAGCCCTGTCCTTTTGATATTGTCTTATTTAGGATTTCCTTAGTAACGCTTTATTATTAAATTGCATTCTTAGCTCGAAGAAGTACCGGTTAGCAAAAGTAATTCTTCGTTTAATTTCTAAAGAGATGTTGTTGTCAGAGTAAATACCGAAACCGAGGTAGAAAAAGTCCTGCACTATCTCAAAAATCGTCAATGGTCTTGCCCTTAATAACTGCTAGACCCATTTTTACCGCTTCCTTCTCTATACTAGCAAATGACATCAGCTATGACACTGTGACACTAGCTATGACATCACGTTGAGTCCGATCAATGATGTCAATGTCGCCGGCGTACACTAGTAGTTGCACCGATTTGTGGAAGATTGTGCTTCTGGTTTTGGCTTGGTAGTTTCGCACAATCCTCTCAAGAATCAGATTGCAGAAGTCTCTGGCGCTATTCAACTGGTGTCCTATTTTGTGGATCGGGCAAATGATGTTGAGGTTCTATTCGTTAGGTGTAATTTTGTTTGACCAAATTTGATTTATGTGTTGACTTATGAGAAGACCGTCATTAACGGCAGCCTTATTAAGCGTGAGTTTAGATATTGCTTCACTTTTGTAGTTTTCGCTTTCGTCGCCAATATAGGAGGATTTGTTCTGCCTGACAGCGGAATATTGTTCGTCGTTGCCTCAGCATAGACTGTGTCTATTTTTTGTTTACCTCGACAGGATTCCGTTCAAAATTTTAATCCCCGCACTTTGGTAAAATTTGCGATCATCATTCCTGTAGTGGCACCTCTCTTTGTCCTCAATCGCGTGCTTTTCTTGCATTTTTTCTTCTTTCTTAAAAGCCACTGTTCTTCCCTCTTTGTTTGCCTTGTTTGCCTTTAGAGCAACTAGAGTCTTAACCTACAGCTTAGCCTTGTAGTCCTCGTTCTTGGCTGCAATCATCTGTCGAGTGTCCGCACTCCTCATCAAACCAAGGGTTTGTTGCTGGTAAGCGCGAGAAACCCAGCACATCAGTTTTTCGTTTTTCGACACACGCGTTTTGCAAAGGCCTCGGTGGTCTTTTGCAATCGCAGAATTTTTTCCGAAAATTCTTTATTCGCATTCTTTCTATCCGCATTCTTTAAGAGTCTATGTTAGCTCCTCGGAATGTTCGGACATCCAAAATACTGCATGCCTCCCACTTGTCGATCGCAAATGGAAACCATCAAGTACCCTTATGGCATTTCGTTCCGCTACGAAGTCAATTAGCCGTAATACGTTGCCAGGCGTGTTGGCGCATGGGCTGTGTTATCCGAAAATACTGCTAAAAATGTATTTTCTTTCTACATTTGCGTTAAAATATCAGAGCTGGATGTGAGCATTCATAATATCGTCACCTGAATGCAATATGTGGATAAGTCGTTTTTTTTTTCATTTTTGAGATACCATAACCGATACAAATGTAGTGTAATCTAATAACCAACGAACTCATTTTCCTGAGAGAGATAGTGCAAAAAATGAATAAGTGACCTTTTTTAAAATTAAGAATTTTGTATTAACAAAATATTAATATACCAATAATTATTTGTCTCAAGTTCACTCTTTTAACTTCAACTAGTATCACAATAAAAACTAGTGGTGGGTGCACGACTGGGTCGTACGCGAACAACATACGAACATACCCCTATGGAATAGGGTATAAACACTCGATAAAACTACAAAAAAATAGCATACTTTCGTCTTACGGGTTGAGAATGTGTCCAACGGCTGCGTTCCAAACCATTCTACTTTTGCTACCGATCGACACCTGCAGGCCCTGCAGAAGACATATAGCTACCAAGCAACGAAATGGAATTAACCTGAAATACCAAGCTAGTACCCACCAACCTTAAATCGAGAGTAGTGAAACGCAGCTGTAAATATTTAAACTAGTTTTCCCAATAGCACAATGTCTGAACTGTGCAAATGGCAAGACTGTGATTTTAAACAGAACCGAAACATGAGATAAATTGCAGATTTTTGCAGTTCGACTATTTACTAGACAATTAGCCAACACCTTAAAGTCTAAGTCGTTAATTCAATGAATTCAAACTGCCTCCAAATTAAAAAACAAATTCACAAGGCACAGCGTCCTAGTCGACGAGGAAGACGAACAAATAGGTCAGATTGATGCAGGTACATGTGTGTAAATCTACAACGATCTTAACCGCAATATCAGCATGGCCAACCTTAAACGATTTGATTTCAGGTGTAGCTAAAAAGAAGTAACTTCAAACTATATATTTGTGGTGATGGTGACAAATCTATTTCCATATTACTCAGCTAATATCTGGTTAGAATTTGACAAATTATGGATATGTACCCACTGTTTAGGTGATAAATTTATGACGACAGTTGTTACTTAAGAAACGGGTGATTTCTTACTAAAAATAAAGCGATTATATTGTGGAATGAAGTTGGACTTCAAAAGATATAATGGGGTTCTTTTAAATGTAAAACAACTATTTATTTGTATATCCTCTTGTTTCTTAATATTTTTTTTTCAAAAACGGCTATGAAATAAATCACGTTTAACAATTCAACCACTTGAATATTGGCTGAAGCAATGCTATTTATTCGCTCAATGTAGCCAAGCCTACATATATAGTGTATATTCTTCTCCACCTTTGTCGCATACAGGAAAAAAACGCGACGAAGAGTCCTGGTATTAGGATTGCTAGGATAACTGTCCGATAGAGCAAGCATTCGGACTCTCGAGTTGGGAGTTTTGATCGGTAAATTTTTGTCATATCGGATCTCTTCTGTCATTCGTAGAGTTGATGTTGAATCCTAGGTAGATTAACTCCTAATCTACCTCAAATTTACTGTTATCACAATTAGTACTGTTATCACAATGTCTTAGATTGTGGACCGCCTCGACAGCACATTTTTGTCTTTTCATCGCTAATTTCAATACCAACGCATATTTCATATTTCCAACGGTTATTAACTCTTTAATTTGTTGACTACCTGCTCACAGGTTCAATATTCCCATCCAACCGGATTTGACTTGCCAAACGATTAGCGCGGGTGTTGATAGATAGCACAACGAAAAACAGCAACACTATAAACAGGCAGGTCAGAATGGCATGGAATGAATACACGGCCTGCTATCCCAGGCGAACATAGACAACCTAAAATCTAGGAATTTCAAGGGTTAGTAAGGCCCCTTGAACAGAGATGGTGTCGGGTGAACCGAAAGGCCAACGGCAGCGTTCAATTCCGTAGTGGATACTGATGGCTCCGTGTCCTATTGGTCTCTAATAAAAGGGAAATGGCCATCCAGGTTGGGGGTTTTGGTTTTGGTTAACTACCCACCTATGGAAAAAAGTATATGTTACGAAGCAACCAATAGCCTCGGAAAGGACTGATTTATTGTTGACGACCCTGCTTTACGAAAAAGGGACAACGACGTTCGTATCTGCACCTGGAATGTGAGAACATTAAATAGTAGAGGTGCAAGCGAACAACTAGCGGAAGCCCTAAACTGCTACACGAAATACGATGGGATGGGGCCTACAAAAATAGGATGAAAAACTGTGACATCTACTGCGGAATGTGTTGAAGTGAGCAGAAACAGTGACTATTCTGATGCGGATTTGTTATAAGTGCCAGACTTAGGCAAGAAGTCTTATGTTCCCAAGACATTAGGGAACACATTGTAACAATCCGCATCAAGGCCAAATCACACTGCGATAGACAAAAGGCACCCATCCATTATTTTCGATGTCCGAACATTCCGAGGACCACTGCCTTATTGCAGCCAAAATAAAAATGTGGAAAATCACTACGCCACAACAATCCAGAAATACTGTGAAAAATATTAATGTCGAAAGACTGCTATCGCAAACTTATTTAAAAAGTTGGTGTTACTAGTCGGATTTTATGGATTAATCTATATTGGGCTGAATTTAACCAATAAATTTGGATCATCGTTAATGTACTCCATAAATGGAATAAAAAACTATTTATTTAAAAGAATTGGTCTTACGCTTGCGTTTCAGAAATACTGTATATTGTTTGCCTTACAAACAGTCTTGGTAGAATATTCATTTCAATGTTTTTCATAAAACCGTTGACAGACTGGATAATCTTTTGCTATAAAAGATGAATATATAAAAGTGTGAAACGTCTACTAGCAGTTTGTAAATTTGTGCGGATTCGCAAACATAAAATGAATGCGACAAAAGGAAAAGGTACTCTTAGTGGCTGCCAATAAGACGCTGTGTAAATTCAGAAGATTATTATGGGAGACTTGCAAGCAACCATTGAGTTTTCTGTGGAGCTATACAAATTTTACAATGTGGATTTGTTTCAAAGAGGGTGAGTATGAGATATTTGTTTTTTGGATCATTATTTTACAATGTCTAATAGTGAAAAATAGTATGTGCAGTGCTCAGATGATATAAAAATGTTTCTAGGACTTTATAATATTATGTATACATTCAGCCGTATTTATAATGAAATTTCAAATGTTGTTTAACTTTAAAACACCTCTAAGTATCACTTAAATGCAAAATCGGTATCTATAATTGATTTTTACATTTAAGCAACGTTGCTTAGAGGTCGCTTAATTTAAACACGATCGACTGCGTTTTGAGGTTGTTTAGAGCCATTCTAAAATGAATTTTGACAAATCAGAGAATTTCATTATAAATATTTTTTTTACATTTATTTTGAATTTCTGTGTCGAATAGTGAAAGCAAATTAATAAAAATGGACTCAAGCAAATTTTTTTTAATGATTTAATGTGATAAATACAAGCAGACCAATAGCTACGAGACCAAAAATTTACAAACCGAGAATTAACCCAAATATTTTCAACAAAAGTATCGATTTTCTAAGCCCAATATGGAAAAGCTTATCAACATTGTGCGATCCGATCTTGAAGGATCAAATAGGGGTGGTCACATTTCTGCTGATCTCCAAGAGTGATGGCTGCTATAAGATATTAGGGTCGAAATGAAGTATATAATATAATCTACTATCCCACTACAATATAATTCTTTAAACATTCCATTATACACTTTTTAAATGCAAGATGACAGAGCGGATATTAACGGGTTTACTCAATCTACGCTATGTGTTATTTTTCTGAGGGTTGCAAAAGCATTTGCCTCAAAGAGATCGCAATGTCTGGGCAAATAAATAAATATGGGACTTAAGCGGGTATAAAATTTCACTTTTTGTACTAGATTTGCTTAGAGACAACATAAATATTTAAGCATGCTTAACTAAACAAATCCTGAGACACATTTTAACAAAATCTAATAAATACGGCTGATTACCTTCACATTTACAATTGTTGTTTACAATATATGCACTCAAACATTATAGGTAAAGTAATTCGCCGTAACCTCCATTAATTCCTTCGCTCGAAAACAACCGCAGCTCATATTTAAGTAATATTTATATAATTATTTTATTGTTTCATTGATGGAGCAGGAACTTAGAAAAATAATATTGGCATTATTAGTCATTAAGTCGCAATCAATTTTTATGTCCATTGTCATAATATTTTGTCTAACATTTCATTATACCCGATCCCATAGGGGTATATTAGATAGTTACAATCTGCTGTCCGGATGTTTAACACCCTATCTCATCCCATCCTTAAATTTAATATTCCCAAATGCGGGCTTAATGGAAATGCGTTATAGAAAATGACATTATCACAACATATATTTTATTAAAATTTTAGCGAAAACCGTTTTTTACAGAAAACGCAGAAATTATATGTGAACGAAATACACACATTATGATGGTCTAAATATCTTCAGAAACTTTTTCAAATTCATTATGGTTTTGCCAAACATAACGTTTTTCTTAAAAGTGGGCTTGGCAGTGGGTTGATTTTGAAAATGTTTACACTTGCAAATGTACATGCACATGTAGTTCAAATAAAAGAAAAATCGCTTTATCATTTAGAATACACAACTAGCAGCCTTCCTAGACTTAGAAGGAGCCTTTAACAACGTCAAAACGGAAGCCATAGATGGTCAGAACCATGCGGCCTAGGTATAAATCCGAAGGAATTCGAATCAGAAGAGTTTCTAGTACCAACTCTGGGAAGGTTTACCCTCTCACTGTCAGCAAGGAAATAAGCGGTAGAAAATCAAACAAGCTTATTGCTTGAACAGAAGTTTCATTTCTGTAGCGGGGAGAGTGACAACAGGTCACAACCTGTTGGGTAAGCCTAAGCACTCCCATACAATCGGACTAGGTGATTCACACTAATTATGAAGAAAAAAGAAGACCCAGAAGTCGAGGAGGATGTCTGACACCTACTCTGCCACTGTTCCGTGTTCTGCAACAGCCGCAACAAACTCCTCGATAGCTTCTACTACGGGGACGGACGGAGCTAGCAACAAAACCTATAAGGTGGATCCGTCCGTTTCTGCTGCAAATCGGGATGGAGCAAATATCTGTTTGAAAGTAATGGAACAGAGCAGATAACAACATAAGTATCACTCTCAATATATGTTTAAACATTATTTTCTGCTACACATCCTTCAACAAAGGGTAACGCTATGGATCCACGTAGGCCTACGTTAGTTTGACGACTCACCTGACATAAACAGCCCATCAAACCTTAAAAAAAAAACATTTTGCGGTACAATTAAAGAAAGACTCGAAAAAACTTTCGACGAAAATATTTCGAGAATGTTACTACATATAAACTTTTCGTCTATAGATCATTTTAACGCACACCCACCTTTCGGGGGCGTTATTCTGGAAAACCCATTTATAAATACTAAACATTTTTAATGGTATTCTGAGCTACCTACTCAGCATTGTTGCTACAGACTTTCAATGTATGTAGCTGAGTCGATTAAGCCATATCTGTCTGTCCGTCCGGCCGTTTGACTGTTCGTCAACGGTTTTCGGTATGAAGGATCCTTGTCCGTGCCTACAGAACTAGACGTCTTTAGACGTTTTTGACTAAACGTTAGGGAATTTTGAAAAAGCGTCTGAACAACATATTTAGGAAATCCAAACATCTATTTTTCATCCATACAAAGCTTTTTGCCACGCACACTTTTTGTGGGCGTTTTTAGAACAATTTATCACATATTATGTGTAATTCGTTCGAAATTATTTTTAATCCAACATTTTTTTTTTTAAATAGGTGCATAATAAGAAAAATCACCTTGCTCACGCTTTTTAAAAATAGCTGTTACGAATGTATATTGCCATTTATTGAGGGATAATCCCGATGAAAAGTAACGTTCTATCATAAGGTATGCTAATATATCACTTCTGTATTGCTTTACGATTATTGATCGTATCGGGGCGGCGAAGAATAATCATTATTTAATCAGCCTATAAATTTCTAAAGCGCCTCATCTTCATGCAAAATTTACTGAAATTGACTTCAGGGCAGTATTTGAGATAATGTTTTGCGTTTTTCTTTTTGAATTGACAAATTCGCAAAATCATTGCTGGGTACCTTTGAAAGCACATAAAGATATTAGATAAAGATATTAGAACAATAGTTTTATCCAAACAACTATATATTGAAAGATATTTTGCATATTAGAGAAGCCAGCAATATTATCATGTGAAACTAGCATTTTGAAATTGGTATTTTGAAAGTAAAAACAGTACGACCGATCATACCAATCAACATTATCGAACAGATGTCATCCCATGTCAATAAAAATATTAAGCGGACGCTAATATACTGGTTCTAGATTCTAATTCTATAGAACAACTAGTGGTGGGTGCACGACCTCGTACGCAACTATCTCTTTCACAGCGAGTTAATTTGACGTTTCTAACAATTTGGCCGAAGTACACAATATTATTTATTTTGATTAAAGATGTTTAAAATGATATAAATAATGTCGAAATGTGATTATACGAACGTTTATTCCGTCATTGAATGTAATCGGTGTCCATGTGAACAATAATGATTTTCCGTTATTTGCCAAAACTGAAAATATCGTTCAGAGATAATTGGGCCAAAAACAATTACGCGTAACTCATAAAAACTGTAATTGTAGTATACAAATTAAATTTCATTCCATTTGGCAAAATAGTAAATGCAAAAATCCGTTATGTGTATTTTCTCAAAAAACTGGGTATGCAGTTTTGTTGGATATAATATGTTTGTAGCATATAAGAAGTTTAATCAAAATCGCTATAGCCGTTTTTGAGCAAATCGAGGTTATGTATGATTTTTATATGACAGGTACCAGTAATAACATGGCTAAAAGCAAACAAAAAAATTGGCCTAGAATTATGACCAAAAAGTCAATGGATACGAAGTTTGAAGAAAATCGGTCAAGTCGTTTAGGCTGGAGAGGCTTGTACAGACAGACGGAACGACGAACCGACGCCGACGGACGGAATTCTAAAAAACACTTTTTTGAGTTCCGCTATCATCGTAAAGTTAGAATCAATCTTTATAAGAGAAAGTTAAATATGAGTCAAATGAAAAAACTTAATCGAACACTGTTTTATTATGTAATGCCACAAGTCAAAAATTAATTATAAAGCCATTGAATGTACATTATGCACATTTTAAGCACAGATATATTCTTTCAGAATTTTTCCTAATACAAATTATTTTTGTGATATACATAATGACAACTTTTGAGTAAAGATTTCCGAATGAAGCACACTGATGTTAAGCCACGTTTCAGATATGATAGTTATAAGAAGGAGATTTTACGGCCCTCTTACATTTTAGAAGAAGTCTATTGAGTTTTTTGATGTGGAACTTTTTACTTTGCTTAAAATGATAAAAAAAATATATTATAAGGTCTTGAGTTACTGTTACTTGTCATTTAAAAAAAAAAACTAACAGGAACCACTATCTTAAATGATTACGAACGAGATTTGTTGACCCAATTGATTTATGAATTGTCTCTTGCCAGTAGAAGTACTTACTTCTTGGTTTTATCTCATTTACTTTTAAATCCTTGTTTGCGTCTCCAGTCGACTCCGACAAATTATATCTGCGTATGCAAGTATAGTTGCAAAGATATATGCCCATCTTGTTGCCTCGAGAGGATGTTAGCCCCTCGGAATGTTTCAGCATCTAAACTACTGAATGCATCTCGTCTATAGCAATTGTGTATAATAATTTAGCTAGATATACTAAAAGTATAAGTCGATCCAGCTCATTAATTCAAATTATCTGAACAAGATATTTATGTAATCTTAATATCTAGATTTCACCTATAAAAGTCTGTTTGTCATAACCCCTTTTGGGGTGTTTTTCTACAAAACCCATTTGTATACCCCACCCTAAGTCATTTGCAATAGAAAAACGTTGATTTTTTGTTAAACCACAAACGATTCAGATAAACTGTCTGAAGAATATGTTGTGACTATATTTCATTGCCATAAAGCCCATATTTTGGGAATATTCATTTAAAGGATGTGATGGGTATCAATCAAGCGTTCTCTGTTCAGAGTTTGCACAGAAATAGCTAAGAGTGCTCTGATTTCATTTTGATAGACACTTGACCACAGAGATATCATTATATGTATTAAAATTACCAAAATCAAAAAAATTGAAAATCGGTTTTACTTTAGATCAATAAACCTCTGTGAACCACTTAATCATTTTTTTTGTATAGCTTATCTTTTCAAATGTCGAACTGATCCCACTCGGTTTGTCATCAAGATGCTCGGCCAACTAGTTCTAATCTCATGTGCTCTGATTTTGTTTCAAAAGGGAAACACACACTACAAGCCCTGAAGTGTCTGAGCTAACAAAAGAAAAAAAAACTTTTTTGTTTGTTAACTCAGGTTCGGTTGAAAAATAAAATTTCAAGGTTGATTTATTTACCGGAACCATTACAATATTAATAGTATATATAATTTTAATATTGTATAAATTACTCCTAATGGGAGAATGAGTAATTTTTTAAATACTCATATTACATACTTTGGAATGATAATTAAGAATTAAATATATTTACATCCTAATAATCTTAGAACAAGAAAGTTAAACACAATATCACCTTAGTACTGCTACGTGACGAATTGTTCTCAAGATAGATTGACAAGAAATAGTTTCTAAAAGTACATTCTGCCGCTTGAAATTAGATTATAATTTTTGTTTTGTACCCTACCCCATGGGAGTATATTAGTTTTGATACATAGTTTGTAACATAGAGAAATAATTTAGCTAGATTTACTTTAAAGTATATGGATCGACTCAGAATCGATAGTTGAGTCGATTAAGCCATGTCTGTCCGTCCGGATTGTAGCCTTCTTATATGATTTCATAGCAGAAGATACGAAAAAGTAACTTTGGTTCGTTGCTTTTTAACTTTCTCTAAGTAAGAGAAAGATATTGTTTTTGTATACAAGGAACTTTTTTTTATAGGAACTTAGTCAATGGTAGCAATTAAGGGAGATTTGTTATTTATTTTGTATCGTTATTTGTTTATTTTATCATTTTAATTAAAATTTGTGTACTAAGAGATATTCTTTTTATATTATCTCAACTTTCTTAGTGGACTGGACATACTTCGTTTGTAGAACATTTTATTTTTTATACACTTAGGTATAATGGAACTTAGAATAACCATTTATAAAAATCTGTGGAGGACTTAAGAAATCACTTTTGTAACCAAAATTCGAAAATAAAGCTGTGTCCTTTCGACTTTTTAGGATTTCGGACTTGAAGCTATCACACCCAGTTCATATAAAATAGTACACTTTCAGCATGAAATCAGTATGATTTTTAACTTTATCTTATAAGATAGTACCTAGTCTTAGACAAACATTATTTCAGTTATCTTAATAACTGCTCTCAAGCTATTTTCACCAACGTTACATTTGACGATGAGGCTCTACTTAAATATATTTCTTCATTAAATAAAGACTATTCTGCGGCCCCCGGTGGAATCCCACCAATAATCGTAAAGCAATGCAAAGTGGCTCTATTGCCATACCTGAAGTATATGTTTAAAAGCTATCTTGCCATAGGAGTATTCCCAACTCAATGGAAAAATGCATTTAGTGATCGAGGAGATATATCTAATTATATCAAAACTATATTGCCTTCCTAAATTATTTTAACATATTATTTGTGATAAATTTGTATTCCTTTGTCGAAACATTATCTGTAAAGAACAGCATGGTTTTGTGAAAAATCGATCCACTGTCACAAATCTCTTAACATTTATGCATCATTGTTCCAATGGTTTGGAAAACAAATAAGAAGTTGATTGTATATACACTGACCTTTCCAAGGCTTTTGACCAGTTATCACATAACATCATAATTTGGAAACTTAAGGCATATGGATTCCCTCTGGATTTCACAAATTTTATCTGGTAAAATTTAGATGTTCTAAATCCAACCCTTTTGTTGTCAAATCTGGAGTACCCGAAGGTAGTCATTTAGGCCCTATCTTATTTAAACTTGCTATTAACGATGCAAGAGCTTATATTCGAGAGAGCAAAATATTGATATATCCTGATGACATGACAATTTTCAAATGTGTAGGAGAACTAAGCGATTCGCTTTCACTAAAAACTGATTTAAATAGTTTTACCATATTGTGTCGTAAAAACGGTTTGAGTCTGAACGCTACTAATGTCAGCATATATCATTTTCGCGAAAACGTGCTCCATCCAATTTCAATTTTAATCTTCCCGGGCACACATTTTCGTATTCTCTTGTTTTCAGTTGGATCTTCCCGCTATTGTCTAAACGCTTTTTTCTCTGCTGCTACACGTTTTTTTATTGAGTAAGGACTGAGTAGTTCCATATTCAGAAGAATTATCTCTGTGACTGCCTCTGCGCAATTGAAAGTAATTGAAAGTAATCGGTGTCCATGTGAATAATAACGATTTTCCGTTATTGCCCAAAACTGAAAAATCCTTTTTTGGATAATTGGGCAAAATCCAATTATGTGGAACTCATGAAAACAGTAATAGTTGTATACAAAGTAAATTTCATTCAATTTGGTCAAATAGTTTGCAAGAAACTGACGATTTTCTTTATGTGCAAAAATCCGTTATATGGATTTTCTCTAGAAAAGGTCCAAAAATGTTCACAAAAACAATATATTTCTCTTAATAAGAGAAAGTAAAAAGGTGAAAAGTATTGTTTTCATGAATTTGATTTGATTTGATTTTTAGCAATTTAACTTAAATTTTGTAAAAACTTTTCTCATGTGAAACTATAACGCTCAAGAAGCGATGATGTTTATTGACTCTGCTCTTGAATTGTTGTAGATTGTCAATTTCTGGTAAATTATTTGGTCAAATTGAATGAAATTAAATATGTATGTTACTAGTACTGATTCTCATAATTTGAAATAAATCATTTTGTCCCCGAGATTTCTATTATTACCTAGCTATCGTGGTTTTGACGCCTGCCTATTTCGAACAACAATATCAACTAAATACTTATATGTACTTGTTATATCGGAAAAACGTCTTGTCATGGAGCTGTGCTCATCCTTTCGAAGTCTATCCTCTCGCAGTCCGATCGCAGATTCATCTTGAGGTACCAGCTTTCCGTACCAGATTCCATCCTCCGTATTTTTATGATTTTTCTGCTCTGTTCGTGGCTTGCCACCGATCGCTTGTGAGCAATGGTGGCACGACTGCCATTTAAATTCACTTTAATATTTAAAACTTAAATCACATATTCCCCAAATATACTTTAACTTGAAAAGAAGGCATTTGCAGCCTTCCTAGTTCGCAGATATCAATAAGAGATATTCCTTTTCCAATTGAGCTTTCTACTATACCCAAATATATCGTACTTTCAGAGGAACAACTTCGATAGGACTATGGTCTAAATGTGGTATACTTTGCTTATTTGTAAACAGCATATTATAGCTTTGATTTTCGTTGACTGATTGGCTAACGTGCTCGATGTTTTTGATCGAAAGTCTAAGGCTAGGTCTGCTCGAATGTACAACATATCTAAATATCTATCCGAATCTGGGACATTTCTAAAGTCCCAATTCATTCCATATTGAAACTTCCTTTATTTCGTCTATTAACCAAGAATAAACTCAAAATTACTTTTAGTATTTTTGCCTGTCACGAAAATTAAGAAAACTACGTATCGCTACAGTCTGGAATAAACCAACCAACATGCTTCTCCAATTAGCCTTGGTCCTTAGCCAACTTCTTCCAGTTGCGCAATCCAAGTTGGTTGAGGTCGGTTTCTACTTGCGCGCGCCACCATACTGCGTTCGATGTCTGGCTGGGAATCGAAGACTCTGCAAGCCGGTGTATTGGTGTCCATTTGTTCTATATGTTCTAGCCATCTTAAACGTCCAACGCGGAGTTTTTTGACTAGGGGACAGCTCGTATAGTTCTTGGTTGAATCCTTGTCTTCATATCCCTTCAAAGCAGACGGGACTGAAGATTTTTCGAATTATTTTCCTCTCGAATCGACCAAGGGTTTCTTCATCTGCTTTTGAGACAGTCCATGCTTCAGCGCTGTATAGCAGGACTAGGATGATTAGGATCTTATATAGGATCTCTTTAGTGTTTCGAGTGAGGGCTTTACTACTGAATTACTTACTTCGTCGAAGAAACAGCGATGGCAACAGTAATTCTTCGTTTAATTTGTGACGAGTTGTTGTTTTCAGAGTTATTAGCGGAGCCGAGATAGACAAAGTCCATTACTACCTCAAATTTATATCTGTCAATGGTGACGTTCTGTCCAGTTCGCTGATGTTGTGTGTCCTATCGAGTTGACAGCATATATTTTTTTAGTTTTGCCCTCATTTACTGCTAAACCCATTTTGATCGCTTTCTTCTCTATACTAGCAAACTTGGCTATGTCATCACGTTGATTTCTAACAACGATGTCAACATCTTCGGCGTATGCTAGTAGTTGCACCGATTTTTGGAAAATTGTGCCTCTGGTTTTGGGTCGGGAAATTTGCACAATCCTCACAAGAATCAAATTAAGGAAGTAACATAATAACATCGCCTTGCCTAAATCCTGGTACCGAATGTGTCGGAGAGGTCGTATCTGACCCTGGTGGAGCAGCGAGAATTCTTCATTGTCATCCTACACAAACGGACGAGCTTGGGCGGTATACCAAAACTAGACATGACCCTGTATAGTTTGTTTGTATAAATGCTGTCGTATGCGGCTTTAAAATCCATGAATAGATGGTGGATATCGATTTGAACTTATTGGGTTTTTTCTAGGATCTACCGATGTGTGAAGACTGAACCAGTTGTGGACTTTCCATGTCTAAAACCCCACTGATTAGGGGCGATCAGGTTGTTGGTAAGCGGTATCAGGCGTTCCCATTTTACGGTAGATAAGATCTTGTAGGTGATGTTGTGGGGACTTATGCCCCTGTAATAGGCGCATTTTAAAGGGTCTCCTTTTTTGTGAATCGGGCAAACGATGCTGTGGTTCCATTCTTCAGGTATACTTTCTTCCGACCAGAATAGGCTTATGTGTTGGTGGATGTTACTTACTATGTCATCTCCGCCGGCTTTAAAGCTCAGCGGGGAGGCCGTCATTTCTGGCAGCCTTATTAAGCTTGGATATTGCTATCTTCACTTCATTCAGGTCGGGTGGTTGGCAGTTTTGAATATTGGATGGTTCGTTCTGCCTGACAGCGGAATCTTCGTCATCGCCGTTTAACAGTCTGCAAAAGTGGTTCTTCCATATCCTCAGCATCGACTGTGTCACAACTACGATATTTCCTTGTATATCTAGACAGGATTCTGTTCGAACCACGTATTCTTGTTTTTGACGTTTTACACTTTGGTAAAACTTGCGAACATCGCTCCTGGTGTGGTACCTTTCTATATCCTCGATCACACGCTTATCTTGCCCTTTTTATTCTTTCTGAAAAGCTGTCAAGGCATTTCATCCTCTTTTTGCCCGGCCCATCCCATCGTATTTCCTGGATAACAGTTATGTCTGCCACCATCTCTGTTTAAGGGGCATGACCTATCCTTGGAATTCCTAGACAACCTGTTGTCCGAATATATCGAAGCAGCTTTTATAGGTTCGCCTGGGACACCAGGCCGGCTATTCATTCCGTGCCATTCTGACCAGGATGTTTATAGTGTTGTAACACTCGCGGTTATTATTTAGCTAGTTTGGATGAGACCAGTACCCAATGTTACCACTTGGAGGTTAAAATACCACACTTGGAGGTTAAAAACTACCCTCGTTCTACAACACCCAATCATCTTGTCGAGAGTACACACATCTTAAAACTTATTCATTCATTGGATTTTTTTTATTTTACATAACCACTTTTTTGTATTTATATCGCAATACTGTTTTACTTCAATATTCTTATAATTTATAAATCTGCTGGTCATCTAACTGCGGTGTTCGGGCTCTCCTTGCCCTACGACGATATAGCAGTACCACCGAATATGTGAAATATGAGCTACGTGGCAAGAGCAATGCTTTTGTATTGCCTAAAATATGTTCCTCGCCTGCGCGCTTAATGTCATTGTGTGCAAAACATTTCAACAATACAAGTTTGTATTCTTTTGTTTTATTCATTTATCTTGCTTGTATCTATTTTCAGACTGTACCAAGTTCGATGCTCTTTGCGGGTATCACCCAGACTGCCAGTTCAAGTTGAGACAAGTATTCCCGAACAAGCCCATCAACAACCGGCACAGCAGCACCAACCCACAGAGGAGCAAGATGAAGTGCAGCAAAATGTACCGCAAAATAATGTTCTACCGGGATCTGCCTGTATAATTAATGGAGCTGGAGCGTCACGAGTTTTCCAAATACTCTATCGCAACGAGGAGGTGACTTTACGTGATGTTGTTCTCTTTCGAACGCACTTATTAGGTAAGAATAGTGTACGAGTATAGCATTCCACTGTAGGTGTCAATTTTGCATATAACGGAAGTTCTAATAGTGTGGTCTCAAGTGGTCTAGTGTGTGTTTATCTTTGCCAATGGCCATACCCATTTGCACTTAATTTTAGAATGCCCCCAAAAAAGTTTCCTTATTATTCTGTACGTATGCGTGGATGCTCTTCACACTAATTATGCAAAGTTCAATAATATTGCCAACAAAACCCTTCTCAAAATATATTTTTTAATTAATTATGAAATGAGTTAATTGGTTGCATTGATCTTTGCCTCTGTGCACATGGTATTTAAGCTTTAAAATATAGGTTGTCTTCATTACCAGTACTTGTTTTTAGTATGTATCCAGCCAGATAATATCCCCGATGAGGTGTAAGGTGAGTATAACTACGCTCGGCGCCCTTCTTATGTGTGTAACAATAATGAGCCTGTAGACGACGCAACCTGGGGCTTCTACTTTTAATAACATTCCCTCATGTCGTGCTTATCGAGAGGGAAACTAATTAAATCGGTACAAGGTAATAATATGCTAATATGCTCTTCTAAGCTAAAGCATAATTAGATTCTGCCCTCATAATCATGTTTTATGTGCTTTACGTTTCAAAAAATTGTTTCATTAGTAAGCTGATAGGTAGGTCGGAGAATTTATGGAATGAGCCACTGTTTACATCTCTCTATTGATATTTATTGCAACAATGTTGTTAGATGGGAATAGTTTCCATAAATACGTTTATAATTGGTTCAATATTTTTCGCAAATAAAGCTAAAGTTGCTAATGAGCTTTTAACTTAAGAGAAATTGTTTAGAACTATAAAAGCATAAATGTAGGAATGATGTTCAGTGGTTCTACCAAAATGGTAAACATCAAAATCAAGTATATACAATTTCGTATGACGGCTCGGCAGGTAGGAGCCCCACGGATTCGTTGAACTCCAGTAGCGGCAGTTTTGCTAAAGATGAAAAACGTTGAAAAGCCTCTCTCGCTCATCCCTGGCTTAAATTCTTGCAATATGATGTCCGGATTGTTACAAACTGACTAATAAACATTCTCCACGTTTGCTGTCTTTCTTGAGGGTCATAACTGCTAGTTTTTGGCTTTTCCATTGGTCGCGTAGGATTTTTTAAACCATTTTCGAATAAGGTGTATGCTTGACGCATTATTTAAGTGGAAAAAACCTTGTATAATGCAGAATCTTCTGTGCGTCTCCCCACAGTCGACGAATCAGCGTTTTTCGAAAACTTCCCATACGTGAACAGAGAAAGGGGGTGATACTCACTGGCTTCTTTCTTTCCAGACAGTATCTGCAGTGGTCATTGCTGGTGAGGCTGGTTAAAATTTGAACAGCACAACCTGGATAAGAGACACGGTGTAGAATTTCTATCATCTTTACTTGTGGTAGAATATCATATTATGGCGAGCTCCTTACAGTTCCCCAAAATTTCCAAAACTGAGTATGGTGTGGTAAGATTTGAACAAAGTTGTCATTTCTAGATAAGTCAATGTCAATTCTCATGTAAGATGACTGGAAATTGTAAACAGTAGTTTCAGTACGGTGTTTTCTGCAATATTAAGGGCTCTGGAGGTGATGCTTCTTAGTGCATCATTTTTAAATATGCAAGCTGATCTTTGAACTTTCAGCAAAAAGGATATACCTACAGTTGTCCACCAGACGATTACACCATGCAAGTGTTTGTGTTTGCATACCCGATTGATTATTTACATGCGCGGTTGCTACAGTGACTTTTTTCTTAAATATTGGCCTTCCAGTTAAATTTTTTGTTCATGACCAGATTCGATCCTCTAAGCGATTCTGCAAATTTGAGACTGGCGGCAGTTAGCTGTGGTGGGTCAAAGTAATTAAAATAGAAAACATAAAATTAAACGTTACATAAAAGTAAACGTGTCAAGCTACGTGTGCTCAGTGCAACTCCTTTCCGAAAACAATTATCGATAAGCTAAAGCCACATTAAATGACTCGAAAAAAAACGTGTGGTGGGTGCACGACTGGGTCGTACGGAACTTTCTCTTTCACAGCGACTTGGGCGTTAGATCAAATCCCAAGCATGAGAGAATTTGACGACATTTATAATTTGCCCAAAATAAATAATGTGGAAATGTGATTAAACGAACGTTTATACTGGAATTTGAAGGAATCGGAAACTGAAAATTCCGTTCGGGGATAGTTGGGCAAAAACTAATTATGTGGAATTGTTGCAAACAGTAACAGTATTAAATAAATTTGATTCAATTTGACAAAAATATTTTGCAAGGAATAGAAAAATTTCTTTGTATGGCCTAAATGCAAAAATCCGTAATATGGATTTTCTCGAAAAACTTAGTATGCAGTTTGGTTGGAACTAATAGATAGAACGATTCAATTTGGATATAGTAGAGAAAATAGAAGGTACTACTCCAGTAACATCATCAACTGCCATCGTTCGCAAGAAAAGAAAATAAGAATTTGTCTCGACCGTAACGATGTGATTGGATTGTAAACATGGTTTTTGGAAGATCAGAGTAACTGACCGAACTAAAGGTTATCTGACAATGGCCACAACCATGGGAGAGAGTGTCGTTTCTGCGAATTCCTTTTGGGCTTGCTTCTGCTCCTTAAATATATCAAAAAATTTTGACTGATATACTGGAGGACAGGAAAAATGCAAAGGTCCTAATAGGTGACATATATTAGGGATCAGGAATAAACAAACAAAAATGTATGTTTGCTACTACCAAAGCTTGTTTTTCAGGTCATATAAGCACAATTGAATCAATAAGCAATTTAAAGCAACCATCAAATAAAACAGAATTTTCTCATTACGATAAGAAGCACCTAAGATGCTACAAAGAGCAGTCGGACATCTATATTGCACTACACAACGCAACACGCCTTGAAGCAACGAGTTGTTATCTTTAAACCAACGTTTGATGATCCGAAAAACCAGAACCACAATACCATCTAGCAAATAATGCCTTATACCAAACGTAGTACCCAGTGTACACCGTAACTTCATGGTATCCCAAAACAGAAGCAAGTTATATGCTGACAGAAAAAGTCACCAAAAACAAACTGCTGAAGAAGTGCGTTGGACAAATCTATCGCAGATACAGCAGTCATTTGCACACGACGAGAGCCACCATCATCCCAGAAAAAGTAATCAAGTAATCAAAAGTAGTCCTGAACAAAATGTTGAACCGACTCCAATGAACACCTTGGCAGAAAAATAAGACCAGTTGCTAGATAAATTTTAAATTTTATTTTTCTTTAAATTTCTTAACTTAATTACTTTTTCTTACAAAGAGAAAGATTTGTTTTCGTGAAAATTTTCGACCTCGAGTTTTTGATTGATTCCGTCCGTCCGTTCGTCGGTCCGTCTGTCCGTACAAGTCTCTCCAGCCTAAACGACTTGACCGATTTTCTTCAAACTTTATATACAGCGTTCTTTTGGTCATAATTCTGGGACATTTTTGTTTGCTCTTAGCCATGTTATTACCGGTACCTGCCTTATAAAATTTATTCATAACCTCAATATTCTCGAAAACTGCTCTAACGATTTTGATTAAACTTCATATATGCTATAAGCATATTAGTTCCAACAAAACTGCATACCAAGTTTTTTTCGATAAAATCCATACAACGAATTTTTACATATAGACCATATGAACAAAATTGTCAGGCAAACTATTTGGCCAAATTGTATGAAATTTAATTTATAAACTACTATTACTGTTTTCATCAATTCCACATAATTGGTTTTGGCCCAATTACACCTAACGGAATTTTCAGTTTTGGCCAAAAAAGGAAAATTATTATTATTCACATGGACACCGATTCTTTTAATTATGGAATAAACGTTCGTATAATCATATTTCGACATTATTTACATCCACCATCACCCACTCGTTTTTCGTTTGCACTATGTAGCATGTTATTTTTACTTCGTTTGACTCATTTTTATACAAATATCAAAGTTTTATTTAATATGTGCTGTATTAATTCATTTTCGCAATCGAAAAAGTCACTTGCTGTTATAGAGCGGTATAAAACATGCATATTTAAAGAACTTGCGCACTTAGGGATTTAATGGTTCGGATCGTTTAATTGTTCTTTGCCGTTTTTGATATTGGTCAGCAAATATTTTTTTGTGTTATATCGGTCTTTTTAACTTTTTTAACTTTCCTTCGAAAATGAGTTATTTCGATTAAGGGGTATGAGAGAGAAACCCTCTCCCATTGCATCTGCAAATGTACGGCCCGATCGCCTGTTTTAACCAACCATTCTTCGAAAACCTAAATGATATCTCAGGCTAAAGGATACAAGCTTCTATCCGTTTTCTAAGCCTCACAGACTGGATCTAGATATCTCCGGTAAATGCTACTTGGGTTCATAGCGTACCGCCACATCTACATACCTACCTAATAATCCAACAATAAAATGTTCATTTATATTTTTGTCCTATATTTTCGATATTATAAACAATATTAATAAATCATTTCAATGGGAAAGACACAGATCCATATTTAGCGTAAACGCGTGGTCATTTTCCTTTAAACCATATTAATACTATTCGTAATTCGTGAAGCATAAAAAAATCGAATTACTTAGATCTAAAGCAAATGGGTTTTTTTTATTGAATTTAGCTTTTAATGAACAAGAGTTAAATGGGAACAGGAAAAGGGATGTAAATTTATTTCACACTAAAATGTGTTTAGTTTCATTTTATGTTGAATTGTGTGATCAACTGAAACTTCGGTTTAATTTAACTGACAAAAAGTAAGAATTGTTCGAACTTTTGTATTCAAAACAAATACAAACTGAAAAATATCCGACAATCCTTCTATTTTTAATAATTTTCTTTATTATGATAAAAATAAAACAAATATAGAATTTCTGAACTCAGAGTTAAAAACGCTTATGCTTGCTAAAAATATAAAAACTAGGGACGATGTAGATTTTTAACTTTTGATTGCGTTAATACTCCCAAAAAAATATTTTGGAAGAAGATATTTTTACCATATGATTACACTAGCCGGATGGAGAAACAAAAAACAAATAATCTTGATATAATTATACGTCGTCTACGTATAAATATCATCTTCATATTACAAATAAGTTGACGGATTAACTTTAAAATTGATATACATGGGTATTACAGGGCCAGAACTAATGGACCCTACCTATAACGGTTTTGATTCAACCACAATTACTCAAAAACGGCTGTAATTTTAATCAAACTAAACGCTGCGTGCCCGGTTTTTTAAATAAAAACTCGAATAACGCAAATGCAATCCTATGTAGACTTTTAGACCTTAGATATTTTTCAAATTCTTCTTCTTGATAAAATGTAAAACCTCCACTTTGTTTGGTTGGTCATATTAATGATCGGATAAAAAAGGAATTTAAGAAAATTAGTAAAAATTTTCTAAAATTCGTTAATATGTAATTGAAATCATTTTTGAAAGTTTTCACCCGGGTACAATAACTCTGCTCAAACTAACAGATTCATCGAGTCTACTAATGATGTACAACCTAGCCTTGAGTGGCAACCGTAAACAATTTAGTGTTTGTAACTAAAGACAGTTAACTAAACAGAACGGTCCCATTGAAGAAGCACGTTTGTTTATTCTTACATTAACCTCAAATTGTAGCCTAGGAACAAAAAGAAGCTCATAGTGATTGTGCTTGCTTCGTTTGCATGAAACCTTATCCGTTTTGTGTTAATGGCTTGTTGATGATCATGTGTATGCAAAATATATTAAATAAAAGCCTCTATTTTATGATACATGCTAATAACACCTAGCTGGGAAAAAATCAATACAAGCCAACCATTTGAATATAAAAACAACTCAACCGCCGCTTTTATTCTCTATGGGACAATGAAAGCAACTTGACGAACAATAGTTATCTGGTGCACCTACCTGAATTGAATGCAAATAATAGCACTTAACCCCCACGTCAAGGATTGAATCTTTTAGCATCATTGTATAATGACTGTGAGGTGTGACAATGAATCCTTAAGTACACTTTCAATAAACGTAGACATTTTTGATATGTTCAGCAGCCTCGCGTTAGGACACTGACCCTTCCGATACCCCAGTTTATAACCATTTGCATTTAATTAATTAATAATTAAATTTTATTTCTTTTCAGTTGACAGCCGACACTTGAAGGAATCGATTGAGCGGGCAGAATTTTCTTTGCATTTAGAGTTGTGGTTCGGCGAACAAAACAACGGTTCGAGCAGCCTTTCTCTCGCATCAACACGGACATTACAATTGAACTTTCATCCTGCTCGAGGCTTGCACTATCATTTACCTGTACTATTCGATTACTTTCATCTAGCGGCAATCAGTCTAGGCATTCATGCCAGTCTTGTAGCGTTACATCAGCCATATATAAAGTAAGTAAAGCTTTCGATTATTGCTTACGTTAGCAGAACCTTACATAATATCATATGCATACACATTTCTTAATAATAAAACACACACAACTCTGACACGTGATTTATTTATAGTTTGCTCTCATATTCCACATTGACATAATTTTAAAGTATACTTAACATATGCAGGATGAAGCGATTTTTTTTTCTTAACACAAGTATTCAACTTTAGTGCTGGGTGCTGAATGTATGTGAATGGGGGATGTGAAATGTGTCCGTGTTTCTGATAAACCCATAAAACTGACTTTCGCATGCTTTAACAGAGGGTACAACGGGAAAAACGTTCATAAATTTAATACCTAATATTACCATGGATATTATGTATAAATATTCAACAATATTTATCTAAATGTCGTTAATCATTAATGGTAACTAGTTTGTGAGTGGATTATAAAAGTAAGATGAAAACTTCGTAAAAAAAAGTAGTATTGTCTAATTGGCTAAACCGTTTAGTGCGACTAAGTTTTCTCACGTGGAAAAAAAATATTGTAACCACTCTATTGACAACTGAAGTTAGTAATTTAATACACTTAACGAAAAGTGGCACTATTTGTCTAAAGAATATCAACAAATTAATAACACATTTGAGAATTTCTTTCATTTTTAAAGAAATTCTACACACCAAGTTAAGGACGGTTATCCAAACTCTGGTTTCCATAACGATTACCGTTTATAGTTTTATATATAGAACATCTTTAACATATCGCATACTATAGTGGAAAAAAATTTCACTTCATACATTGTGCTCACTATTAGCCTCAATGTATCTATTTGAACGGAATTTTTAGTTTGTTACAGAAAATCTTAGTTGTATTTTTTAATAGCAGCGTTGTATATATTATTTAAAGTCTTGATCGAAAATTTAAGAGCGCTTACTCCCATTTTTGCTGGATACTTAAGAAAATGTCCATGTTCTATCTCCACTAAGGTGTATTTCGTGGACTTAATATTGCCATAGATTTAGATGAACCTTTTAACTACCTGAAATTCATTCTGAAATAATGTAATAAAATTAAATGTCGAAACACTACAATCTTAAGAGACCCCCAGTCCATTGCAGAATTAACTCGATTGATGAGAAGACAGCCTTGAATGTCAGAACATCTTTTTTAGGGTTTGTTATCATTATTATTTGTATATAAATTGCTTGACTTTGAAAAGTTTCGAATAAGTGTCTGTTTTGGGAAACAGCTCTAAACATAAGAAAGATATTCAAGACGGGGTCTTAAATGTGATGTATAGAGAAGAACCCTCAGGATTGTGACACGCTACATCGGTACAATTAGTGATCATGACCAGGAACGACCGAAATTCTTGTAGATTACCTAGGTCCACCTAACATCAATTGTGCTCTAGGATCCATCACTCCTTAGAGCCTTAGATTTTGGATAACCCCAATCACAACCTTACGCCCACTAGGGGATTCTAAATTCCGTGATACAAGAATATAGCCTCTGTTGGTGAATCGTAAACCACTACTCTGAGATTGGGGTTGTAGCTAGCGATCATCAGTTTCGATGATTTTGAAGGGTGGAAATGAACAGTTGTAAAAATGTTCAGTTACTACAGTGCTTGTTTCATATTCCAGGTCGATTTTATTTGGACTAGACTAGCAACCATTGAGACACAGAAAACCTTCGATTGATACACCAAAAACCACTACACTCTTGTAGAGTAACTGTATTGAGTGCCATTTTATCCCGCGGCGTCATTAGGCCAATTTTTTTTGAAGATACAATAGGCAATGCTGTGACGGTAACTGATGAACGCTACTGAAAAACTTTCTTGTACCCGAATTGGATCAAACACACATCAGACACCGCTCGTCATACGATGCTGATTTTAGAAGGAAATTTTCCTAGCCGAATAATATAAAAAAGTGGTGATATCGACTGAGTAACTAATTTATGATTAACGATTTCTTCTTATGGGAGTACTTGAAGTACTTGCAAAATAGCTATGCAAAATGTGCTTAAAAGAGATCGAGACTCCCACCTTACCGCCACCATATTCGACCAAGCATTTCTTAATCCGCTTATATCTATATCTTAAATTATATCTTAAAGAAAATGGTATTGAAACCGCAGGGCTATTTTAAATTTTTCTTATATTTATAACAATATATGTAATTGACAATTTTTGGTAATTCAGAATATGAAAATGACGTTGGCGTTGCATCTTGCACGCTAGCTGATTTCATGTTTACTTATTTATTTAAGAGTTTCATTAAAAGTTAGGGTGATTTAGTAAGTGGCGTTAACAAGTATTTGTAATTAATTGAGTTTTAAAAAGTTGCGCAGTTAAGATTAGATAAGGTTTACCCCGGAAAATTCATTGCGATCTCGTATGGTTTAAGTGTTGGCTTCACCTATAAGCATTTTTAGTTTCAACCTTAAATTTAACGAGGCAAACAATAGTGAATTGCTTCTATGATGCTGTTGAAAATGTGGAACTAAAAATTATTATTGGCAAGAGGCAATGCTTTAGCACTTTTCTTAAAAATGATTTTAACAAAAGCAATACAATTAATAAATACAAATATTCTATTGCTTATATGTACCACTTGCGGGCTTTCGAATATACACAACATTTTTTAAAACGTGTGTTACGTTACTTGTTTTAAAAATAACTTAACTCACTTGAAGGAAAACACTTTACCATTATGTACAACTATGGTAAGCTCCTTGTTTTAATGATTTAGTTTGCTTAGAATATTTTCTTTTGTTTTCGTGATCTAGAAGGAATAGAGTAGTGTAAACAGCTAAATCGAAATACTGTAGATAATATTTCCTTTTTATTTATAGTTTATTTCACGTTTGAGACAAAATTTATGTAAGCTTTATACATCACTCGTTTCAAACATTGCTTTATAGCTAGATAGTTTGTGACTATAATTAAATCATATCCTTATCCTTTTTTTTTAAAGTGCACCAAAGAGTTCAAAACCATGGATGGGTGGTGGAAAGCTTAGTTGCCGCGGCAGTATGTCACCGGGACCATTGGAAGCAGTATTCTTCGGACCACAGGTGGTTGGAACGACCAAGTGCAGTGGTGGTGCTGCCGGTAGACTTTTACAATCACGTCAAATTCACCGAGAGATATGCTCCCTTCTTTTGGGATCCATAGAAACCCTTAAAATGACACTGAATGAATTTAGTACAGTTTTAACTCCGCACTTCAACAATCTGATCGGATCACCACCGTTCAGGGAAAATGATACTGTGGAGCGATTACAAGAAATAATCGATCAAGCCAAGGCAAGTATATTCAAATTTACTTAGAACAACATTAACTCACAACTTTTAAACCTTATAGTTGCATGACGGAGAGGAAGATTTCGCCATTCGAGCCAATTCCGATATTGCACAATTGTGCGCCGAATGTATAATGTTTTGGCGCCGGATTTTGCATGCATCAACTCAGGCGTCAATTCATACATTGTTAGCAAAAAAACATCACATATTGAGGGTGCGTCGATTCTCGGAAGGATTTTTCGTTATGGAAAATCCTAGACATTCCGCAGCTGGATGCTATGATAGCAACTACCAAAACTACGTGGCTATATGTGAGATGGCGAGAAGAAGTCGATACATGCAGTCGCTGCCACCGTTACCTGTTCACTGCACCCCGTTGGATGGAGATTCTAACTCACTACCGCTTATCTTTGAAGATCGTTACTTAGATCCACCAAAGTTTTCAAGAAGGCGTACTGGCAGTGATCCCCACTTAAATGTTCTGGATAATGTTCTGAACAAGACACAACTCACTCCCAAATCATGCAAAACGAATTCCATTAACAGTTTGAACGGTCGTAAAGACTGCTCTTGTGGGGTTAATTTTGAATACCACAAGCCTCCAAACTACTGTGGAGTTCTAACACCACGATTCGCACTCGGTGGCGAGATTCTACAAGCCAGTTTAACAATAACACCGGCCGCGGCTTCAACGGGTCCACATAGCAACTTCAACCAGCGAACCTTATCGCGGCATTCAGTTTCTACGCTACTCGATGGAGTCGACTGTTCCATAGAACACAGAAATGGTTTCTGCGCCATGGGCAGTGGGACCCTTCCAGCTCGACACAGTAAATCTCTGGATCAACTTGATGGGACTGTTCATAGTACGCCATCATTAAGGCAAAACGGTGGTGGTGTGCAGCAATCCGATATTTCCTTTAATTATAGGCAAGTCCAACTCAATGGAATCATGCACATGGTGACACCCACACCTCAGAATACTATGAATCGCAAAGGGAAAGTACAAGCGGAAGATCTTATGAGAAATATAAATGAATTCCGCGAGAAGTATAAGAAATCGGAAGACCCTTCCAAATGTCCACAGCACTCTGCAATCAATGACAGCAATTTATATGAACGAAACTGCAAAAATATTGGTGGCACGCTAAATAGGTTTCCAGATTCATCGAACAGATCAGGAAAATTTGATTACCTCCACGAAATTAAGATGCTCAATCCTCCAAGACAGCTCAACTCCTACTACAATTCATTACCAAAGAGTACAGGTGTAAACGCACCACCCAGAAACTCGTACCCGCCAGTTAGAAGCAAAAAACATACTCCCTGCACAACGAGTACTCCTCAGATACCAGAAGGTCAGGTCACAATTCCTCGTAGCAACTCATCGCAAACACTGAAAAACTCTAAAGGAAACATTGTCCAAAACAACCCCTCGACTATTCCAAGATCAGTAGAGATAGCCAGAGTTCGAGTTTCCGATTTGAAAGAGATGCTTAAAAATGGCGCTTTGAAAAAAGACTCGAGTAGTTCTGAAAGCGATATTCCGACCAAAGTGAAACGATCACGTGAACAAAAAATGCTGTCATCGGCCAGTGTGCCATTCAAGTTGGAGGCTCTCAATTCAGAACAGAACACTTGTGGATTTAGTGAAAGTCTACCGAATTTGGCACCACCTCCGCAATTCGAAACTTCGCCTATTAAGAAAAAAATCATAAGCAGTTCCACCTCGTCCCTTAGTGAACAAAGTGGCTGGGTATCGAGTAGGAGAAGTTCAGGGCCTTCTAGTCCAGAGACACTTACAAATGAGCAACAACAAGCTCACGTAAAACAGGAAACTATGGTCAATGGAGAACAACTCCGATTGAAATTGCAGAAACTGTTAGACCAACAGCATAATAGAGGTCAACGGCATACACGTACAGCAAATGGTCAATACAAGCTTTTGAACGGTGATATTCCAGTCCATAGAAAGGCTTCAACAGTAAATATAAAACCAGAGAGAAACAAAACCGAAACAGATCTTCGGCGTCTGGGGCGAGCTTTAAATCGAAACGCATCTGACGTTTGTTCATCGTCGACCTCAGTTAAAGGACCTTATCCAAAAGTACACAGAGAGTTTTCTCTAACAAAGAATATGACGAAAAGTCGGGAAACGCCTGGTAAACGACAGAAGGGCAAATATGGCGAGAAATCAAAGTCGGACTTTGATTTGACTAGCATAAAAGACAGCCCTTTCGAAAACGTACGAGTACCACCGCCACAACAGTTCCAAGATGATCTACTGCCACCTGACGAATTCCGAGACCCGCCAACGAATTTAGAGGCTATAAAGGGTGCTAAAAATGAATGTGTCAGAACAAATGAAGTACTATCGGCAGCAACAACGCATCCACCACCGGCATTAAAAGAAATATTTCAGAGCGCCCCAATTCAACGAAAGCCAATTGGAGCCATCGATAATCCTGTATATCACATATACGAATCCTTAAAGCCGGGACAGGCTCTCAACAAGCCTGGGATGAGCTTATCTCAAAGCAGTACAGAAATCAAACGAACAAAGGAGCATATGGTAAATGGCATCAACGGTCATGTCACAGCTGAAACCGAAGACGAAGACAAAGAAAACAATTGCCAGTTTATCGAACGAAATGATAGTCAAAAGTGGAATCACAAACACAACAAGAGAAAATCGCAAGAATCTACGTTATCCCTACTCGAGTTTGAAAAGTGTCGCGAAGAGTTCCGTAAGCAAATCAAATACAACGGAGGCATTTACTCCGACTATCAGAAACTAGCCTCAGAGCTGCCATACTTTTACATTAGCGATGAATATCGTGCATTTTCACCGCACGGTATGCATTTAGTGGTTTGCGTCCATGGACTGGATGGGAACTCTGCTGATTTGCGACTAGTGCGAACCTATTTAGAGCTGGGGTTGCCTGGAGTGAACCTAGAATTTCTTATGTCAGAGCGGAACCAGGGCGATACATTCTCAGACTTTGACACAATGACTGATAGGTCGGTTGATAGAATATGTTATTTAATTCGTATCTATAAATGTCCTTTTAGATTGGTTGCTGAGATACTTTACCATATCGAATCGTGTGGTTTAAGCCCAACGAAAATATCATTCGTTGCTCACTCATTAGGCACAATCATTGTCCGTTCGGCACTTTCACGTCCACAGATGAGGCAGCTTCTGCCACGGCTACATACATTTTTATCATTATCTGGTCCTCATTTAGGAACGCTCTACAATTCCAGTGGACTTGTTAATATGGGCAAGTCCTTGCTTAATGTTTTTAGACTGATTTTTCTCCAATTTATATACTAATAAATTTTTCCAAGCAGGAATGTGGTTCATGCAGAAATGGAAAAAGTCCGGATCTCTGCTCCAACTCTGTCTAAGAGATACATCGGATTTGCGAAATAGCTTTTTATATCGCCTTAGTCAACGTAGTACCTTGCACCACTTTAAAAATATATTATTATGTGGGTCCAGCCAGGATCGTTACGTTCCGGCACACTCAGCAAGACTTGAACTGTGTAAAGCAGCGATTCGTGATAATTCAAACTTAGGAACTGTTTACAGGTAAAGGACATAATAATTATACACAAGTTGCATTATTGATACTATGAAATAAGTTGAAGCCCTAGTACATAGACTCTTTATACCCTATCCGACAGGGGTATTAGTCTTCCATATCTGTCTGTCCGTCCATCTGTATGTATTTTTGGGCCTTAATTTTGAGCTTAAGTGATGAAATTTAGTAGATATATAGACTCTCTGTCCGACGAAGCAGAGCAAGTGTAAGAAAATTTAAAATCCGCCCATTTTGGACCATACGTTTAGGAATTTTGAAAAAGTGTCTGAATAACATATTTAGACAGTCTTAATATCGATATTTTTCCCATAAAAAGTCTGTTGCCACGCCTACGTTATAGCAAAGATTATAAAGCCATACAGATGATGCAGTGCATCCTAGAAACAAATGTTCTATGGCGGGTCATACTGGCACATCCCGCAATATATTTTTATTTCGTTTCTCATGTGTGCATGCCCGCCCGTACCATGGTGAGCAAAAGTTTCAGTTTTTTTCTTCTCAATGCGTCATCTGTGTGACTTTATAATATTTGGTTATAGTCAAAAATAATCATTTCAAAAGTTACGGAGTGAGTACCCAGGGTTGTCATTTCTGATAAAATGTTGTTGCACACTAGGGGGCAGCGTTCGTTGGATTTTGCTATTAAGGAAAACGAGGCATGTCTGATTACTAACTGTAAAGCACGTAGAATGCTGGTAAATTTTATACATTTCAACTGCTCCAATTGCCGCTACTAACAAAGAGCCACTCGTACCTTTAATATCCTGATGTAAGTAATTTTTATCCGCTTGGAGATTGGAAAATGAAAAAAAACATGTCAGTGGATATCGTATCCACTTTGTATATCGTTAAATACCCTATCCCACCCCACCCTTAAATTTAATAACCCTAAAATGCGGCTTTATGGCAAAAAAAATCTAAACTGACATTGAAAAAAAAAACGTTTTAATGCTTCATATGGTATGGTGTAGGGTATACAAGGATATACAAATGGTTTTTGTATAAAAACGCCTCCAAAAATTGGGCGTGGATTAAAATTATATATGGACAAAATGTTTATTTTATCATATTCATAGCCAATGATTTTGCATCAAACATTTGTTGATTATTTTAAAATTTTACCGAAAAATGTTTTTAACTCAAAACGCCCCAAAAAAAATGGGCGATGCAAAAACCGTTGTATAGACGAAATGTTGACATTAAGATTGTCTTGATATGTTGTTGGTTTGGGCAAAAACTACGTTTATCTAACATAAGCTTAGGCGTGGCAGTGGGCGATTATCAAAAATGTTTGCACTTATTCTGCTGGGAGCAACAATGAGTCCGTGTACCAAATTTCATCATTCTAGCTCAAAATGTAAGGTCCAAAAATTGTTGACATACGGACGGAAGGACGGACGGAAGGACGGACGGATAAACATGCCTTAGAGACATGTCCTAGAAATACCTTAAAGTATATGATCCATATACTTTAAGGAATATCTAGCTTAATTATTTGTGTATGTTACAAACTATGTATCAAAACTAATATACCCATATGGGATTGGGTACAAAAACAAAACAATATGGGAAAATTTAAAATTTGCGGCTTCATTTTTGCTTCACAACTTAGAAATTAGTACAAACAACAGTTCAAAACATTTCGAAGAGAAATTTTACCAAGTTTATTGATATCTACATAATATTAGATCATTCATTTCGTCGTTTCAAGTTGCTAGCGCTGGCATTTGACACCTGTCAAACTCAGCTGTCATTTGATGGGTCATAATATTAGTTGAATTTTTTCCATTTACGAGTACTATAATGGATCGCTTAAAAATCGAATATGGGGCTCAGCAAACCCACAAGTGATCGAAGAGGTGCTGTTGCATCCAGGCAAAGTCACTATTTGGTGTGTGCTCTATGGTCGAAAGGTGTCACTGGTCCGGATTTCTTCGAAGATGCTAATGGGGAGATGGTTGCAGTCAATTCGGAGCGATGTAATCGAATGACAACCGATTTTATTTTGGACGCCGATTGAAGATCATGACTTGGACGAAATGTGGTTACAACAAGACGGGGCAACAGGCTACGACCAATTTTGGCTTCATTACGGCGACGTCAATTGGCCATCGAGATCATGCAACTTGACACCGTTCGATTTTTTTCGGTGGGGTTACGCAAATGACCGTGTATACGCGAATAATCCCCGCAACTCTAGATGCAATGAAACCCAACATTACTCAAGTTATGGCAGAGATACTTCAAAAGAATCGCATGCTGCTATTTGAATGATATTGTTTTTTACGCTTAATGGCCAAGTCAAAACTTAATAATGAAATTAGCCTCCCGGCTAAGCCTCGGCAGGTACAATTTTAATGACGAAAATTGTAATATCTGCTAACTAGACCTCGAATTCTCAGCTCCTGTAAGTGATAGAAAAATGTTGAATACACTATACCATTTCCAGGGAAATGCAGATTAAAACATTGAAAAACACAAGCAATGCTCAAGATGAGCGCATTCATACGCGTTTCGGGACTTTTTTTTATATAGATAGATGAAATTTTCATCAAAAATGAATCGGTGTTTGTGTTTTATTTAGCTCTAGCTTTAGAAACCGAAAAATAAATGGCCCCCTATATATGTAGGTATGACTGGTTGAAACCGTAGACAGCGTTTTTTTAGTGTGTGAAAAAATTGCTAGGGACGGCATAAATTGGGTGTGCCCCGGGCGGCCCCAACTCACGCTATGTCACTGACTTATAGCGGTGTTTTCAATCTGGAATTGGATAAATATGCGTAACTGTATAGAAAAGATCGTACGACGCTAGCGCGACGGTGGCTAATGTACGTAGTGTACGTTGAAGCTGTATCAATCAAGTAGCTTAAATTTAATATTGTGTTGGTCACTATTGAGCCCTTTGATCGGCTTTCAAATATCTTATCCAAACAATAAACATCAGCCTCGTATTAATAAACGCAGACTTACTCATCAGTGAGTTGCTTAGCCTTATTTCACGCCAGCGTCGAACAAACGCATTGATGAAGTAATCCGATTCTGTATGGCCATTTACACACCCCTGTAGAACTGTCAGTCAAAAAAAAAACGAAATTAGAAACAAAATAAACAAAACTGATCACAGTGAACACAAAAACAATCGGAAACAGCGAGACGTAAACAAAAAAGAAACCAACAAAAATACAAAATCGCAACTTTGTAGTAGATCGATCGTTTTTACACGCCAGTCGCCACGTCATACTACATCGATGTTCCACTACGCGAACTATAAATAATTCTCAAATATGTTTAAGGGGAGAATAATTCTTGAGAAAGACAAATCTACGGAAAACTACGGGAACGCGTTTAAGTTAAAACGAGTAAAGTTATTGGTGTCGTTGTTTAAACGACGTGTGACTTTTTTCTGTTTTTATCAACCGTCATTTCTGCAGTAACTTTTTTTCATAAGCTCTCTTACTAATTTTTGAGTACGGACCGGCAAAAAGTAAAAATCAGTAAAAAAAAAACGTTCAAGCTGATTATTATTAATCTAATTATTCAATTTACTAATTATTTTATCTGTATTTATATTTTAACAGGGAAATGGTCCATAACATAATGGCACCAATTCTGGCTCGTCCCGAACTGACGCTGGCTCGATATGACGTACATCATGCCCTCCCACATACAGCAAATGCGCTCATCGGTAGAGCAGCACATATTGCAGTACTAGACTCGGAACTATTTATTGAAAAATTTTTACTGATCGCCGGTTTAAAATACTTTAGCTAGCCTAAATACATTATCATACAAATCAAAATTTAATTAATTAAAAGCAAACAAATGTTAAATGTTAAGCCCAAATAATAAAAGGTCTGTTCGATAGACTCTAGAATTTTATTCAATAGATTTAAAGACAATGTTAAGGAAGGAAAAAGTTATTGGCATCGATCTTTTCCAGCTACTGAACTGTTGCAAATCTAGATTATAATTTAAGTACTTCAAAATAATTTATAAATTTTTACAATGATTGTTCATACCAAATACAAGTCGACGAGCTACATATTTAGCAAATGAATAGGAACAAGTTAGAAATCTGCAAACCTTAGGTCCATAGGATAAAAGATATAAAATACGAAGTTAGTGTCAATTACTGTACCGCGATAGATAAATTGAAGACGATAAAAATGTGGGATTCATTTTTTTAAATTGCATAAAGATGATTTTTCTACAGAAACTCGTTTAACAAGTACCTACATACATAACTAAACAGTTTAATATTATTTACACCGAAACCATTCAATTTGTCATAATGTGTAGTGCATCCAAATATTTTTTTAACGAGATAAACAATATTGATAGTTGTTTTAATATTACTATAATTGTATATAGTTTTGGTTATACAAAAGACACAGTACGTATACCAATCTCGACTTTTTCAATTTGACATTTAAGTGCGTAATGCAAGGGTATAACTTTTAAAGATTTTATAAATTTGCTTGCTTAAAGGCAAACATTCAGTTTTTTTTTAATTTTGAGTTATCAGACTTGCATGTTTCCATTTTACTAAGCATACGTAATTAGTCTTTTGTTTTTCGTAAATGGTAAACAAATAAGATATTTTTTTTGTCTGTTATTGCCAAAATTATTTTTATGAAAAGAAAATTTTAGAACTCCAGATTTGGATTAGTTCTAACATTACGACGATTAGGGAATTCAAAGTAGTGATACCTTAAATAATTTTCATCTGTCCAGATGTCTTTTGGTCAGTCAGTGAATGCAATGGTTCATTAAGGCGGACAACGTTAACAAATTATTAAATTGTTATTATACATAACTCTGTGCTGAGTTAAATCCGAGTTAAACTAGAGCTTTTAATCTAGATTTGACGCATGCTTCTCGAGTCAACTCATGGTTGTTCCTAAAACTAGAATTATATCTCATTTACCTTGCCATTTTAAGGCTTACACCACTTTTATATATATCTGTAGTAAAATACATTCGTGTTACCGGGCTTTAGTAATTCAGAATCCAGAATGTTTTTTGAATGTTTTATGCGATTCTCGCTTTTTTTGACAATATCTTCCAGTGCTCAAAGTCGCCAATTATTTAAAGAAAGCTTATAATTATTATTCAAATTTATAAAACAATACAATTGATAAATAAAAAAAATCATTTCATTATATTATTTTAAATTTAAATCAAACCTTAAACGGCATACTTTGGTTTTATATTCCTCGAGTTTAACTCACAACAAACTTATACATCAAATATGTTTCTAAGAAATCCAATTTAGCTTGAAATCAAAGTTCAGAACACATTTTCATTAAATCATATAAAAGTTTTTGGTTAAAAAAAAACTAATATAAATTTGCTTTTTTTTTTTTTAAAAGTGAAATATGTCTGAAACACTAATTTTCTAACACCAATAACAATTAAACCTGCAAAACCCTTATATGAAGCTTAATGATCCACTTCATCATTCTACACAAGTAACTCAACAAAATTTGACGGAAAACTATAAAAAAAATGATTAAGAAAAAAAAAAAAAAAATCAAATTTTTACGGTTATTTTTTTAATTAAATCACAAAAAATATTAAAACATTTTCATTTTTTTGTCATGAAGTTAAATGAAGATATTAGAACACACCTGCATTTGAATTATTCATGTTTTGCGAAATATAAATTGAAACTGACAATCATTCTTTTTCCATAATTCAACAAATGAATGCTCTTGTTTCCACAGAGTTGCAATAACTGTCGTTTCCACAGTTTCCAAATTAGTTGCAACAAAAAAAAAATTCTAAATCTATGGGATTAAGGCTACCACTTGGTAAAAATGTTTGTCTCGTTTTAACATGCATTAACTCCATAGCACAGATAGTTTGGGTTTTATTCCCATTCGCAGCAACACCACAATGTTTTCACTGGCCTTCCAGAACAACAATAATTTGAGCTAACAACTGAGTAGGATAGGATAGGTCATAAATAGATATATAATTCTATAGATCCGTACAATTAATTTTGTGTAAAGAAAAATGAAAACTTTAAAATATCTAATATCTAGAGAGAATTCAATTATTATTATTATTATACAATTTTATTAATACGTATTAAATTACAATGTAAATTATCATTTTTAATAGCACTAAAAGAAGATTTTGTTGTATGAACATAAATAGATATTAAAGTAAATCTAGGGTGAGCAAGGAATAACAACGATTCTATGGGGCAGTCCCTGACTATTTCTGTTATGAAATTTCTGTCATTTATCAATTGAATGCTTAAAATTAAAACTAATTGAACGTTCAGTCTTCTGTTTAATTGTTGCAACAACTTTTAATTCCCTAACCGGAATTGGGTTTTGCCAAACTCCTGACGGTCATCCTTTGAGAGTTTTCATTTTCCCACTAGTTGCAATCCTGAGTGAAGAAAATATTAGTTCACGGTTTTTATTTTTCAAATCTATGTTTATTTAAATTCACTCTTGCACGTTGGTACGCGTACGAGTTGAATTACCAGTCGGCGGATGATAGGTTTCAATTTATTTATTTTCTAATATTTAAATTCGAAGAATTGTTTTAAATCTTTAGCCTCGTATGTGAATTGCAATAAACTTTTAGCTTCACTACTCTTTGTTGTTTTTTGCAAACCGAAGATAAATACTTGCTAAATGTTTACTCTATAGCTGAGTAAACATTTTGCAAGCATTTACTACCCAGAGAAAAGACATATCTACATATTTCATTATATTGTCCAATTCTTCTTAAATTGTGCTACAATTTCGAATTAACCTATCCCGTAATAATGACTGTCTAATCAACCCGTCCTAACTAACTGTTCGAGGGAATAGTAGTTCTTACACTTATTTCTGACGCGAAGGTTCAGTCAGTGTTAATAGAAGAGCCGAGGTAAACTAAATCCCTTGTTCCATTCGATTGTTGGCAGCATGCCCCTTATTTTGGCCTTATTTTACGTCACCGGTGATGTTCTATTAAATTCTGAAATTTTGCCGTTGTTAACAGCATATACTTGGTCTTCCGCCGGCATCATTTACCCACCGGCTTTATATAGCTCGGCAGACAGAATTGTGAAAGTGAAAATACATAAGTTTTTTACCTCTTCCAGATATTTTTTTTCGTGGGCGACATATCCGCTCATGTGGTGGCACCTCCCTCTTCGATGACGTGCTCTTTTTCTCCCTTTTTTCAAACCAGGATGTATTTGACGCATACAAACTGTCGCTTACAACTAATACGCATCTAACTAATTTCTATTTTTGTTCACTTTAAAACGGAATGTAGTAGAATATCACAGTTTTTCATCAGGGCTCATCTTATATTATTTCTTATTTCTTATATTTGTTTGACTGTACCTTTTAAATTGTTCTAACTATCCAAATGCAAATAGCCAGCCTTTATTAATGAGTTCTATATCTCATTATATGGTCAAAAGGTTGCACTTAAAAGTTAAGGAAGTCAAACCGGTGGGATGAGACCGGTATCCCAAGGTTTGTCTAAGTTAATGCCGCTCATCGTCTACTCTCGTTTTAAACAGCAGCCTTGGCCCAATTTTTAATTTCTATTTAAATTGTTTCAACCTTTGTTTCAACCTACTTTTATAAAAAAAAATTCAAACGAAAAGTCTTTAAGAGTAGATATTTTTTTTTAATTGTAGTTCAGCATAGTTCATAGTAAAAGTTTTACGTCCGTGGTTATCATTAAATCAAAATAAGTTTGCAGATGTAACTGCACTTAACTAAATTATTTCTATTTTCCAAACCGAAAACGATTGTGAGATCGTGGCATTTTTGTAATTTTCAATATATTTTTTCTAATTAACCTTATTATGTACCTTATAGTGCAGTTATGCGAAACCACGTTATTCTACTTTTAACCGGTCAAAAAAACAAACCATATAAACATAATTATTTTGCATATTACTTACAAATTCTCAAATCAAAATTTAAGAAAAACATACATTTAATAATTGGAAAAGATTACGAGCACGTATTTTGAATATCAAACACTAAAAATCAAATTTACTAAATCAAAAATTGAATGAACTAAAAAATACTTTTACCAATTTTATATAAAAAGATAAAGTTTGTATAAATTAAAAAAAAATATTAAATGTTTAAATAATTAATGTATGAAATGGCATTTGGAAACGAAGGGAAATGTTATGCAAAGTAGATATTTATTATATTTTTTACTAAAAGGAGCTTATTTAGATGTAGATATTTATTCATATACAATATGCACATAATTGCATTTTTAGGTCTTATGTGATGTGTTTACAAATCAAATATTTCGTATCACATAAAACAAGTCTATCAAATAAAGCGCGTAAGTTTTAGCCCAAACAATGGAAGTGGTTTTTCTTTCCTTCAAAGAACCGTTGGCATTAAATATTCGTCCATAAGCCTGTCCAACACTTCGTGTTAATTTGATTGAATGTACAAATAGATATACATTTTAACTCAAAAGCTTGAATACGTACTTCTATTTGGCAAAATATAAACATTAAAAAATAAATAAATAAATCAAAAGTTGTAATATACAGTAGCAGCAAAATTGTGATCTTTAAAAGTACGTTGGTGTATGTATTTCATTATACTCGTTGGTTCCGATAATTTTACTATTCGCTATACATTTCCCAAACCTCAATTGGATCTTGATTTATAAGGTACACATGTAAATAGTTGTAAAAATGAAAATATAGCAGCTGTCTTAAAAAAAAAACTATTTCTAATTCTCAATATCGCAGATACTTTTACCAAACAAATTCAAGCTTTTTTAATTGCATTTGCCAATTTATTCTGAGAAATTAAATCAAAAAAGTAAAATTTTGTGAACAATCTTTACTTATCTAAAATTTATTTAAATGTCGAAAATAAAGAAGTAGCACAAAATATAACTGTATTATATTTTCTAGATTGTTATTATTATATTTTCTGTTAATCACATTCATTTGGTTTATTATAATTTTTCTACAATTATAGTTATAAACAAAAAGGACTGTATACCTACTGGCACTTTAAAGTCAAATAAATGTATCGATCAAAGTATTAATTTAATATAGACTTGCATTTTTGTGTTATCAAATCTGATATGCGGTAAGTTAAACTTTCTATGCTAAATGTATTAAAAACATTTAGCATAGATATTCTTTATATTGGGCATATATATTTTGATTAAAAAATTACGGGTAGGATTCTCAACGCATCGTTTAGAGCTTCGAAATTTTTCTTTTGGGCGTTTATATCTGATTATTTTCCTTCCCTCTCTATAGTTTTGCTTGTTAGCGGCGAATCAAAATAACTCTGTAAAACGGGATAAGCACGCAAAAGAATAAGGAATATGTCAACAAGCAATCAAACAGCTCAGGTTTTGCAGAGTTAAGTTGAACAAAATCCACTGCTTACATTTTGTATTGAAATGTATTAAGAAACTATAGCACAATTGCTTATAAAAACGGCTATATTTTAAGGAAATCTAAAGCAAAACTACCTTCCCCAAGCGTGGAAAGGGGTATTGTGGCGCAAGGTATAAACGCAGACTAATCCTTATAAAGGGTGTTTTTTAAGAGGTATAGAACTTTGAAATGGAATAAAACAAAACTTTTTTTTTTAAAATTGACATGAAATTTAATTAATTTAAGAGATAATTTGTTGGCATTATAATTTGAATATGATTTCTGACATATGACCACTACGGCTGGCTCGGGCGTAATCAAATCTGGAAGTCCAATTTTCGATGACTTTTCCAACATGAACGGAGAATGATAGCAATGGTCAAAGCATTCCTCAACTTTGATTCGATTGGACGGCATACCTTTTACGATCAAAAAATCGATCAAATCCAGTATTTTTGTAACAGCAGTTGGCCAGTTGGTTTCCCCGTAGAATAAAATTCGGTATTGTTCTTAAATCATCCTGCCTTTCTGTGATATGCATCTAGATCCCGGGAATGTATATTTTGCATTAAAGTCCCCACCGATGCCAAAACGCTGTCCAAGGGAATCAAGCAAGTTTTCAAAGTCAATTTGCTCGTTCTCGCATCGCGGTGGGCAGTAAACAGAAGATATCTTCAAAAAGGATTGTCTGATTCTAACTTTATAGAGCAAACTTGCATTGTTTCGACTTCTAATTTAAAATCAATCGAATGTTCGATACACTATTTTATATATAGTGATTTAACTCTATCTATTTTCGGTGGTTAATTATTTTGTCCATTTAAATTTATCCACCGTATTTAAATGTTGTGCTCGTTACAACAACAAAGATATAATAAAGCAAATTCGAAAAACAAAAAAGAAAGAGAAAAGAAAATGTCAAAAAGATGCAAGGAAAATTTTGCCCGCAGCCACCGGGCAGGCGTATTTATTGTTTCATCATCCCTCTCTTTTGCACTCGTTTGAATCTCTCTAAATAAGCGCCTTGTAATATCCGTCATACTCCAACGATATTGACATCATTAATTGTTATTAACCATATACCCATGCTATGTTAGGTACTAATTCCAGCAACGAAATCTCGTCAGAAATCCAACGAAAATATACTCTTGTCAACCTTTCTCTATTCGAGTAAAAAAACGAAATTTACAAGTCCTCACTCGAATTTCTAAGGAAATCCTACAAAGGATAATGATTATACAGTCCTGCTCTACGGCGCCAGGACAGCGGACGAGTAACACTTCATTAATCGAAGCAGAGTGAAACGCCCGCTGGCGCTTTCTTATACGAGTGACAACTGGCCACCGAACAAACATATAAAACTAGGGAGCATAGCACGAACACTTACAAACATAACAAACATCGTACCACACCACTGAGCAAAAAGTAGTCAAGTAAATACAAAAATGTACTAGAATGAGTGGCAATGAAGATGACTTTCCGAATGGCTAATTAGATAAGCTTGTCTTGGATGTTTTTCAGACTTTCGCAAGAGTTGGGTGAAAAATAAAATTTAAAGTTTTTTATCAAAATCTTTGTTGTTTCGACAAAAAAAACACATTTTTCTCTGTATATTCATTGCGTTAGGGAATACAAATGTTTTTTTGTAGGAAAACACCCCCAAAAAGTTAGCGTTGGTCAAAATGAAATACTGACGTAACTTTTATATTTACATTACATTAACATATGATATCGCATCAAACCTTTTTTTATAATATTTTAACATTTCTCCTAAGAAGGTTTTTTACTAAAAACGCCCAAAAAAGGCATCGCAAAAATGTTTATAAGGACGAATTTTAGATATTTTTTAAAATCCTTAACTTTTTAGAATTCTTAATACAAAAGCGCAATGAGTTAAGAAAATTTTACATGATTGTATTAATTGATAGCTATAATGGTGCAGTTATAGCTATCATTGAAAATCATCATGTGAAATTTTCTTTTATTCTGCCGCTTTTTTATAAATTCATCTATTGGCGAAAAGGTGTTAAAACAAAGCTTATGAATTATCCAAAATGACAAACATTTTTTCACAAATTACAAACATTACTTCACAAAAATAAGTGATTTTCTACGATGACTTTAATTTTAATTAAATTAAAATTTAAATAATTTTAGATAATCTTGTTTTAAAACTCATAATTTTTTTTTTGCTCAAAAAATAATGAAATTGAAGTTGTAAAACTAGTTTAGCTTCACATTTTCAACAGATAGAAAGGTTTACAATCCCATTGGGTCACATTTCCAAATTTTGAACTATGAACCTGAACGTTTGACAGTCACGATTCATTTTACAGTGAACGGGCCACTATTGATTAAATGTGTCACACAGACGTCAAAATCGAATACAAGAAAATAATCGAAATGGAAGTGGTTGCTATTATTTAATAAAATTAAATTTTTAGTGAAATAGAAGTGAAATAATTGAGAAAGTCAACTTTGTGAGATGGCTTTGGCGAAACCCCCACCACTCCGAATTGGCCAACAAGATCTAAAATGTCGCAAAGGTTGTGGGTTTTATGGAAATGCTCAATTCGAGGGCCTCTGTTCCAAGTGCTTTCGTGAACGAAACGAAAAAAAGAAAAAACGTAATAACCAGATGCAGGATTAATAATTAAATTAAAATTATTTAACATTTTGCTTGTAGAAAATCTGCTTTCAACTTCAAAAATAGATCCATCCCTACCAAAGTCGCAAACCGGACATATTTCACCAAAACTTATACAGAGTCACACGCAGCCCTCTCCAACACGACATCCCATCCAAAACGAGCAGGGTACATCGAAAAAAAAATTCTCCGTGTTTCCAAAGGGATATCCTATTCCCAAATGTATGTATTAATCTTTTACCCTTAATATTTTTTCAACGACAAAACAAAAAACACTAACTTTCAGTGCAAAATAAGGAAGAAGCACGGCCATATGTGCCGGATCCCACAGAAAGCCAATTTATATTACAATTGAAACAATTACGAATTTCTGACGATGCAAAACGGAAACTAAAAAGCGACATTCAGCGTCTAGATAACGCGATTCGTACATATATGAATACAAACAATAAAAACATCGAAGAGCTATCTGAAATAGTTCAGAATGCGTACACCAAACTCTACGATGTGGTGAACTCCGATGCCCGTTTTGCAATATCTACTAGCGAGGAACGTGAGAAAGCTGTTGATTTTTTCGAAAAAGTTGTTATGACTCGAAATCATAAGTACATAAATATGATGCATTTGAAATAAGCACGTTTGTTTTACCTTAAAATATTATAGGTTCTTGTTTTCACCTTACTTTACTTCGGACGAGGAGAGCGATGCCAAAATACAGAAGCGCATACGACAGTTGAGTTGGATTACAGCAAAACATTTGGTCTGCAGTATAGATGAAGTTAATGCAGAATCTAGAGAGCTTGTGTATAACGCTATTACTGGTGAGTTTCAAAATAAAAATAATACTCTGTCTCTTCTTCTTTTGTAACAAAATTGATTTCTTTGAAGTTATGTTGTCACAACTTTGTAGGCAATAGTCCTTTTAATTTATGCCCTCTTATTGTCTTTCAATAAAGCAAATTACATCTTGACCTAAACAATTTCCGTAAAGCGCAATATTTATCAGTGCAACCTAAATTTTGTATGTTTAATGTTTGGGTTATGTTTTGTAGAGATTGCTTTTAATACCTGGTCTATAATGCTGCTAAAAGACACTCTGGGCATTAAGTTTGTCATTTCGTTTATAAGGAACACCCATGCTCTAAATATCGTCATTCACTATATCACTGCAATGGCGTTTTACGTACGTGGTAAAGGAGCCCACTGCTAAACAAATAAAAGTGTATTGCTTCAATCCAATTTAATGTTATATTTGATTTAATTTCAATGTCCTGTGTCAAAAAGCAATCCAACTTTAAGAAATTGAGATGGACTGTCTCATTCTATATCCAGAATCATAACAATTTCCTTGTTGTTTTGGCATTCACAGTTAAGCCATCAACACTTGAGACTTATTTTGCTACTACTCTTACTTGACAGTGACAAAGCAGCCTCCCACCCTCTTCGATCCTGGGCACGTTGCTGCAAGTTATCCAGTCCAGAAGCTCTGGCATCAGCGATTCTTAAATCAGAGGTTCGGTCTCCTTGTCGCCTCGAACCTGAAGGCTGGGTTGCGATGATTCTATTCGCCTATGCGTTTGTCAAACCTCTGTTTTATATAATTTCTCGTTCTTCAACCATAATCTTGAAGAACTAATTCTTTAAAGACTCGAAAAATTCAGTTGAAAATATTTAAACAAATTCAAATGTTTACTGCTCGGTCTTTGTCACTTTTATGGCGCAATGAATGCTGCTGGCGATACAGTCCGAAATAAATTTAGGCCACGACCAACATGCATCTTCGCTTAGCTCTAGTTTCGCAATACAAGTTGGTTGATGCTGATTTTATTTTAAAGCACCACCTTGGTTAGGTTAGGTTCGTAGGTTGATGAGGTAGTTTGTGGCTTTTGAGTAAGTTGTGTCCAGTGAGTATCCCTATTAGTTTCGAAAAAGATTTTCTGTGTTCTTTGAAAAAGTTTGTGATTTTTGGCCTTTTTAAACTCGATCCACAACCTTTTGAATTGCGGTCACAGTGGTGGTTCTACAGACTGGTCTGTCTGATCAATGCTTGTGGCAGATCATTTCCTTACCAGTTCATCAGCAATTTCATATCGCTGTATGCCTCTGTATCCGGTGACCCAGCATAGCTTAACATTATGTTGGACGTCAAGAGCCTTCAGCTCATCACAAGCTTTGACTTTAATTCGATAGCACAGGTTGTTTTAATTGCGGCCTGATTATCAATAAAGATGGTAATATCATTTGGTGGTATCGCCAACATTGAGGTAGCTTTGCTTGCCTTTTTTTTTTTTTTAAATTCATTTTTTTTATCTTAAAATACTAACTTAAAACTAGACAAAAATGACTAAATCTAACTTATAATTAACATTTTTTCTTATACTAACTTATCGGTCCTAAGCGGGCGCTCTAAGCTTAAATTAACCTTTTTATTTGCTTTTCAGCTTAAGTCGTTTTTATTTTATTTTATTATGTAGATCTTATTTTTTTTGTTCAAAGAAAAATTTAAAAAACTTTGATCAGTAACATTTTTTATTTTATATAAAAAAGCTTAAACTATATTAAAACTAACTTAATACTACTTAATACTACTTAATACTACTTAATACTACTTAAACCTAACTTAATTATAATCGGGGTGGCGAGCACTCGTTGCAAATGCCCCGAGGGGTCACCATCCCGATCGAGACTTTTGGCCCCCAGGCTGCATGTATTCCACCATATTGTACGCCAATATGGTGCACATTCCCCGCCCCAGACCTCGTTTCTAAAATTTTTTTTTTTTTTTTTTTTTTATCTTACAATTAAGGAGTGGTCTAAAAGTCCGCAAAGTCAGGAGGAAGTGCAGAATCACTTCCCTCATGTAGCCACCAAAATTCCATACTCTGCCTTTCAGCATCGGTCCTATCGCGATCCGATACCGAAGTGCTAAAGCGGAGGAGCTCCGGGGCATTGTCGACATACCCGTCGCGGATTAGCCGCTTGTCACGCGAGTCACGGTAGCGGTGGTATAAAACCGGGATACCGTTCCTGTCCTGTACCAACCGTAACGAATCGATATAAATAAACGCCTCTGGTGGAATAAAGCCCGACACGAGCGTACTCTCCATATATGTTTCATTGGGGTAATAAGCCCCAGAGATCAGGCTGTTGTCGCTAGCCATCGCCCTTGCAGCGTGCCTTCGAATCACCTTAATAAGGAAATTGTCGATTCTGTTCAGCTGGGCCCCATTGTAAAGAACCTCGTTGCGATAATATTTTATGTACTCGGAGTCCGGCGTTCGGTACAATCCTAAGCAGGATCGGAGACAACGCCTCTCAAACAGCCGTATCCTTTCCATGTAGGATGGTGAAATATTGAACCACACAGGACAACCGTAGGCGATGATCGGCCACCAGATCATCTGCATACGCTATAGCGTGACTAAGGGAACCTACCAGATCACTTGTATAAATGTTAAACAATATCGGGGAGTTCACCGCCCCCTGTTGTAAACCGTTTTTAATTTCAAAGACTTTACTCGAAGTTACGTTGCCACATTTGACGACGAACTTCTTTCCCATAAGCATTTCATAAATCATATATAGCATGGGTTTACGCATGCCAAGTCTGGTTAGCTTGTAGAAAAGCCCTTCTAACCATACGGTGTCGAAGGCCTTCTCAAAGTCAACCAGACAGGCCCCTGTGCATTGTCCTTTGGATTTATTCCATTGGATGTCGGAGACTAGTTTCGACGCGGCATGAATAGTGTCATGCCTCGCTCGAAAACCAAACTGATTTTCCGGGATAATTTTATTTTCCTCGACCCACTCAAGCAGAGCCCTATTGACTATCTTCTCGAATACCTTGCTTACATTCGGCAGAAGGCTTATTGACCGAAGATTTGCAGGGTTTGTTCTGTCCTTGTCCTTTTTGGGGATAGGATGTACCACCGCCGTTTTCCAGTGCACCGGATAATGTGCATTATTCAGTGCATTGTTAAACAGCGTGGTAAAAATATCGACTGCCTCTATTGGCAGGTGTCTCAACACGACGTTTGGGACCCCGTCCTCTCCCGCCGACTTTTTATTCTTCAGTGATACAAAGATGTCCAGGAGTTCATCTTTTTGCACGAACAACATCAGGCTATTGGCGACTATGCCATTTGAAGGGTTTTCGTCATTGAATACGGTAAAACCGTTATTCTCAGATCGCCAAGCTTGAAGTTCGGTACGCAGATAAAAGTGATTCAGAGAGGCTCTCTCCTCAATATCGTGATTTGGGCGAACAGGATTGTTCACCGTATACACGGTCTCGAAGACAGCGCCTATCGAATTCACCTTCTCCTGAGGATCTTCGATCGTGAAAAAACCGTCGTTAGAGTCAACACTTTCCGGACTTATACCAACAGCTGTGAGTGTCTGTCTGTTCTCTGTCGTTTGGGAAATTCGGACACAAGGAATGTCGTTATGATCCTTTCGCCTGAAAATTTTATTTATTTGCGGGAACATATTCGGGCTACTGGTTTTTATAGCCCGAATTTTCTTGCCCCAGTACAAACTTACAGATTGTCTGTAATTCTCCGTGATTAACTGTTTGAAGTTTTTGATCAACGACTTCAATGTCCGAACCTCCGGGTCTTGTCTGTCAGTAAATTGCCTCCGTAGCCGTTTAAGCCTCGAGACCAGTCTGCTTTTGTGTTTATGGAGTGCATCGATTGTTGGCGTTCGATACTTCTCCGTCTGGTCGTCAGAACTAGTTACCTTGGGGATAACTCGATCCATTGACCTTTTAATGACCTCATTCATTTTTAATAAATTTTGGTCGATTTCGTCGTTCGTAAGGTTTCGGTTTGTCGGAGGTTTGATTTCGCTCAAACGTAATTCTCGCTTTACAACTGTGGCGAAGCGCGGCCAGTTCGTCCTTCGATAGTCGAAAGAACGCACCTGGTCGAACTCCTCCAGTTGAGTTTGTTCGTTTGGGATCCTGAATACGGCATCGATTCCGAGGTGGTCACTATCGTAATCGAATGCTCGCACACAGTTCCGCGCGTGTTCGTTATTTGTCAGTTCTAGTCTGTTGTCCATAAGCGCTAAGTCCAAGAAAGAGTTTCCTCTCGGGAAAGACGGGATATCCGTCGCGTACAAACTAAGTTTGTACTCAATCGTATTTTGTTCCCTCCAAATTTGAAGCATTCGGCCTCTAGTGTTCGCGTTTGTATTTCCCCAAGCCGTATGCTTAGCGTTAAGATCGCCGGCCAAAAAGTAATAGTTTTCAGCCAAATGAAGCTGTAGGCAACGAAAAAGTGTCTCGAGATCTGCTATAAATTGAGTTTGTTGAGTTGCTTCAGGCGCATAAAGCGACACCACATACATTCTCCTCCCACTGTGGAGAGGAATGCATACGATGCATGCTTCCAGCACCCGGAACCTACTTACTTCCCCGCTATATATGACTTTATGGCATAAGCCTTTGCGTAATAAGACAGCGACCCCACCCCCTTGGGAGGAGTGGGGTCGGTCTCTTCTCACTACATGGTAGTTGCTGTATCCCAATTTGTGTTTCTGGTTTAGCTTAGTTTCGCTGACCAAAAGTACATCCGGGAGTTGGTTTTTCAACAGATTGGAAAGGACGGTTCTTCTCTCGACCCTGACAAGCGAATTAACATTCAAAGCTAGGATCTTAAAGTTTACCTCGTCGAGCGTAGCCATCATGTTCATGGCGCGCTAGACTTGGCAAACATCGAATAGATATGATCTATTCGGGCTGCTTGCTCGTTCAATTGTTTTTGGAACCGATCGATCTTGCTATCCAATGACAGCAAGATCCTCTTCATGTCCAAATCAGCTTCAGGTGCTTTTTCAGCAACCTTAGGCATATTTAATGTCTGGGGCTTACCCGATCCAGCTGCCATTTGGGCAAAGGACACGTTGGGCGCTACCCGATTTGTGTAAGACTGACTTTTCTGTCGCCTTTCTTCTTCAACAGCCTGTTTCCGAGCTAGCATGCTCTTCTTTTTCTGTTGGAATACAGGACATCCCTTATAGTTAGCAGGGTGTCCTGCATTCCCGCAAAGCACACATGTGAGCTTGCTCATGTCTTCAACCCTTTCGTTACCTAGAGGGCATTCATTTAAATTGTGGTCCTCATCGCACTTAACGCATCTAATATGCATGTTGCAATTAGAAGCGGCGTGCCCGAACCTTTGGCAGCGCATACATTGCAGTATGCGATCTGACCTTTTTAATTTGTCCCATTTTACAGCATGGTATATACGCGATTAATTCTGCGTAGACTATCAATTTTGCTGTTGGGGGTTAGCTGGACGAGGAAAAATGGTAACCTTCGGTTACCACCCCTTCCATTGACCGCGGAAAACGGCTTTATACCGACGATCTTAAGGTCGTCGCTCTCATAACTCTTGAGCTCCTTTAGGAGCTCCTCCGTGTCAACCCCGGGATCGATTCCCTTCAGGACGACCGTTTTCAATTTTTCGGATTTTGGCGTATACGTGAAGTACTCTGCCTTTATTCCCTCAAGTGCTTTGCGGACCTTTTTGTGGTCCTCCAAATTATTGACTACAATTTTGTGTTTCTGGGCCGAAATATGATTGACCGTGAAGTCCTTAACAGCTACCTTACATAATTCTATAATAAAACTACTAGCTAGGTTACTTACACTAATTGGGGGAACTTCCCCCCTTTTTTGTTGTGTCTGCTGCTGCTGTTGTTGCTGCTGCTGATGTTGCTGCTGCTGCGGTTGTTGCTGCGGCTTTTTCATCGGCTTCCTCTGCCGCTGTGGTTGTTGTTGCTGCTGTTGTTGCAGTTTCATTTGTTGTTGCTGCCTTGGTTGCATATTTTTAGTTTGTTGGCGCTGAAGCATTTGCTGCGCTTTCAATTCTTCTTGTTGTCTCTGCTGCTGCTTACGTTTTTTCTTTTCTTCGAGGTCTTCTATTTTTTTTGCCTCTCGAATTTTTTCTAGTTTTTCTAGAAGTTCCGCTATGAGTCGGCTCAGCTTTGCCTCCTCATCATCCGCTGCCGGTATTTCCTCGACCTCGGCTAGCTCTTTGTATGGGTTACCCTCGCCGACGTAGCGGGGTTCCCCTTCTTCCATCGCGGATTCGTCGAGGGAAATTGATTTGAACTCCTCTTCATCCATTTTTTTTTTTTGGCTGCGGTGTAATTTCCGCCGCATACCTCTTGTTGATGAGATTAGGCGTCGGAATTAAACTCCTCCGCATCTCACCACTATCGGCTGTTGCCGTTGCTCTTGCTGCTGCCGCTGCTGTTGTTGACACAGCTTTTGTTATCGCTGGTACAGTTCCGTGTACCAGCACATTTGTTTCCGCCACTGTGTTAGACGACGATGACGATGAGGACAATTTTGTTGTTGTCGGCTTTGGCTTTGTTGGCGGCGACCCAGGCACCGTCAGCTTCTGCCTTTTGTTTGTGGGTGAATTTCCCCCAGCTTGCGGGGGGGTTTTCTTCCCCGTACCGGTTTCCATCACCGGTGATTCGGTAGAAGACCCTCTTTTTGTATAAATTATTGGTTATTGGTTTTGATAACTTGATTTAAATTAAAAAAAAAAAAAAAAAAACTCGTGTGATTGGGATCCGAACCCAAGACTCCCACACGGCTGTGTCGGATGATACCTCGACTGCTCCACGTAAACAATAATATTTTGTTTACTTACTTGGCACTTGTCACTTAATTCACTTTGAAAAATACTTCAACACAGACTAGTCAACTAACCACTACAAGAGTTGGAGAGCGACTGCCCGCTTTGCTTGCCTCTGCTACTGCCAATATCTCAGGCTGGAAGACGTTCAGGAAAATGGAGAGTACTGTGCAGCTTTAGTGTTTCTGAATGTTCTTTAAAAATCAGGGTGAGCCAATGTGGGTCGCAATGCACCAGTACCGCTCACACACGCTTTGTACCTTTTTCATATTTTTCATATGGGTAGCTTTATCTGTAATTGCCACCAGACAAACCTCTAATATCTTAGTATAGATCTTACAATGGCTGTGTACATCTATGCAATAATTTGGGATTCGCACACATTTAGCTTCCAATTAAGGGAAGGTCTAGTTGATGTAAAGCATCTGGCTGGGATTCAAAAAATTTTCAAACTGTAGTTTTGTTGTCAATATAATGTTCTAGCTATCTTAAATGTTCATTGAGCTCTTTTTTAGTACAGATACTAATACCCTTACATTAACTACTAAAGAAATTCTATATGATATCACAAACCTTGATCGTTTCGAGCGTAAAATTCTTCGGAAAATCCTATGTCGCGTTTAAGTTTACAGTCTTTGGAGACAATAATTCAACCCTGAGCTATTAAAGTTGTGCAGCGACGTATACGCCTTCTCAATTAAATTCGAATTTCACCTATAAGATGGCTAAAACAAGTATACCAATACCGCGCATAGCAGAGTCTTCGATTCTTAGCCAGACATCTGGTGCAATAGAGGAAGGCTTCGCTTTAAAAACTGACCCCAACCAATTTGAAGTGCGCATATGGAGGTAGCTAATTTAAATCCAGAATAATTGTAGAGGACATGTGGGTTGCAGCCACTGTTCAGAAACATTATCTGCTTAAACCACTACTTGTCTACGGATACAAACTAAATTTGACAAAGTTTGCAGAAATATTTTTTCTTAAACATTTTATATCAAATCTTTTTTAACACTTTTTATTGTCATGTTAATCGCCTTTAAATATTTTCAGAACTAGTCGGAATAGACTCTTACTATTCGCCACAAGAAAAACTAGAATGCACTGTGCGCTGTTGTCGGCACATATTTGCCTTGTTGAAGCATGCTGTAGGGGGACCTGCAAGCGCTGACGAGTTTCTACCTGCTTTAATATTTGTCGTTCTGAAAGCGAATCCAGTACGACTCCATAGTAATATAAACTACATAACGCGGTTCAGCAACGCTTCAAGGCTTATGAGCGGTGAAGGTGGTTATTACTTTACAAATTTAGTACGTGAACAATCTCCTAACATGGTTTGAATTATTAACAATGATTGCTTTTCTTGCAGTGTTGTGCAATATCTTTTATCGAAAATTTGAATGCGGAAAGCTTAGCAATGCGCAGTGATGAATTCGCGTCTCTCATGTCCGGACAAAAATCATACAGCACTCCCTGGGAAAGTGCTCTGTTGGCTTGCGAAAGCCTTCACTTGATATCGGAGAACATGAAACGAATGGAATTACTCAAGAAAAAAAATGCCAACATTCTAAGTGGGATCACGAACGTTACAAAAGAAATTAGCGATTTTAAGGTACATTTTGTTTATTTCCGATATTTACCGTGTATGAATGTTTTTACTATGCGAGGTTTTGATTTTATAAAGGTTGACAAATTCCTCCTTTTTTAGGGGATTCTTACTGGGGGCTTCCTATGGGAATGGCCGGTAAGACCTCGAAAGTAGTAAGACAGCTACCGAAAATCCTTTTCGGACGTCTCGACTCGACAAGAAAATCATCGACCATCATACCAACCATTTGTATACCAAGTCCACAAGTCTGCAGAAAGTTATATCCTTCCCAATAACTGCAAAGTTGAACACTACAGATACCTTTCCTCATGGTAAGGTAACTGTAAACGCCATTTCCTTCTAACCTCACCGACAAGTAAAGGACATTCAATCTGACTAGCGTAAACACTCAAAACATGAATATCTGTATTGAAAGTTTATTTCATTGTTTGCTTGATCTATATCAAAAAGAGTGTGTACATATTGTGTTGTTCTTGTTGTTGATACTTGGACTGTTAGTTGCAACTCTTTGTCTAGTAGGTCGTCAAATAAACCAAAAATTGTGATGATTTCGCAAAGCAATTCTAAATATAATTAAAATAAAAAAAGTTCGATGGGCAATCTCCTGAAAGTAAGACCTCGTTAAAGTAATTCTCGTTCAAGATTCTTCGTATCAAAAACGAACACTAAAACGACTCTCGAAGCTAGTTCGCACAGTACCCATCGTTCCCAAGGCTTTATATTACCGTCCATGCCTCAGTGACGCGATGGTTATTGCGATGAACTGCCACGCAGAAGGTCTGGGTTCGATCCCCAGCCGTAGCAACATCCCCCTCTCGTGATGATCTGACAAATCATCCATGTATATAGTATTTATTATCAAGAAAAGTTTTTCTCAACTTAGCCGTTGGGGATCGACATAAAACAGTATGTCCCGCCACCGTGCAAGAAGTACACACGCACACATCGATTGTTGTGAGAAAAAGGTAGGCCTTGGTACTAACCAGACTGCTGCGCAAAAAAATTGTATTCTAATTGTGGGATTTTTAGGTATGTTAGTTTTTGCAGTCGTCAACAATATTAATGGGTCGTTTTGCATGGCAGCGGTTTCTCAACAGGATTCTGTTCCGGGCTTTTATCCCTGACTGACATTTTATATTTTGTGGCATCTCTCTTATTGCATGTTTTTCGCCCTTTTATCAACACTGACAATCAAAAAGCGCAGGAAAAACTTGACACGCTTTGCTTAAGTATGGTGTAGAGCTTAATACATAATTAATATATTTTCAATAAATCTTCCAATCAATGCAATATCTCTTAACACACTTAATTATTTTAAATTCCTAGCAAGCGTTTATAACTGCTTATCTTTAAATTGATTATTGATTAAATTATGTTATAAATGTTTTAATTCATTCTAGAATGAAGTTCTGCAAAAAGTTGAAGCTACACTCGCTCGTGCTCCACTTACAGTCTTACCAATCAAAACACCAACTTTCCTTATTAGTCAAATCCGTTCTCACAACAATAGTGTTGATCTAAGCACTGCACCTAAAGTGGATTCTGAGCCTGCGGGGCATTTTCAGACAAATCTTCTGGCTTCGATTGGTAATGACAACTTCACAACGTTATCTAAAAATCAATTTCTGCCGATATCAATTGTGCCAATAAAGCAGTTAAATCTGGTGGAAATTCCAAAAGATGAAGATATGACCACAACGGCTATGTCCACACTATCACTAAAAGACACTACCAAAGATCGCCTATCACCAGCTACTACAGCGTGTACCACAATACCACACAGCAATTCGACTGATCTGTTGTTTGCGTCACCTATTTTCAACTACACGCCATTTGACGCCTCATCGCTGGATGGTGCAGAAACACCAGATGATTTGCTCAATTCAACCACCACGGATTTTAAAGGTGGCCTTACAAATATCAATTATGACTTTGATTTATCGGATATAAGTGGCGACAATAGTGTAGCTGAAGAAGCAAAAATTGATTTGGAAGAATTTGATCCGCTCCTAAAGAAGAGCGATAACGAAAGCAACGATGATTTGGAATCAAAGCCTTGGAGTTTATTGGAGAGTGATTCGCCCCCAAATGGAGTCCTTCTGCCATCGCCAATCAAGCCGACAGTGACTGACTATCGGGGATTCTCAAATTTGGATATTCCCTCAATATCATGCAACACAGGAAATTTTAGTTCCATAGGCGTAAAACGGGATGACGTATCAACAAAAGATGAAGGTGGATAAATTTGAACTGCGAGTAATAATAAGAATGTTTGTATTTCTGTGTTATTTTTACCTAGAACTTTTGTCGAAATTAAAATTATCTAAAACCTGATAAACATAGTAAATAAAGCCGTTTAACTGCTAGCCGTATAAGTTCTATTGCACAGCAGGGGTATAACATGACATAAGTACTATTGAAATATTTGCCGATTGTGGAATATAATGGTAAATATATAATTTTATTATTATTTGTATATTCAATTTCTATATAAAATAATATAATACAGTTCGGTCTAAATCTAAGCTTCACCCAACATGCCTATCGATTAGTCCGGTCATTGAATAATTATATATATATGAAGTCAATGATCCCGGTGGACAACTGTTGCACGATCCAGAGTCAATCTGCTTTAAAGCTTATTGTTATAGTTGAAGATTGGTGCGCCTACACGCAGTCAGCCTGACGTTAGTTGTCACAATACACATTGGGCTGGATTTCCATATTTGATCGCAAAAATCATAACTTTTGAACGAGTTGAGTTGAGTTGAGAGTGGTTTTTTAAGAGTTAAGTTTTTCAGGTTGGCAGCACTGGTTTGTAATTGTTTCCAAACGTCATCTGTCAAAGTGAAAAGTTTTCAGTATACTCTGCCATTTAATCATAGAAATAACGGGGGATCCAAGTAGAGATACTTTTTTCAATAGCCTTTTTTGTGTGAGTCGCGTCATGCTGTCATGTTATTTTTGTTTAGTATTGTTTGGCATTTCATAATGGAAAGACTTATGCGTGAACACCGTTTAAAAATTGTTCAACTTTATTATGAAAATTCACGTTCTGTAAGGAATGTGTTTCGTGCACATCGCATCAATCAATGGACTTATTGAGAGAACATTTCGGTGAGCACATAATTTCACGTTTTGGGACGGTCGATTGGCCACCAAGATCGTGTGATATCACACCGTTAGACTTTTTCCTGTGGGGATATGAAAAGTTAAAAGCTTATGCCGACAAACCCGCTTCGATTCAGGCCTTGGAGGAAAACATCACGCGTGTCATTCGCCAGTTACCAATCGAAATGCTCGAACGAGTGATCGAAAATTGGACTCAACGGATGGACCATCTGCGAATAGATAGACATAATCTTCAAAAAATAAATGCCAAAGAATGTTCTTTCAAATGATAATAAACATTCTCCATTAAATTTGAATTTTCTTTGTTATTTTCTTTAAAAAAGTAGGGAACCTCGAAATGGATCACCCTTTACTTACAAACGAGCAACGATTGTAAATTATTGAAATTTATTATCAAAATTCGAGCTCTGTGAAAATGTGCACCGTTTGCTGCGACCATATTATGGCTACCAGCGATGAGGCTCAGTTCTACCTCAACAGATACGTAAATAAGCAAAATTGTCGTATCTGGAGTGATGAACAGCCACATGCCATACAAGAATTACCTATGCATCCCAAAAAATATACAGTTTTGTGTTGTTTATGGGCTCGATCCATTTTTCTTCAAAGACGACGGTGGAAAAAACGTTACTTTCAACGGCGAACAATATCGAGCCATGATACGCGACATTTTTTTAATCCAGTTGGCTGAGTTGAACTTGGTTGACATGTGGTTTCATCAAGACGGTGCCAGATGCCACATAACTCGTCAAACAATGGAAATGTTGATGGATGAATTTGGTAAGCAGCTTATCTCTCGAAATGGCCCTGTGAGTTGGCCGCCAAGGTCATGCGATTTAACGCCTTTTAAGTCTATGTGGACAAGCTGAACAGGTATGAAGCCTTACAGGATAACATAACACGCGTAATTGGATCTTCGAATAGACCATTTAAAACGGATTCGCGGACAACATTTACCTACATGAAGTTGTCTTTAAAACATAAATGACAAAGACCTATTTATCGATTACATTAAATTTTTTGAATATTTGATGCGAATTTGAGTGTTTTATTCGATTTAAAAAACTATCAACAAACAGCTACCAATTTCGAGAGTTTTAAAAAAATTGTAACTATGATGTTTTAGAATCTTGTGTTTAAATACGTTTTTTGTATCAATTGATTTGTTTCTTTATTTTTTTCAATAAAGCAGTCGCAGCTTTTTTGAATGGCTTAAAAACGAAACAAAAGTTGTGTTTTACAGGAAATCAAGGGTTTCGCACAAGAAACGTATGATACAAAATGTGAAAAAAAACGATTGCTTGTATTTTCATATTAGAAGGTTATAAACCTTTTTTATATCTTCAAAAAAGCTAATTTCGAAAAAGATTTGACAGCGTGAAAAAACAGTTTATTAAAAAAGCTTTCGTTCCAATTCAGGGTAACTTTTAACAAACTTATCGTCATTCTACTGGCTTCATTCCATAAAATCCACAGATCAGGTAAGGCCTTGTGTCAATTGCGTTGAAATGGAAATTAAATTGGCTACTGGCTAATTTTTGACATTTCTGCACGTGTAAACACAAAATTGGCTTTTTGCTGTGTCAATTGGATCAAATGGGATTTTATTTTATAACTATATCTTTAACACTGTAATGATTTTAATCCAGAGCTAAGTCATGAAGCAGTTTTCAGTGCAGGATTCAATTTGACACCGTGTGTGTGGTGATTTGATTTGGTAGCATCTATCGATAAAAAGTTATCGAAATGTATACCCAACTAACATATATTCCTCTATAAGGGAATTAAATGGAATTCCCACAAACAATTATTTCTATATACCTATACAGCCTGTTTAAGACATTATGCAGGAAAATTCACAAGCGTAACCGAATTTATGATGGTCAGGTTGCTTTAAAGCTTCCGGAGATGTGAGTAGTGTATATGTAACATACGTTAAGATGTTTCTGTAGAACAAACATATATAAAGCTTACGAATGAAGCCTTAAGAAAGCTAAAGTCAAGAGATCGGGAAATTGGTGAAAAAATCGGGAACCTATGGGACAATGAGTTAGCACGATTCAACTACTTCGTTGTACTTACTGTTCTTTCATGTTCCGTGCGAGTTAAAATCCCAGTAAGATAAGAGTTTTTATATAACTAATTGCATTGAATAAATAAAATAAAAGTCAATTAATATAATAAAATGTAAAAACAAACAGAAAACAATAATAAATGCGATAACAATGTTTCAACTTCGAGAAGGAAAGAAGGATGTTCGAAAAGAACATCTGATCATTAAGGCCTGGTTTTTCAGTGTTGAGTTAACTTTGAGCCGAAAGCTCTGGTAGCTAGTGCTATAACAATAAGATTGCTAATTATAATTGTCTTACTAAATAGCAAAGGAAATATTAATAATAACTTTGAGTTAACCAAGAGTTGACTAACACCAAAATAAATATAATCGTGAGTTAACTCATGAAGCAGTTTTTCGGTGCAGGATTAAATTTGACGACATATGTAATGGTTTGATTTGGTAGCACTCGCATGATTTATATATTTTGCTGTCTAAAAGTTATCGAAATGAAATTACAAGCCGTTTGCTAAGGCGAAAATATTTATTTAAAAAATAAGACCACGCTTGAATTTTATATAACATCAAAACAAAAAAAACTTATTATTTCCGTAGTAGAAAAGAGAGTGATAATAACACTAAAAAAGGATTTTATGATAATTAAAATTAAAACGTATAATTGGTTAAAATTTCAAATAAAATCAAAACTGTCAAAAAAGGTAAGGCAAATAAAAGAAATTCGACGATAGACATAATAGGGGTATCGTCGTAAACGTTGTGAAAGTGATAAAATTACAACGTGATAAATGACCTGTCAAATTTTGAATGGGACATCTTTTCCAACAATATCGGAATTTACGCACACAAATTGGGTGTTAAAACTGAGATGTTAAACGTTGTAAATTTTAGAATGCTATTTTGACATTTAATCAGAATCTTTCACACATCAAACGTTTTCGCTAAACTTCAAAAAATATATATATGCACAACGGAAATGAACAAAATGCTATTAATAAATAAATTACAAAACTGAGTCAGTGGGCTACCGCAATATTTAGTGGTACAATTTTTGGGTCGTTCATGAAACGTCGTCGTAAAATTACAATCTTTCGCAGGCAAAATTACGACGTTGCATGAATACCCTTAATATAATCGCAAAATAAGCAATTGTAAAAAAGAAAGCAATACCCAAATGTCAAATTAACATTCGTGGAGTTGTCGACCTAAGTTCTTCGAACAGTCAGCCTGCAAGAAATGCACAAACAGATATAAATACCATGAAAGTTGAATTTGATAAAAATCTTAACCCCAAGTCAGTTAACAGCTGTTAGTTTTTTCATGCAAATTAAAAAAGCCTTCGTCGCGATCTTACAAGTCTTTTTCTTCTTAGTCAGTCACACTCAACATTGAAAACATTTTCGAGTTATATGAATATATCGTATACGTGCTTAGTTTTTAAAATTTTATAAAATGTCCTCACAAATGGAATTGAAAATAATTGTTTGTTTGGTATTTTATAATGTGTCAACTCACCGAACTGGCTGGGTTAACTCAAAGTTAAATATGGAACTAAATTGACTGAAAAGCTACTTTATCGAGTTAACTCGGGTTTAATCCCGAAACTAGGATGATCAAGCACTGAAAAACAGGGCCTTATTTATTTGGAAAATATAATTTCGGTATACAAAATAATTGCAATGCTGGTCACACTATAATCGTGTACTCCGCTCCAGCTGACAATTGGCTTTGCTATGACCTATTCACAGTAATAGCAAGAAACAGCTTGACGAACCGAATGGGCCAGTCAATTCCAAATGTAAAATAAGCAGTAAAAAATGGTTAATAATTCCGATGACAGGTACGTTTGCGAAATTTATTAATTTTTTTCCATAATCCCAGAAAATATATTCCTAATCTGCGATCCAAAAATACATAAAACAGGCCTGCACATCTCTGAAATTAAATAATTAAAATACCAAAAAAGACCCCTACCACGAAAAGTAGCCAAATTACAACTGTCATTGATTTAATTCTATTTCTGAATTTGTTTTCTTATGATAACAATTTTTTTTTGTACAATAATGAGAATTGCATTTTGAAGTGTGTTACGCATTCATTAATGTAGATACTTTGTTCTGTGGCAGTGCAATTAACTGATTTCAATTGACGACCGGAGCACTTGCAGACCTTAACCTTGAACTCCAGGAGACCAGAAAAAGATGTAAAGTGACTCCTTTATCTTATTTTTGTTTGGTTGCAAAACAATTTTATTTAAATTATCTTTATTAAGTATACAAAGACTACAAGATTGTTGTGCGTACCTAAATGAATTTCGTCACTGAAAATATCGGTGACCAATAGATTAAGAATACGACATATTGAACAAGTACTTAGTTTATTTTGGTGTGTTTTTGGTATAAAATACTGTTTTATTTTTGGTTTCAGTGCAGCCCAAAAGCCAACTTTTCACATCATCCGAGAGGTATATGATAGCGGGAATGCCCAGGAATCATTTGAAGCAGAACTGGACAAAGCATTGGAAGCCAAAGTCGATTACATAATAATCGAACCTACACGGCTTGGGGATGAGACCAGCCGATGGATAACCGTGGGCAATTGCTTGCATAAGACAGCAGTGGTGTCAGGGTTGGCAGCAGTTATCTCCGGCATTATCTGGCAGGACAGACCGATTTTCAGCGCACCAATGTGTGCTGTTTCCGTATTTTGCACGGGTCTATATACAGTTTCGTGGAACTATGATCCATGCTGTCAGTACCAGGTAGGTCAACGCATTTTTACTGATTTTTTTTTATATAGAACACAATTTCATTTGCAATTCTAAGGTGGAGAGCAACAGCACGAAACTGTCTAAGCTACCATTAGCCGATGTTTCAACACCAGTAGTCCTAGGATATTCAGATAACACTAAAACCAAGTACTTCCACCGCGGAGTCACATTACTATCGGCAGCATTTTGTGCATGGCAAATTTATAAAGCCTACAAGTAGCTCAAAAAAGTTCTTTATAATTAAATTTTTTTGTCTCCATATTTGTTAATTGTAAGATAAGAGAAGAAACAGAATTAAAAGATATGTTGTATAACAACAAGACAGGTACACCAACGTTTTCGTTTGTTTTGTTATTAATTGCGATGAATTCAATTATTCCTACAACTGCCGATGGCGTATTCTGGCAAGTCTTATTAATGTAATACATTACGGTTCGTTTTTTTTTTGTTTGATAAACATTTTTGATTGATTTTTTTTATAATAACTTCCGATTTGCTAGCAATTAAATTGATCGAAAATAAACTGATTATTATTAGAATTCTCCTATTTCATGTTAATATTGTTATTTGAATAAAATTGTAGATGCTCCATATTCAAATTGAAATTAAAGTATTTTTAAAATATTTATTTGTTGTTTAGATTTGAAGTTAATTTACGATATGTACACTATTTAAGTAATAAAGTCGATGTTGGTAAACTTAACTATTTGAGATTAGTGGCAGGATGTCAACTAATTCAACGACCGCCTGTATCGGTTTCGGTTAAATTTTGTTCCCCAAAATCATGAATTGTTGTTCGTGACGAGTAGCTCTAGGGCATCTGGATCTGGGAGCATGTTGACACGTCTTTAGAACTCCAGTGTTGTAAAAACTGTCTAATTAAAAGGATGAGTTTAAAATAGGGATCGAGTTTAGTAGGAGAACTATGATTCATTGAGATCAGATGGGGAGATAAACATATCTTTTGGGGACAGAACTTCATAATATAGTATATAATTCATAATGAGGAAAACCAGATTGACTTCGTAGTTTTTTTTCGCGACTACCAAAAAAATGAGTGAATAATTGAATACATAGGTGGGGCAAGTCGCCTTTAGTGTTACATCTCAAGTACCTTCTGTCTGTAGATTAAAGCTAAAGTAATTACCTCTACTTTTTGTATTATATGCGTGAGCTTTTACTTAATGGTACTTACCAATTAAAACATTAAGAGCCCCATAAACCTATATATTTATCAAATTATTATATAAATTGATGGCTGTTTAATCTTCAAATGTGTAGGAGATCGAAGCGATTCGATTTTACTGCAAACTGATTTAAATAGTTTTACCATATGATGTCTTAAAAATGGTTTGTACTTAAACCCTACTAAGTGCCAGCATATGACATTTTCACGAAAACTTGTTCCATCTAAGTTTAATTATACTCTGTCCGAGCAAACTCTATCATGTAGACAGTTTTAAGGATCTTGGTGTTTATTTTGATCCTAAGTTGGAGTTTAATAAACATATAAACGTTATTGTCAATAGATCCAACTCTATGTTGGGATTTTTAAAAAGGTGGTCCAAAGAGTTTATTGACCCTTGTGTCACCCTTTCGCTATATAGCTGTCTAGTTTGCCCTCATTTGGAGTAGGCCTCACAAGTTTGGACTCCCTTCTATGAAGTTCACTCAAATAGAATTGAGGCAGACTAATGTAAATTCATAAGATTTTCGTTGAGATGACTTCCGTGGACTGATGCACATAATTTGCCTCCGTATAGCTTAAACTACTATAGTCTCTGACTCAACGTAGACTGAACAATGCTATGGTTTTCTCACACCAATTATTATCAGGACAAATAGATGCTCCTAACCTTTAAAATTCTATTGGTTTTATTTCTCGGGGAGGTTCCTATAACCTGCGTAGATTAAATATTTTACATGTACGTAATCATAAGCACAATTATGGTATGCATGAGGCTATTAGTCGCAAGAGTAGAGTTTACAATAAAAACAACGGTGTAATTGAACTACATGGTAGTAAAAGTAGTTTGAAAAACACTGCGAAATTATATGCTAGAGGAGTAATAAGTGTACGTAAAATTGTCTTTTGTTTAATACATCTTAATTGTAATTTTCATCGTTGATTGATTTAATAGTATTATTTAAATTAAAAAGTTCTATGTTCTGTTATGTTATAATGCACTTAATGATGAGCCTGTGGATGCATATCATATGATGTGTCAAGTCTCTACTCGCAGATGCAGCTTGTATTTAGCTCACTACGACCCAGATCTGATTGTGTTTAAAAAAAAAGCAATTCAAAAACTACTCAGTTCCTTATATGTCTTGTGCATATAACTCTTAGAACTATTTGAAACAACCTTTTCGGTACACCGAGTCGGCTAGAGTGTTTGGTGGCGATATGCCTGTTCCATACTCACATTAAATTGTGCAGTGCGCTGTCATCCAGCTCGAAAAAAACTTTGCTTCAGCTGGTTTTTGACCACTAGTGCTGATAAGTTTCTTATTTTCAAAATAAAGTTCATTCGGTTAAGAAATCTCTTTGGCCCACTAACATCAACGCTTAGCTCCATAAATGCACCAGTAGTTACTTGGGTGTAATGAATAAATATACAATTGGCTTCCAGCAGCTAGTAATATCTACTCTTGCACTGAAGTAGGTTGTAATATATGTCAAGTATTTGTTTGACATTATTTTGCTTTCTTACTCTATCCGAATGGCGTCCCTATATTAGTTTTGATACATTCAGGCCTATTGCGAATAAATTTTTCCTGGATATCACCTAGACATTTGATGGTGAACCGAAACGAAATCTTAAAAAAAGATTCCATATAAAATAATTAGACAGTGCTTTCCTCCATATAAACTTTTAAGGGTATGGTATATTAATCATTCTAAGAATTTTGAGCTAGGATGATGAAATTGGTTTATCAACTTGATGTTCTTACCTCCAGCAGATATTTTCAAAATAATTCATGCCCTTCGAATTTTGAAAAGGTGTAAGAATCAGATATTTATATAGGTTTCTATAATACATATACATGCTTAAAATTTTAAGGCACACCCATTTTGGGGTCTTTTCTTCATAAAACGAGTGGTGGGTGCACGAATGGGACGTACGTTACTTTCTCTTTCACAGCGAGTCAATTTGGCGTTTTTAATAATTTGGCCAAAATACACATTAATATTTATTTTTATTAATAAATTAATGATGTCGAAATATGATATGAATGATATGATATGAAATTATTCCGTAATTAAAAAGGATTTTCGGTTATTGCCCAAAACTGAAAGACGGGCTCAGTGGTGCGATGGTTAGTGCAATAAACTGCCGCGCAGAAGATCTGGGTTCGGTTCCAAGTCGTAGCAACACCTAAATGATTTTTCACTCGCCCTACTCTCGTGATGATCTGACAATCATCGGAGCAGTACCAATTGTCAATAAAATCTTATCTCAAATTCGCCGTTCGGAGTCGGCATAAAACAGGAGATCCCACCAGTGCAAGAAGTACACACACACATGAGTGGTTGTCACGCCAAAAATTTGTATTTGTATTTTTGGCCAAAACTGAAAACTCCGCTTTGGGCCAAAACAAATTATATGGAATTCATGAAAACAGTAATAGTTGTATAAAAAATAAATTTCATTGAATTTGGCCAAATAGTTTGCGAGAAATCGACAATTTTCTTTATGTGGCCTAAATGCAAAAATCCGTTATATGGATTTTCTTTAAACAAACTGGGTATGCAGTTTTGTTAGAACTTATACGCTTATAGTATAAATGAAGGTTAATCAAAATCCTAGGAGCCGTTTTGGAGAAAATTGAAATAATGTATAATTTTTATATCGCAGGTACCGGTAATGACATGGCTAAAAAAAAATTAAAAATGCTTTGAATTATGACAAAACAAAACTGGACACGAAGTTTGAAGAAAATCGGTCATTTAGGCTGGAGAGACCATTACGGACAGACGGAATTCTAAAAACCACTTTTTTAGGTTCCGCTATCATCGTAATGTTAAATTTTATTAAAAGTTCGATGACGAAAACAATATCTTTCTATTTGTAAGAAAGGAATAATAGTTATGTTAATATTTACTAATAGATATCGTAGGTTTCATTTAAAATTTAACTACAAATACAAAAAAAATCGCCAAATTTTTGATATTCCCCTTACGTTTGCCCCATTTGGTTGCAGCTACACCAACCATGTTCCTTTTAAGAAAATTTAGCAAAACTGGTTTTATATTTTATGTCCCGTACACAAAAATTAGTACACTGGTGGTGGGCTGGTGGAAATCTCGAAAGACACGGTGAGCACGTGCTTAAAGTAGTGTGACACTTTAACCCACTAAAACCACCACCCTTTTTGTATTTGTATTGCAGCTAAGTATGCGACCTTTCTAGCAATTTTTTAAATATTTGACAGGTAGCTTCCCTGTGAGAGAGCCGCAATTAATTTGTTTCGTTAAGAATTTGGAGGACCGTTGTGTTAACGTGTCCCAATAATCGTTTTTTATGTTTGTGTGCAAAATTTGTCGTTTCATCTGTTACCGTGATCGTAATTTGAACTCGTGATTTAATCAAACCTAACATAACAAGAGCTGCCATTGAGCTCTATAGGCAAAGAAGAAGAGATGAAGACCGGCTTTTCAGAAAAAAGAAAAAATAGCATTAAAAGCGTGCGATCGATGATATAGAGAAATGCCACTTCACGAACGACATTCGCGAGTTTCACCAAAGTGTTAAACGCCAAAGCCAAGGATACAAGGCTCGAACAGAATCCTGTCGATATGAACAAGGAAATATCGTAGTTGAGACACAGTCGATGCTGTGGATTTTGAAGAACCACTTCTGCAGACTGTTAAAAGGTGATGACGAACAACATATCGCTGGCAGGCAAAAAGAACCATTTAATATTGGCAACGACAGCGAAAACTGCCAACCACCTGACCTGAGTAGAATGATTATAGAAATATCTAAACTCAATCTTAATAAGGCTTGATAAATGAATGACAACCTCAAAAGCTTTATAAAGCCGGCGGAGATGACTTGGTAAATAACATCTACCAACTCATAAGACAAATCAAGTCTGACGAAATAATGCCTGAAAATGGAACTTCAGCATCGTTTGCCCGATCCACTACAATATCATATCTGCCTTAATATGTGAACGCCTGAAACCGATTACCAACAGCCTAATCGGACTTTTTTGGACAACCGATCCAAATCGATACCCATCACCCATCAAAGCCACATACGACACCATTATTAAAGATGAACTATGCAGAGCCATGTCTAGTTTTGGTACACCGCCCAAACTCTTCTATTTGTGCGTACAATAGATACCAACAAAGAATTTAGGCAAGGCGATGCGCTGTCATGTGACTTCTTCAATTGATGTTATGTATTGACATCATTGGTAGGACTCAACGTGATGTCATAGCCGCGTTTGATAGTATATAGAAGGAAGCGTCAAAAAATGGGTTAAGCAGTAAATGACAGATATAAATTTGAGGTAGTACGGGACTTTGTCTACCTCGGCTCCGCTATCAACTCCGAAACAACATCGCGTCAGAAATTAAACGAAGAATTACTCTTGCCAATCGCTGATTCTTCTTGCTAAGAATGGAATTTAGTAGGAAAGCCCTCACTCGAACTACTAAGGAGACCCTATATAAGACCCTGATCATCGCAGTCCTACTCTACGGTGCTGAATGTTTAAAGCTGATGAAGAAGTCCTTGGGCGATTCGAGAGGAAAATTCTTCTAAAAACCTTCTGTCTCGTTTTCGTTGACGGGCTATGGAAACGAAGATTCAAATAAGAACAATACGAGGTATACAGCGACGTGCCCTTAGTCAAAAAAACTCCGCATTGGGCGTTTAAGATGGCTAGGACATGTAGAAATAATGGACACCAATACTCCGGCTCGTAGAGTCTTCGATTCGAAAAGTCATACGTCGGACGTAGTAGAGAAAGACCTCGCCCACAAGTAGAAACCTCAACCTACTTGGAGTGCGCAACTGAAGGCAGTTTGCTAATTGGAGAGGCATGTTGGTTGAGGCCCAGGTTCATTCCGAACTGTGTTAACGTGTCCCACACTCCCAACAAGTTTTTTTATGTTTGCGTGCAAAATTTTTCGTTTTATCTTTAACCGCTGGAATACCAGATCTCTGCGTAGATCTTCATTCCTTATATACCACGGCGCATTGACAAACGATCTTAACTTTTTGTTTTCAAAAGTTTGTAGAATGTTTAGATTCGTTTCACTGGTACAACCCCAAAGTTGAATACTTGCTTATATTAAAGCAGCTTTTTAGCAAGGCTAAGCTTCGAATATTTTTAGAGTAACCAGTACAGATCTAAGTTTTTCGCATTTCTTCTTTACATGCGACTTTCCGTTTGTTCGAAAAATCTACATGAATCTTTTTTCTCTCGTTAAATACAATCCGCCAGAATTTGTCCATTCCTTAACCTCGTTAAGAGCGTTTTGTAATTTCATATTTGTTTCCTCTATTGTTGTGCCAACTGCTAGTATAACTGTATCGTCAGCAAACATGGCAACTATTGTATCGTTTGTTTGTGGGATATCACGTGTAAATAGGAGGTACAAGGGTGGTGTAAGGACGCTTCCTTGGGGTACTCCTGCCAATATTTCTTTGAACTCCTAATATTCGTTTCCAAGCTGCACTTGGAAGAGTCTATGCTTAAGATACGACAAGAGGATTTTATATAATTTTTCAAGCAGAACTTGTCTTAGTTCGTATTGAAGGCTTCTATGCCACGTCAAGAAATACGGCTGAGCAAATTTCTTTTCTTCGAAAGCTTTCTAAATTACATCAGTAATTCGATGAACTTGGTCCGCATTCGAATGTTTACTTCTAAACTCAAATTAATGGTCAGGTAAAAGGCGTTTCTGATCAATAATGGGGTGCTAGCGGTCGAGTAATATCCTTTCAAAAACTTTTGAAATTATTGGAAGAAGTGAAATAGGTCTGTAAGATTTTATTCCATTCGGTGATTTTCGGGGTTTGAGACTATAATCACTTCCGCGACTTTCCAATGTCTTGGTATATATTCTAGTCTAATTGCTGCATTTACAATGTAGAGGAGTTTATGCTTTCCAAGGCAATATTTTAAGAAGTTCTCCTATAACCAGGTCATAACCCGGAGCATTTTAGGCTTTAGTTACTGCATTTCCCGTTTAAGCTCGGTAATACTTGCATATCTAGCTTTAATATAATCGATTGTAGTCTCGAATAAATAAATGTTTTCTACACCATCAAATTGTTTAAATGTTTCCTAAAGATGTGCGGCGAAAACGTCTGCTTTTTCCTTATTACTTTTTGCCCAAACGTCTTGAGTTACTCTAATGGGTGGTAAAGCGTTTTTTTTGGCGTTCTATGACTTTAATTGCTTCCCAAAGTGAATAATTTGATTCTTTTCCAGCGGAGGGGCTTTGTAGATAAGTTTACTGCATAGTTTTTTTTAAAGTTTTTAGTCGAATTTGATAGCAAGTTACTCAAACGATTGAGATGTGTTTTATCTCGCGGGGCATGAGTTTGGTGCCATTTTTTTCGAGCTGTTCTTTTTCGTCTAACCAAATTTTTTTATGATATTACTATATCTTACTATTTTGTGATGTTTAGGAGTATTATTCCATGCTGCTTTTTGAACGGTTTCGATAAAGGAGTCAACCGCGACTTCAAGTTCAAGTGGGGATCTAAGCGATACACCCAGTCGAATATTATTTTCAATATCGTTTTTGAAGCCTTCCCAGTTGGTTTTTGTTAGTTTGGTGGGTTTTCATTTCTAATTATTGACTCGCTCGTTGTTAAAATGACCGAAAAATGATCAGAGAATATATCAAAGCATTCTTCTACTTTGATAAGTAAGTAATATAACGAAGATTGGTGTTAAAACTCTGAACGTCAATACTTCAAATTTTATATACGAAATGCATATAGTTATTAATACCGTGATGACTTTTCGGAATTGGCGTTATGGGTCGAAAACTAAAAACCATGATATACCTACCTAAACAGACATCGTCTTCGCTTTTTTTATTTTTGTCTAGTTCTGCGCATTCTCGTAATCGACGCTCAAGTCAAAACCCAACATGCACAAAGCCATATCTGAAGTACCTAGTTGTAGCTTGGTCAAAATCAAATTGAACTTAGATTAAAATATATTAACAAAATGTTCAGTTTTGGTCAGTCACAAATATTGCACGCCCGTCCAGTCCATGTTGAAGGTTGCATTTTCATATACGTACTTGCACATTGATATGAAAATTTTGGGTTCACACTTGTAAAATGTCTTCTTAGTAATATTTTGAAGGTCATATTGACAGGTAGATAACTGCATCAATGTCTTCTCTTTTAAATAAATTATAATTCCCTCATTATGAAACACACAACATTAATTACTTAATTTAAGATGTAATAGCATTCACCATCCAACAACAAGTTCTTTGGTCAGATGGGCTCAAAAAGTGTACATAGTACCTAGCCTAAATTTTATTACACTACTTGTTCGTGCGATCATGCATTATCTTATCATGTACAGGCAGACATTTGCTTAAGAGGTATTTAACCGACTGGCCTATGGTTATGACAGAAAGTGCACTAGAAGGGATGCTATGGCTTTGTGTTAAAATGTAAATCAAATAATCAATCCAAGAACTCAACCCAACTGTGATCAGTTCATGTACCTCAACGAAGCAACGCGCACGTCTTTTTTTAAATGTGTTGTGTAAAATATAATTTTTCTTGTAACGTTTTATATCTTAGAACCGAGAAAAAAATATGAGAATCTTGATTATTGGTTTCGCGGATCACAACTTTGTTGCAAACGAGTAAGGTGTTAAGCTGGAGTGGCAGTGTTGATCCATTTTAAAAATTCTGATATTAGATGACTACAAACTTCAAAAACGTTTACGGGAAACATAAAAACAACACAATAAATCACAATTTAATGGCAATAAATTAATAACGAGCTTACAAGGTGCGCTGACTGCAATCTACATAATATTGGCAAGCCGTCATTGCGTATGAAGAGCATAGCAAGATTTCCTAAGGCGTGTTGTTTTTTTTTCAATACACATAATCTGCATACAATGAAAGGTAAATTTACAGTTTACAAAAATCATAACATTTTGTTTTTATACAAATCAAAGATTAACAAATATATGTTTTACTCTATTGTGATTCCATTGGATAATATGTATTATTAAATATCAATATAAAATATATTTGTAATCATGACGAATTAGTAACTTAATTACACTATCCCAAATGCTGAATGCACCGTCTGTCACTTTATAACTCAAAACTGCCTATCAAAACGTAATTTTGTTTTTATATTTTTTGACAACAGTACTTGTGATTTATTTTCAAATTCCAAGAAATATAAATAAATAAATAATAGATTTTTTTGTATTAAAGTGATTATTATTGTTGATGATATTTATTGTTGCAAATATCGAAAAAAAATTAGTAAAGACGATTGTTTGAATTCGTAAATACATACAACCTCTGATAAGAATGAGCAGCAAGAGCTAGAAAGGGAAGTACCTATCAATATCCCAAACCAGTGCAAAAATAAGAACTCTCGATTATTTTCATAGAGCACTTTGCAATATTCATGTAAAGTTATTTCACTTATGGATCCCTTCGAGATCTACGAAAAATCTGGAAATTGATTTTTCACTTTACGCAGCGGAGATTTTCTGAAATATTCTAAGACTAAAATTTGTTGGATTAGTCTCCTAAGGTGCTAACAATTTCTGCTAAAAGAGTAGATATGTCTGTTCATTTGTATGCAAAATGAAAGGAATTCATCAATTTTATAAGCTGCGAAGCAATTTAGTTGTTGTTTAACGTAATAGATGGCCTTCTTATGAGAATGTTAATCAAACATTTTAGCTGAGGCAGCGGAGGAAATCTCTGAGAGACTATAGAATTCATTAAAATATCGAAAATGATTAACTGTTATTTTTAATAATTATGTTTATCGTATCACTTTATCTTTATCTCCCGTACCAAATGTAAAACCACAAAAATCAGTGCTTTCTTTTAGTAACTTCTTATGCAAACTGTTCTCTTTTGTACAGTGTTCCCATTCCGCTCTATATGCGATTCAAAATGAATATTAGATGTCACATTCCAAACGAGATTCTAAAGATTACGCTTCATTCGTCCTTCTTTTTTTACCTCCTGATCAATATAGATCAGCAACTCAGCAAAGAACTCGGATCAAACAAGTTCATGTAAAGTTGTTGTTATCTCAAAAAATTAATTATTTTTGAAGATTATGTGGGTAAATGATCTAAATTTATGTAAAAAAAAATGTAACGAACGGAAAGACGTGAATTTGATCGACATTTATATTGTTAGTATTTCTCTTTATAAGGATATATTATTAATTCAGTTTAAAAACATTTATCTCTCTCTTTATTTTTTATGAATAATTAAGAATTTTGCCATTTATTGATTACATAAGTCAACATAAATTTTGAATTTGAAAAAGGGTATGAAATTTATAAAGGTTTCCATGATTTTAAAATTTTTATACATGTTTTCAACTAATTCTTGGTAGTTTTGATACTAGTTAGCAATTCTTCATTGGAAAATATTTTTTCAATTTGTGGAACAACACAAATTCCAGCGTAAAACTTCACTTCTGACAACTTAGGAAATTTGTTTAGTAATGAAAAAGCTTCAGTTTTTTCATCTTGTGCTTTATCGAATTATTTACTTTTAACATTATGTTTTCCAAGACAAAAGTCCTTTTTCATCGACCAAGATCGACGAACATAGTGCTGGGCATCCCACAAACAAATATAACACGTATGTTTTGTGTATTCTCCCTGCAATCCCATTAAAAATCCCAACATTTTAAATTCTCCAATGAACTGCCATTTATATTCTTGAAAATTTGAACCTACGAGTAAAATTTTAACACTTTCGTAGTTTTCTTTCAGCTGTACAAAGCGGGCTACTGGAAGAGGTGGAAATTAATTTCCGTTGTGCAATAAAACTGCTTTTAGGTTTTTTGTTGAACTGTAAATTAATAACCGCCATTCATCGGGAACACGTGGTATTCCAATTTCTTTGAACAATCCTTTGAAGTTATTACAAAAACAAAGTCCATCTTCTTTTGTAAAGAACGAAGTTATTTGGACATCGACGAGCAAATTTCATGATCGTAAGCGAGAAATCAAAACCTCTGCTTTACTTTTCGGCAAATTTAAATCTTTAATTAAAGCATTCAAAACTTCTCCTGAGTTTTTGTTTTGATAAAAATTCTTCATGTTCATTATTTTTATTTGAAGTTTGAAAAAGTTCCATTGGGTTAATTTTTTGGGTATTCCGGGATTCGAAATTGTGGGCAGAAGAATAAGTAAATTGGAGCAGAAGAATAAGTAAGACTTGGTTGCCTTAGGGTTCTTGTGACTCCATCTTTTGTGTGGATTTACAATGCAAAAATAGCAGTCGTTAATGTGGTATCTTGGTTCTAGCCAAATTATAGCTAATGCGAACTTTATACTCATTTTCTCATCTCGGTACCAACTTAAAACAAATAAAAATTCAAATAAACTGCGGAGCTCATGACTTGTCTTTATTTTCGAAGAGAGCAAACAGTTGCATTTTATTTATCAGCAAAATGGATAGCTTTTATTTATTAATATTACTATGTATTTCCGTCAGCAAAGCAACAACTCTAACTTATGCACAATAAACGGTCCGATATAACAATTGGAATAATATTGTATTTAATATAAAGTTCAATTGTTTTTTTGTAAAGTTACCGCGCTAAGAATTCCTAGTAGCAAATCTAAACATATGACGACCTTTTTTAAGCAAAATTCTTTCGGAAACGTTCTAAATTGTCAAGTTTCCAAGAATAAAACTGCTATGAGAAGCTTCTCGAATTTGCCGGTTGGATTGGACAAGGATGTCCTCTTCTTTGTGGCAAAAATAATAACTTTGCACACCCAAATGAAGGGGCTTGGTTTGTAGCCAAAAATTTAATTTTTTTGGTAACAATGGCTCCAACTACTTGAACTAGAAGTATAATGTCCAATTGATTGCACGTAATTATCTGTAATGGAATAGGCTTATGGCCGATGAAACGAAGAGGATGCAACGATTTATTCGTAAAAAGAAAAAACGATCCGGTCGAAATAAGATCAAATGATTTCTTCCTAGAGAAACGATTTCTTCACCAAAAAATGTGTCGAATGATGAAACGTTTTAGTTTCTTTCGAATGTTAGATTCCTTAAGTGAAAAAATGTTACAAGGCTTTACTGAGGATAGTGTAACATCAAATGGCTGAATGTTAACAGCAAACGAACTTTTGGAAAAAGTAGAGCCTCGTATTCTATTCTGTTACCAGTTACAAACTAGTACAACCTAGGGGAACCCAAAAAGTGGATTTTGGAATTCCGTTCGTCTGTTCGCATGTCCGTAATGTCTAGCCTAAACGACCGATTTTCTTCAAACTTCGTATCAAAGCTTTTTTGGTCATAATTTTAGATCATTTTTTTTTTGCTTTTAGCCTTGTTATTATATAAAAACTATTCATAACCTCAATTTTCTCGAAAACGGCTCTAATGACTTTGGTTAAACTTCATATATACTATAAGCATATAAGTTCCAAAAAAACTCCATTACCAGTTTTTATAGAAAATCCATAAAACGGATTTTTGCATTAAGGCCATTTATATATATATATATAAAATTGTTGTCAGTTTCTCGCAAACTATTTTGTCAAATGTAATAAAATTTAATAAATATACTACTATTGCAGTTTATACCAATTCCACACTATCACAAACGGAATTTTCAGGTTTGGTCCATAATGGAAAATCGTTGTTTTTCACATAGACACCAATTCCTAAATTCGGGAATAAACTTTCGTATAATCATATATCGAATTTATTACATTGTTATTTATTATTATTATTTATTAAATAATATTGAAATTGTTTATTTGTTTATTTAGTTATGTAGTTATTTATTTATTTATTTATTTACTTATTTTTTTTTTGTTATTTTTTTTTTCAATTAATTAATTAATTTTATTTATTTAATATTGCTAGTCATAACATATTTTTACTTGAATTTTTAACTTTTTTTTACCTTTATATTTCTTTATTAAATTTTGTTTTTCTTTATATTTGGAGTTTTTGTTTGTATTTTTCTCCAAAAAAAACAATCTTATATTTGTCTCTCATAGTTATCTAATAATCTAATATACAATATTTCAGAAGAAAAGTACTTGTTATTAAATCTCTGTGTAAAATGTGCGGTAACAAACCTAATGTAAAATTATATTCAAAATAAACTATCTATCTATCATATTTCGACATTAATTATACTACCTTAACATCAATAATCTAAATTCATATTATTGTGTATTTTTGCCAAATTATCAAATTCTCTCATGCTTGGTATTTGATCTCCCAACTCGCTGTGAAAGAGAAAGTTGCGTACGACCCAGTCGTTTCACGCACCACTCGTTTTTTTCCCGCTCATCTTTTGGAAATATTAATTTTAAAGATGGGATGGGATAGGGTTTAAAACGATTCTCACAGCAATTTGTAGCCTTCGCATAGTCATCATAAATGTCATTTAAATAGATTCGTCAGAAAATAGCTTTCGTTATATAAAGGGCTCTGAACTCGAAGAATTGTTGTTGATGTTCTCCCAACTGAAACCTTCAACTCTTTACAAAATTGTCTAAAATTATATAAAATAAAATGCGGAAATGTATACACCCAGATTTATTAGCCCACCAACGATTTCTAGATTTACTTCGTATCAATATTACGCATCTTCAACTCTTTAAATAACCGTGCTTGAGGTTTTCAGACTAAAGGCACCCCAGTATTATCACTCAGCATGTTGATGCTAAAATGTGTCTATAACTAGATAAGAGCTGTTCGCTAGGAAATTTAAATAAATATTTTATCGCAGATAAGATGAGTTAAGCGATTACTTTACACCTATTAATTAAAATACAATTCAGTTTGATAAGAACCAATGCAACGATACAACTCAGTACAATGCCTTTTGTTTTAACAAATCAAAGTGTCGAGGGATTAGTTGCTTACTATTCTCGAAATTACAGCAATATTCTTGGATTAACGATATTTGTATTCAATATTTCCGATGTATTGTGGATTTTAAAGACATTGATATTTTCTTGTTTTAAAGCTGCACAGGTTCACGAATCAGCGGCACCTGGTAGCAGTGACTCCACCGTAATCGTAACGATTAATGCAGATGAAAAGACACCCCTTCTGGGAGGCAATTGGAAGGAAAATTCTACGCCATGGGGTGATTCAAAGAGGTTATATGTCAATGGAATTCGATATTGTGATTTCCGAATGATTGGCATAGCGGTGTTGTTGGTGGGTGGTTTCAGCATCGCCACTTATCTACTGGTTGTTGAATGTAAGTAAGATATAATCGTTTATTTGTGGTAAGTAAAACTTAATGTAAATGCATATTTCTTATTTCAATTCTAGCTCGTCTTCCATCAGTAAGTTTTACATTGGACCTAGTCAGTCGAGGTGTATGGAGTCAAGCACCTATCGCTTTGGGAAAGCTACTCAACGACACTAAAGTGTTGCATATATTACTGGTACACACGGGGGGCAGTGGCTGTACCGAACTTGAGAGTTGCATAGGAATTCTTCGAGACATGCAGGTACGTTAATACTGCAAGTCACTAGTTGAGAAGTTAAATTTATTATCGAAAAAAAAAATCTTGACATCGTATTAATTTTTTCTTTTGTATACTTTGTGTGTGAGCATGTCTATTGTCCGTACTAATATAATTACATAGCTAGCTATAATGATTCGGAACTTATAATCATAATTTAAAGTTAAACTGTGTCAACCTTTATGTTTTAATTTTGTTTTTGCCAATTTATTTAGTTTTAAAATGTGTTTTATATTCAGAATGATATTATTCTTCATCAGAAAGTTAAAACGGTTTATTTAATTTGACATTTAATATCGTTTATTCTGCCTGAACTAAAAAATATTTTAATGGCATCTCGAAGCAAATTCGGTTGTTACCCTATCCTGCTAGAAGTATAACAGTTTTGATAGGTTGTGCAATAAAGAAATATACCTAAAAGTATATAAGTCGATGTGGATTAGAATCGCTAGCTGAGTCGATTTAGACATGTCTATCCATCCGTTCTTCTTACATCACAAGTTCTTGGGCTTTAAATTTTGAGCAGAAATGATGACCTTTGGAACACTTACTCCTTATTGATCCCAGTGTAAACCTTTTTTTAATTTGAATTTTGCGTCATTTTATAGTACAAATTGTGTTGCGTTAGTAAAAATGGAGCGAGAAAGAACAACGCATTTTCATTGTTGGGTAATATTTTAAGAACAAAATCATTTATAGTGATAAAAAGAGTAAAAAATAGATATTCTTGTTGATAAAGGAGAGTTTTATATAGTTACTATTATTTAATATTACTAAATACATACATTACAAGCTGTAACCCATTGCGCTTCAATTCACTTAATATTAAATTATCACATTAACTAAACTTCTATAAACTGGCTCTTAAACCAGGAAAATCACCGAATGAAATAAAATCTAATAGACCAATTTCACTTCTTCCAAAAAATTCAAAAGTTTTTGAATGGTCACTTCTCGGTCGCTTACATTATCATTGATCAGAAACGCCTTTTACATGACAATTTTGGTTTAGAAGAAGATAAAGATTGGACTGTGGACCAAGTATATCGAATTACTGGTATACTTGTGAAAGCTTTCGAAGGAAAGAAAATTTGCTCAAAGAAGTCGTCGTGGAAAGCTAGTGCTGCTGAACACAGTAATAAATGCTGCTGCGAAATCTGTTAATCGGAAGCTGTTATCTGTTGTCGATTCATGGAGGCTGTGCTTCCTAACTAACCTGCCGAAGATATTTTCCTTAACGATTTTTCGACTGAAGTTCCAAAGTACCATTTGTATACTTTATACTTCGGACAGGCTCCTTCCAGGAGATCGTAATTTCTCCTTCGTTTTAGCATGTTTCTTACTGTCCCTTAATCCAGTTCTCTACATCTGCTAAAGAACTTATTGGGCCGCAACATTTTCTTTTGTTATATGTTGTATTTATGAGAAGTAATTGTTGCATAATACGATTGATGGTGGTCGAAAAATCAAAAGTATGAACAATTTGTGTTTTTAAAATTTAAAATATTACTTATTTCAGCAATAGACAATCATAGGCAATCAGGCCTATCGCGAATAAATTTTCCCGAATAAATTGTCAGCAATGTAGATCAGATTGCTGAATGATTTCACGGGATATTTTACTCGCGATAGGCCTAAACATAAACATGCATTTTACTGTCAAAATGACAAATGAGAGGTAAGACGTCTTCATAAACAGAAAGTAAATACGCTCCAATACTTTTCCAATAAAAATTAGTAAACTCTTACAATTATAAACCAACTAGCAGTTTACTGATTCTAATCAGAAGACATTTTTGCAGTAAATTTATTGATTTTTATCCTGGGGTAGTTTCCGCGTCCCTTGTAAGATCCCTATTTTTGGAGAACAACAAGAAGTAAAAATCAGTATCCGTAAATTTTTATCCTTTTTTCTTTAACTACTTTTTACTTATTCGAATTATTCGGTGTCCATCTCAATAATAATGATTTTCCGTTACTGGTCAAAACTGACAAATACGTTAAGAACTATTTGGGCTAACACTAACTATGTAGAATTGATATTCAATTTTCATGAAAACAATTCAGTAAAAATAATACTAAGGGGAAGAACTAATGATGACTTTTGGTGATTAAAAAACATCTGTAAAGTGCACTTAAATTAACTAGCACCAATATCTGCACTTATATGTATAAACTCAAAATTTAACTTTTCTATACTAATCAACTTTTATTTAACCAAATAAATGCCAACTGGAGTATTATTAATTTACATTTTTTACTTTTATTTGCAAGAAGTCACAAGGAATTGGAAAAAGTGAGATACCTTACAACTTTCTTGTTGGTGGAAATGGGCAAACTTATGAAGTACGCGGTTGGAACCATGAGAGTGGAATCGATCTCCTGCCACAACAGTCCTCTCTGGTGATTGGATTCATCGGTAAGTGTCTTGGCTTGTATGTAAATTTCATAAGGGAAACAAAAAAATTAAACGGCAGAAGTTAATCACTGAAATCAAGTTGCACAACCAGTATTTAAAGTGATTTTCTGCGATCGTACATTTCTGATTTCCTCATTCCACCTTTTTTTTCTGCCAAGCATTTGAAATAAAGTATGTATCTTAATGCCTTTCTAGGTAATTACACCTCTGTTTCGCCAACTGAGGTGCAGTGCATCAGTGCCCTATCGGTGATCAACGAATCTGTGAGGAGAAAAATACTACACAGCTCCTATCAAGTGTTTGGCCTTAGGAACCTAACAATTTCTCATTATGACGGCGAAGCGCTGTTCGAGCGCATCTCAAAGTGGCAGCGGTTCGAGACTTTATTACATGTCCTGTAAGCGATGTATTACTTCGATTTTGTTTGTAAAATAAATTTAGTGTTGTCATTTTAGGATTGAAATTTCATTTATTTTCTTAAGAAAGGGAATTGTGAACAAGGAAACAATGAACAATGAAATATTGTAAATATCTTAATTTATTTGGTGAACTTGCTGAAATATGTTTTTAACTTATTTATGTATATGTAGGTATTAATATCGCAGATTTTTATCAATCAATTTCTAATTTACGGAAACTCCCTGCAATCGATTCAAAATGCGCTACAAAGTTGGTACCGTTTTGATTGGATTTGTCTGCATTTCGACTTGTTGTTATACCTTGGTCACTAAAAATCTTCATTTTATCGAGTGATAACAAAGCTTGGCGCTTTGTGGCAAGCTCTTGCTTCCACGACTCAATCATTTCGCTCATCGGAATTTGACCACCGAGCTCCAAAGGTAGACATTCTGCATCTACGTTTTTTAGTAATTCCTTTTCGTTGATATAACAGTTTAATCGATTCTTTATTTTCGTACTAACTCTTGTCTTGACAAAATCAATCAACCACTTAAGTGATGTCGGGACATTGACTAAATGAATTTCCTTGTGCCTTAGAGGTAAGGACTGCTCGCCCCATTTAAAAACTCTTGCAAACTCTGTTGGGTTCCAGTTTGTCACGTGGTTGGTGGTCACTCCTGAAAAGTCGCCAACGTGTGTTAAGCCTAGTATTTGGTTTTCGTGATCCTCCATGAGTGCTTCGTATGTGATAAAATGTGACTTGGCCTGCTCTTCACTAGAGTAAATTTTCGGGTTAAAAAGCCTTGCATTGATTATTACTACACGACGTCCCATCTTGTCACGAATCGGTGAGGTGAAAATGTATCCTGCCGAAATGATTTCGTTTAGTCTGGGCCCCAAAAAGTCAAGATCGTTTGTCATATGAGGAAAGGTTCTGCGCAAATTAAGATACTTTAGGAGGGTTTGTTGAGCCATAGGTATGCTGAACTTTTTTACACGTAGAAACCGCAATAGAAATAAATCATCTAATCGTGTATCTTTAATGTCTTCATTTTTTTCTATCCAATTTCGGAGCTGCTGAAGGCATTGTTCTCGGGAACATTTATCCTCCCGAAGTTCTTTCTTTGCTATTTTCAACAACGTTTCCGAGAGCTGTGCTTCGTTGAATTCCCCCTCGAATGCATTAGGGACTGCTAATTCGACGTTTGACCCCATGATGAAGTCTAAAAATACATAATAAAAATGTGATATGTCTTTAATATATATAACAAATTACATTACAAATTAATTACATTTTGTTGGTCCGATAATAAAAATATACGATGTACTTGCAATTGTGTATATGTTCTTCACTCAAATCACATCTTTCATAGTGTTTTTTCGGCCGGTATTGATTTGGTACTAATAATATTTAAGTCCTTTTCAACAAATTATCGAATAAATATATTTAGAACTACTTTATTACGGACAAGTTAAGAACATCATTCTTAGCAATTTGAATGCACTTGTCAAAAATATGGGAGACAAATTATTAACAAATAAAATAACGCCGAACAAAACAAACGAAGTTGGGATGTAATTTAATCTACTACGCACCGTGTCAAATTGAGCAGAAACAGTGACTATTTGGATGCGGATTTGTTATAAGTTCAAGATTTAGGCAAGAAGTCTTATATTAAAAATGAATGTCGAAAGACTGCAATCGCAAGAGACCGATCGATTCACACAATCCCATCGAATGTCGAAGATAAATGGCAACGATGCTAACAGGCCATTCGATCTGCCGCAACTGATGTGCTAGGTTTCTCGCGCCCACTGGCAAGAAACCCCTTATTTGATGAGGAATGCATATATGGAGTCGAACTAGTTTTGGTCAGGGTCTTATATAGGATGTCCCTAATAGTTCCCTCACTCGAACTACTAAGGAGATCCTATATAAGACCCTGGCACTTAATCATTTCAGTCCTGCTAAAGCGCTGAAGTATGGACCGTAGAAATCTTTGGTCGTTTCAAGAGGAAAATTCTTCGAAAATCTTCGGCCCCCGTTTACGTTTCCGCATTTCATGTTTAAGATGGCTAGGGCATGTAGAACGAATGGACACCAATACTCCGGGTTGCAGAGTCTTCGATTCCCAACCAGTCGTCGGACGCAGTAGAGGAAGACCTCGCCGTTAGTGGAGCGCACAAGTAGGAAACCACCTCAACCAACTTAAAGTGCGCAACTGGCGTCAGTGGTTGAGCCTTGTTAATTGAGGCCCAGGTTCGTTCCGGACTGTGCACGCACCTTAAGTTAGTAAGTAAGTAAGCTTCTAGTTAAAACGCATTACTTACGCTAAGGGAGAAATGGTAACACATACTTACAAAGCCCAATAACCTTTATCTGGTGTAAATGCTGTTGGCAAATATTCCAAATAAAATAGTTACAACTACAGAATGGACATTTATCTAGGTCTATTGAAAGAGGGATAATAGAGCCCAATTTAAACACGACATAGAAAGAAAGAAATTTACAAATTTCAATAAGAGCTCGTCTTATTAGTTTGAGTATTGCTTTTGTATTAAGTTCGATCAAAATACCTTTAAGAAATTTATAAAATTCAGACAAATTTCAAGATCATCGTTTGCATGGTAACTCAACCTTCAAATGTCTTATCGATGTGTGGCAGATTGTCCGTTGGCGTTGGTAACAGGAATTGGATATCGGAATAAGTTGTTAATGAAATCGCACAGATATTGCAAGCCATATTCTCACAAAAGCATGACCAATTCACTCCACCAGCCCAAAATTAGCATCAATCCCTATTCCATTTCATCCTTGCATTATTCTTCAAAATGTTTCCGTTGTTCATCCATTTAATTCTCAATGACTAAACCTTAATTTTAACTGACAACAGCTGTCTAACGAGTAAAAAATGGTGTTTATAATACGGTTAAAATAGTTACATAGAGCATAAGATCACACCCATTTCATCTTAATTACTAAATCACCGGCATATGTTACGTTTACTCATTTTTATTTTTAAAGCACAAATAAAAACAGGCTTCACCTACTGTTTAATAACTTTATTTTCTATTTCTAAGATCAGTCTATTTCCCCATCCCATCCCATCCCATCTTTAAGATTAATTTCCCCAAAAACTGAGCGTGGCTTCAAACTTTATGGGGATAAAATATAGATGACATTGTCACAACAAACTGTTCAGGCAGTTTAAAAAGATCTTATGTTTCGAAAAAAAAAAATAAAACAAGGTTTTTCTCCTACATACGCTATCGGGTACAGTATAAAAATGTTTTCTTACAGAAAAACTTCCACAAAAAGGGGGCATGGGTTATGATCTGTAGACGCAATGTTTGTATAAATATCACTAATAGTTTTGCATTGAAAGTTATTTTTCAGAGATTTTAAAATTAAGGACGAATAGAAAATATATCTTTTATTTTTTTCAAAATTCTGAATTGTTTGGCAAAAAAAAGGTTTTACTGTAAAGTGAGCGTGACAGTGGGCAGATTTTGAAAATTTGTACACTTGTTCTGCTTTGACGAATATAGAGGCTATGTACCAAATTTCATAAATCTAGCTCAAAATTTAAGTCCCAAAAATCGGTGACAAACAGACGTACGGACCGGACGGACGAGTGGACGTACACACAGACATGGCTAGATCGAATAAACTAACGATTCTGAGTCGATCCATATACTTAACGGTATAACTTTTAAAATTATTTGTCTATGTTTATACCCTATCCCATAGTGAAATAATTTCGCTAGATATACCACAAAGTATATGGATCGCCTCAGAATCGCTAGCTGTGTCGATTTAGCCATGTCTGTCTGTCCGTCCGTGTGTGTAGAACAAGTGTAAACATTTTTGAAATCTGCCCACTGCCACGCCTCCTTTTTAAAAAAAACGTAGTTGTAGGCCAAACCATTAGAGATTTTGAAAAAATTTCGAAAAAAATGTTGATGCAAGATCATTGGTTATGATATTTTAGACATTTCTCTTATATAGCATTTTAACCCACGCCCACTTTTTGAAGGCGTTTTCATACAAAAACCATTTCTGTAAACGTCTTCATAGCATAACCAGGTGAAAATCATTGTTTTTTGTCGAGCTATTAAGAATTTGATAAACTGTCTGAACAATATGTTATAACAATGACATTTTCTATATTTCATCGCCATAAAGCCGACATTTTGGGGATATTTATTTTAAGGCTGGGATGGAATTGGGTACTTAACGATCCGCACAGCGAATTGTAGCCTTCTCATATGTTAAAAACTTATTTCAAAAACTAATATACGCCTTATGGATGAGGAATAATTAGTTTGGGTGCACTTAGGCGTATACGTAGTTATGTTGAAAGGCGGTGGTTTTTTACATTAGTGTGTGAAGACTACTTGCTTGAACATCTGGTTGAGCTGGCTGTTATTAATGTCAGAAAGTAGTTAGCTAGAATATTTCACTTAGGGAAACGAATATTAGAAAAATTCGACAGATCAACGTGGTACCGGACCGGTACCACAGGACCGTTATGGTCCTTTTCTGGTCTAAATGTGCACGCGCATCTCATGCACTAAGGACGCGTATGAGTTTTATAAAGGGTTAGACAAAGTATATGCTATCAACAAACAACGTACTGACGACGCACAACCTTGGACAAAATTTCACAGTTTATAGCAAAAATAGTGAGGTAGTTAAAGACTTCATCTACCTTGGTATCAACATCAACACCAGAAATGACACCCAAGTGCATATACGACGAACCCTGTACCTAATAAACCGATGGCAGATATTTTGATTTAGCAAAACAAACGGGGTCGAAACGCTTAACCCGAAAGTCCAAATGTTGCCTATCAGCCCTACATTATGACGACGATTGGAACAATAATTAGGCACTTTTGAAATAAAAGTTCTTCGTCGAATTTTCGAACCTGTTTGCGAGGAAGGCGAACAGAGGAAAACGATTCAACCGCAAACTTTATGAGCTGTAACAAGAATTGGATGTAGAAAAAATGATAAAAACACGTAGACTACATTGGATCGGCCACATCGAGTGAATGCACAATACTGCTTGAGTCAAAAGAATCTTTAAGTCCCAGCCTTAAGGTTCGAGGCAATCAAGCTTAAGGATCAAGCGATGTCGGATGGCAGAGCGCTTGTCCTGGCAGCAACGGCCCAGGCAGAGACCTTCAACTGGTAGGTAGCTTGCTAAAAAACTAATTATTATTCGACTTCAGCAGACAGTATAATAGTTGTTTAGGTATCTATACGACTGCAAAAGATTTCTGTCTATGCTGAATAAAAGATGTGTTCCGAGATTACGAGATTAAAATTAAATCATTTTGTTTTGTGAACCCTAAATGGTAATAATAATATTTACCAAACCAAATCACTTTACAACCAAAATAAGGGGTAATCCTATTAGACGGCAAGAATTGTATTGCACCTATATTAAAATATTGCCAAGCAAATCAAACGTACAACAACTCAAGCTTATTTCTGAATCATCATCATGACCATGAACCAAAAATAATCAAAGACACAAATAGTATTATTGTCATAGTATGACCGATTTCAAAACGTTTGATGAAACTTTAAATGCCAGACATGAGCAAGAAATCTCGTTTATTCTGTCAAGGTTAAGTCACCTATGGTACTGGCCCTACGATAGTAGGAGTACCTATGCACATAACAGCATTTCTTTCTCAACGCTTTATTGTCCGCTGAATATCGAGTCTCAAAATCATTTCGGTAAGGTATCATACCTGTATCAAAACTTATTTTGCGGTTCGCTTATTGACGATAGTAAAAATTGCTTAATTTGATTCATAAAACTCACAGATAGTCAAGGGAGAAAGACAAAACCTGTTTGAGTTATGTCTGCCGAACATAACAGCGATCTTACATAACTTTCTTCTTAGTCTTTTTTTTTTGTTTTGTTTTTTGTTTTCTGTTGGTTCATAGTTCAGCTTTATACGGCCTTGTCGTCCCTTCACCGACACATTATTCATCATGATGCTATGCGAAAATTGCATTTCATGTGATCAGGTAACAATGTTATTTTTCAAATACAATTTAATGGGCCAAACAGAAAGCTAACGGATAATAACAAAATTGCATCAGTATTGCTTTTTAATTTTTACTTTTTTTTTTGTTGACTCATTAAAAAGTCGAATGTATCATAAGATGGACCCAATTGGGAAACGTTTCTACTCCACAAAAGAAAAGCAGTTAACGATTTCATCTGTTGAATGAAATTGTGCAAAATGTGAGTGATCTTGAACCAAATTGGAAGTGAGCTGCCCATTGTGACGGTTTTGTGATTTCTTTTGTGAAAATTATTTAAACATTTTTTGTTATCGTTATTAATGCATATACACTGCCAGTTAGTGGAAAATGCACATTGTCACGACCAATGTACATATAAAATTTCACTGTGGGTAAGGTCAAATGCGGTCGTTTTTCGTTTTCTTTAATTACATACTGATATTGTCACGACGCAACAAATGAGAACTTGAAATGTCTAGGTTGGAGCTCAGTCATTTCATAATCATATATTAATGATTCTCTTTGGGGTGCTAATATTTTTGAGACTTATGCCTATAGGTAATTCATTAGAGATAAATTAAAATTAAATTACCACGAACACCACTAATTATAACTACCAAGATTAGTTATATAACTGTATTATTCGGTTAGGAAATCCTATTACAGGAACTAAACACGGATGTCCAAGCAAATAAGAAACTTTTGATTAAAAAGAGCAAATTGATAGATGATATGTACCAGATATGTAAAAACATGTATTGCCATTGTATTTTCCTTTACCTTTAATAGGGTTGAGTATATAATTTAAATAATTAACTTTTAACTAATTAGAGCAAACATTTACAAGTTAACAAACGCCCATTAAAATACACACTAGTAATGTGCAAATACTGAAAAGCACATGATAATAAAACAATCATTAATCCTCATTGCAGTTTGACTTTTTGTATCTACAACCACTTTCCAAAACATTTAAACTTAAGTATCCAATCGCATCCATGTGTGTGCCAAACTATTTGATACCCTTTGCCACTTTCATTTAAATTTTATTTATGTAACTGCAAGAAACTTCATTTCCGTATCATTACTCTAAAATTGCACTTTGCATGCAAATTTGTTCACATATTTTCAAAAACAACTAGGATTATATTATAAACGCACTTTTTGGGAAGTAAATTACCTACCTGAAGAAAAACGAGTGTAGTTTGTTTGAACAAAAATAAACTTTCAAATACTCCCGACTAACGCTCTATTTGCTAGTTCTGTTGGTCGACTTTACTAGTCTGAACTACTCCGACTGTATGAGGAAAAATATTATGGGGAACTAACAACCGACCTGTGCGCGCGACCCAACGAATGAATTAAAAATGAATCAGCAAGCATTCAAATGCTACCTAATGTACGTTGCTCGCGGTCAAGACGGAGTGTGGCTGTTTCTCTTTGAAAAAAAGAAAGAATATGTTATTGCATTCGTCAATGTTTGAGTCAATTTTGACATAAACTTCCAAAGCGAATGCATAAATAAAAGCTTTTACTATTCGCATAACGATGCGCTTTTGCTGTACAGAATAGACCTCAGAGCTGTGCCTAATTACGATTATAGGGTTACCGTTGTGCAACCAAAAGTGCGATTCATGGGTAAAATTTGATAACTTGCTTTTTATTTGGATTACTTTATACATCATAATTTTTGTTTCCTTACATAAGTGTAAAAAAAATGCCACTGTAAGAAACTAGGACGAGTTCAAAATGACATTTATAATCCTGACTGATTTGGAATGAAGGAATTTATGGTTAAATGTAATGGACACTAGTTGTTAACAGGTAAAACAGGATTAGATAAAATTCGTTGGGTTCAGATGGATTAGAAGTAGAACTCTGTATATAGGGATATGATGCTTCGGATGTGTGCAAAGATGGACGAAAGCATGTAGCATGTTCCATTTACAATGATCTAATGTCTTGTCCAACTTACTTCCTCAACGGTCTCCCGAACCGTCGAGAGTCTCTGCCTGAAACAAGGCAGCCTTTGATCCTCTTCGATTTTGTTCACGCTGCTTCTAGCCCGTCAGGATCGATGATTTTTCGAAGAATATTTCTTTCAAAACGACCAATGGTTTTTTCATCCACTTTTAATACTGTCCACGCTTCAGCGCCGTAGAGCAGGACTTAGATTATCAGGGTCTTTTATATTATCTCCTTAGTAGTTCCAAAGAAGGCTTTACTACTGAATTGCCTACTGAGCCAGAAATTGATGGAGTTGCGACAATTCTCCATCGTCATCTTACACAAACGATGCTGAGGGTGTATTCTTCGGGAATACTTTGATTCGACCTAATTTGACTTATGAGTCATCTCCGCTCGGCGGGAAGACCGTAATTTTCAGCAGCGCTGTCAAGCTTGAGTTCAGATATTGCTATCTTCACTTCACTTAGGTCGGGTGGTTGGCGGATTTCGCTGTCGTCAATATTGAATGGTTCGGAATATTGTTCGTCATCGCCGTTTCTTCGACATTAGAAAGGATTTCCGCAAAGGTCTTGGCGATCTCTTCCGATTGCAGTCTTTCGACATTAGCTTTTTTCACAGTATTTCTGATTTGTTGTGGCACGGTGGATATCCGCATTCTTACCGAGTCGATTTTAGCCCCACGGAATGTTCGGACATCCAAAATACGGGATGCGTGAATCTTGCCTATCGTGATCAATTTGATTGACCGTTCGATGGTCTGGAGATCGCCATTTTAGCTTATGGATATCGAGGTGAGGAAACCGTGTGCTGGCTATACTGGCATTTCGGTCTGCAGCGAAGTCAATAAGCGTGTTGTTGTGTTGTTCCGATAATACTGATAGTGTCTTCTCATCCTACCTTTGCGTTAAAATCTCTTAGCACTATTTTATCATCGTGCTTCGGTGGAAGCATTCTTTCGCTATGTCATATTTTTCCGTCCCAGGGAATTCTGTCCAGACTTTTTATAGTGTTGCTGTTTTTCGTCTTGTTATCAACACTCGGACTCATAAATTTAGCAAATCGAATCCGGTTGGATGAGACCAGTATCCGATTGTTACCACTTGGAAGTAAAATAAGCAAGTTGATGTGTAGTCTAAGATATAACGACTGGTATTCGCCAGGTTAAAGCCAATCATAGCTTACCTTCGTTCTACCATATCCAGTGTGATGCCGTTTTTCAATTTTCTTCAGTAGTATAATTCGATTCACTTGGACAATACTCTACGCAAGCGAGAAAAAGTTTACTATAAATTAAACAACAATATTTTATTTTGCATTCAGTTCTTGTATGGTTAGAAAATGATTAGCTCTTAAACTTTAGCTATGATACTAATGCAGAGTTATATTTATAAAACAAAAATAGTAAGCATTATACATGAATCGGAATTCGATTTCGTAGTTTAATTGTGAGCAGTATAACTTTTCTTCAGTCAGTACGCAGTACGGAATAGGAAAATACTAGCATGTATAATAATATATTATAAGATGTCAGTACATAATTATACAACGGAAATACTCTGTACATATTATAAAATATTTAGGCAGTATTGAAATTCTATGAATTTATAATTTAAGTTTAATTCCTTTCTCAAAAAACAAAATGTTCAAGATAAAATTGGGAACGAATGTCCTTAGAAACATTTTCGAATTTCTCAAAATATGTATATCAAAAAGAAAATCGTGACGTTTTGTATTGTTGCACGTTATATGCCCATTAAAAAATCCTTGCCGTTTGTCTAAAATCGCTAAATCAAATCAAAAAATATTTATTTTTACTAAATAAAACGCTTAAAATACTGGGTTTACATGAAGAAGCTACAATTCACTGTGCCCTACCCATTCCATCCTCAAATCAAACCTCCCTAAAAAACCTCCTAAAACATATTTAATGGTTCGACAAAAAAAACGCTTGTCTCTTGCATATGCCCTGCCCGATAGGGCATACATATCGTGGTAAAAAGTGTCCTCTAGACGAAAAGTTCGCATTAACTTTATCAATGTTCTTGCATAGAACGTTTTTTTATTCAAATTTTCTTTCCGTTTTTTACGAAAATATAGATATTGACATGGTCTAAATATGTTATTAAGAATTTTGAAAATCTCACCCCTTTGAATTCTTGAACGTTTTTTGAAAATGTTTACACTTGTTCTGTAGGCTCCGACAAGGATCCTATATACCAAATTTCATTGCACTAGCTCAAAACTTAATGCTTAAGATCGGTGAAATATAGACGGACAGACGGGTAGACATATTGACATATAGACATATTGACAAACTTAGACCGAATCAGCTAGCGATTCTGAGTCGATCCATACAGTTTAAAATATTTCTGTTTCTGTTTATTTCTCTATGTTACAAACTTAAAGTCAAAACTAATATACCCCTATGGGACAGGGTACTCGAAATTTGAAAGAACTTTCGACGCAAAAACATTTATAATATTAATATAGACGTTTCATACATAGATCTTCTAAGCCCTCGCCCACTTTTTGGAGAGTTTTCTTATAAAAACGATTTGTATATTTAACCCCATATCATATGCAATTGAAAAACGTATTTTTTTAGTCGAACCATAAAAGATTTAGATAAACTATCTGAGGATGATGAAATTTGGTACACGTGTTGGTTGTTGACGGGCTCAGTGGCGCGATGGTTAGTGCGATGAACTGCAGCGCAGAAGGTCTGGGTTCGATTCCCAGCCGTAGCAACACCTAAAACATTTTTCACTGGCCCTCCTCTCGTGATGATCTGACAAATCATCCGAGTAGTATCAATTGCCAAGAAAAGCTTATCTCAAATTCGCCGTTCGGAGTCGGTATAAAACAGGAGGTCCCACCACAGTGCAAGAAGTACACACGCACACATGATTGGTTGTGAGAAAGCTCGGCACTGGGTACTAACAAGCCTGTTGCGCCAAAAATTTGTATATTTTGTTGGTTGTTGCTCCCAGCAGAACAAGTCTAAACACTTTTTAAATCCGCCCAGTGCCATGCCCGTCTTCAGTAAAAAACGTTTTTCGGTAAAATTTCAACCATTTCGAAAAAAAACTTTTGATGCAAAATCATTGGTTATTGTCTTTCATATATCATTTTATCCCACACCCATTTTATTTTTTGGAGGCGTTTTCATACAAACCCCATTTGTATACACTACCACATTGCATAACCAGGCGAAAAACTATCTCTTTGTCAAACCATAAAAGATTTTGATAAACTGTCTGAACAAAATGTTGTGACAATGACATTTTCTATATTTCATAGCCATGAAGAAAACATTTTGGGGAAATTTATTTTAAGGATGGGATGGAATAGAGTATAAGACAACCCGAACAGAGGATTGTAGTCTTCTCATATGTTTTTTGTTTAGTTTGGATTGTTGGATTAAAGATGTCTTCATCATACCACCCTATTGCTATCTGCGACCTACGTGTGTTTAAAATATTAAGAGTCTTCTTAAGCCGAAAAAAATATTATTTAAGTCGCTTTGGTTGTACACGTAACTTACAAAATGTCAAAGTATATTACAGTGACAATTAAGCGAATTATTTCACTTCAAGTACTAAATGTTGCTACATTATGTTGAAAGTTTTTCGGATTATGTGTAGCTAACGATTTTATCGTCGTTACAATGTGAGATCATTAAAATGCCAATTATATACATATCTTTGTTAATTGAACACAGTTAAAGTACGCATGAGTCAGTACCAAAAGTTCATCCAAAGCTTATTCACAGTCAAATATAGACCAAAACATGTTAAAAGGGAAACAATAATTACAAAAAATATGTTGATGGTTGTTAAAAAGTAAAGTTGGTCGTGTGCAATTGTTTTTTTGTTCAGCCCGATTACGAATATTCCCAGGGCCTTTTATCTCAAGGATTTTATTTTTCTCGAGAATTATTTCCTCCAAAATATTCTCAATCGACGGGGAAAATTGTTTCACTTCGAATTCGTTGGGAAAAATATATCAAGAAATGAGCAGTTTGAAGAATTAGAGTCATTTTGCGAATTCTGTCAAAAGAATAAAAAGTAGTTTTCATAAATGAACTTTAATATACATATAAAATATAGGTGATTTGATGTTGCTGTTCAATGAAAAATTCGCGTAAGAATAAATAGTATTGCATACAGAATTATGGGTCAGGAATTTGAACTCTAATACATTTGAAACACCTCAAAACATAAAAATGCTTTGCCCATAGATTTCAACAATAATTTTCACAGCGGAAATTTTTTTTCTATTTTTCACATTTCTTGTGCTCTCAGGCGTTGTTGACAGTTTTCTTCCTTAATACTTAAAAATATTTACTAAATGGTATGGTAAATGTTTACTGCTTAAATACTCACTAAAAAATGTAAAACTCACATTTCCATAAAATTTCCGCATTAATTGTTAAAGAAAACATATGAGATTAATACAATCCGTTGTGCGGATACACAATGGAATGTGTACATTTTACATTCCTAAAATTAATATCCTAAAAATGTTGCCTTTATGGGGAAATATAGAAAATATAGAAAATGGCATTGTCACCACTTCTCATTGAGATAGTATCTAAATCTTATTTGGATCCGACAAAAAAAGTTTTTTTATGGCATATGCAATGGGGTAGGGTATACAAATGGTTTTTGTAAGAAAGTGGGCGTGGGCTAAAATAATCTATAAACGAAATATTCATGTTCATAACTATTACCTAGATTTTGAAATTTGCTTGCAAATCGTTTTCTTTTGTTAGGTATGTTGTTTTTTTTTCTTTGTATATTTTGTTCAGTGGGTAGATTTTGAAAATGTTTACACTTGTTATGTCCCATATACCAAATCAAAGTTTAAAGCTTAAAAATCGGTGAAATAATGTTGCTGTATATACCTTTAAGTATGTTGGTCGACTCAGAATCGCTGGCTGAGTGAATTAGTCATGTCTGTCCGTCTTTCTGTCGTCCGTACGTCACCAGGTTTTGGGCCTTAAATTTTGAGCTAGAATGATACAACTTGGTACACGTGCTCTTTGTTCCTCCCGTCAGAACAAGTGTACTTTTTTTTTTTTAAAACCGTCCACTTCCACGCACACTTTTTAAAAGAATGTCATTTTTGGCCAAAATTCTAAGAATTTTGAAAACGTTTCTGAACGAGATATTTAGACAATCTCAAATCTATATATTGTTGTTTGCCATGTCCACTTTTTGAGTGTGTTCTTAGTAGAAATATAGAGAATAGGGATGTCTAGATATGTTTTTCAGACACTTTTTCAAAATCTCTAACGGTTTGGCCTAAAACTTCGTTCGATCCATACTCTTTAATGCATATCTAGCTAAATAATTTCTCTATGCTACAAACTATGTATCAAACTAATATACGCCTATCCCCTTCAGACCTGAGCAACGCAATTGTTCGGTTCACTTTAAAAAAATGTTTTTTTCACAAAAATTGGATTTGATTTTCTACAATACTCTGATGTAGATTTTAATGATGACGATGAGCTGATGTGACATGGAGGCCTCGAGTGACCAGAAATTCAAGAATCTGATTCTGAAGATGAAGAAAATCAAGAAAGTGTTCGTAGATTACAACCTCCAAAAAAGGATTTATCTGGAGGAAGTCATGTACTTGGACGTAGGGACATTTGGAAAAGTGCACCAAATGAAAAGAAATCGTTGCCAATTCAAATTGCATTGCTAGAGACAACCACTGTGGAATCCCCAATGAATTATATCAAAAGGTGTTTTTCTGAAGAACGTTTTAAAAATTCATGTTGTTATAAGTTTTTTTAAGGAATAGTTTTGAACACAAATATTTCAGACATAAAAAAGCTTTATGGTATTTTGTTATTGACAAAATCCAAAAGTCTTAGACTATGTGGACATCAATACACCCCCGTCGACAAAAAAAATGTAACAGTTGCAACATATTATAGATTGTGTCCGAAGTAGATGCTAAGAACTGGGTAAAGATGTTCCATAGACAAGCAAATAATTCCATTTACAGGTCGATGTCCAGTGACACAATATGTCAAAAACAAACCTCGACCAGTAGGATTTAAAAAATTTGTTGTTGCAAAATCGAATGGTATGGTTGTAGACTTCGAAATTTATCAATGAGCAAACACATTTCCTGACACTGGCTTGGGCCTTGGCCGTCTGACGGCCGTATGACGGTAAACTATCTAGCAATTTATCTATGAGCTAAACGAGGGTAGACTCTGATTACCTTTAACTTGGCAATGCCCAGTGGTTGTAACTCTGACTACACATCAAGTGCTTATTTTTAACCTCCAAGTGACAACCAACGGGTAATGGGATCATCTAAACGGATTTGACTTGCTAAACGTTAAGCGCGAGTGTTGATAACAATACGAAAAACAGCGCAACATTAAAAAACAGCTAGGTCGGAATACGGAATGAATACACCCCCTGCTGTCACAGGTGAACCTATACAAGCTGCTACGACATATTCGGGTTAGTCAGGCCTCTTAAACAGAGATGGTGGCGGATGAACCGAAAGGCCAACGGCAGCTCTCAATCCCGTAGTGGATACTGTTGGCCCCGTGTCCTAGGGGTATCGAATAAATTGGAACTGACCCTCAGGGTTGGGAGTTGTGCTTTGGGATAACTAATCAACCATGGAAAAAAATCTATTTTACGAAGCAACCAATAGCCTCGGAAAGGACTGATTTTATTATTGACGACCCGGCTAAACGAAAAAAGGACAACGACGTTCTTATCTGCACCTGGAATGTGAGAACATTAAACAGGAGAGGTGCAAGCGAACAACTAGCGGAAGCCCTAAACGGCTACAAAGCAGACATAACTGCCACCCTGGAAATACGATGGGATGGGCCGGGCAAAAAGAGGACGAAAAACTGTGACATCTACTACGGACCGTGAATGAGGACCAGAAATGAGGATTTGTTATAAGTGCCAGACATAGGTAAGAAGTCCTATGTTTCCAAAACATTAGCGAACGCATTGTAACCAAGCCTTATTTACATCGACTCGGACCACTACCTTGTAGCAGCCAAGAAATGCGGATATGAATGAAAAAACTCAATGTCGAAAAACTGCAATCGTAAAAGACCACCAAGACCTTTTTTCAGAAAGAAGAAAAAGAGCAAGAAAAGCGCGCGATCGAGGATATAAAGAGGTATCACTCCAGGAACGATGTTCGCAAGTTTTACCAGTGTAAAACGTCAAAGCCAAGGATACATGGCTCGAACAGAATCCTGTCGAGATAAACAAGGAAATATCGTAGTGGAGACAGAGTCGATGCTGAGGATATGGAAGAACCACTTCTACAGACTGTTTAACTGCGATGACGAACAACATTTCGCTGTCAGGCAGAACGAACCATTCAATATTGGCATTGACAATGAAAACTGCCAACCACCCGATCTGAGTGAAGTGAGGATAGCAATATCTAAGCTCAAGCTTAATAAGGCCGCCGGAAACGACGGCCTTTCCGCCGAGCTTTATAAAGTCGGCGGAGATGACTTGGAAAGATACATCCACCAACTCATAAGCCCAATCTTGTCGGAGGAAAGTATCCCTGAAGAATTGAACCTCAGCATCGTTTGTTCGATCCAAAAAAAGGAGACCCTCTAAACTGCGCCAACTACAGAGGCATAAGTCTCCTCAAGATCGCCTATAAAATCCTATTTGCGGAATATGTGAACACCTGAAACCGTTTACCAACAAACTGATCGGCCTTTATCAGTGTGGGTTTAGGCCAGGAAAGTCCAAAACCGATCAAATTTTCACACTTCGGCAGATCCTTTAAAAAACCACCACCTATTCAACGATTTCAAAGCCGCATACGATAGCATTTATAGAGACGAACTATACAGAGCCATGTCTAGTTTTGGTATACCGCCCAAACTCGTCCGTTTGTGTAGGATAACGATGGAGAATCCTCGCTGCTCCATCAGAGTCAGAAACGGCCTCACCGACACAATCGATACCAAAAACGGATTTAGGCAAGGCGATGCGCTGTCATGTGACTTTTTCAATTTGATTTTTGAGAGGATTGTGCAAAACTCACGAGCCAATACCAGAGGCACAAATTCCCAAAAATCGGTACAACTACTAGCATACGCCGATGATGTTGACACCATTGGTAGGACCCAACGCTATGTCATAGCCACGTTTGCTAGTATAGAGAAAATGTAAATGTAGCAGTAAATGAGGGTAAGACAAAGTATATGCTGCCAAAACAGAGGACACGCATCATCGACGATTTGTACAGAACGTCACCATTGACATTTATAACTTTGGGGTGGTACGGGACTTCGTCTATCTCGGCTCCACTGTTAACTCTGACAACAACATTTCGTCAGAAATTAAACGAAGAATTACTCTTGCCACTTCGGGGTAAGAAGGCAATTCAGTTGTAAAGCCCTCACTCGAACTACTACAGAGATCCAATACTCCGGCTCGCAGAGTCTTTGATTCCCAGCCAGACGTCGGACGCAGTAGAGGAACCAACCTTAACCAACTTGGAGTGCGCAACTGGAGGCAGTTAGCTAAGGACCGGGCTAATTGGAGAGGCATGTTGGTTGAGGCCGAGATTCATTCTGGACTGTAGCGCCACTTAAATGTGGTGTTTTTTTAAGCATTGCAAAGGAAAAACTTTGTTTTAAGTTGTACTACACGGAACGCTAAAAATTAGCACCGTTCTGAAGTTTAAAAATTATCTAATTCTTAATTTTAATTACTACCTTACAAGGTACCTTAATTACTTTTTATGTTAATTTTGTTTTTTGTTGTAACAAACATTTGTTACGTATATTTTTTATCTTATTTTTGCTGATCCACAAAGATATGTATATTGTACGGTTTTGTTGTTTTTATAATATGAAAAATGTCAGAAAATTGGGATTCCGCCGATAAGGTCATACAAATATTATACATATCATCAAAATACTGTGTAAACTACATAGGGATTGATTTTAATTTGCAAACACTTCTTCTACATTATATAAAAGAAAATTTTAATTTAGTTTCAACTTATGAAAATTCATCGCAAGAAACCTCGAAATTAAAATAAAATAAAAATGGCTCTAGACAGGGTTCGTTCGCGCTTAAGTTAGGAGACCTTTAGGCAACGTTGCCTGAATGTGAAAATCGATTATAGATACCGATTTTGCACTATGGGTTTTCCTAAAGTTAGGTAACCTCTAAGATACATAAATAGATACGGCTCACATGTTTAAGACGAAAATACAAACGAGTATTTGCAAACATTTACGAATTAGGCAATATCAAAGGTTATAAAGCCATACAGATGACGCTCTCAATACGTCAAACAAATAACAGAAACTTTTGCTCATCAGCTTCTAGGTACGGGCGGGCACACATGAGAAACGAGATCCAAATATATGGCGGGCTGTGCCAGTACGACCCGACATTGAACAATTTTTCTTGTATACGGTTGTATACGGTTCTTGCGGTTATATTATAATTTTAATATAAAAATGTAATTTTAAATCGTTGGTATATTTTTCGTACGAATATTGCCATTTTTACGAGTAGTAGAGAAAAAGGAATGTGTAGATTTTTTTTCAGTGGACTGGTGGAAATCTTAAAAGACACGATGAGCACGTGCCCAAAGTAGTGTGGGACTTTAACCCTATCTAAAACCATAACCTTTTTTGTAATTGTATTGCAACTAAGTATGCGCAATTGTTTTATCACGAGTAATGAATGTTTGGCAGGGAACTTTCCTGTGAGAGTTCCTGTTTTTTCCGCAATTTATAGCGCGGTTTGTCATTATCGGGCCAATTCTAAGGGCTTAGTTCTTTGAAGACGCCGCAATAAATTTGTTTCGTCAATAATTTGGTGGACCGTTGTGTTAACATGCCCCAATAAACGATTTTTATGTTTGTGTGCAAATTTTTTCATTTCAACTTTAACCGCGTAGATCTTCATTCCTTATATACCACGTCGCATTGACGAATGATCTTAACATTTTGTTTCCAATTTGTTTTTAAGTATTTAACTTCGTTTCACAACAGCCAAAGCTGTATACCATTGTCCAGGCCGGCTTAAGCACTTGCTTGTATAATAGCAGCTTGTTATCAAGGTTAAGCTTCAAATATTTTCCGAGTAACCAGTACAGTTCTCTGTATTTATTTTGTGTATGTATACAAAATTGTGTCAAAATTGTCAATTGTGGATAGCAGATTGTTGTTGTTTCGTCTCACCTATGTGGGACAGTTTTTTTAGTTTTTTGTTTCATTATATTCTAAAGTTAAGAGATCCAGAAACATCGTTATGTCCTGCCCTTTGTTTGTTTGTTTGCTTTTACCATTTGAGTTTGAGTATTATCTACAACAGTTTCAACGGAACGATTGGATGTGCACTCAAATATTATTTTTTGTATGCCACAAGAAAATATGGGGTGCGAAAGTTTGTGGCTTTTTTTCAACTGCTTCTAATCTGGTATCTGGACAATCTAAATTACATACTGTTGAGTAGGTTCCAAATGTCAATATTTAGTTGTCAGTTTTTTTGTTTTTATTATTATTATTATTTGTTTTTTTTATTAAAATATTTAAGAGATTTGGGATAAGGAATTCATCCTATATTACGCAAATAATAACTTCAAAAAACAAGTCAGTACATGCCTTATGGGAAAGCTTTCTTTCTAACAATGGTGCCTGTAGGTGGACTCAATGGCATATTACCACTGAAACACAAACGAAGCCACTGAACTTTGTGTACAATTGTTGTTGTAATTATTTTCAGATTTAACCACAGCCTCCCTTTGACTTGCTTGCCCGATATCTGTGGGCAGAATGACAATGATCATACAATTACATTCGCCATTACAACTGTGTGCACTGATATATAAGAATAAGCTCATCAAGGCAGTGTTACCATTCTCAAATGGTAGCACATCGTTACTGATTTTTAATTGTTATTGTTACAGAGCTTATGGGGTTTGATGGTTTTGAGAACACTAAAATGATTTTGTGTGTAATAATAATATGTTGGTTGGTGTTATCATTGGCGTTATTTTTCTTCTTTTCAGAAAACGTTAAAATGTAGTCAAACCATTTTTTCGACTTGGTATTTTAAAAGGTAATTTTATTCACGCGCTATTTTAATGCATTGGATTTGGAACAAAGCAGTGCAATAAGTGATCATATATTGTTGGACTATGTGCGTTAAATTAATGAAATTTTATATTTTTACTTTATATGTACTTTACTATATTTATTTTGAATTATAAATTTTTTTACTATATTTATCATGAATAAATAAAAATAGATATTTTTTTTAGTTCTTTTTTCTGTTTTTTTTTAAACAAACTAAAAAGGGCTTAGGCGTACTGGGGATAACCTTTAAAAAAGCCCCACCGCTTCGTGGTGACGAAAAATGAAATTTATATCGTTCAGCAATATTCTTATTTGTTTATTTTAAACGGGGAGATGGCAACCCTAAGCGAAATGCTCTTTCTCTTTGCGGTGATTCATCATATGCACCATGGCAACCCTATGAGAGCTTAAAAGAGGGACACATTTATGGCAAATGTCCTATCTTCCCTGTACTGACATTAATTCATGGATATACGTAAAATTGGTATAGCAATATACTTAAAATTGGTATGCAAATCAAAAATTATGTATAAGTCTTAAGAATGGTAAAGGGTGATCCATTTCTAGGTTCCCAACCTTTTTAAAGAAAAAACACAAAAAATTCAAATTTAATGGAGAATGTTTATTATTATTTGAAAGAACATTCTTTGGCATTTTTTTTGAAGATTATGTCTATCAAATGTTGGCCGTTGCTACGTCGCAGATGGTCCATCCGTTGAGTCCAATTTTCGATCACTCGTTCGAGCATTTCGACTGGTAACTGGCGAATGACACGCGTGATGTTTTCCTCCAAAGGCCTGAATCGAAGCGGGTTTGTCGGCATAAGCTTTTGACTTTACATATCCCCACAGGAATAAGTCTAACGGTGTGATATGTAAAGTCAAAAGCTTTTGACTTTACATATCCCCACAGGAAAAAGTCTAACGGTGTGATATGAAAACATCACGCGTGTCATTCGCCAGTTACCAGTCGAAATGCTCGAACGAGTGATCGAAAATTGGACTCAATGGATGGACCATCTGCGACGTAGCAACGGCCAACATTTGATGGACATAATCTTCAAAAAATAAATGCCAAAGAATGTTCTTTCAAAGGATAATAAACATTCTCCATTAAATTTGAATTTTCTGTGTTTTTTTCTTTAAAAAAGTTGGGAACCTCTAAATGGATCACCCTTTATATGTCTTTCAGGATTTGACATACTTCAATATAACAACATTACCTTGTCTTGTTGTTGTGCTGTTCCGTTTTAGGTTCTTTACTGAACAAAACTAGCATTGAATTGCAGTATAAAATATTCGCCATTAATGAATCTTCTTTTTGCGTTTCAAATATTTTCAATAGACATATAGATATAAGACAAATAAATTAAGTATTCCAATTTGAATTATATTAATTAACAATGTATTGTGTATATTTAAATTCAAAGTAAAACTAAACTTATTAGTAAAAACTTAAATAACCTGAGAAATTATAATTACAAACAATAATAGATACAATGCTATTTATTGTAAGATTTTAAGCAACTGGATGCCGTTTTTATTGTCTCTGTTACCATCGGAAGTACCCCTTAGATCAATGTTATCATCAGATTCCTAACAAGAAAATTAAATATAAGTTTCATTCTATAAAAACTGCGAAGCGTATTACTCACACTAAATCCAAAACAATCATCCATCTCAGCAGATTTTGATGACTTCATAATATTTACCCCTTCGTCTGTAAGTTCTAAAAATGGTAAAAGAATAAATTTCCAAATTGTCCATTTGGACGAACGAATTTATACAACTAACAAGTGGTAAGCTAGTTGAAATATACCACAAAATGCCTGGACGAACGAATTTTAACTAACCACCTGTTAGTCGTACATGTGTATTTGTTCTATTCTTACTTACCGGAAATTATGAATTCGTCATCCATTTCGTTTTTGATGTGGTGTGTTTTTTCTGTAGCATCAATTGATAAATCATTCTCATTTTCATCTTCACATTGGATTACTTCCACCACCATGTACTGTTGTCCTTCGATGCCCTCTAGAGAGACAAGTTCATTTTCATCTTCCTTTTTAATGGTAATAGATGTAATGTCGTCTACAAGATTAGCAGTATCGGCATATATGGTCTCCACCTCTTCATCATCGTCGTCTTCGTCGCCTTCATCGGCCTCAACCATTCTTTGGTTTTCGGCACTCTCTTCCTCTTCGCCCATTTCGTATTCATCTTCTAAATCTTCATCTTCGTCAACTTCACTCAATATTTCTACAGTACCATCATCACCATTTTCCACAATACGGTTCATTCGACCCAACTTCAGACGTAACTTATCAAAGCTCATTTTTGAATCTGGATCGTGAGATGCCATATGCCTCATTAGGTTTCCTTTTCTGCTAAATGCTCGCTTGCAATCTGGACATGTGTGCGTTTTTTCCTGTGGCTTTGGTGGCACGTAGTCCTTGTTGTGGTATAGGTTTTCATGACGTCTTAATAGCTGCTTCTGTCTAAATGACTGTTCGCAAAAATTGCAATCATATGGCTTCTGATCTGTATGAATCAGCAGGTGCGAGTCTAAATGCCGCTGTGATATGGAGGCGTATGGGCAGAGATCGCACTTAAAACACTTTTCGCCTTCATGGGTTTTAGAGTGTACTTTGTAAGTATAACGATCCGGAAACATTTTACCACACCTCTTGCAAGAAATCGGACGCTCAGAAGTGTGAAGTTTCTGAATATGAATTCTCAAATCAGTCTTGCGACCACAAGTGGTAGGACAGAGGTGGCACTGGAATACCGGCTTATCGCCTACGCTGTGTATCAGCTTGTGCGCTTTCAATGAATTTGATTGCGTAAATTTCGAGTGGCAAATATCACACTCATATGGTTTCTCCCCAGTATGAGTTCGCATATGTCGTTTCAGTTTGAATGTGTCCGGCGATGCATAGGTACAGTGAGGACATTGGTACGGACGCTCTCCTGTATGACATCGAATATGACGCTTCAATTTACTCAATTCTACACTTGCATAATCACACTCGAAACATTTGTGCGGTTTTTCATGTGTATGCTTGTAGCGAACGTGTCTTACTAACTCCCCAGAAGTAGTAAAAGTACTCGTGCAGTGTTTGCAGCGATGAGGCTTATTGCCAGTATGGGTGTTGGCGTGATTTTGAAGTGAAGCGTTTGTCTTGAAGCCACGTTCACACACGGGACATTTATGTGGGCGTTCTTCGGAATGGCATTTCATGTGACGGGCCAGTAAGTATCTTTTACTGGTAAGGTATTCACAATGAGGACACTGATGTGATGTAAGGTTCGCTTCATTCGTCTTTGTTCTCAGACGTACAACTTTTGTTGACAGCAGTACGCTTGATTTTTTTGAGGAAGATTCATCTGCCTCATCAAAATCATAGACTTCTGCTTCTTCAACATTGTCATCATCATCATCATCATCATCCTCTTCGTCGTTGTATTCATTATTTTCTTCATTGCCATTATCATTCTCGTTCTCATCTTCATCTTCTTGTCCATTGTCCACTTTTTCATCGCCTAATACTAATACGTAATTCGTATTATCCGCATCACTCTTCGACTTTTTGGATATGTTTTTCACAGAAGTTGAGATTTTTCTACGTTTACCAGGTAATTTACTTATCGGCTCAAAGTCTTCTATATCACTATCGTCAACAATTTGATGAACATTTTCAGGTGGGCCTGTTGGTATTGGGTCTGAATCTTTGGTTGCTTGATAGTAATAATTTCCCGCTTGGTCAACGAAGTATGTCCCAGTTTCTTCATTGTCATCTTCTTCCTTGCCTTGAAGACTACCTAAATCAGCTGCATCTACAAGCGCTGCATTCAAACTTTCATTTCCCTCCTCGATTTCTTTGTTAAATGTATCTAAGTATGTTTGTAATTCATTGCTTTCAAGTTTTATTTCCATGTCATTCATTTGCGACATTTTGTTCTGCAAAAAAAAAAACGTTATTAATAAATACCTCGTTATATAAGTAACTATAATACGTATTTTTTTAAATATGACGCTTTGATTTTGTTTGGAAAATGTTCATATTATATATTAAAATAAGTATATATAATCAATTATGGTTTGGGATTTGTAGAACGAGACTCGGATTGGCTTTAACTTGGCAATGCCCAGTGGTTGTAACTCTGACTACATATCAAGTGATTATTTTTAACCTCCAAGTGGTAACCATCGGGTACTAGTCTCATCCAACCGGATTTGACTTGCTAAACGATAAGCGCGAGTGTTGATAACACGACGAAAAACAGCAACACTATAAACAGCCAGGTCAGAATGGCACGGCCTGCTGTCCCACGCTTACCTAGACAAGCTGCTTCGACATATTCGGACAACAGGTTGTCTAGGAATTTCAAGGTTAATCCGGCCCATTGAACAGAGATGGTGGCGGATGAACCGAAAGGCCAACAGCAGCTCTCAATCCCCTAGTGGATATTGATGGCCCCGTGTCCTAGGGGTATCTAATAAATTGGAAATGGCCCTCCAGGTTGGGGGTTGTGCTTTGGGTAAACTACCCAACCATGGAAAAAAAAACTTTATGTTACGAAGCAACCAATAGCCTCGGAAAGGACTGATTTTATTGGTGACGACCCGGCAAAACGAAAAATTGACAACGATGTTCGTATCTGCACCTGGAATGTGAGAACATTAAACAGGAGAGGTGCAAGCGGACAACTAGCGGAAGCCCTAAACTGCTACAAAGCAAAAAGAGGATGAAAACCTGTGACATCTACTACGGACCGTGTTATAGCGAGCAGAAACAGCGACTATTCGGATGCGGATTTGTTATAAGAGCCAGACTTAGGCAATAAGTTTTATTTTTCCACGACATTAGCGAACGCATTGTAACAATCCGCATTAAGGCCAAATTCGCTCACGCTCCAACGGAGGAAAAAGATGATATAGGTAAGGGTTGCTTCTATGAGCTCCTTGACAAAACCTATGAGCGACTACCGAAGTACGTTTAAATCGTGCTGAGTGATTTTAACTCAAAGGTAGGAAGAGAAGACATCTTTAGCAGTATTTTCGGAAAACATAGCCTTCACGACAGCACGTCTGGTAACGGACTTAGGCTAATTGACTTCGCTACGGAACTGAATGTCACTATAGCCAGCACACAGTTTCCTCACCTCGAAGAAGAACTACGGCCTTTCAGAAAGAAGAAAAAAGAGCAAGAAAAGCGCGATCGAGGATATAAGGAGGTGCCACTCCAGAAACGATGTTCACAAGTTTTACCAGTGAAAACTTCAAAGCCAAGGATACAAGGCTCGAACAGAATCCTGTCGAGATAAACAAGGAAATATCGTAGTTGAGACACAGTCGATGCCGAGGATACGGAAGAACCACTTCTGCAGACTGTTCAACGGCGGTGACGAACAACGTTCCGCTGTCAGGCAGAACGAACCACCCGATCTGAGTGAAGTGAGGAGAGCAATATCTAAGCTCAAGATTAATAAGGCTGCGAGAAACGACGGCCTTTCCGCCGCGCTTTATAAAGTCGGCGGAGATGACTTGACATCCACCAACTCATAAGCCCAATCTGGTCGGAGGAAAGTATCCCTGTAGAATGGAACCTCAGCATCGTTTGTCCGATCCAAAAAAAAGAGACCCTCCAAACTGCGCCAACTACAGAGGCATAAGTCTCCTCAACCTCGCCTACAAGATCCTGTTTGCCGTAATATGTGAACGCCTGAAACCGTTTACCAACAACCTGATCGGCCCTTATCAGTGTGTTTTTAGGCCAGGAAAGTCCACAACCGATCAAATTTTCACACTTCGACAGATCCTGGAAAAACTCAAGATGTCCAAATCGATACCCACCACCTATTCATCGATTTCAAAGCCGCAGATGACAGCATTTATAGAGGCTATACAGAGCCATGTTTTGGTATACCGCCCAAACCGTCCGTTTGTGTAGGATGACGTCGGACCCAACGTGATGTCAAAGCCACGTTTGCTTGTATAGAGAAGGAAGGGAATTAACAATTAACTCTGACAACATCTCGTCAGAAATTAAACGAAGAATTACTCTTGCCAACCGCTGTTTCTTCGAGCTTAGAAGGCAATTTAGTAGTAAAGCCCTCAATCGAACTACTAAGGAGATCCTATATAAGACCCTGATCATCACAGTCCTGTTCTACGGCGCTGAAGCATGGACCGTCTCAAAAGCGGATGAAGAAATCCTTGGTCGATTTGAGAGGAAAATTCTTCGAAAAATCTTCAGTCCCGTTTGCGTTGACGGGCTATAGAGACGAAGATTCAACCAAGAACTATACAAGATGTATTACGACATGCCCCTGGTCAAAAAACTCCGCATTGGACGTTTAAGATGGCTAGGACATGTAGAACGAATGGGCAGCCAGACGTCGGACGCAGTAGAGGAAGTGGCGCGCACAAGTCGAAACCGACCTCAACCCACTTGGAGTGCGCAACTGGAGGCAGTTAGATACGGACCGGGCTAATTGGAGAGGCATGGTGGTTGAGGCCCAGGTTCATTCCGGACTGTAGCGCCACTTAAGTAAGTATGTAAGTATAATAAATGTAAGACACCTTAGTGAAGCTGGCCACATCGAGCAACTGCACAATATTGTTCCAGCCAAAAGAATCTTCAGGTTACAAGCGACAAGGTAGGCCGAACCTCTGGTTGGACTGAATAACTGAAAGCAACGTGACCAGGATCGAAGAGGATGGAGGAATGCTTAATGTCAGTAAAAGTAAGTAAGTTCTACAACTTACATGATGGTCTCCACATCTCTCCTTTTTTATCCGCTTGAAATGGTGTCATTGTGATTTGGAAGAGTCATGCGGTATATGGAACGTGACAGCAAGTCAGAAAAACGAATAGGGTGGCCTCGGATTTTCCAACACGTACATGATTAACTTAGACTACTTCGACGTTGTCTCCAACGAGATCTAATAAGGGCTTGATGCTGCTGAATGTGCATTGGGTGTATCTACAACATAATCAAATTAAAAAGAATTCTTTTAGTAGCTACCAACTATGAGTTTTATTGTCACACTGGACACCGTTTCTCCGACATAGCTTATGAACGACTGTTGAACTACGAAATAGAAATCGTTCTGAACGAATTTAACGATAATTCCGAGGATCCGTCTCGCAACAGGCTTATTCTAATTTATGTTGTTCTTTAGCTAGTTGTTCTTTAGCTAGTTGTTCTTTAGCTAGCACATAGTTTCCTCAACATGGAAACTATGGATGATTGCAGTCAATAATGAAGCTTGTAACTCTCAGATGATAGGCTTAGGATAAATGTACACACCGTCCCGTCGTTAGTAAACAGTAAGGGCAACAGTAAGGGCGAGTAAAGGGAAGGAAGCGGTTTGATTGATTTACGAATAAAACAGCACCAAAGTAAATAAAAATGCTTCATAACTTGAGGCACACAATACACAACATAGCCATCGGCAGTGTCTTCTACCTACAGTATGTTTATTTTTATAATATCATTCAGAGAATTAACAGAATATGACATAGGTACGCTCATAATTTTGTGTTTTGTTCTCTGGAACACATTGCTGATGAATAAAGTACGTACATTTGCACAATTTGCAAATAGCAATAACTGAAGGTTACCCATCACCCATGTGCTAAGCAAAGTCGCGTCTATCAATTAATTAAGAACCTTCACTAGAGTTTTCTATTTATTTGTTAATTCACAAAATAATTAATAAATATTTGTAATTATTCATACCAGCGAAAAATGTAAACAAATAATTAAATTATTTTTATTGAAAGACAGGGGGCTCCACACAGCACTAAAACACTTTGACGCTTTGAATTATTATCACCGACTGGCGCTGCAACTGCGGCAAATGTTTAGCGGCCATTTTTTTTTTGTTCACTAGTGCAAAAATCAATCGAATTGTGTTCGTACTTACGTGAAAAAATGATTTTTCATACTACCAGGATGTATGTTCTTTAAATAAACTTAAAAAGTTTTAAATATAACTACTGCACTTACAAAGATTATATGAATGTGCAAATTTCAGAAAAAATTGCCATAATTCGACAAATTCCCGACAGAGTGAGAATGAAAAAAATTATTTGCTGACAACAACTGCGTGGTTTAAATAAAAGATGGCGTCATCAACTGATGCTTGAAAAGGTGGGGTAAATAATACTGGGAATTTTGTTTACATGGTTTAAATTAAAAAGACGCGCCATATTGTTACTCGTAAAAATATTTTTAATTGAAATATTAAATTTACTAGATTTGACAATGCTAGCATTTATTAATCGCCTATTTAAATAAAAAAATGTATTTGTATTTCCTTTTTCCATTATTTTCTATAGATATCAATCGTGATATCTATGTAAATTGTGTTAAGGGTCGGTTATATTTGTAAGATTTTTTTGTGTAAATTTCAAAAATACCAGTGGACTTAGCAAAAACAAGTATAATCTAGAGGTATTCATGCAACGTCGGAAAGTCATCGTGAACGTAATAAACGCACGAAGTCGTAAATGAAAAATGTGTATATTAAATCATCTATAACAATATCGAAAGTTTTCGCACATGAATTGGGATGGTGAAGACAAAGAAGATACAAAAAGAAGAAAATATATCAAAATACCACAATTGAGTGGAAATCTGATATGACTGCCAAGCTTATTAATCAATAACTTTTAACCAATCGATCTATTTCGGTCGAGACATGACCGATAGTTCATGGAATACAAATCCTTTCAAAGGCTAAAAAGAGTGAAATCTAGCATAAGCTTATCTCAACTCAGCCGTTCGGATTTGGCATAAAACAGGAGGTCCTGACATCGTAAAATAAATAAATGGCTGTGAAAAAAGCTATGCCCTGGGTACTAACGAGACTGTTTATTTATTTTTTTGCATTCGTCTATTTTATTGACTAAAATAAACTTTAACATTTTCAGGAAAAACCCAAATATTTAATTTTTAAAAGAGCCGAACCAGCAAAGCTTTCAAATACGAGATTACTGGAATATGCCATATTTAACATTTCTAACTAACTCAAATACGAATGATTTTGCTATGGAGAAACCCAAACCATATTTAAATATTATGTACATGATAATCAGGTTTGATATAATAGACAAAATAGTTTGGTAATAGATCAACAAATGCATATCTCCAAAATCCAAAATCAGAAAAATTAGTAAGTAAAACGTGTACACAACTAAGAAATTGAACACTGAAGTGCTTGATATTTTTACTTCTCTTGAGAGGAATCCACCGTTGCAATGTTTTTTTTTCTTATCTTTTTTTTATTTTTCCATTTATTAATTCTAATTCTAAACCATATTATGTACATAAATAAATTATTGGTTATTGAGTATTAAATATTTTTAATATGAAGCAAATTATATCCCTTGAATCAATAAGAACGTTTTTTTTTATGAATAATCTACGGGAGCTCTGTAGTGAATTCCCCTATAAAATGACATTTTCTCTTTTTATTTGTTCCCGATTGCCAATTTTTACATACAAACAAATAGTCAAGCCATCTGTTGTTATTATTTTCGTTTTTGACAAACATGATGAGTTACTCCTATATATATTGCGTTCCATTTACGTATTTTTCGCAGTTTTGGGAAGGAAGTAAAACGCGTAGAATGCTTTTAGAAAGTTGCTTTTGTCTGGGAACATCAATTTTATTCATAGTAAAAATATCAGAAGATTTGCTCAATATTACATAGAAATATTGTCCGTACGGAAAAAAAATCATTTTATACCAAATTCTTTTATATGGAGTTACAATAATGCCTGATCCCTTAGGGCCACTTATAGCTACCATTGGATTGATTGAAACACAATACATGATGGAATTGAAATGTCACCCCCATAGCTTCTTTTAGGAATTATTGGAAAATTCCGTTTCAGTTCGGTGGAATGACAATCACTACTTCATAAAATTATATGAAGTAAGTGATTTTCTGCGAAAACTACAATTAGAAAATTGAATATTTTTGGATAATCTTGTTCTAAACATCATAAGCTTTGTTTTGACACCAAATGGGCAATGATTGAACTTTAAAAAAGCTGCAAGAAGAAAAAAAGAAAATTCCCAATGAGGGTTTTCAATGATAGCTGTAACTCGGCCCTTAAGTGCATTTTGTTTCTCGAACAATTAAAATGAAAACGTACCCTCAGCTCACTGATACAAACTTGCGCCTATGAATATTCAAAATATTGGGAATTTGTATGAGAGGGACAACATTTGAATGCAACAGACCGACACCCTTCATTCAACGTGACATTTCACATAAACATCTGCCAGACTATAAATTTGGTATAGTTTCCCGCGTTGTGCAAAAGTGCGGCAATAAATAAATTTTAAAACATAATTATTCATTTAGCAAACGACGCAGAACGTGTACACAACTCAAGTTGTTTAAATATATTTTTGAATAATCCTCAATAATACTTTTTAACGAGTAAGTATTTTGTTGAAACACAATTAACCTCATTTATTTGAAAAAAAAATCTTATTCTTGCGCAGTCTCAAAATGCCGCGAGTGGTAAAAGCAATCAGACGGAAGGCATCAGCTGCCACAAACAACAATGAAGAAGGTCCAATGAAAAAAATTCAACGCATTGCGTTCAGTTTACCTCTTCCAAAGTTAAGTTCGACCACTGGTAAAGTGTTGGTATGCGGACAGGGTGATATGGGCCAGCTTGGCCTCGGAGACGTCGATACAAATATGGAGCGCAAAAGACCAGCTCTTGTCACTACACTCACAGATATTGTAGATGTTCGCGCCGGCGGAATGCACAATCTCTGTTTAAATAAAAATGGAGAAATTTTTTCATTTGGTTGCAACGACGAGGGAGCTTTGGGAAGGGACAGTTCCGAGGAAGGCTCTGAGTTTTCTCCAAAAAAAGTCGACTTGCCTGGAAAATGTCTTAAAATCTCGGCTGGTGATTCACATTCTGCTTGCCTGTTAGATGACGGTCGAGTATTTGCTTGGGGATCGTTCCGAGACTCTCACGGAAACATGGGACTCACATTGGAAGGCAACAAAAGACTACCCGTTGAAGTTTTACCTGGTATAAAGTCGTGTGACATTGCTTCGGGCGCAGACCATTTAGTCATACTATCGTGTTCCGGTAAAGTGCATACAATGGGTTGTGCTGAACAAGGTCAGCTTGGTCGCGTTTCTCTTCGATCGGCCTCGGGCGAAACAAGACGTGGTAAAACTGAACTTCTTCGTCCAGGTATTGTTACAATGCGTGGAAACCGTGGAAAAATTATTGAAGAAATCTGGGCGACCACGTACTGCACTTTCCTCAGGGAAGCAGATTCATCGACTATTTGGGCATTCGGACTAAATAACTACAAGCAGTTGGGATACGCTAAGGAAGCGTCTGTGATTATCAATCCAATTAACCCTGAATTTGAGGATGTAAAAATGATAACTGGCGGTCAGCATCATACTTTGGTGCTTAAAAACGACGGTTCGTGTTATGCCATTGGACGAAAAGATTACGGTCGCTTGGGATTAGGTAATATCGCAGAGGATGTCACAGAGCTTAAACTAATAAAGGCGCTTAGCGGCAAGGAAGTTGTGAGCCTATCCCGTGGCGAAGCTCAGTCATTTGCAATAACAAAGAGTGGACAGTTGTACGCGTGGGGGATGGGATCAAGCTTACAGTTAGGCACCGGTGAAGAGGACGATGCTCTCGAACCAACTTTAATTGTAAGCAAACAAACACAGGACAAAAAAATCATTCAAGCTTATGGAGGTGGGCAGCACAGTATTTTTTTGGTAGCAGACGATGTAGAAGCTACTGAAGTAAAGGAGAACAAGAAAAAGGAAACTTCCAAAACAAAACCAATTGAAAAGAAGGCTGCATCAGCCACAGAAGATGATAAGATAGAAAATGAGACTGCAACAAATGGAAACGCTGACGAGAAGAAGGAAGGAGCTGTAAAGCAGACAGTAGCACCACCACCAGCAAAAAAGGGTCGAAAGAAAAACTAGGACTTCAATCACTATAAGAACTAGCTTGGATTCTTGACTTAATTTTTCTATTTATTTAATTCAATGAATACATTTATTTTTGTTTTCTTTATCCTATGTTTCTAAATTAACATTTCATTGTTATGTGTTCAAAATACGTTATTGAAATAAAAATGAACGATTGGTTTACACTGTTAAACGTGTAGTTAAGATTTCATTTTTTCATTTTTAATTGAATTTGCATTCATTAGTTGATTAATAACTACTTTCTTCTAAAGCTAAGAGCAAATAAATACCCCATTTTGCGTTATTTCTTTCTAAATAGATAATAATAGAAAAATTAGATGATAATGCTGATTTCGATAAAGCTTTGAACATCAAGCCTACAGATTTTGCAGATTTTGGAAGGAAAAGAATAAACACCACTTATTCATTGATTTCAAAATAGCACACAACTGCATTTATAGAGTCTAATAATACAGAGACATGTTTTTGATATGCCAGGGACCGTAATAATTGGATAGTCATTTTGGCTGAGGCCTATGCTGGAATGTAGCGCTTGTTTTTTTATTTTTTTTTTCCGTGGGCTGGTGGAAATCTTCATAGACACAATGAGAACGTGCCCAAAGTAGTGTGAGATTCTTACTCACCAAAACCAGGGTTTTTTGTATTTGTTTTGCTAAGTATGCGACTTATCTAGCAATTTGTTTATCACGAGTCATGGCAGATAACTTTCCTTTGAGAGTTACTACTTTTTTCGCAATGTATAGTGGTTATTATCGGGCCAAATTCATGAGTTTAGTTCTTTGGAGACGACGCAATAAATTGGTTTCGTCAAGAATTTGGAGGACCGTTGTGTTAACGTGTCCCAATAAACGTTTTTTTATGTTGGCGTGTCAAATTTTTCGTTTCATCTTTAACCGCGGGAATACCCAGATCGCTGCGTAGATCTTCATTCTTTATATAACACGGCGCATTGAGGAATGATCTTAACATTTAATTTTCAAAAGTTTGTAGAATGTTTAGATTCGTTTCACTGATACAACCTCATAGTTGTATACCATATTTTCAAACCGGCCTTAGCACTTGCTTGTAACGGGTGTTTTTTTAGAGGTTGGTTTTTCGAATGAAGACCTTCTGTGCCTGCTGGGTCGGTGCCGGCATGATTGTTCCCTCTTATCTCGTCGGTGGGTGTGGGACTTGACCCTTGGCCTAGCACAACTTTTGACATTACCTGCTTCAAATTTGTTTACAAAAATATTTAATAAGCTTTACTTCAAACATTGAATGTGCAATGAACATATATCAACAAAAAAAGGAAAAACTAATTTTTTTCTCGGCTTTGAAGAGGGTACGGTTTGAGCGCCACCCACAGTGGAAGACCCGCTACCCACTTTTCTACGACCTCTTTGCAAATTCGGCTTGCAAAATGGGAAATTTTCGAGTCAAGACGTTTAATTAGCATACCACGATTTCGTTTATACCCTGGGTATATATATATATGTATATATAGATCTGCTTGAAATCCTCTGCTAAGACTTTTTTTATTAATTCCTTTTTTCTTTGATTTGGCACTTATTTTGTTTTCTATAATGATTTTTATTAGTAAGTATAAGACTGCACACTTCAAAGAACCACAGTTGAATTTAATTTTTACCTTTTGTTACTTCTCACAACTGATTATGTCATACACTGCTTAGCCAACTTACAAAATTTCCTATTTGAGTTACGCGTTACGAGTTGCCGCGGCTTTGATTCTAGCAAACCGTTTCATCCAGCAAAGTGCAAGCCGCTCTTAAGAGTAGAAATCAATTGTCAATCTAGTCATTTAGACCATTTTGCTTTTTTGTTTGACATTTGACCCACGTTGTTGTTTTCGTGAAGTGTTTTATTTATTAATTGTTTATGGGTTCAAAATTGGTATGTTTTCTTTGCTTATTCAAGCTTGGGTGCCGAACCTACTTCGCAGCCGGGCAGTAATATCAGATAAGTGGATTGTAAAATAACAAAAAAAATGTTTCTTTGTGTTTGTTTACCTATTATTTTTAGAACAATTTGTGCCTACTGCCAAATGTCTTTAGCGTTGCAGCTACCAACAACACGGCGAACGCGCGATTTAATGAACTTCGGAAGCAGCTTTGCGTTTTGCCCAGGTACGAAATTGTTTTGGGCAAAATTCCTATGGAAAACTTCTTGGCCTACCTTGAATCAGGATCCTGCAGAGCTTCCAGGTTGCGTAGTATTTTGTACGATGAATCATGTGTTATCATATTTTGTGCAAAAAAGGCATAATACGGTGACATCCATCAATGTAGGTTGTACCTTCCCCATAAATATATAAAAATCTTTTAAATTCATTAGAAACAAATTGTTTCCCATTATCAGAGTGAATAAATTCAAGCGTACCAAAGCAATGAAATACATTTGACTCTCTAGGAATTTTATTATGTTCATCGAAGTCGCTTTGGCAATGCATTTGGAAACGTGTACTTCGAAAATTGCTCAACTGCAATAAAGATGCCATTACACATTACACATTACACGTTTTTGTTCGTGGATAAGGTCCAAGTAAATCGACATTAAGTCATTGCATGGGTCGCACTGAGACTATTTGCCTTGTAATCGGAGAACGAAGAATTTTGTTTGGCGCTTTCGTTGTTTTTACATACCTACTTCACACCGACTCACGAACGCCTTAATATCTTTGACCATTTTTGGCCAGTAATATTTCTCCCTAATTCTTTCATAGGTTGAAAAACCAGGAGTACCGCTTCTAATTCTAACTCTTTGTATATATATTTGTCTGATATAACTAGATCTGGAAGCGATGCTTGATTTTTGATGATTTTCTCTCGAAGTTTTTAATACTCAGCAGCATCGAAATTAGGCGACGCAATGTCTACATCTTTACCTATATCTGAAATGGTTATTTCTTCCATGTCTCCTCTAGAAAGCACATTGAGGGTACCTTTGCGGTGTTCAATAATAAAAACAAAACCTTGAAGTTCTAGACTAAATCTTGCAAGTCCACCACTAAGTTCTTTTATTGACGTAAGCCACTTTAAACTTGAGTGGTCAGTGATTACACGAAATGTATGTATGCACGGAACTTTCTTATACTTAACACAGCGGCAAGGCATTCCAACTCTTTCACTGTATAGTTCTTTTTAGCCTTGTTTAACTTCTTGGACATAAAAGCTTAGGGTTTCTCATTGTCATCCTTATCGAGCTGAAAAAGCACCCCACCTACCCCTCCAGAGGAAGCCTCACACTGGATATTGAAGCTTTTTTTAAATCAGGCTGAGACAGAGTGCAGTGTGACAGCCGAGGTAAGTGCGTGCTTTAACTTTTCTCCAGCTTCAGATGTCCATTCGAAACCCTTTCGCTTTTTTAAACAATCTGTCAACGGTGCTGCTAGATCGGAATAGTTTTTTTTTATAAATACAATATCGTCAATATGTGGGATTAGGGAGAACTCTTTCCAGAAATACATGATGAGGTAGGTACATCTTCTGTGCTAGGTTTGGAATCACATAGAAAGTAATGGATTTCTCAATTCCGTTAAAACTAGGTGGGATCTTGCAGTACCCTACAATATTGTATATATCTTAACTATATTTGTATATGGTATTATATGAATTCCATTTCTCTCTATTAATTCAAAACATGAATCCCTTAGCACAGAGAGGTTTGTAAATTCGAGTCAAGACGTTTAAATTAGCCTACCAAGATTTAGTTTTGATTACTTCGATTGTCGCAGATAATTAAAATTATTTCCTATTAAATAGCAACATATAAGGTTCTCTGCTCCTTTTGTAACTGGGTATATACCCTGGGTATATATATAAATAGATCTGCTTGAAATCGTCTTCTAAGATTTTTTTTATTAATTCCTATTTTTCTTGATTTGGAACTTATATTTTGTTTTCTATAATGATTTGTAAAATTAAGTAAAAGACTTCACACTTCAAAGAACTACAGTAGAATTTAATTTTTAACTTTAGTTAGGTACTTCTCACAACTGAAGTATCAGATAATGGTTGACACTACTTAACCAACTTTCAATTTTACTATTTGAATTAGGGAACCTTTCAAGCAGCAAAGTGCAAGCCGCTCTTAAGAGTAAAAATGCAGGATTGCCACACCATACCCTTTTCGACCATTTGTCAATCCTCAATCTAGTCATTTAGATCATTATGTTTGAATTCCATTACAACAAAACTGACATTTTGTGGTTAAATCGGGCAACTCTAAATTCTAATGTCATTTATGTTCAGTTCGGTTTGCATTGCATTTCATCATGAACAGGTTAACAAGTGAGCAACGGTTGCAAATTGTGCAAATTTATTTCGAAAATAATGGTTCGATTCGCGAAGTTTACCGCAAGCTCCGTCCATTTTACGGTCGACATAATCGTCCATCAGAGCAATTAATTCGGTTAACCATTGATCGTTTTCGCACTACGTTTACTCTATGTGATAATACGCATCCGCAGAGCCGTCGAACATTGCGCACCGAAGAAATAATTGCCCCTGTAGAGTAAGTGTTTTTTGAAACATACATTTAACCTCATTTATTTGAAAAAAAAAAAACAATCTAATTGCGCAGTCTCAAAATGCCGCGAATGGTAAAAGCAATCAGGCGGAAGGCATCAGCTGCCACAAACAACAATGAAGAAGGTCCAATGAAAAAAATTCAACGCGTTGCGTTCAGTTTACCTCTTCCAAAGTTGAGTTCGACCACCGGCAAAGTGTTGGTATGCGGACAGGGTGATATGGGCCACCTTGGACTCGGAGACATCGATACAAATATGGAACGCAAAAGACCAGCTCTTGTCACTACACTCACAGATATTGTAGATATTCGCGCAGGCGGAATGCACAATCTCTGTTTAAATAAAAATGGAGAAATTTTTTCATTTGGTTGCAACGACGAGGGAGCTTTGGGAAGGGACAGTTCCGAGGAAGGCTCCGAGTTTACTCCAAAAAAAGTCGACTTGCCTGGAAAATGTCTTAAAATCTCGGCTGGTGATTCACATTCTGCTTGCCTGTTAGATGACGGTCGAGTGTTTGCTTGGGGATCGTTCCGAGACTCTCACGGAAACATGGGACTCACATTGGAAGGCAACAAAAGACTACCCGTTGAAGTTTTACCTGGTATAAAGTCGTGTGACATTGCTTCGGGCGCAGACCATTTAGTCATACTATCGTGTTCCGGTAAAGTGCATACAATGGGTTGTGCTGAACAAGGTCAGCTTGGTCGCGTTTCTCTTCGATCGGCCTCGGGCGAAACAAGACGTGGTAAAACTGAACTTCTTCGTCCAGGTATTGTTACAATGCGTGGAAAACGTGGAAAAATAGTTGAAGAAATCTGGGCGACCACGTACTGCACTTTCCTCAAGGAAGCAGATTCATCGACTATTTGGGCATTCGGACTAAATAACTACAAGCAGTTGGGATACACTAAGGAAGCGTCTGTGATTATCAAACCAATTAACACTAAATTTGAGGATGTAAAAATGATAGCCGGCGGTCAGCATCATACTTTGGTGCTTAAAAACGACGGTTCGTGCTATGCCATTGGACGAAAAGATTACGGTCGCTTGGGATTAGGTATTGTCGCAGAGGATGTCACAGAGCTTAAACTAATCAAGACGCTTAGCGGCAAGGAAGTTGTGAGCCTATCCTGTGGCGAAGCTCAGTCATTTGCAATAACAAAGAATGGACAGTTGTACGCGTGGGGAATGGGATCGAGCTTTCAGTTAGGGACCGGTGAAGAAGACGATGCTCTCGAACCAACTTTAGTTGTAAGCAAACAAACACAGGACAAAAAAATCATTCAAGCTTATGGAGGAGGACAGCACAGTATTTTTTTGGTAGCAGACGATGTTGCAACTACTGAAGTAAAGGAGACCAAGAAAAAGGAAACTTCTAAAACAAAACCAATTGAAAAGAAAGCTGCACCAGCCACAAAAGATGATAAGACAGCAAATGGAAACGCGGACGCGGAGGAGCAAACCGCTGTAAAGCAGACAGTAGCAAAATTACCAGCAAAAAAAAGGTCGAAAGAAAAACTAGGACTACAATGAATATAAAAACTAGCTTGGGATCTTGACTTAATTTTTCTATTTTTTTTTAATTCAATGAAAATGTATTCATTTTTGTTTTCTTTATTCTATGTTTCCAAATTAACCTTTCATTTGGTTTACATTGTTGAACGTGTAGTTAAGAATTTATTTTTTTTTCATTTTTAATTGAATTTGCTTTCTTCAATCTGGTTTTAGCAGACCTAAGTAGGTAGGTACCTGCGTACGGCATGGTAAAAGTGCTTCTTTTGTTGCTGTGGATAACCATTAATAAGGCTATTAGCTGATTAGTAACTATTGTGTTTTAAGGTATAGATCAAATAAAAGCACCATTTTACGTTATTTCGTTCTAAATAGATAATAATAGAAAAATTAGAAATTAATGCTGATTTCGATAAAGCTTTGAAAATCAAGCCTGCAGATTGGGCAAGATTTTGGAATGAAAAGTATAAAATCGATACACACCACATTGACTTCAAAGTAGCAAACAACTGCATTTATACTTACTTAAGTGGCGCTACCGTCCGGAATGAACCTAGGCCTCCACCAGCCCGGTCCTTAGCTAACTGCTTCCAGTTGTGCACTCCAAGTTGGTTGAGGTCGGTTTCTACTTGTGCGCGCCACTTAAGGCGAGGTCTTCCTCTACTGCGTCCGACGTCTGGCTGGGAATCGTAGCGAGCCGTAGTATTGGTTTCCATTCGTTCTACATGTCCTAGCCATCTTAAACGTCCAATGCGGAGTTTTTTTTTGACCAGGGGCATGTCGCTGTACAGCTCGTATAGTTCTTGGTTGAATCTTCGTCTCCATAGCCCGTTAACACAAACGGGACCGAAGATTTTTTGAAGAATTTTCCTCTCAAATCGACCAGATATTTCTTCATCCGCTTTTGAGACGGTTAATGCTTTAGCGCCGTACAACAGGACTGGGATGATCAGGGTCTTATATAGGATTTTACCTCATTTACTGCTAAACCCCATTTTTGCCGCTTCCTTCTCTATACCAGCGAACGTGGCTATGACATAACGTTGGGTCGTACCAATGATGTCAATATCGTCGGCGTATGCTAGCAGCTGTACCGATTTTTGGAATAATGTGCATCTAGTGTTGGTTCGTGAGTTTTGCACAATCCTCACAAGAATCAAATTAAAAAAGTCACATGGCAGCGCATCGGCTTGCCCTAATCTTTTTTGGTATCGAATGTGTCGGTGAGGTCGTTTCCGACCCTGATGGAGCAGCGAGAATTCTCCATCGTCATCCTACACAAAAAAACGAGTTTGTGCGGTATACCAAAACTAGACATGGCTCTGTATAGTTCGTCTCTATAAATGCTGTCGTATGCGGCTTTGAAATTGATCAATGGGTAGTGGGTATCGATTTGCACTTTTTGGTTTTTTTCCAGGATCTGCCGAAGTGTGAAAAATTGATCGGTTGTGGACCTTCCTGACCTAAAACCAAGGGTCGATCAGGTTGTTGGTAAATGGTTGCATTCGTTCACATATTACGGCAGATAAGATCTTGTAGGAGATGTTGAGGACACGTATGCCTCTGTTGTTGGCGCAGCTTAGAGGGTCTCCTTTTTTGTGGATCGGGCAAATGGTGCCGAGGTTCCATTCTTCAGAAATAATTTCTTACGACCAGATTTAGCTTATGAGTTGATGGATGTTACTTACCAAGTCATCTCCGCCGGCTTTATCAAGCTCAGCGGGAAGGCCGTCATTTCCGGCAGTCTTTTCAGCTTGAGTTTAAATATTGCTATCCTCACTTCATTCAGGTCGGGTGGTTGGCAGTTTTCGCTCTCGGTGCCAATATTGTCATCGCCGTTTAACAGTCTGCAGAAGTGGTTCTTCCATTACCTCAGCATCGTTTGGTATGGTGTTAATCGAAAGGTTAAGGGATACGCGTTGCGCTAAAGTCTTGGTGGTCTCTTGCGATTGCAGTCTGTCGACATTTTTTTTACAGTATTTCTGGATTGTTGTGGCGTGGTGGGTATCCGGATTTTTATCTTGGCTGCAACAAGGTGATGGTCCGAGTCGACGTTAGTTCCACGAAATGTTCGGACATCCAAAATACTGGATGTGTGCCTCCTGTCTATCGCAATGTGATCAACTTGATTGACCCTTCGCTGATCTGGAGACCGCCATGTCCCTTATGGATATCAATGTGAAGAAACTGTGTGCTGGCTATAATGGCATTTCGTTCCGTAGCGAACCACACATGTTGTCGTGTAGGCTTCTCTTCCTACCTTTGCGTTAAAATCACCCAGCACGATTTTAACATCGTACTGCAGTAGTCAAAGAGCTCATAGAAGCAATCCTTAGCTATATCATATTTTTCTCCGTTTGGGCGTGAGCGCATATAAGGCTTATGTTGGCTAATTCGGCCTTGATGCGGATTGTTACAATGCGTTCGCTTGGAAACATATAACTTCTGGCACTTATTAAAAAACCCGCATCCGATTAGTCGCTGTTTCTGCTCAATATAACACGGTCCGTAGTAGATGTCACGGTTTTCATCCTCTTTTTGCACGGCCCATCCCATCGTATTTCCTGGATGGCAGTAATGTCTACTTTGTTGGAGTTCGGGTCGTAATCGTATTGTGCACAATGGGATTCTCTTCATGTCCAGGATGGTGTCTTGAGAAGAGAAGGAGGGAGTCCTCCGACGGAAAGTCCTTTGTAATACAGCTTGTCGTTCCACGGCCCATGGTCAAAGATGTATTACGGGAGCTACATGGTAGATAATCGGGAGGACATATGGGAATCAATAAGACTTTAGACAAAGTGGGGGAGCGATTCTACTATCGACTATCGAAGACATCGACAATGAACCATGCATCAGTACAACGTTAGACATACACCGTTAAAAAAATTAGCATAGATATTCCTGGCTCGTATCCAGAAACGAACAGCGGCAATCGTAACATATTAGTTATTATGGACTACTTCAGCAAATGGCCAGAAGCATTCGCTATACCCAACCAGGAAGCGAAAACCGTAGTGGAACAGAATGTGGAGAACTGGGTATGCAGATTCGGGGCACCCTTGGAAAGTCATTCTGATCAATGTAGAAACTTTGACTTCAGAGAATTCCAGGATGTTTGCCAGCGGTAAGGTATTATGAAGACCAGAACGACACAGCTTCATCCACAGTCAGACAGAATTGTGGAACGATTCAATCGAAGCTTGAAAGAACACCTCTCCAAGGTCTTAGACGACAGTCAACGAAACTGGGATCGTTGCATTTCCTTGTTCCTGATGCTATGATGACCATAGCACGACTGGACACTCCCCATGTCCTGTTTAGCAGAGCATAAAGGTTGCCTAGTGTAGTAATGTTCGGATCCCCTACTGTAGAGCCAACAACTGAAGATGACTACATTCATGATTTACCGGAAAGACTCCGAGGTATCCACGAAATGACCAGGACTAGAATGAGACTGGCAAGCGATCGTATGAAAACCAGGTACGATATCAGAGCAACAGGAACTGTAATTCAGGAAGGATATTCAGTGTGTCTATATAAGTTCCAAAGTAAACAAGGAATATCGCCGAAACTACTGCCGAAATGAGAAGGCCCCTACAAAATTGTGAAGCGCATAAATGACATACAGAAAGGACTATACGTGGAATCTGGATCAATCACATCGTTATGAAGGTGAAACTGAGGATACACTTGGTCGGAACGAACGAGTTTATGAGAAGGGCAATGTTATAAATTTAGATTGCATTGTGCGAACATATCCTGATATCTGATAATCGAACCGATCCATTTAGTGTCTGTTTTTGGTACTGGATGCGCCCACTGGAACGAATGACTGGAATAGTGGTATCTGTCAAAACCACTTCACGAACAATCAAGAAACTGCGGAAGTGCGGAAAACAGAGAAGAAGTAAGAAGTACTTCATCTCTGGCGGAAACCTCGTGGAGTGGTATAAATAGAGGTGAAGCGACAACCAGTCAGCTAGTCTAAATTGTGACCTGAACGTGATTTGAATAGTATTGACTGAGTCAATTTTGGACAGTGTTAATAGTGTGCGAATTTAATCGTTGGTATTGAATTTCAAACAAGTGTTATTGAATTGTTAAACGAGAATAAAGTCATAACCGTTTTGTAAACAATATAATTCTAGAAATGAGAGTGTATTTAAAGGAATTATTGTTAAACATAAAAGAGAAAAGTGTTTTATATGATTTGTAATATACAAAATATAAAAACGAAGTTCGGCTTCATTCTACAGTATTGAAAATGGACGTGTTTCGAATTGCAAATTGCAGAAATGATGAGCTGATGTGGAACACAAAATCATACTGAATGGTAAGATAAATATCAAACGATGCCAACCCTTGTTTTGCAGATTTAGTTTTCCTTGTTTATAGCTTTTTGTTAACTTTAATCTATTTAGAATATTTTTTTTATCAAAAAGGACAAATACAACTTAAATGAACCTATAATATTGGGTAATTTAACTGAAATCAAAAACATCTTCATGACAGGTCGAAGAAAAATCAGCTGTTTTACTAATATCTGAAGTCCCATGTGTAAATTTTCAACTCGTTTCGTCAGTCGTTTGCAACGGCAAAGTTAATTTGGTAAAACTGATATTCGCACACACCCAATGAGAATTGACAACATTGCATTGGCAAAGTTAACCTGGTAAACCTAAAACCCGGAACGCGGCCATTGCTTATACCAAAACGTCACGATGGCGAGAGGACCAAAACTTGTGAACACGCCCATAGACTGTCAGTTGTCAAAGCTTTTCAGTGGAATTTTCTACACGGCCTTTGTTGTTCAACGTTAATAGTTCTGCTTACACCGTTTTTTCTTACTTGCTGTAACTCCGCTATAGAGGACGCTGTAAAAAACAACTCGAATATAAATCGATAAACATTAAATGTTCTTTCTTTTTACATTGTAAAGGTAAACCGCGATTTACACCTAAAAGCAATAATCTGTGATAGTTGTGTCAGCATTATTACAAAGAAAAATGAAGTCCAAAGGTTTTTTGCTCTGCTTATTAGCTGGACTCTTCATAACTGCAAACTGTGGGGGTATGACGTTGCAGCAAACATTTCATTGCATTTGCGCGTTAATTTATGTTTTTCTTTTTAATTTTTCCCTTGTAGTTGTGGCTGGTGATAGCAAAACGACTGAAGATGATAAGGTAGTAACGGAGAAATCCCCAATTGTTTCCACTGGTACGGAGTCTTTAGTAACGGATGACTCAAATGGAACAACAGTAGAACCATCAACTGTTCCATCCACTACTGAACCAGCTATTCCTACCCCAAGCTCAACAGCACCGTCAAATGAAACAACAACTCCTAGTGTTACTACGACCATCCCAACTACCACAGTCGATCCTTCTCCAGATAGTACAACACCAAAGACAAACAGTACAACAACAACTACCACTACCACTACTGCTCCAACTACGAACACAACAACCCCTGATCCAAATACTAGCACAACAACTCCTAATCCATCTACGAGCACCACCGACATACCAAGTAATTCAACCACAACTACAACCACGACACCAGCTCCTCCAGCACCTGTACCATGCCGCCGATTCGATGGTCCCTCTTTCATTGGTGGCATTGTCCTAACTCTAGGACTTCTTGCCATTTGCCTAGTGGCATATAAGTTTTATAAAGCTCGAAATGAGCGTAATTACCATACTTTGTGAGCAGTTGCCACAGTGATATGTAGTTAACCCAAGTACCAAGGTAAGCTGGGCATTCGATGATTGGAGAGACTGTTGAGTAGATGTAAATTAAAGGGCTCATAAAATATCAACAACAACTAATGTACTAAGAACGCAATTTTTTTGTTTTGTCTGTTTTTTTAATTTTATTCTGTTACAATGTTGGATTACGCTCCTTTTAATTCAATCTTATGCCAATTTATAACGAATAAATATGGGAAATCTGCTATCTTTACCAACTGTAAGTTATTCTGATTTTCTATTTTATTCTCTCCTAAGAATTCATATCACATCTATTTTGATTTATATTTTTCTTTTAACATAAATTCCTTATCAGTAAAGGTGCAGTACAGTACATAAAGTACTATATGACTAATAAATTTTAATCGTGTACTCATGACCACATCCTGCAGTGCATCTATAGCTTTATATATGTATCAGAAATGTGTTATCCCTCTGTATTTCTTTTATAATCATCTTACCTATTTTTTAATTGTATTCAAAGATTTGTAATCTCAATTTTTTATTACTATTTTGTATATGTTTTAACAATCAAATTTAATTTGAAATAAAGTTCTTCGAAGCAGAACTACGTAGACTTTGATAAAAAAAAAAGTATTTTCAGAACTGGTGGAGAGCGCAAGTATATACATTTCAGTTCTTATTTTGTATGATAAGAAGTGTGAGTCATACGTAGTGATTTGCGCATCCATGAGGGTCATTGTACACTTTAAAATTAACGACGCCAGAAAAAAATATCAAGTTGAAGCGATTATGAATTATTATGTAGCTAAGATGTTACATTTGCGAAAATGTAAGTCCTTTCTTTTCACAGCACAGCTTACAATTTAAAGAAATCGAAATATGTGCCGCGTTCAGACTTGTAGGAAGTTTCCATGTCAGCCAGACAGTAATCATGCATGTTGCTATGACTGGACAGCATCTCCCGCCGGACACCACAGTGATTTTGGGGTCTTCTACAACCAATCGTTGAGAAAAAGGAAGAAGATTTGAAGTAAGACAAGAATTAACCTAGTCTTTTAATAGAGTCAGTAGGTTTAATGGATTTTAGGGCATAAATCCAAACATTAGCAAAGTATCCATGACATCAACGTTATGGATTGTTCTAAACTTCTTTTGCCTTCGGAATTATTTTTGTGCGATACAAAATACATCGGACATATAAACTGTGTATTTGATGCTAACAGTAATTAATCCGTCTCTCTAACTTAAGAAGAGTCTCTGATCATCCTAGTCTTGCTTTAACGGCCGAAAGGTTCATTGGATAATCGTTCATTCCGTTTACGTTGACGGGGTATGGAGACGAATATGTTTAACCAAGAACTTTAGGAATAAAGACATATACTTGGTCAAAGAAAAACTCCGCATTGGTAGTTTAAGATGAAAATGATATGGAGAGCAAATCTAAACGAATGTAAGTCGACAGGTGGGCTTGTCATGATCAGAGCGCGCTCTACGAGCTCAGAATTAGTTGATATACCCTCCTGAGACCTTAGTAAGATACAGGTTAGATAAGTTTGAAAAGAGAATAGCTGAATTCTAAAGCTCATGTGCATGCATAAAAAGGGCATCGTGAATGATTATGATGCATAACAAATGGATGCGTGCTTCTTTTCTATCGAAATATGACCAATTTGGTTGGCACTTGAGAACAAGGGTGTCATCATAAAGAAAATATCAAAATTTAAAATTAAGAGAAAAAAAATGTTTTCAATGATATCTATAACTGGGCCGTTACGGCGAAGCAAATTGGCATGCTTGTGAACAGTGTTCCCAGGAGTTTATTTTTATCAGTTTTCCCCTTTATGAACGTCGAAAATTCGATAGAACTGTAAATTATCTATTAACTTTTAATGAATGAAAATTAGGTTTCCGATTCACAGAATATACGTATGTACAGAGATGAGTTCGTTTCCTACTTTCTCCTAGAAATTCTTTAGTAGGTACCTAGAATGTGTGAAATTTCAATATTTTCCCCTTAGACCAGGAAAAAATTCCTAGTTCTGGAACAACGCTTGTGAAACTTTGGCAAATGTTCAAATTTGACATGTACAAAAAACATATGAACAAGTAACCTACATTCTACTTAAAGAATCTTCAAATTAGAGTTGGTTATAAATTTAATTTTTCTTCTTCGCTTTTTGGAAAATCACTCATGTTTTGTATATAGTGTGCCTTTACATACATTAATAAAAACAATGAACAATGTTAACCCGAAGAATGAATTTGACAGATAAACTGGAAAGATTTATCGCACATCTACGGTTAGGTGACCGAAGTGAAAAATCAGGTGAACAAACACTTCGGTTACCTCAGGTTCATAATAGTGGGTTAAGCCAGAACTGTGGTAACCTACCCGACAGTGAACAAACCGGCTCTTAGTGTACATATATTAACTGTATCGATTCGAACTGTACAGCAACTTGACGAATGTCAAGTCTCGTGACACTTTATTTCGAACGTCAAAAATAAAAAGCTTATTTTTTGCAATTTTACGAACCTTCTCGACTTTACAAGTATAAATGTAGTGGTGCAGAGACAAATGAAATGAAATATAAAATATAGAGATATTGACTCATTTTAACAACAAATACCCGTACGCTTTAGCAATGAAAAATTGACAACGCCACACTGATTTTTTCATTAAAATTCTGCGTGAAGACAATTCAGCAAATAAAAATCGAAACTTAATTTTACCTAGTTCATCTTCTTACAATTTCCTTAGTACCTACGCGTGTACGTGAAGCTTCACATCAAAGTTTATTCAAATTTAATCAGGCACATGAGTAGGCGTACATACCTTGTTGTATATCCACCTAATTATTTTGCAAATCTATGTAGGTGTAGAAAACAATTTGCGTACAAAATATAACAACTCCGTCTTACATTGGCCTGGAGAGAAAATGTGATATTTGTTTCAACTGTTCAATACGGTTGTCGAAAAACAAAAGTCTACGAAGTTTGTGTCGGTGTAGCTGTCACACTGTGACAGTCTTACTGTTTCATTAATACAGGTTGTTTATTTTTGATTTTATTAATATTTCACGTAGAAATGCTTCAGTTTTAATGACTAAAAACCGAAATAATAATAAATCAAAACAAAAAACAGTCTTGTCGAAGACGTCTATCAACTGTATCGTTGTTAGTGCAAAAAGGGGATTTCTGCCCAAAAATTTAGATCTGCAAAATTGCTCCGAGTACAAAATAAAAAACAAATGGAATACAACAACTGCCACAATTGTTATTTTGACAGATCTAGATAAAAAAGATTGATATTTTAGCAATGAAGAACATCATTAGTTTTGAAAATGTCAATAGATCTTTGACTAGCTTACTTTTCCAATTTTATTTAAGCCAATATGTGTTATGTGTGTTAAATATTTTCGTTATTGAAATCCTTGGTTCTTAGTTTAATTATTTTGTTTAGCGCAGAATTGGTCGCCGTATTTTTTTGAATTCGGTAATTGAGGTTATGACAAAAATTACTTCCTTGCAGTAAAGAAATTCTAACAAAGAATATCAAATAATCTATATGGCGCCCAATGGCTAAAGGAGCCTTTGATTTATGATATGATTAATTATGGCGTTTTCCATTGGTAAATCTAAATTTTGATCTGAAATTTGATCTTTTTTATGTTACCAATGAAACACTATATCAGAATGATTTTGTTTGGCTTTGTATTGTTGTAATTTGGTGTTTGTTGTTGATTTAATTTATATTTCACATCGAACCTCTACAGTTTTAATGGTTAATAAAAATTTTTCACTACGGAAATAATAACAAATCAAAACGAAAAACACTTTAGACAAACTCACAGCTATCATTTGTATAACTGTTAGTGCAAGGAAAAATCAGTGCCGAAAAATCAAGATCTGCAAAATTGATCTGAGATCAAAATAGAAATCAATTTTGTTGCCCAATGGAACACATTAACTGTCAAAATCTGTCTTTTGACAGATCTAGATCAATAAAAGATTGATATTTTTATCAATGGAATACGCCATTAGTTAGCTTAAAAAAAAAAACTGGAAAAACTTACATCAGCCTAGAAATCAAATTTTTAAGTATAGTCAGAAAGTACCGTTCTTGGCGAAATGTCATTTGGATTTTGACATTCTCGCACAGAACCATTTCGATGGGGTCATATATAAATAAAAAGAGAAAACGGAACAAGTAAAAAAGACCTTCTACCTGCATGACCGAATAATTTTGTTATAACTCTTAAAATGTGATGTATATTTCACCTAAATATCAAGGTACGGCCACAAAGAACGCGCTTTTCGTGATTATTAATAATTTTACCACAATTATACTCTACTGAACCAAAATTCTTTCAAAATCCCTGTAAAAATATTTTTTTTACTAAACAAAAAAATTGTTCACACATACACACTTGGGCGAAAAAATATCCCCATCATCATCATCATCATCATCATCGGTCGTGAAATTTTTTTGTAGAGACAAAAAGAAAAGTGCTCGTCCCCACGTATATGTGGGGAAACAGGGAAGACATACAGCACTGTGACTGGGTTTTCTGGTTTCTACGGCAAATAGCATTGGATAAAAGGAGAGAAAAAATATGTGTCTAGTTGGCACTTTGATAAATTTTTTGACGACACAAGACAGCAGTATATTTCTTTTTTTTTATTTTTCAAAACGTTTTCTATCCGTAACAAGTGGAAAATCTTTAAACTACGAAAATAATCAAAGATAACTGGTGAATGTTGCTATTTGACTAGAAAGGCAGTTGTAGTGTTTTTTGTTGGGACTAACAAAGGGTTTAAACAAAAGATGTGTAAGATATTTATTGTGCTGTGTGCTTCAGTTTATGTGAATCTAGTGTGAAATCAGTGTGCAGGAATTTCGATATTTTTTTTGTAAAACACCCATTTTCGAGAAATGTTTATAGATCGGTCGAGTGAATTGCTATCTGTATAGAGAGTGAGGTAAACTGACATGATTTGTGTTATTCCGTTGCCACACTGATGTGCGATAGTTAGTCGCCAGCTGGTAGGATAACTCATGACAATTCCAACAGAGAAATGTATTTTTTTTATAAAAATTGTTGATCCGAAAAATACCTTCGTTAAATGTGTGCACTAAGTTGAATAGAAGTGAAGTGTGTACCTATTTGTAGACGAAATCGACTTTCATAGTTCATTGCCCACGTCTGCAAAAATTCTCAACCAATATGTGTGATCTTGAAATGGAATATTAAAATGGCTATAATAATTAATTTGAAAGAATTGAAAATCAAGTGACTTGGATGGAGATGTAACATACTTCATGCCTGTCCTCACGGAAAGGTCGCAGCGAAAAGTCAAATATGACATTCTCTTGCGGACTTTGTTAGTCATCGCCTTCACACTCAGCATTCTCTGCCTCCTGCTCCACGACATAAGCTAGTAGTTGAGAAGCGTGAACAGTGTTTTGTTGTTGCATGTCATAGCTTCAGACTTTGCTTTTCGATTAAGGTAATAACTAGTCATCTACTGTCGATTTACAACATCTTAAGAACATCACGCACGTTACAATCGCCGCACAAATTATTATTTTTGTTCTCTTCTCACCCAAAAAATGTTTTTGGTGACAAGTCATCTGACTTCTAAAAAGAAAAACCAAGAGAGCAGTAGATAGGTAAATTCTTACGCCACGAACGATGATGAGATTATATAGCTCCTGTAAAAAAAATCAAACCATACTAGGTAGCAAATTCGTGCAACACCCCTGTTGCATATAGGTATTCTCATCTTTTTTATAGGTAAAATATCACGACTCTCAGCTGATGACGTATGTCGATCGAACGTGTTGCGTAAACAGACAATTTTCTTGATGAAATTTTTGCTTTAAATGCGTTTAATTTGTTTCCGTTCCACTGAATTCAGGCCTACATACACGCCGATTTAAATATATGACAGAAGTTATATATAATAAAGGAGATAACATTACCCATACTGAACTGTATTTTCGATTCGTCAACTCTATCTAGAAATATTTTAATTAAATAAAAAATATGCATATTAATCTTGAGTGTAATGAACCAACAACAGAGAATTGACCAATTCCCATGTTGTGATATATTCTTCTTATAATCATTATTCAATACACCTACACTCATAAAGAAATCAATTGGATCACAGTTTTCTGTGATGTTGTTTAGTAGTAATTATTGAACAAAGACAATAGGTGGGGGAACTTTTTACCCCAAATACTTAAATGCAGCATATGTACATTTGTAATGCAAGTCATTAAAAGAAGTGGATGGACTGTTGAAGAAAGGAGCCACGTTTATTTCAATTAAATTGTTAAATGGTTTCAATTTGGTAAAATAGTTGCATTGTTATGGATTGAGTTTAATAGTTTTCAAAAGTTTGTATGAAAATCGTTGCTTGCTAATTTACAGCAAATATCTCATAGTTTAGACGGCTCAGCAGATAAGGTATATTTTCTGCGGATTCAAATCGAATCTTGAACTGGCCATGAATTAATTAACTTTGTCCTGTCTTGTGCATTAACTCAGGGATGTTTCAATTGGATTGCAATTTTTCATGCACTTATTTAACCTACTCTTCTTGCAGTTATAGTTTGCTCATGCGCGTCACAATTATCTGTTTTGTAAATACTCACCCAGTGTTGTTTTGCTAGATATATGTTTGGTTTCTTTGGACCATTTTCATTTTACGCATTCTAATCGGTTATTCCCTTTGAATTTTTTAAGAATTTTCTGTATGATCTAATACCGTGACTTCAAAAGCAAAAGAAATAAGTTGGAGCGGTTAAATCGTTAGATTTTGCCGCCTCAATCAATGAACTAAATTTCATCCAGTCTCAATTTAATTTAACTATGTTTCTGTATCGCTCACAAGTAACTGTTTAACCTAGGCGTTGTCAAAAAAATTGCACAACGACACGTCCATCATAAAGCACACCATAGTGTGTCTTTGAGTTAGTATAAAAACTATACCAATAGTTTATTGCGCTAACAAATGCGCCACTGACCCGGGCCAAAACCACTTGTAAATTATTTAGTAATAATTGCATGTATTTCGTTCTTTTTCTGTTTTGCCATTTCGATGGAAAACAATAGAACAGAAATGAATCGGTCCAGATTTCCTTTTCTAGTTATATAATCTTTTGAAACTAAGTTTCTTTTGCATCGTCGTCATTGTGAACATGCAGCGCCATTAGGGGTGTTGTTTGTGTTGGTAGCCATCTAAATCAAGAAACTGTTCCCTTGAAAAAATTCATTAAAAGAATTAAACTAATCCCATCTGAACTAGGCTACTTTTGATCTGAATTTTAGGTTTGGTTAGATCGTTAGTCATGTTTATCAGCCTTTCGATTTCCCACAGAACACCTTAATGTCAACTACTATACTCTATGTCTCTACAATAACATCAGTCTCAGTAAACACAGAGTGAATTGACATAACAAATTAAATATTTCCTTTTAAAAATCAAATAATTCCGTTTTTTACAGAATGCCGATACAGGCGCCCTCATGGACAGACTTTTTATCCTGTCCCGTTTGTTGTAACGAGTTTGCAGAAAATCAACGTCCTCCAATAAGTTTAGGATGTGGCCATACAATATGCCGCACTTGTCTAGCCACACTACACAACAAGCAATGTCCATTTGACCAGGTAATACAATTAATCCGCATTTTCTTACTGATATTCAAACATTTTTTTTATTTCGAATAGACCTCAATTACAACTGATTTAGAGAATCTACCCATTAACTATGCCCTATTGTTGTTGGTGACACCCACCAGTTGCGCTGGTGGCAGCAGTTTTAACAATGGAGCGCAATCAACAGCTGCCAGTTTGGCTGCTGAATCAGAAGCATCTACTACAAACACACCTAGCGTACAGAGTCTTTTGCCCGATGACAAACAATGCTACAAACTAGGGAAAAAATGCATCGAAAGTCTCGCCCTACACCTAAAGCCGTTCATCAACAATGGCAACTTCGGAAGTCTGTTGTCACGGCCTATGCAACGAAAATTAGTCACATTAGTCAACTGCCAACTGATGGAAGATGAGGGCAGGTCACGGGCACTTAGAGCAGCGCGTTCGCTGGGCGAACGCACAGTCACCGAGTTGATTCTCCAGCATCAAAATCCTCAGCAGTTGAGCTCGAATCTATGGGCAGCAGTGCGTTCGCGTGGTTGCCAATTCCTTGGTCCGGCCATGCAGGAAGAAGTACTTAAGCTAGTCCTATTAGCGTTGGAAGACGGATCTGCATTGTCGCGTAAGGTTTTGGTTATGTTTGTGGTGCAACGTTTGGAGCCACACTTTCCTCAGGCCTCCAAGACCAGCATTGGACATGTGGTACAGCTTTTATATCGTGCCAGTTGTTTTAAAGTGTCCAAGCGGGAGGCAGACTCATCACTTATGCAACTGAAGGAGGAATTTCGCACCTACGACGCCTTGCGCCGAGAACATGATGCACAAATTGTGCAAATAGCCACGGAAGCAGGTCTTCGAATAGCTCCCGACCAGTGGTCATCTTTGCTTTACGGAGACACAATCCATAAATCGCATATGCAAAGTATTATTGATAAACTTCAAACGCCACAGTCCTTTGCTCAATCCGTGCAAGAATTGGTAATAGCTCTACAGCGTACCGGTGACCCGGCGAACTTGTCTGGCTTGCGAACTCATCTTAAGCACTTGGCTAGCATTGACTCTAGTATGGAGAACACTGTGCCAACATGGCAAGAAGTGGCGAAAGCGCTGGACGCTGTAAAACAAGTAGTCATTGGACTTGTGGAATTCGTTCAACACCATGGAAACCGGAAATTACAAGAATCCTCTCAGACAAATCCCAACACCAAATATAAAATCAGCTTGTGTCGAGATCTGACACTACGTCGAATATGTCCGCGTGGAACCAGTTGCACATTCGCTCATTCTGACGAGGAATTAGAGCGGTATCGGGCAAAGAACCGAAAGAATAGTACAAAAACTCCAATCGCAAACGCAAAGAAGACTGCAGGCGATTACATGGACGCTCCGCCGGCCTCGTTGTCGTCATCGTGTCTTCCACCGGAAGAAGTGCCGTCGCCTTTAAGATTTGGTAGTGTAGCTAATAAACAGTCGCCCGTTGTAGCGTCCATGTCAACGCCTTATCATCCACAGTCGCAGGGTATGTCAACAACATCACACCAGCCTGCGCATCATAGTTACGTGGATTTAATCCCACCGTCGATGCATGGTCAGAGTCCGGTACCACAATCGCAACGGCATCGCTACGACAGCCATTATTCGGCACTAAACTATCCACCACAGACGTTACCAAGAAATTCATCGTCCGCCGTTGGCAGTGGCATGTCGTTGCCTTCTCCGAGATCACATCATGGCAAATATCCACAATCAGGAACTCAGCAGCCGCCAAGTAAGCAGCCCGTTTTCCACACAAAATCGTGCCCAACCGTAAGCAGTTATGGACCTACGGACCTATACGGCGGATCGGGAGGCTTTGGCAATCAGATGCCGTCGTCCATGCCACCAACGTCAATCAGACCTGCTCGTCATAGTCAAGTTGGGCCAACCGCGTCTTATGTCGGTGCCACCACAGAGTTTGGAAAACTCTCCGTCGAAGGGATACGACAGTCTAATTTATGGGATCATCAACGTCAGCAGCATCAACACCAACTTCAACAACCGCAGCACACGCATCACCATCAGCAACAGCTTTCAGGACATCATATGACCATTGGTCTTAATTCACAAAATACACCCGCTTTCCTTGGTGGGGGCAACAGCAGCAACAACAGCGACGCTCCTTCAAGTCCAATATTCGCAATGCATCCGGACAAAAAACATCTCGAGTTTCTGAAAGACCTAGATTTCAACAAAAACTCGGCCGCACTGCTTAACGGAAGCAACATATATAAAGGCGTGGCTTCACAGATGTCTCAGCTTGGAAACACCAATAATGGCAATTGCACAACTTCAAGCAACAACAAGCACAGAAATAACAGCATTTTGGCTAAAGATGAACTTCTCAACGCGTATTGGCAACAAGCCCCATCAACTCAAAGCCTTCAAGATGTTAGTGCAGAAGCCAGCTTACTGCGCGACACACGCGATAGCTTCGTTCGTTCTGATTCGATCCTGAACGAGGAGAACATACCTTTTGATGTCCCCACCTCAATTAGTAAATACGGTCCAATTTGCCCAATGTACAAGGGTTACAACCATGTCAATGACACTCCTAACGTCAATAACAACAACAGCAGCGGAGGTGGTAATGGATTGAATTCATACCAAGAAATTGGTAGTCGAATTAGTGCTGGACCGTCTCCAGCGCAGTCGTGGCTTTATAGCAGTGATAATACGTCCGTCGGCAACAAGCATCTAGATCAATCGAACTCAAACTCGCTCTTCAACAATGATGCCCTTGCGGTGAATGTGCATTTTGAAAGGTTTGGCGTAGGTAGTGGTTCAAGTGGTATCGTAAACAAACGCGAAACCAGCAACTATAGGCCAGTGACAACCAACTTTCCTAACCTCAGGGATTTGCAGAAACTCGCCGAATTGCAGTCGTTTAATAACAACAACGCACCACAGACGAATAGCGGCAATTCGACGCATATAATTGGACGGAATGCAGGAAATGCGTCCTCTAATTTTGACTTTACTTTTAGAGACAATGCTGATAACGATCTTTCTGTAAAGGTGAGTTTAATTTTAGTGTATTTTAATATGTTTTACTATTTTCAATTTAGTGTGTAGGGTATACACCCTACGTGTATACACGACTTTGAATGACGTCTGAAGATTCCTTATTTTTTAAACGAGTGTATTTAGAGCTTGCTGAAGTAGATACATTTTTATTTCTTGTGCACCAGCATGTGTATTGATTCTGATTTCTGTTTTGTAAATTAATATGATTTTACTTGTTAGGGGTCTATTAGTTTGGACACATATCTTGTAACATAGATAAATAGTTTATATAGATACAACGTAAAGTATATGAATCTCTTGTATATACTGTGTTCTTAACAATGTAGAACAAATGTAAACATTTTAAAAATCCGCCCACTTTTTAGAAAAACGTTATTTCTATTCAAACTATAAAAATATTTGAAAAAGTGTCTTAAAAAGATATTTAGACATTCTCTATAACTATATTTTGTAAATATGGAGTTTTTTGCCACGCCCACTTTTGTTTTTGGTACAATTTAAAAAAAAATCGAAAAGAATCTTAGATTAAAAATATTTTGAGAATAATCATACAGTGGATTATCAATTATCCGTCAGGCAGCGATGTATGGAAAATGTTTTTTTTTAATTCTGTATTGCGAAGCTTGAATAAGTACAAGGTATTAAGTCAAACAGAATCAAAGCAAAAAACTTGCCGAGTGTGACGGTTAGTCGGGAGACGGATAATCGAAGTTCCACTGTATATACAAACAGCTCATATAAGTTTACTTTTTCATAATAAAAATACTTCATAAAAATAAAGCCTATGAATTTTAAAATATGATTACTCAAAAATATAATAATTTTTAATTTTAGTATTTTTTTAATAATCAAGATTCCTTTTTCTAATTTAATGCTTGTCATTCCACCCAAATGGAGTAAATTTGTTCCAATGATGTGTTTTCACTTCTTCGTTTGTTCCAATCTGTCACTAATCTTTTGCATGGTCAACCCTAGCCCCCACTCTGGTGCTTTTAATGACCATTTTCCATGACTTCTATAACCAACTTTTCAAGTAAAATTTGTTCCGTCATGTTTTGTGTTCCAATGATGCTTTTCAATGGTAGCTATAAATGAACCATTAATGTACGGGCACATATTTCCCAACGTTCTATCTCCTTCCGCCAAGTTTTTACACAGCTGTTAAAACCCTTTCTACGGTCAAAGCACTAGGCACTCTGGCCTCGGCCGTCTACACGAGAAGGCCACATGCAGACAAACTGAAACTGACACTTTACTAATGCAGTGTTTAACTTATTTCTGGAGGGATATGTTGTCCTCTCTCATAAGGTCTCTCCTTTTCTAATTTGTAAGAAAATAACTAAGAAACCTTCTATTTAAATCACCTGTATGTATACCAAATATCAAAAAGTTGGATACATTTTTAACGAGTTTCAGAGAAGATTCAAAATTCAACCACACTAATTCCCGAAATAAAAGGAGCAGAAATTCTGGATCGTACTGAAGTACACAGTGCTGCAAACAAAACATATAGCACCCTCTTTTATATACATGCAGTTGCTCCATAATTTGATTGCTATATTCTTTCAAACTGCAAAGGCCATTTTTGTTTGTATGGTTCTGTTCAAGGATTTTGCTGTGTATTAAGGAAAAGGTACAGCATGCAGAAATGCAACGTATTTAGATTTTACACGCAGGTTTCAACACCTGTGTGTTCCATTTTTTCTGCATAGCACATCGCACACCCGTTGCAATATCGACGCAAAGTATTACATTCTTTATGAAACAACACAGTGCACTATAAAATGCAGGCAATAAATAGTATCGTATTGAGCGCTAATATTAATGTGCTAACAAGATTCAAAAATTTTTTTTTTCTTCTTGTAATTAACTTTTTTGAAGTGTAAGCCGGTTTTAATTTTATATTTTTGAAATCCTTTTTCTTGATTGTGCGTCCAATTTTTTAGGTTCTTGCAAGGATCCATTCTATTTCATAGTATGTCTTGCACTCAAGATGATCACTTCAATTTGTGAATCTTATGCTTTTGATGTCTGCGAGTTTTATCTGGTCATTTTGTGTGTCTTTTGTGATGTTGAAACCCATTTCGTCCGTTAGTAATTTAAGGTCATAAAAATCCTTAAAGGACATCTCAACTACATCGAAAGGAAGCCCCTTTTTAGCATTGCTGATAAGTTAATATATTGGTCTGGAGCGTATAGGATTTGGACTTTTTAGCTCTTTTTGTGTTCTTTTCTATTACGAAATGAACAGTGTCCCATTCGTTTTGATTATGGCCTCGATATTTGTGCGTTATGCTTTTTATGTCCAATTTTGAAACATCGAATAAGCACATTGCAAGAACAAATCTAAGAAAAGAATAGGAACTGTTATCAGCTAATATAAGCATAGCAACCTACTCCTTATTAACTTATCTTTTTGTTGACCACAGCAAGTGTCAGAAAAGAAAATATATTCGCTGTTTGGACGAGATTTTGAATCTTCCTCAAGAAACTTGAGAGGGCAAGTTCCAATCTCAATCGCTGCTCTGTGTTCTAATCCTTCATGCCATAAGAAACATTTTGTTTGAATCAAATAAGTAAATAGTTGAATATACAAAACTATTACTCACCGTAAAATTCTAGCAGTTAAGTTTTGATTAGTAAAAAAAATTCTGTTTTTATTTTTCAAAGTCCTTTGAGCTTCGTAATTTCAGTGCATTTTCGCAATGGTCAATCCGCCATCTATAAATTCACGACTAGTATTAGACCTCAAGTACTTTCTGCTCTAGGGATAGAGTTAATATGTTCACGAATGGAATTGACAACTCCTGGCTGTAATTTCGTATGTTTCCCGTGTTTTCTGGCACCTATAAACTTTGCTTGGATGACCGTTCGGAGGGCACGCTCTTTTATTCTTAATGTATTCATAAGAAAAGTTGTGCATACTCTTATACTTTTTCCGTCATTCAGAAATGAAAATGAGCAGTTTAGTTTCCTTGACTCTTTCGGTATAAGGCCTTGTTTAATTCGCCGAAAAGCGAGTTTTAAAGCAGCAATACAAGAACCCAAAATCTCATGTCACCTTTGCAGTGATCCTAATGACCGATTTGTTTCAAAGAGTTGTGTTCTCTGATCTTCTGTTAACTTCGAACAACAAGAGAGGTTACTTTTGTAAACTTGCCCATGACTCTTTCTCCCACCGTCTTTCCAGAAACCGATACATATTCTTTTCGATTATTTTTCTTAAGTTTCCTCTGATTTGTTTGCCATAGCTCAGACCTACGAATCCTTTTTTTTTGTGGCGATAGGTCGATTTTTGAGTGCTTACTGTTCCCTATTTCTTATCTTGGCGATGGAATAATTTATGACTGCTCATTGTCAGACAAAGATGATAACATCAACGATGAGCTTTCGTCGTCTCCTGAAAAATCTTCATCTGTTGAGCGTTGGATTTCATAGTTCATACAATTTTTAACTCTTCTTACTTTTATATGAGTTACTTGACCACATTTATCGGAATATGAATGAAAATTAATAGATGACATAAGTGACACAAAAAATTCAGGTTGAAAAATTTACCCTCTCAAGACAGAAAAATATTTTGATCGTCTTATACAATCTTACTTGCAGCAGGCAAGTTTTCAGTCTTGTTTGATGATATAAACGTATCTGAGAGATAAGTCATAGGTTTGATTATTGGACGAGAAAAATAGGGTTCCATCTCACCAAATTGTAGTTCTGTTATCTATATAGTTAAGTGAAATGAAGTTTATATTTATTATTATAATAAGTATGAATTAGCTATTACAATTAAGCTTGCGTTCCATTAACTGAGAATATTTTGTCTATATTTGCTTTGAGAAGAACATGCGATGCTATCTTTTTCAATCGCTAATCCCAGCATTTTTTTCACGGTTCGCCATTCTAAATTCACTTTTCATTCTTACACTGCAAAACACTTACTTTTTAATCTGTAATGAAAATAGGCAATAACTAAAGGGTTTTTCAATAAGATCGCTACAAAGGTTTTTTTTTAAATAAAACAAAAACGGTTTTGGATATCAATGAAATGCTTTATGTTAAAGTAGTTCTGTATGGAACCCGATTTCTTTTGCATGGCCACCACGGGCACGCTTGCAGAAGTCCAGACGCTGAACCCAATTTTCGACGTTTTCAAGCATAAATCGGCCGATACTGCTGCAATTTCACGTTCGATATTCGTACGAAGTTCATCAATCGTCGCTGGCTTGTTGGCATAGACCATAGACTTGACGTAGCTCCACAGGAAATAGTCTAACGGCGTCAAATCGCACGACCGAGGCGGCCAAGCGACTGGACCATTTCGTGAGAGAACACGTTCTCCAAATTGGTTTCCAATAAATTGATTTTGGCATTCGCTGTGTGACTTATGGCGCCATCCTGTTGGAACCACATGTCCTCCAAGTCCATATCATCCAAATGGGGCCAAAAATATTCGGTTATCATTGAACGGTAGCGATTCCCATTCACAGTAACGTGCCGGTTTTGATCATCACGGAAGAAGTACGGCCCAATGACGCCGCCGGCCCATAAACCACACCAAACCGTAATTTTTTCGGTATGCAATTATGACTTATGGAGTACGTGTGGATTGCTGCCTGACCAATACCGCATATTTTGTTTATTGACGAAGCCATTCAGCCATGAGCCGTATCGCTGAAGATGATTTTTCGATGAACATCCGAATCATTTTCAAGTCGTTGCTCAGATTCTGGTGGTCAAGCGGCTTCAGTTCTTGCGTCAATTTAATCTTGTAAGGATGTAGGCCAAGATCTTTTCGCAAAATTCGCCACAACGACATCACAGAGATGCCCAACTGAAGCCTCAGCGGCAGCAATATTCTCGACACTACGGCCACTCCTTTGTCTCACTGGCACGGGAACATTTTGTACTGTGCCTGTGGATTCAAATTTTTCCACTAGACGCTCAATTGTTGATCTGCTAGGACGATTATGACGACCAGAAATTGGACGTAGCGCTCTTAACGTTGAGGCCACTGACTCCGAATTTCGATTGTAAAATTTAATAATTTCGGCTCGTTGTTGGATCGTATATCTTTCCATCATGAAATGGCAAACCTTACCGAAGAGAAATGTCAAAAGAGCGGAAAGAAATATGGCGTCGTTGCTGTCCCTGTCGCTCAACTTTTGTATCGTCCCTGTTGAAAAACCCGATATATTTATACGCATAAATATTAGGGTCTAAAATGACACAATGGCACTTCCTCAAAAAAAAAAAAGACACAAAGGGAAAAGTAAAAGGAAAGCAAATTTAAGGTTCAAAAACGGGACAATAGCTTTGAAGCAATTAAAAGTAAACACCTTGAAACAATAACCGCGCAAAGAAACTGGGCTATATCGACGTAAAGTGCATTTATGTCATTCTTTCCTTAAGATATACAAAACTGAACTGACCGATTGGAATTTACGACGTACGCAAGTGACTAATGTGACATTATTGCTTTGGAAAGAAAGCCTTGTCGATAAAGCTTTTGTGACAAACGAAAAAGTGTCCTCTCTTTGCAACTAGAAAAGATACAACGTCACGCCAAAGATGATGGCGTTATTAACTCTATTTCAGAAAATAATGCATTTACGCCATTATTTCGCCGTATATGCGACTTGTTAATATAGCTAACCATTTTTTTTTTGAAACGATAAATCATAGTGTAAATTTAAAGGATTTTTTGTTTCGCCAGACTGCATTGATTATTTTAACGGGATAACAAATTAGCTTCAAACAGACCAGTCTATTTTGCATCCGCAGAAAAGAATTAAATGATTTTTGAATAGTTAAATGATTTCATTTAACATTTTTTATACATTGGTAAGAACATGTCCTTACGTTAATATTTTCTTTTTAGTATTTTTAATATCTTTATAATCGTTATTGTTATTTTATACTTATCAAAGGGCACATTTGTCTTTTAGCATTCTACACTAAGCGACTCCCTTTGGAACAACAACATCCCTAGCAAACAGCAGCCGATTGGTTCACCTAGCTTCTGGAGCGATGCAACAACAACAGCATCATCCAAAGAGGTGACGCCAACTAAAAATCAAGTTCCTGAAGATGAAGTTGGAATCGACAACGGTATGCGCGAATTAGAAATTCGCCTTAAATCAGAGTTGGCAATCGAGGATTGAAGCATCAGGCAAAAGGTTGGTGATCGATATTGATGATATGTGAGCAGGCAAGAAAAAAAAAAACAACACATCAAATTGTTTACCCTTATTTAGTATATTTTTTAATTATCGTTTTGAGATTGGTTATACAATTTGTTTTTTTTTTTATAAATAATTGAAGCTTGTGCTTATAATACTTCTCTTTTACATATATTAGAATATTATTTTTATTTTTGTTGTACTTCTATTTAGACAAATTGATTTTATATACAAATTGATTAGGTATATATAAATCACTTAGACGCATAAATAAATAACACATATATATTATATTATATATGTCTAAATATATATAGCTATATATTATATATTTCTTAAAGAAATTTATATAGGTTTTATGAAACAAAAACGAGACAACAGATATATACATGCATATATATTTTTTAATCGTAAATTTACCACTTCCATTTATAGTTTATTTTCTTTTCCAAGTGTAATAATTAAATTAAAGCAAAAAAACGAAAAAAGAGTCATCGACAGGCACACTTTTGCAGATATATGCAGTTGCTTAGAGTTACAATGTGTGGCATAACAAAGTGACACCGTCAGTTCTATATGAACAAACTAAATTTTATTAGTTTTGTCTCATGTCCAAATGATTGACGCTGTTTTATATATATTTTAGAACTAGAATCCATGTTTTGAATTTGTTTTGTATAGTGAAAAAAAAAAATAAGCGCGACTTACATATTTAATATTTATTTACAATTATCTCTCTCTGAGAAGAGAACGAAACATAGATAAATAAATAAATTATAATATTTACTATTGTAAAGAGTAACCATTTATTATTGACTTTTGATAAACAGAAAAAAACAATTGACATTTAATATATTCGCAACTCTATTTTTTATAGACTTCCTCAGCAATTTTTTTTGTTTTATTGTCGTTTGTTTTTTATTAGAACAGTAGTGAAAAACAATGTGATGTTTTCTTATATATTTTTGTTTATTTTTTGTAATTTTGTAATATTCTCTTGTTTTCTTCCGTAAGCAGAACTAAAAAGGGTTAATGGTGTTCATTTTTATGAATAAAATAATTTATAAAATTTATTTAATTGAATGAAAACAAACCTCTTTTATTTTATTATTATTTTGTTTAGTAAAACAATGGTTGGTTTTAAAGTTGTGCGTGAATACTGAGAGTGGTATTTTTTTGGGTGGTTAACTGGAGCTATATTCGGTAGAGTAGTAGAGTAAACCATATTTAAAATTTTCAATGCAAAACGTAACTTCCATACTCATCCGGCGGCGGTTGATAAATTAGCGGATATTCAAACAAAACACGTGAAAAAGAAGGGATCCCACAAAATGCCCCGTTCCAAAGTCCCCCGAGACGCAAAATCCACTGTTTACAATTCAGACATTTGTTTGAAATCCCCTGTATCAAAATCCCCTGCAAAAAGAATCGTTCGTTCCCAAATTCCATAGAAAAGCCCCTCTTTTCAAAATTGACAATCCCCCGATTAAAAAAAAAACTTCCTTCTCAACATGACCCAGAGTCAACGACGACGACACAGTGACACACTATCAATTGGAAAATACAATTACATTAAAAAATGTAGAAAACTAGAAAACAATAACAATTTGGATGCAGAAAAATATTTGAATGGATACGGTATTATTTCTATGTACGCATATCCCACCGATAAATTATAGAATTGCTGTTAATGATAAAGATTGACAGTAATATAATTTTTAAATCTGAAATATTACGCATTCTTTTTTAGTAATTTTAATTTCTGGAGACAAAAATAAAAACACAAAAATATAAAAACTGGGGAATTATGGAAAAGGGGATATCATCATTTTTTATATTTTTCATTAACAACTATACATTTTATGAAAAATAAGTAGCGTATAATATTATCCACTATTAATAATAATGAGCATATATTACTTTTGCAAAACGCAAGTGCAAGTACACCGGCCACCAGGTCCAAGAGGTCTTCGAGCACGCAGCATTTGAATATATTTCGGATAAATATCATGTAACATAATGAGCTAAGGTTGGACCCTAACACCCAAGAGATAAATACTTTTTTTTAAACGTTTATTTATTCACATAATGTTTATTATTGAATAATTAATAGCCTAAAAAACTTAAAAGCTATATGTACATTATGGTTCGCAATACATTTTGTTTTATATTGTTTTTTTTTTATAACTATGTGAAGGTAAATTTTTATATTTTGTAATTCATTTTTTTTATTATAACGGGTGATTTTTTAATCGGATAAAACACTCAAATTTGCATGAAATATTTAAAATTTTGATTGTAATCGATAAATAGGCCTTTGCCATTTACGTTTTGAACACAATTTCATGTAAATGTTGTTCGCGGCTCCGTTTTAAATGGTCCATTCGGAAGGTCCGATTTTGCGTCACTTTTTCGAGCATTAGGCTATAAGGCTTCAATCGTGTTCGGCTTGTCCACATAGACTAACGAGTATACATAACCCCACAAAAAATAATAAGGAGGCGTTAAATCTTGAACTTGATGGCCAACTCACAGGGCCATTTAGATAGATAAGCTGCTCACCAAATTCATTCTTCAACATTTCCATGGTTTCACGAGCTGTGTGGCATGTGCCACCGTCTTGATGAAACCATATGTCAACCAAGTTCAACTCAGCCAACTGGAGCAAAAAAAGTCGCGTATTATGGCTCAATATCGTTCGCCGTTGACGATAACGTTTCGTCCACGGTCGTCTTTGAAAAATGGACCGATAAACCACAAAAAACTGTTGTTTTTTTCGGGATCACTCCAGTTGCGAAAGCTTTGCTTATTTAAGTATCCGTTGAGCCAGAAATGAGCCTGATCGATTATGACGAACGGTGCACATTTTTCATAGAGCACGAATTTTGATAATAAATTTCAATAATTTTCAATAGCTGCTCGTTTGTGAATCTTTCCAGGATTAAATGGCAGAGTATACTGAAAACTTTTCACTTTGACAGATGACGTTTGGACGGTATTACTAACCAGTGCTGCCAATCTGAAAAACTTAACTCTAAAAACAACACCCGTTATTTTCGTATTTATTATACATATTTCAAAACAGGAAAATGTGAATAAAAACCTGTTAGATGATAGTCGCATATTTTTTTAAATTATATAAGACTAGAACTTACAAAACTAACTTAACCTATCTAAATCTTTCAAAATTTATCTATCTAAAGCTATCTATGCTCTGTCATGTGATCTTTATTGCATGGGCGAACTTGTAAAAAGTAAGCACAACGCTTACTTCTCCCATTTATGGTTAGATCAATAATTACATGACATGGCCTAGTTTTACTTAAGCCTAAGTTTTGGCTTCAGTCCAGTTTAGCCACCAGTATTTGTCTCTATTCAACGTTTTAGTGTTACTTTTATCGCATTCAGGTATGCTAGTGCAGTATCTTCTTTGATCAGTATTTTCACAATTCTAGACATACCGGAAGCATCCTAAAGTCTTTTGTTTGAGACGTAGTGTCTAAAATCGGAGTGTGCATTTCTATACATTTGCATGCAGGCTTTGAAACATTTGCACTCGAACACTCGGAGCTTTTCCATATTCGATGGCTTAATGCTCCAACACACAGGACTCGCATAAGTCAGAATTGGAAGAACGAACGCTAGGTAGCAAATGATCTTCACATTTGAGCTAAATTAATCCCGCTCTTGGCTTCTCTAGTTGAATATTTAGGTGCTCATTATAATACAACAATTTTTCCAAATGAACACCTAAATATTTCACAACGGTCTTGACTCGATCTGAAAACCATTTGAACTCGTTATTTTTAGATTTCTCCAGTTGCACCCAAATCTGAATTAAAACGTCTTATTGTGGTGCGGAACAGTATGGTTTCACATTTCGTATTGCTTACATTAAGTTTCCACTCGGAGCAGAAACCTTGAAACCTATCAAAATTGCTTTGAAGTTGAGTTTGGATGTTTTCAATTTTTGAGCCGCTTTCATACATTATAGCATCGTCGGCCAGTGAATTATAGAGTTCTTTAAGTATATCAGAAATGAATACTTATATTAAAAAGCTGTGGAGCAGTTACTGTTTCTTGTAGAAGACCATTAGTATACTTAAAAACTTCAGGTGCCGTGTATCATGGAAAAAGTTTATAAATTAAACCGTCGATCCAAACCGTGTCAAAAGCTTTTTCGATATCTACCAGGCAGGCAGCTGTATATATTTTGGCGTTAAGATTCCAGTTAATATCCGAAATCAGTTTCGTAATTGCATGCACTGCCGAATGATTTTTTTTAACTCAATTTGATTTCGCGGTATAATTAATAATCAATGATCATCAATATATGTATGTGTTATTTATCACAGCATACTGATCCTGCTGACGTTATTGCCAGTTAAAACTGAGCAAAAAATGTTTAATTGGAAAACGTTTGAAGTAAAAAAATTACGATGACGCGTTTGAGCAAATATGGGCACTAAACAGATTCATCACAGAAGGCTGATTTTGCAAAGCAGCAGAATAGTTTGTAGATGCTGTGTCGGGCTAAGTCTTTGATAAAATGGGGTTGCTGTTGAAGATGTTAATGCGTGATGGAATGGTACACCGGCCGTTAATGATGCTGTGTCAATGTGTCCCCATAATAAGGCTCGGTAGTTTAGTGCTAAAAACAGATTTTTCATTTTAATCTTATAAAATTCAAATGTAAATAAAATTCAGAGCGCAAAAATAAAATAAAATAAACCTCATAAAAATTTATGTGACGAAATCGAGGACGAAATGCATCATTTTACAAAAAAAGGAAACTAAAAGAAGATCAATATTAGTCAATCTGTATAATGTCCCATAGTTTCTCGATTGCATAAATAGGACGTTTCTTTACGCTTATATGGTTGCGATATGGGAGCATTGGCCTAATGGACAGTGAGTTGGTTCACTAAGCTTCCACCCCTTGCGAAATTCAAACAAACTTTCATGAGTAGCTTCTCAAATTTGCAATTCGAATAGGCCAAATGGAAGAACAATTCGTTCTGGCAAAAATATGAGTTTATACAGATTTTTTAAAAAAGATTCCATTTGTTTTGAAAGCTATTTTTAATTTTTCTGAAATAAAAAATTGATAGATATTTGTGAAAGATTTATCAGCAATATTAATATGGATCAAATGTTTCTTTTACGTGGATAGGTGAAAATTTCAACAACTTTGAGAACCATAAGCGCTTGCTAACAGTCGTGTGAAGTGAAATTCATTGTCACTAATACCAACAACATCGCTTTAATTTGTTTTTATTGCAATGGTCAGGTAGAAGGTGATTTGATCAATAACAGGGTGTAACCGCAGGAGATTAACGATGTGCTCGTCTTCCTCACACATCACATAACAAAATAATAGATTGGTCCGAGGAACCTTACGCAGCCTCGTATTCGTATAAAAAGAACGAATATTACATAGAGTGGCCCGAGGAACCGTATGCAAGCTACTTTTATATTTTATATCGTATACTATTTATCTCGTTAAGATCAAATCAACCTTCTTGTGACAGGATGTTGTAAAAATTTTTGCTCCACAAAAATTAACAATACTAACAACAACAATAAAATAATTTCTTATTAAAATTTGTGCAAAATATTGCTTAAAAAAAAGAAAATTGATTTGCTCTCTGCATAGTAAAAGTGCTAATCGTTTCATACCTCAAAATAAAAATAAAAATAAAAAAGCCATACAAAATTTCTCCACCTAAGAGGCAACAGAGAAAGTTGAGGTCTACCGACAAAATTTCCTGTCCCTCTCTCACCACACTAAATTATGAGACAAAATAGAGGCTCGCTTAGACACTATTTAACCGAATATATGGTATCCCAAGTAAAAATTGATATAAACAACACATCCGAGCGCATTAATGCTGTTGAAAATGTTCTTAACACTAAAATGAAATCACTAGAAGAAGACCTAATTGATGCTATTGTGTTATCTAGAAGTGACGTCAGACACCTAAGAATTTCTTCCATTTTGCTAAATGCGAACATTATCCAATATGTAAATAAGGTAAAGTACTTGGGATTTACTATAAACTCAACTTTGAGTTGTTGCGATGCTGTTTCCGAAACAATAAGAATTTGTCAACAACTTTAGACAGCAAAAGAACGAAATGGGTCTATAAGACTTTTTTTAATTCGGTTGTTTTCCGGTCTTATGCTAATAGCTAACAATATAATATGTATACACCGGTTTTGCAAAAAATCTTGATAATAACATTAATCTGCTTATAAAATCGCAAAAATCTGATCATTCAACGAACATTAAAAAAAACATAAGTGATATAAACAAATATAAATCAAAATCAACCACTTATTTTAATAAACATGTATAATTCAATAGCTTATGTTCTGTAATACTTGCAGGTCTTTGCGTGTCTTGCTAAACTTTATTTTAGCTACGTTTTGATCCTTATTGATATCCAGAGGGTATAATTCGATTTTTGAGGTTTTCCATATAATCGTCCACTGCAAAGTTTTTGTAATTATCAAGTTGTTTAACCAATTTCATAACGGGCTCATTGGTGCGATGGCTAGTGCGATGAACTGCCGCGCAGAAGATCTGGGTTCGATTCTAAGTCGTAGCAACACCTAAATGATTTTTCACTGGCCCTCCTCTCGTAATGATCTGACAAATCATCCGAGTAGTAGCAATTGTCATGAAAAGCTTATCTCAACTTAGCCGTTCGCATTCGGCATGAAACAGGAGGTCCCACCATCGTGCAAAGAAGTACACACGCACACATGAACGGTTGTGAGAAAAAAGCTAGGCCCTGGGTACTAACGAGCCTGTTGCGCCATCATTTTTTTTAACCAATTTCAATATGCTTTAAATTTTTTTCGCATATTCTGAGTGAACTCAATTCTGCTTCAAATGTATTTAGTAATCAATCGTTTATGAGAATTTATAAATTTTGGAATTTTATGAATTTTTGATAGATATTTGAAAAAAATTTAAGTATTTATTTAACATTTTTTATATGTTTTCAATTAATTTCTAAGTTAACAATCCTTATATCAAAATAATTCATCAGCGTTCTGAAAAAGTTGTAAAAAATTAATGACGCTTTAGATTAGCTTTGCAATATTTTTCAATCAAAATTAAAACTATGACATCCGAAACCTTTTATCTACATTAAGGAGATACCCTTTTTACTGTAGAGGTTTTTGTTTATTTTATAAATGGATTTGATAAAAGCGCCAAAGGAATTACTAAAGTAAATTATATGCAAGATTCGCCGACCATCAATAATTCCTAGTTACATCATATGAATGAAACTCACAGGTATTTTGGCTGTGATGCCTTCTGATATAAGGCATGTTCGTTACGGATCCATCATAGCTTTTATACCACTGTATCTGCTAAATTTTGTTGATTTACTGGAACAAAATTCTCAGCAGGACGGAACTTCTTCTATCAAACAATAATTTCTTTACTTCGCAGCATAGTTTTTTTGCGCAACAGGGTCGTTAGTACATATACATATACGGTCGAGCTTTCTCACAACCATTCATGTGTGCGTGTGTACAATGGCGGGACCTCCTGTTATATGCCGACTCCGAACGACTAAGTTGAGATAAGCTTTTCATGACAATTGCTACTGCTCGGATGATTTGTCAGATCATTACGAGAGGAGGGCCAGTGAAAATACTTCTCAAATGATTTGTCAGATCATCACGAAAAATCGTTAGGGTGTTCCTCCGACTGGAAATCAAACACAGATCTTCGTCGCGGCAGTACATCGCACTAACCATCGCGCCACTGAGCCCACCTTAATTCATGTGACCTCAAATTAATTCTATATTAATCCTAAAACTACAGTTATCTAACCCTGAAAAGATAATCTTTACTGAATTAGCATTTAATACAGCATCTAAAATAAATTCATTATAATAATTTTTGTATGACAATATTAAGAAATCAATATAATCTGCCCATTATACGATAATTAACTGCGTATATCTGCTAAAAATAGTAATTCTTAATTCATATTACTGTTTTTTACATTTTTCTAAATTAGGAGTTTTGCAATATTTTTTTGTTCTAGTATATAAACCTTTCAAATAAAATAGTTGAATTTTTATTTTGTCAAATACAAAGCGACAAGTGTTTTCCTAAATTGAATTGAATAGTAAATGTTTAAATAAATTATGCTTATTTATAATAATATTATTAAATATTTTATGTTACATTCTATTTAATTAAAACTGTAATTAGTGATAACCTTGAAAAAAAAACTCGAATTCATTAACAAATCATAACAACCAGACACTTTATGGTAAGAGATTATAATGAATGAATAGATGGTTATATTACTTGGACTGTTTAATCACAGCATGCTCCTCAATTTGCTTGCTTACATTTATTTTATGTTACTTTATACAAATGGTTTTTTCTACATTCTTGTGGTTAACGTACCATAGTTCTTGAGTTAAAAAAATAATAAAACATGTTTTTGTTTTGTGTGAAACACTTTGTAATATGATGTTTATTTTTTTTGTATACATGTATCTTACTGTTTTTTTTTATATATATTAATCGCCTATTAACTCTTTGAGCTATTATAAACTTCTACTACTAATACGAGGGGTATGAGTGGTGCAGTTTTATTTTAAACCCAATGGGTTCATAAGCTGAAGTAAAAAGCTAAAATCTAAATAATTTTTAAATATTTTAAAAAAATATTTAAAGATGATTATTAAAATATATACATAAAAATAAATTTCTATATATTTAAAAAAAATACTAAGAAATAATAAGAAATGAAAAAGATACAATATAAAATGTATTATATATATAAATATATATATATATATATATAAAAACAACTGAAAAAATATTTTAAATTTTATGAAATAAAGAAACTGAAATAGTTAACATATTGAAATAAACGATGTAATATATTATCTTATATTTGTATTATAAACAAATTTATATATGTAAATGTTAATTGATTAACATAAATAACTAAAAGATAAATTCATGTTGTATGACGTAAATACAAACAATGTAAAAAACTTAATTTTTTTATTTTATTTCTTTGTCATTTTATTATGTATTCTACGCAATAATTATGGTTTTATTTATTTTATTTACTATAAAACAAAACACGATTGTTTTTATTACTTCACTAAAAATTGCAGCTTTTTGGGTAGTACATATTTTAAACTAAATTTTAATTGTTCGATTCAAGAGGGTTTCCAATAGTCTAGCATGCAAATAGAATTTAATTTCATTTAAATTTCAGAAAAATGGGGAGGATTTGATTGAGGACGCTTACAAAGTCTCTCACCAGGTAAAGTGACTAATCCTGGTTGAGTTTTGAGAAGTCCAGATAGCATATCATTTCTCATATATTCGTAAGACTCCGTTAATTATTTCTTCCTAACTTGTTCATTGAGTCCTTGACTGTCCTCACAGGCACATTTTATGCTTCGTCATTAGTGTAGCATAGAGCCTACCTGAGAGACATAGGAGTGAATTCCTAAAAAAATTATAGAACTACATTTTTCAGAAGACAGCATACAGCCTTCACTCCATTATGAAGAAATTAAGAGGGTAAGAAACTGCATAGGAGAAGCAAAACGCAGCCAAAATAAGGCATTCTTGACAAGAATCCAATAATAAATTGCACTTAGCAATCAAATGATTATGAATACAGCAAAATACCTACTAAAACACAAACGTACAGTCGTACACCAACCTACCAATATTTGCAATAAACTGCCGTCAGGTAAGATGTCCTCAGTGACATACTTGCACTTACTAAATGCAAAATTTTTCTCCATACGTTTAGAATAGTGGTAAAATTGAATTTTCTCAAAGTTTACTCTGATAGGATCATCACTTCTATATACATTGCGTAAACTGTAAAGATTGCTCAAAGAATAAAGTCTATACGCTCGTTAATTTTTTCTCCTGTGTAGGTAAGCCCAGACTGGAGATGGTTGATACGAAGCTGAGCACATTATTAGATATAGAGAAAAGTAATCTGCGATTGCCTCTGGTCTCCCCCGATGGTCCGTATAGTTTTGTTCCAAGCGATGATTGAAATATTGCCGATAGTAGTCTACGTTAAGCCTCACGAATGTGTAGATACGTGATATCGAAATATTTTTCAGAGTGAAAAGCTGAGGCTTTCCGTCTTTATAACAAACGGACTAAAATTTTGATCAAGTTTGATAAATAGTAATAATGAAAAAAAATGTACGGGAACAGAACTAATGTTGATGTCAATGTGGATATGTTAGCGAATAGGCTGGTCTTAATTGTGTAATATAAACAAAATAAAAATAAATATATTCTTTCCTAGACTATACTTTTTCAAATTAATGTGTTTAAAAGTTTTGTTTCATCATGTGTTGAAATGATATCGCTTGCACACAGCAATTGTTGATTACTATTTGATGCATTTCCGTTTAATTTTTCACGGTTTTCTTTAGAACGCCGGTACTTTTTTTTAACTTCCTGATGGATGTCTGTCCTCTTTAATCACATTAAACCCAGATTATAAATGATTCCGTAGAAAGAAGTCTAGGACGTTCAGATTAGGTGATCTTGCAAATCAGTAAATAATGCAACGCACCGCTGATCCATGCTCCTAGGTTCACATACCCTCACAGTCCCTATTTGTCCAATTTTGAAATTAAATTTATTGATCATGGCAACATCAGTCGTGGATTTTCAAAACCATCAAAACTTTTATTTATTCATGTATCCACAGAGGTGACATTTTTGACGCAAAATCCTCCATTCGTGGTTGAGATTTAAAAAGATGTTCTACCCTCACTCAAGAAATTAATGGTCAAGAGTTAACATCCATCAACTCATGGATTATCTTCACTTTGTGAGGGGATATCTTTAAGTAGATTGATCTATCTCGAGTCTCGATACAGCCTCGGCGACATCTTGGATGTTCTTCGGTTTTTCAGTGCTTACTCGTTTCTATTCTAGTCGTGTGCCAAATTCGAATTATTTTTGCTTCATAAATTTGAAAACCAAACTGCCATGCGACATTTGGGCTCATTCTATATCTTTAGCGACTGCGAGTCTTAGATTTTTGAAAATCTTCATTTAGTCAACGAATTACTTTATTCGAAGATACTTACTACGTCTTCTTTGAGAGATCACTTGTTGGATATGTGGGAATATTTAACACCATATCTGGCAATGTGTATACATTTTTATAGATCATTAGTGGCGTAAAAGGAAGATTAAACAGAGCAATGACTAGAGCATGCATGTGTCGAAGGATGCCATAAAATATAAATAAGTAAAGTCTTGAATAAGTTCGCATGCCTGGTTGAGGATTACATGCAACAGGTGTATGCCACGGATAGACATAATGTGTATTGTATAGAAAAATGTTAATATCACTCCATGGTAACCATTACAATAAATGAGCTTTCAATTTCAAGTTGAGGATTGCATGCAACGGGTATGTGCCACGGATGGACATAATGTGTATTGCATAGAAAAATATTCATAGCACTCCATTACAACAAATGAACTTTGAGCTTGAGGTTGAAGCCATCTTATTAGAACATAGATGGTCGACTGCAGCTTCTAAGTGAATCGCTTCTACCTCGCGCTGGTTGCGAATAATCTTAGGCCCATATTACGAGTGTCGATCGTATTGATTGATTTTAGTTTTGATATTGTGAAAGACAATCGACAGACATCTTGATTAATGTGAATAAAAATACATTATTTTTCACAGAGATATTTCTGTTCATTTGTGGATATACCTCCAATTAACAACGGATTTAAAAATTACAAATTAAAATGTGAGTTAAGCTGTGGTTCGATCTGTACTAAAAATACGTTGTCTTTCGAGTTGATTTTTAATTTTCTGACATCTGACATAAACTTTTATGTGAAAGATTGTACCTACCTAGTAAAGTAAAAAGTAAAATCTTTATTGATTATTCTTATCTCTTTTACGTTATTCAAATCAAATAAACACTTAAAAACGCAAGTGCAGGAATATTTTTATTTTTATTTTTATATACCAATCTATTTTATTAAAACATACTGAACATACAAAAACACTCATCATAAAAACAGAAATTAAACTAAATATTAATAAACCCCATATTTCCCTACTTAATAAAAAAAATACAATTTAAATATAAACTAAATAAAGCATACATAAAATGCCACTTTCCAAATGCCTTCATGTTCTCTATGTTCTTATTTTTAAACTTAATAATTTAGATAATTATATATAAGAAAAAACACATAATAAAAGCAAAAAACTCAACAAAGCAAAACAGAGAAAAAAAGATAAGACACACTTGAACCACCTACAACTTTTTTCATAATATATTCATGTATATTAGCTATATACATATATTGTATACATTTACATTCATTCTATACAAATTGATATAGACCTTAACAACATGTGTTAAAATTTGCATTTCCCTCTAAAACAAAAAGCAAACAAATAATTTAATTATATTATATTACAGCCAACATAAGGGAATAAGCGCAAAACCACAAATAAATGTGTAGTAAATTTTAAAACAATTCTACGTGTAAAAGAAACAAAAAATTCAAAGTAATTTAAATGAAATACAAATTAGAATTGAACCAATATTAAAATGTTAAGGAAAACAAAATCCATATACATACATATATAAGTTAATAACGAAAGAAAATGGTATTGATGTTAGAATAAAACACTTTGTTGGAATGCTACGTCTATAAAAATGAGCAAATATATTTATAAAAAATAACTAAAACAAAACCAATTTATTACTTCTTGGTCTCTTTCGCTATCTATCTGTCCTTACAGATACCTTAAAAATAAAACAATTTAACAAACTGATTATCGAGTATTGTGTAATGCTTTATGTAAAGAATTTTGCTAGATACACATAATGCTTTATTAATGTGTTTTACGGATAAAATTAAATTCAATTTAAAAAGGTCTTAGACATTTTAAGCCCATACTGATTTTGGTTGGACTGTGTTTTGTTTTCATGCAATTTGTTTTAACAATAAAAAATCGAATTCGTTAATGATTTATTTAATATTTTATCTAATTCCTTTTAAAAGTTATGAGAATTATAAACTTAATTTACCAAAATGTGGCCATAACTGCTGTCGCAAAAAAAAATCAGTAGAGTTTTATTGCGTTTGTAAATCAGTAAGTATATAAAAGAAAATGAGATTGTTAGTAGTTCCTGCGGTTGAATGTTATTACTTTATTTCGAGTTTTTATTATGTTTGCTTTTACTCAAGGAATTTTTCACTATATTTCTTCCAGTTGCTGATATATTTAACTCAATTCCACAGTCAGTTAATGACGAAGTAATATTTTTTTTTTGTCAGTTGAGTTATTTCTACTTGTCATGAAAATTTATTGCAAGATCTGACAGTCAATTTTACGCTGTTTCTATTGCCATTTTTTATTATACCATTTTGGCCAAACTTTTAAGAAACTTGAAAAAGTATCATGACAACATTTTAAGAAAATTTCATTGTCTAGATTTCGTCTCAAGACGGTTTTGATTTGTCTGAAGTTACAAAGAAAGTTACGGCGCAGTGTTTTGTCATTATCCGAGAGGTGACATCCAGGAGTATAAAAAGTATTGTTCCTGAATATTGTTTAAGGAATGTTTAAAGCCAGGGGTACTATAAAAAAAAGTTTGTTTTACAATTACATACATTACATACACACATTTTTATACGCTATAGGGGTATCTCAAAGAATATGGATCGACTCAGAATCGCTAGCTGAGTCGAAATAGCCATGGATGTATATGTCTGTCTGTATGTACCTATGTCGCCGATTTTTGGGCTTTATATTTTGAACTAGAGTATGTAATCAAATTTGGTATTTAGACCCTCTTTTGTTACTTTTTATCGATTTTTTCTTTAAACTAAACAATTAATCTATGCAAATCTTAAACGCAAGAAAATGAAACACTCTCCAACATATAAAACAAACACAAATTTTCTAAACAAATAGGTAAAATACTTAAAAAACATATATAAATTGGTTATTTGAGTTCTTAACGTTATTATACGATTAATTAATTTAAACCTTTCAACTTGTGATGTGAAATTTAGAGTTAACATTAACAATTCCCAGTTCCATGGGAATGAAAATTAATAAACAAAACAAACAAACAAAAAGCTAAATATAATATTAACATTATTATAAAATAATTTTAAAAATATACATATGCATGTTAAACATATATATGTACTTAATTAGCTACACAAACATATTATTAAATAAAAAGATAAGTATATATACACATATATGTTTCACGTACTTTGTATAAATAATATAAATGTTATTTCGAGTAAAATAAAATACAGTAACATGATAAATATAGTATCATTCAAATTAGAAAAAAAATTCATGTGCATGAATATACAAACAATTTCAATTGAATTACAATTATATGTGTTATATAAATAAGAAGCAGCAAAAAAATGATATATGTACATTTCATATTTTGTATGTTTGTTAATCTTACTATTATTATTCTTTTTATGAAACACCAATAGTAATACATTGCTTATAAAAAATGTATAAGCAAAAAAAACAATGATAATAGATATAATACGAAACGGATCAGTTAACATTTTATGAAAGTTTTTTCAGCTGTCTATATTTAAATACAAGTTCATATAAACTCAAAATAATAAAAAAAAACATTTTAACAATTAACAATTTATTCTTCATTTAAATTATTTTTTTTATTCACCCCACATCTACCTACTTTTAAAATGCAGTAAACATTCCTGTCAATTATGTTATTTTTAAGTTCTATATTAAAGAATACCTAATTAAATTATATTTTAATAATTTTTTTTAATATTTTGTTAATTTATGACAAAGATATTGTTTTGTAGTAAATCCGATATCGATTTCATAATCTGCCTTAGGGTTTTAGATATCAATCGTGAAGTTCTGCCAAATTCGTAAATATTTTTTTACAGCTTATACTTGGTCCTGTACCGCTTAACAAACTACAGTCGTTTTCTTATCCAAACTAAGAAACGTGGCTGTGACATCTTGTTCAGGCCGACCAATGATGTAAAAATCGTTGGCGCATGCTAGTAGTTGCAAAGATTTATTTAAGATTTCGGTGAGGTCTTTGGCAAACCTGATAGAGCAGCCAATATTCTTTATTAATACCTTACTCAGACCGATGAGTTTCGGCAGGCTAGATCCACACTAATAAGGCCTGAGCAAGTTTTTGGCGAACCAGTCCGATGCTGACTTAAGATGCTGAGATTCCATTTTCAGGCATAATTTTACTACATCAATGTTACTTACCAAAACATTTTTACGGGTTTTATATAGCTCGACGGAAAGGCCGTCATTTCCTGTGTTAAGCTTAATTGTTTAGTAAGGATTTTGTTTTACGTGTGGCGAGGGGCATACCTAACATATCTACTTTAGGTCAAGCTCATTGGCCTTGCAATTCCTTAGTATTTCTTTGTGGCCCGGCACCCAAAAGATTAAGATGTTAATATACTTCTTCATTCCTTTTCAGCCAGGACAAGGCTTCTTTGATTGTCATGAATTCGTCCTGGAAAACGTTACAATGATCGGGAAGGTGAAAGGATATGCTTAGGTTAAGCATCTCGGAGAAAACACCTCCACCCACTCCAGATTTTGTTTAGACCAGTCCGGATCGGAAACAATAACTCGATTCGCATCTATACGGATGGGTTTTGAATTTCTGCTCAAAACTGAGTTGGGTAGTGATGTGGTCGTTGTATACTGTGATGTTAAGGTGATGCCAATGTTCAGAATCTTTGTGTGTTCACCCTAGGTGGGTGTCCATTGTGACGAGGTTCTCAGTCTCACAGCTGCACAAGCCTTATCTTTGAACTAGGATCGCACGGTATCATTCAAGTTCGAGAGAACTCTACAAAAACAATTTTCTTTAATTAACTTCCTTGAAAAATGCATATTCTTATGTTTTTTATTTAAACTTCAATGCTCCAAAGCAGGAAGACTGAGTATAACATTCATAGAAGAGTCAAGCATAAATAGAATTCGTTCAGAGTTTTTTTTTCTCGACTTTGTTACAATCAACAGGAATACTTTTATCGGACCAAATTTATAATTATGTTATGGGCTCATGATGATCATCATCAAATGCGCATAGGCCTAGTTTTATACTAAACCCTTTGAATTTATTTAAGTAACTGAAAGATAAATTAATAAACTAAATTAAGTAAGTGAGATATCTACCATATGCATCTGGTCTTAGAAGAATATGTTTATTAGTAATTGGCTACGTCTGTCTTTTACAGATATTGGGGCATTGACATAGTTGGCGTGGGCAAGTAAAATATTTGATGAGTCTGAGCTGCACAAACAATTGCAGAAAAGTACAGCCTTTTGTGTTTCACGAGACACTATGAATGTGTTCTGCTTTTAAGTTCATGGGCATGTGCTGGACATTCTTGAACACGTGTTCTGCACCTACTTTTGATTACGAACATGTTTTAAAAGTCAGTGTCTTTATAATTGTCAACTTTGTTGTTTGGATTGAATTTTGTTGCATTTTTTTTTTAAATAATTTGCATTGGATTGAATTTGCATTTTTAAAATTATATAAAACAGTTTTTTTATGATTGTAAGTTCATCCAATGTTGGTTTAAAAAAGAATGAACATGACAACGAAGTATGCAATTCAGTCTTTTGGATTACTCCTACACCACTTTATACCATTTAAAAACTAGATAAAAACTAACCAGCATGACTTGGATTCTACACTAGCTTAAGACCGTGCTTTCAAGTTTTTGCTATGCGACATTTAGATAATTTGACTTTCTAATTGAAAATTACCTATCGCCTAATATCACATTGTAATAAAATTACAATTATGCAAATTATCTTGCTGTTAAAAAAATATCAAGTAAAATGCCCCTTTAATTTGGATATTTGTATATTTAGTTTTAGATTGTATTCATTTAGCTCAATTAATAGTACCCGGTTTATTATTATTTTTTGTAATATGTCAGTATGTTACTCACTCTCCTAATCGCCCAAATTAATACACAATTACATATATATGCATTGTATATATATTTAAATAAAATAAAAGAGTTCCTTATAAACGTGTAGATAACACAAACAAAAAAATAAACAAATTCATATATGTATATTATTGCTTTTGCATTCATAAATTTACATTAAAATCTACATACAATTAAATAAAATAATATTAGAAACATAATCATAAAAACAAAATAAAACTCACACAAATACACAAGACAATCAATGGACCCCATTTTTTAGCGAAACAGACAAACAATTCACATAACAAACAACCGATTTGAAGACGACATCAAGATAATAAAAAAAAAAAAAACAAAAACAAACAAGACACCATTAACATTAGTGACGACGACTACTATTAGTTGAGCAAAACAATTTAGACTTTTTTTAGTTTATTTTAGAAGAACAACTAAAACAAATACATAAAAAAGACGAAAAAAAACACAAGATAAATGAACATTTAAGAAAATAATCCCACTGAATAGTATAAACAAATAAAATATTTATATACCTATTTATATTATATATACATATATATATATATGAATGTTTAGATGCATTGCAATACTAGATGTAAATTAAAAAGCAAACTTTAAATAACTAAAATAACATAAAATGTGACTATAGGACAAAATATTTTCTGTCGATCTATTAGATGAAGATCATTTTAATACTTCAATTATTTATTTTCTATTGTTGACGTTCTGTATTTTTAAAACAAATAAACAAAATCCAACTTATTTTTAGAACAATTGGTGTCTATTTGAATACTAAATAACATTTTAAAACAAAAAATCTCATTATATTATAAAAAGTTGTTTAAAATACAAAAAAAATTATATATACATATATATTTGTGGCTGCATTGATTTAATTTTGACGGTAAAAAAAAACAAAACCAAAATCCCTAGAATAACCCGCGAATCCCAAACTACAAAGTATTAATTCAAAAATGAAAAAAAGTATACATCAATGTATTAACCATTATTTATATCAACAAAAACGGCAACAAACTCAAAACTATATTCGCTAAACAAGAAATACAAATAAACAAAACTAAAAAACAAACAAATTATATATTCATATATATCTAATAAAAACATGTTGCACATGTACAATTTAATTTAAAACAAATTATTATACTGATTACATTAATCACGATATTGTATTTATTGGTGGAAGTAAGTATATTAATTAAATATACATTAAGCATGTAAATGCGTATTTATTTGTTTTTGTATTGTATTGATGTTTTTTTGTCTTTTTCGATTATTTGTTTCAATATTTAGTATTAAACATTTAAAATATTATATTAAACAAAGCAAATTAAATAAAAATATATTTTTCTCGTTTTTGAACGAATGGTGGTACATTTCTTTTCTTTTTTTAGTTTTTAAAATGTTTGATACAGGCAATAGGGAATATTTGTTCTGAAATAGGCAATTTATTGATAAATACGTTGAAGTTGAAGCAGTAAATAAAGGCACCCCTTTAAGTTTCGCGCTAAAGTACAAAGTGACAAACAATTTAAAGTTGACATAGGAGGAAGTTACCTAAGGTCCGAGCTAAACAGAGAGAGACATTGTGGTTGAGGCTCGTGTTCACTGCGAACTCAAAAGCGATGCGGTACAGTCCACTGGTGGCCATTTTGGTCCAAGCAATACTATGATAGCATTCTTTAATTGGTTGTGTTCCGGATTTAAGATTTCCCAAGTAAACTTTGCCGATTCACTGTTCTCATTGGTCAATCAACCATGTCACGTGACTAAAAAAGTTCGATTGACCAATGAGAATCGTGCATCGGCAAAGTTAACTTCGTAAAACTAATACCCGGAACACGGCCATTGTCACATATCGTTATATGACTGACAATGTCTGAGACGTCGTATAGGCCATATCCTTTGTCAGTTAATCTACAAAACATAAGCATTTATCATACCTACTTATGTTTGAAATAAAAGAAGGACGTCATCCTTTGGCAATTTTTTTTTCACTAGACTCTGCGTAAAAAAGATGAGAAAAAATAAGCATAACTAAATTTGCCAAGTTTATTAAAAAAAACCTAAGTCTGCTGAATCTAAAAGTTCTATGAAGGGTATGGAAAATATTGTTATCTATAACATACATAATTCAGCAGTTTTGCATCATCTCAACTAGTTGGTTTGTTGTCGTCTTTGTAGTTCACACAATTTGGTGGTAACTTATGACAAGGTTTTTACCGGTATACAATGTTTTCCTTTTAAGGGTTGGTGATAATCTTCCTCATACACTATGACTCAAAACACCACCCTTCCATATAAATTATTAGTTACTGCAATTAAATCTTATCAAACAATATTTCTATTCCGAAATTAAAACGTTGGTAGGTTACTTTTCATTGAAAGGTCCTAAATGTTATACAATTTAGGCGGAGTTTTTCCTTATCTCGCCAATTTCAAATGTTTTATTTTTTGTAGGACTGCATTGCTGTCTTGTCTCTGAATGTTTCTATGCTTTCGCACAAAACGTCTGGTTTCAGCATCGATTGTAGATATTTCGTATTTCTAGTTTTTACGTGTAAATTAGAAATGAAGCAAATGTCTATACATATTTACCCATTGAGTTTTTTTTCAAACGTCCATTTTCATTCCAAGTACATTTTTTTAAATGCGTTTTCTGTTAAATACTTTCGTGCTTAATCAACCTATCGAGAATACTTTTATTTTCGGGTTATTTTCCTTCCATTATTCGATTGATTTCTTCACATTACTTTTCGGTACCATTTCTGTTGAGAACAGACATCAAAGAGGTGATTTTTGACGCATTTTAAACATTGCGCGTCGCGCACACATTTCCATATATCATTTGAAGCAACGCCCACTTTTTGGAGGCGTTTTCATACAAAAACCATTTCTATACACTACCTCATAGCATAACCGGTGTTTTTTGTCGAACCATAAATGATTTTGATAAACAGTCTGAACAATATAATATGACAATGACATTTTCTATATTTCATCGTCATTAATCCGATATTTAGGGGATATTTGTTTTAAGGATGGGATGGGATAGGGTATAAAAAGATCCACACAGTGGGTTGTAGCCTTCTTATATGTTGTATTTTTAAATTTGTACCCATGGGCTGGATTTTAGGCATCGTCATCGGCAATTACTTTCCACGCATTATTCCTCGAATACGCAAACTTAAATTTCGAAGAGCTTCTTTGGGAGCAAAGCTTCTTATTACATTCCGTTATACCTTTTACGCTTATTGGAGGGTGTGTGCGAAATTGTGGTCTAGGTTATTTTTCTTATGATTCTTTATAGTTTACTCTTTTATACTCGACTTCGGCTTTATCTAAGCTTAGTACCTACAAGCTGAAATAAATTAACCTAATTTAATTTATTTAATAATCTAGTGGTAGATTTTTTTTTATTTCAATGGATTTTATTTGCACAAAAGAGATTTTTCACAGATTTTTTTTTTGGTACACCGTATTTGCCTGATTTTTTTGGCTCAATGTGTCAGATACCTTGACTTGGATTGCTCTATCAGTCAGATGGCTTTCGAGCCAGCTTGCCAGCAATCCTCTCAATCCCAATTTCTTGACACTTTCCACGTGTTTTTTTCAGGTGTTAAGGTATCAAAGGCTTTGCTGAAGTCTATTAAAAGATGAGGTGGACATAAGGGAGTTTCGCAGAGTAAATTTGCTGCAATGAATATCAAAAGAGTTATGTCCATTAGCCATTGCCTCGTTATTGCCATAGTTGATTCTTAATGCGATGTAAATTAATTTAATATAATTGGAGTTTTTCTTGTAAAAAGTGTTTACATAATTTAATTTGAAGTATTAAAATAATTTAATTTTTATTACATTGCTATCGGTTTTCATTAAAAATTACATTAAAATATTAACCAGTTAAACATGCATTTATTGGAAAGTATTCATCTTTTCTACAAATATTCTTATTGCTTTAAAGTCCCATTTTCAAGATTCATAAATTTCTTCTTTAGCTCGTAACAGGAATCCCAAAACTTATTCAAACGTTGATCTTGGTTCGAACAGAACTCTTTAAAATCTTTTAACATCTTCAATTGGAACAGTTCGCCATCTGGAGAGCAGTTTATAATCAGGGATTTCCATTTCTTATTTGCTATCATATGATTCCAAGACCAAAGAAAGCCAACCTAAGTATTGAATGAATAGGGAGAGTGAGTATAGTTAATGCTTTAGATTTTTTTTTACCAAACTAACCTTTTTTGGGACATTAGTATGACTCGTGTGTCCATATACTAAGCGGGTTACATTTGCTTCTAATCGACTGGGGGATTCAACTTGATGGTTTCCTTTTGAACATCTTAAATATACAATACAGACAAAGTACAATACAATTCACACACATTTACTAAACTCTTTTTAGGAAAGCGTTACCTTATTAGTACGAACATATTTCCCGAGCAGTGGACGTATTGATATTCTTTTGGCAGCTAAAATAAAATTTGGGTTTCAAAATATGTTTCTGTTCTTTGGAAAAAATACTTACATCTTTGTTGAATGAAAATTTGTGCTCTACTACACAAGGCATAAATCCATAAATCGCTAGAATTGCTTCTTGGAATAAAAGCATTCGGTCGCCTCGAGAATCTTCAGGGAACTCTATTAAAATAAAATACACTCTCATTTTTATTTATTAAAAACAAACATAATTTAACACCTTCAAAAAGTGTTTCATCATTTCCTAAGAAGTCAGTATTTAGTGGAATAAAGATCGGTCCTCTAAGTGGATCAGATTTCTCGGTAAATGGTTCCGCCAGTGGATCAGCAGGCACGGGCATCAACTGAAAACCACATTGTTGGGCTTTTCGTTGCCAACCATAGATCTAAAAGAATATAATTCAGAGATTATGTGGATATTGATTAAATGATTTTTGTTTACCAAATCGTACACAATCGGCCCAGAGGCTGTAACCCATTCCACAACTATTTCGAACGCGTGTCTAGGTTGCATTACGCTGTGGTACTTGACGTGTCCCCATTCCATTCGATCACTTTTGCCATTCACATCGATTTCTAAATGCGAGTGTTTATAGATACTACCTAAAAGTTTACAAAAAAATTATTAAGTGTATAAAATTGCAATGATTGTGACACAATTACGTTTTTGGTCAACGTTGCACCATGTTTGTGGCGATGGAGTATTTCTCAAAAAGTTAGGAATCTTCTGATATGCATCATGAGCTGCCGATTCACTAGTTGTTAAAGGTTTGTATCCTTGTAATTCGACTTCCATCCATTCGTTTTCGAATGCACTTAAATCACTTAGAGGCGGAACGAAATCTGCCATAGATTAAATATTATAGTAAATTTGAAATAAACAAAATATAAATAAATTTGAAAATCACCCTTTTTGTCTTGTACACCAATGTAGTATAAGTAAAATCCAGGAATTATTGGTTTTTTCCAATCGCCAGAGGCATGACAAATCATTTTTTCCCTTTAAAAACACGAGAATATTAATGATACCTGTTTACCCCGCTCCAAAAAAGGTGAAAAGGTTGACATAATAACGAATTGCCACCAATAAAGTGGAAGTTCTTACAAATACATAATACGCGTACTCCAATTAATATCTTATTTCAGGTACGCCAATTTTTTCGAATAACAGATGACAGCTTCCACATTATTTCTCTTACAAAGAGAAAGGTCGTCGGCTTACACCGACAACCAGTTTTTTTTGGTTAGGACGTTTTTTTTAAACTTTGACTATATTTGAAGTTACGACATACATATAAACGAAATTATATTTATGAGATTTAAAGTTATTAAGGAGCAACAAGGTTTTCCGTAACAGTGCGTAGCGTAGCAAAGTAGAATTTGCCGTAAATGGAGTTACGAGGTTTTATTAAGCCGACGATGATTGATTCTAACATTTCGATGATAGCGGAATTAAAAAAAGTGTTTTTTTTAAGTTCCGTTCGTCTGCCCGTAATGTTTTCTTCAGCTTAAACGGCTTTACCGATCTCTTCGAACTTTGTACCCAAGTTTGTTTTGGTCAAAATTCTAAGTCATTCTTTTTACTTTTAGCCAAGTTATTAACGGAACCTACCATATCAATTTTATCGAACATGGCTCTGAAGATTTTATGAGTATTTTTCGAGGAAATATTTATATCTAGTGGATTTTCAGATTTAGGCCATATAAGGAAAACACGTCAATTTCTCGCAAACTTTGTTCAAATTAAATGAAATTTAATATATATTACAACTATTACTGTTTGCAACAATTCTACATAATTAGTTTTGGCTAAATATTGCTTAAGGGAATTTTTATTTTTGGTCAATGACAGAAAGTCATTATAATTCACATGGACATTAATTTCGCTTAAATTTTGTAACTAAAGTTCTTATAAGTTCTAGGTTTGAGGCCCTGTATGCGCCTTCAATGCCAGATATATATTTTTACATAACAGGATGCAGCTGCATATAAATATAAAGGCCAATAACCAACGAGACAACAGCACAATTCCAAAACTCCTTTTGTTACCGAATAACAGAAGAACTGAACGGTCTACCAGAAGACATATTCCCGGCAATATACAATCGTTAATAATTTGAGAGCAAACTAATCTTAAGTAATACAATCGAATCGAACAATTATCACTGTGCCTTCAAGTTACCCAAAAACATTTATTTACAGTTGTGATATATACATAGAGATTACTCACTTTTGCATTGCTTCCAATATCTCCAGCGGATTCTTAGATCCATCTAATCGTGCCTTCAACCACATGAGAGCATCGAAACACACGAACGTACACGAAGGAAGACCCTGTGTTGGGGCAAAATATCCCACCCCAGTGACTGGATGTTTCATAGCTTCAAAGATTTCCGCAAGTGTTGCATTTGGGCGCAATTTTACCTCACCCAAGAGCCTGAAAAGAATTAGTACGTCGACATAATACATCACGTTACATTTTTAGTTGTTTGTGATATTTACGCATCATCCCGATCTTCGATAGAATTAATTTCCGAGTTAAGAGCGATTATCGCGGCATCTGCAGCTGGAGAAATCCGCCCTCGCTCAAGAGGTTTTGTCCCAGGTCTAGAAAGGAAGCTGTAATGAAGTTTTTTCCAAAACAGTTTTGCATTCGATTAGTTAGTGATTCATTCAGGTGCGCAGGTGCATTACATTAATTTTTTATTTGTATGTTTAAAAAAATAATAATGTAATAAATCAAAAAACTAACCTTGCTGAATTAATAAATTGCTTTTCAATTATTCTATTCGTTGCATGCTGAAAGCCAAAACCAAAAACAGAACAAATGTAATGCAAGTATGTAAAAGTGCATTCTAACAACTGAAAGTGTGATAATTATTTTTATTTTGTATTAAATAAAGAAATGAATAACAAAAGTAGTCGAAGTTGTTCAAAAAAGAAAAAATATAAGTTAAATAGAAAATAAAAAAGTGTTAGATGAAGTAAAGTTAAGAAATGAAGATACAATTGATGACGGCGGTTTCTGCTGTTTCGAACAAAATGGAAGCGCGCCAGTGAGTTGCTAGTTCTAAATGCTACTTTATATTTAAAATACAAATTAAGGATGTAGACAGTGTGAGGCTGGCGTATCAGTTAATCTATTGAAATAAAATAAAAGATATATTACCATTTTCAGTGTACAATGAACATTACAGAGTACACTTGTATAGGGTATGTTATATAAGTGGTAAATTTATATAACTTCATTTTTAATAAAGGCTTACCATTATGTCTGTTGCAAGTTCTAATAGAAACCGCCACATTCGTTGGTTAGGTTTTACAAATTGAAAATATTTTTTCTGACAATAGGTCTGCTTTATAGACTCTGTAAAGCTTTTTGTATTCCACATAAAATAACAAATTTCTAATTAATTCTTTATCAAAAACTGAAAACTAGATTATTTAATGTCTTCTACTTTTTGAGGTAATCCAGAAAAAAAAAGTTAGGCCTTAATGAAATTTGGTGGATTAGATACTTGTCCTTTCTTACAGAACACGTTCGAAATCAGCCCACTGCCACGCTCACTTTTTAGAAATTAATGTTCTTTTTGGTCAAACTGTTTAGAATTTTGAAAAAATGTGTGAACAAGACGTTAAGGCAAGCTTAATATCTATATTTCATCCATATAAAATTTGATGCTACGTCCATTTTTTTAGGTGTTTTCTAAACAAACAAAACGGTTTTCAATAAAATATTATGGAAATTTGAAAAAAAAAACACGTTTGATGCAAAAACATTGATAAAACGAATATGCACATTTGTCTTTAGATCATTTTTATGCACGCTCACTTTTTAGGGGAATAAACAATTTTGATAAACTCTCTAAATAATATGTTGTGAAAATGCCATATTCTATATTTCATCCTCATAAAGCTTTAATTTTAAAGATGTGATGAGGTGGTACAGGGTATTAATCGATGCGCACATAGGTTTGTGCCTCTCGATTACTATTCTTCAAAATATTGCAAACGATAGCAGCTGAGAATGGGCCCGCGTATAACTCGAGATTTTAATCAAACCTAACATAAAGATGATGGAGAAGTGGCCCGGTCTATGATCGCAGCTGTGGCGTAGACAGCTGGAAGGATTCAATTTAAATTTGATGTGCTAGTTTCTTGGGTCAATGCCCAGAGGGATTTTTGGAATTGGTATTATGTACATGCACATCGGTTACATTATTTTTTTATTTTTTATCTGCGCCCAAATTTTTGGAATGAATTTTTTAAATATGTAGGTAGTGGGGAACGGTATTCAACGATTCGCATGATTTGTCCGAAGAAAAACTATATTCTCCAATTTTACATTAAAGATGAGTTACAATAAGTATGATTTGTATGTATGTAAACATATGTATAAACATAAACATAGAAGTCTACAATCCTATCCTATATTGAAAACTAATGCCCCCAAAAAGTTGGCATGGCTAGAAATTTTATGTAGATACACTGTTTTACACTGTTTGTTAAAATCTTTTTTTGTTCGACAAAAAACGGTATACAAATCGCTGGCGATTTTGAATCGATCCATATACTTGTAGGTGTAACAAACTTAATGTCAAAATTTACATACACCTATGGGACATGTGTATGAAAAGAATACCCTCTCTAATAACTATAAAGGCATGAGCATTATCAACATCGCCTACTAGATCTTGTCTACGGTAATATATAAATCACTGAAAATGTTTATCAAGCCCCTGTTCGGCCAGGAACGATCGCAACGCAACGTTCAAGGGAACGACCTGTTAGAACAGGCGCAGCCTTTTTTAAACGAACAATTCTTCGGTCATGTTTGTATGGAGACGCAGGTTCAATCACTTACGAGCCATTAAAAACACTCCTCATTTAATATTTATAATTGCTGGGAAATGTAGAGTCCTTGGTTATCAGGTGTCAGAGATGTAAAAAACGATATCGCGCTTGCAATTAGAAACCGACCGCAACCAACTTGTCGTTCGCAACTAGAAACCGTAAGCTTTAAGTAAAAGAATACCTAACGGTGCATTTAGACGGTATTTGACACCACAAGGTCTGAGTCGCTAATTCAAATGAATAAGGATTATGATTCCAAAGTAATCAACCAAGTCAGGCATCCTTTCGACGCGGTATTGCCGCAAAAGCTGCAGAGACAAAGAGGAGGCAGAAACAATAGGACACTTTCTTTGAATACGTCCTGCTCTCTTTCAAATTATGAATCCAACCTATGTCAAGCGAAGTAGAGAATCGTCAGTATGGCCGACCTAAACAGATTTGTTAAGCAATCAAATTGGTTTCAGATACTTTTTGTTGCCGATCAGAATGACGTCGTTCCTTGCTTCGTTCAGATCTTCCATAATCCAACATGCCCTTGCCGCGACTATTGGTTGCTTACTCAATACAGAGTAAGTAATTAACTCAGCGTAAAGCTTTGATCCTGGAGAGAATGGTTTTTGTTTTGTCCCTAGAACATCAACCCAGATGCTCCGGTAACACTTTAGTGGATATACAACGAAGACTGACCCGAAGACACGTAAGAATACCATAACGGCTATATTGTAAAAAAACTGTTTGCTTTGAGGTGAACAAACAAGTAAAGCTTTTGTGTTCCATGAGAAAATATGCTGTTAGAAAGTGTTCCGATTATAGTTTCTTGAACCTGATCAGGAACACACTCTTTTTAAATGTCAATATTCAGTTTTATTTTTTTTAGGATTTGCAAATTTTACAGTCAGAGAGTTAACAGGGCATATAAAAATGAAAACTAATGTAGTCAGTAGCAGCGAATGTAGTTCATTCGTACATAAGTAAGTATATAACCTCTATATAACATACCCCGTATCAAAAATGCATGTTCATATTTGAAAATAGCGTATAAAATTATTTGCATAATAACTTTGTTGGATGTTGAGCTTGTAAAGAAATTGTATCTTGCACAACCAACACCGATGAGATTTGTTAAAAGAAAAGAACAAACAAAAAAGCAAATCAACACCCACAAAAAACCATAAATAATACATATAAAATAAAAAGCTTTAAAGAAATAGATAATAAATAATAAACATAAACAATGCTAATAATAATAAATAATTGCACACAGTTACTGCAGAAATGATCAGTTTTAATAACAACCTGGGTCTCTTGTCTGGCAAACGATTGCTTCCAACACGCTCTCGAAACGGAGAATTTCCAATTCCCTATATTGGTATATACAATACAAATATATTCCATTAGTCATTAGTAGATTTAAATAATTTTCTTTAGATATTTCTAATGATTTAATTTCTTAACGAAACTTAATCAAACAAACAAGAAAAACGAACAACATAACACTCAAAATTAAATTGAAATTAAATTCGAGCATTCACTGTCTAATTTCGGCCAATTCATGAATTTAAACCAAGAACAAGTTAATGAAACAAATGACGTTGTAATAAAGTTCAGAACCTGATTAGGGGGAGGCCTCGTTATAATGCTCGTGCTATGGCGTCGTCTAGTTAGGTGACTTGGAGCTGTTGGACTATCCTGTAAATGATTAACGTTCAAACATAAAGCAAAAGCATTCGGTAGATTGCCTTTCAAAAATGCAAAATTATTAAAAAAAAGAAAACATTGTTATTTCCCTTTTAATATACACATAAAACAATTTATATAAAAAAAATAAACGTTGTTAAAAACTAAACAAAGAATATCACAAAACGAGGCAATTCATTTGACATGACATGTACATATTTATGGTTAAAAAATGATTATACATGTGATGAGATGAAAGCTACAAGAGAGTCTTGTTGAGTTATACAATAAGGGAAAGGGTTTTAAGAAATAAGACCATCGAAATATACTCTTATAGTTTAAAGTGAGCATATGGTTTTATTTCCTGCACCTCAAGTGTTTTGCAACATTTTGCGAAGAAGTCTTAGTTAAGATATGTATATGGCTGTAAAAATCAATCATAGGTTATAGAGGTTTCAAAAGTGTTATAAGTTAAAAAAAAAAGGTTTTTTTATTTGATTTCAGTTATTTTGTATCAAGCTACTTACCCTAGCCTTCCGGGCCTGAATGCGTTTTATCTTATTAAAATGCAATTCCATAAGACGAAGAAAGTCATCGATTTGTTGTTTTACTGTTTCTGCACTCGGCTCAATGTATATGTCACATTTTGAACACCCATGATCCAGAATCCTGTTCGTAGCATTGATATCTTTAGGTAGTAGGTACATGCGATAGCGCCAATATTTTAAACTCTATTAAAAAAAAGGAATCAAGCTTCTCTCGATGGTGTAGCTGAATCAAAATAGTTACCTCAAGCAAAGGATAATCAGTATCTCCACGAGTGCAAATGTAATGGTCCATATAATTCCAGTTGAAATTTTCTAGTTTTTCGGTTGTAAAGTTGACACCTGAAATTTCGTAGGTATCGTGTTGGGGAGCATGAAAACGATAGCGATAATCAACATTGATTGGAGGATATGGATGCCTAAAAATAAAAATACAAAAAAATAACATCCTTTTTAGTTTAAGTTAAACTACCCAAAATACCAAGATCATCGGAAAGGTATAAAGTGATGAGCTGTTGGAAACAGAGATGATTCGGATGCGCGGCAGACTTAAAGGCCAAAACCATCTAGCCACCGAAACTACAATACTTATTAAATAAAAGATATAAATAATCCGTTAGTAACGTCTATTTCTTACATTATTGTTGCCTTGTTTCTGTACTATTTTCGTCGCAAATGAAATGTCAAAACTGAACAGAAAATTTAAAAAGTTTCGGTTTCTGTTGCTGTGTGTTTAGCTCTTTAGGCAAGAGATTTTATCTTTCAAAGACAACAGCGAAAGCATTGTTACAATCCGTATCAAAACTGGGTATGCAGTTTTTCTGGAACTACTTTGTTTAAAGAACATATTAAGTTGAATCAAAATCGTTAGAGCCGTTTTCGAGAAAATGTACGTTATGTGTAATTTTCATATGAGAGGTACCATTAATAAAATGGCCAAGAAGATTTATCAAAAAATGGCATAGAATTGTGACAAAAAAAAAAAAAACAGAGAGAGAAAAAGCTAAAAAGCTAGCACACAATTATAATTATGCTTCGCAATATTAATTAACATTGACTTTGCAACTATTTTGAAAGGGTAAATCGAAGAAATTTGATTTAAGCGTCTTAAATTTCTTGCTAACCTTGGTTTTTCTATGACTAACTTCAAAGCCAGTCTTTGTATGTCAGCTGCGTAGATTTAGAATAGAATATATGTTTTCAGGCAACATTTCTGGTACCATGTCTGCCTGGGCAGTAAATCCTGGGAATAGCCAACGAACAAGGAAAACAACGTTAAGTTCGGATAAGCAGCTCATCTCCGGCTACAAATTTGAGTAAGTATTTGAATTGATATACCTCAACATCAACCATTTGAATGACAATTTGGTAGATATACGACGAAGATTGACCCTTTAAGACCGATGCTTCTTTGTATTAGCCTTTAGGCCATATAAACAAAATTCTTATTTTTCGCAAACTATACATAATTCACTTTAGCTCAAGTATCCCTAAATGGAATTTTCAGATTTCACCAATAACGGAAAATCATTATTAATCACATAGCCACGGATTCCTTTAAGTTCCGGAATAAACGCTCACATTTCGCATTATTTATACTTTTTAAAGTATCAATAATCAAAATTTATGTTATTGTGTATTTTGGCGAAATTACCGAAATCGTCAAATTCTCGCATGCTTGGCATTTGATCTAACTGTATGCGATGTAAAAACGCCTAAGTATTGTTCACCGCCGCAGCTCTTGCGAAAGCCTAGCAATCATACAAGAGTATAAAAGCTTATTAAGCTTGAGTTTAGATCTTGCTATCCTCACTTCACTAAGGTCAGCATCGAATGTGTCTCAACTACGATATTTCCTTGTTCATCTCAACAGAATTCTGTTCTCGCCTTGTATCTTTGGCTTTGACGTTTTGCACTTTGGTAAAACCTGGAGTGGCACCTCTCTATATCCTCGATCGCGCGCTTTTCTTGCTATTTTTTTTGTCTGTGTGTTCTTCCCTTCTTCTCTGCCTATAGAGCTCAACGGAAGCTCTCGTCTTCACCTGCAACTTAGCCTTGGCCTCGTTCTTGGCTGCGATCTAATGGCTTGTTGGCATCGTTTCCATTGTTCTTCGACATTCGATGCTGGTCGTATGGTGTTAATCAAGAGGTTAAGGGATACGAGTTGCGCGAAGGTCTTGGTGGTCTCTTGCGATTGTAGTCTTTCGACATTAAATTTTTTTCACAGTATTTCTGGATTGTTGTGGAGTGGTGGATATCCGCATTCTTATCTAGGCTGCAACAAGGTAGTGGTCCGGGTCGATGTTAGTTCCTCGGAATGTTCGGACATTAAAAATACTGATGCGTGCCTCTTGTCTGACGCAATGTGATCAATTTGGTTGACCGTTCGTTGATCTGGAGACCGCCATGTTCCTTTATGGATATCGAGCTGAGGAAACCGTGTGCTGGCTATAGTGGTATTTCGTTCCGAAGCGAAGTCAATAAGCCTTAGTCCATATACCAGGCGTGTTGTCGTGTAGGCTATGTTGTCCGACAATACTGCTAAAGATGTCTTCTCTTCCTACCTTTGCGGTCAAATCTTCCAGCTTGATTTTAACATCGTTCTTCGATGCTCGCTCATAGATTTGTTCAAGGAGCTCGTAGAAGCAATCCTCATATTTTTCCTCCGTTGGCCTTGATGCAGATTGTTACAATGCGTTCGCTAATGTCTTGGAAACATAAGACTTCTTGCCTAAGTCTGGCAATTATAACAAATCCGCATCCGAATAGTCGCTGTTTCTGCTCAATATAACACGGGCCGTAGTAGATGCCACAGTTTTTCATCGTCTTTTTGCCCGGCCCATCCCATCGTATTTCCTGGATAGCAGTAATGTCTGCTTTGTAGTAGTTTAGGGCTTCCGCTAGTTGTTCGCTTGCACCTCTCCTGTTTAATGTTCTCATTTTCCAGGTGCAGATACGAACGTCGTTGTCCTTTTTTCGTTTAACATGGCCATCAACCATAAAATCAGTCCTTTCTAAGGGTAGATGCCCGTTTCCACTGAAGACAGGAAAGTCTGATGGTGTGTTAGGCGACCGGCGCACGGCCGGCTGCTCATAAGTTTATGTGTGTGTTTGGATTTTAAGTTATCCGGTTGCACCGTTTTTTTTTTTAAAATAACGTTCACGCAGGTGTGGGTGCGAAACTTGTGCCGATTCCCTGGATCCCGTGTGTGCTGTGTTTGCGCGGTTCCTCTGCTGATGGCTACTTAACGGCTCACTAGGATCTATTTCTAGCATTTGCAGGTTGTGCGTTGTTAAGTTTTTTTTCTCTTTGAAAATAAAATTAATATTTAAAACATAACTCAGGTGCGTTTAATCCACTGAACTAGACTTTACAACATCGAACTTTGTGATCTTTAACAAAATATTGATGTAGCTCAATAACAAAAAAACACCATGTCGACTACATTAACCCAGTCATATTTAGTATACAGTATTGCTCCAGAAAAGAAAATAATTGAATGCCACCGCTCATGCTCCGCAAAAAACCAAATCTCCGGTTTAAGGATCAGGCTATCGCAGATGACTCAACGCTTGGACTGACCGACTGAATGAAACGTGCCAAGAATCGAAGAAGATGGAAAGCTACCTTGTCTAAGACAGATACCGTGAAGTGAATATTACTGTATTCTATTAATAAATTGTTTTGTAAAAAAAGCAATTTTTTGTTATTTTCACACCGTATTTTTATAATTTTGAAATGGATGGAATGCTACTATCTTAGTTGTTAATACTGAGTTAATCAGGGAACATTTCTACTATGTTCAATGCGAAACTAGAGAGTCTGCAATGTTTATGACACCAATACGTTTTTTCGATCACGTTTGGATCCTATCTAGAAGATTCAGTTGTTGTTTTAGGTGAACTCGACCAAGCGTTGAATTCAAATTCAAAGATGGAAAGCTACTTTGTCTAAGACAGTTACCGTGAAGTGAATATTACTGCATTCTATTAATAATTTGTTTTGTATAAAAAGCAATTTTTTGTTATTTTCACACCGTTTTTTTTATAATTTTGAAATGGATGGAATGCTACTATCTTAGTTGTTAATACTGAGTTAATCAGGGAACATTTCTACTATGTTCAATGCGAAACTAGAGAGTCTGCAATGTTTATGACACCAATACGTTTTTTCGATCACGTTTGGATCCTATCTAGAAGATTCAGTTGTTGTTCTTTTAGGTGAACTCGACCAAGCGTTGAATTCAAATTCAAAGATGGAAAGCTACTTTGTCTAAGACAGATACCGTGAAGTGAATATTACTGCATTCTATTAATAATTTGTTTTGTATAAAAAGCAATTTTTTGTTATTTTCACACCGTTTTTTTTATAATTTTGAAATGGATGGAATGCTACTATCTTAGTTGTTAATACTGAGTTAATCAGGGAACATTTCTACTATGTTCAATGCGAAACTAGAGAGTCTGCAATGTTTATGACACCAATACGTTTTTTCGATCACGTTTGGATCCTATCTAGAAGATTCAGTTGTTGTTTTAGGTGAACTCGACCAAGCGTTGAATTCAAATTCAAAGATGGAAAGCTACTTTGTCTAAGACAGTTACCGTGAAGTGAATATTACTGCATTCTATTAATAATTTGTTTTGTATAAAAAGCAATTTTTTGTTATTTTCACACCGTTTTTTTTATAATTTTGAAATGGATGGAATGCTACTATCTTAGTTGTTAATACTGAGTTAATCAGGGAACATTTCTACTATGTTCAATGCGAAACTAGAGAGTCTGCAATGTTTATGACACCAATACGTTTTTTCGATCACGTTTGGATCCTATCTAGAAGATTCAGTTGTTGTTTTAGGTGAACTCGACCAAGCGTTGAATTCAAATTCAAAGATGGAAAGCTACTTTGTCTGAAGTGAATATTACTGCATTCTATTAATAATTTGTTTTGTATAAAAAGCAATTTTTTGTTATTTTCACACCGTTTTTTTTATAATTTTGGAATGGATGGAATGCTACTATCTTAGTTGTTAATACTGAGTTAATCAGGGAACATTTCTACTATGTTCAATGCGAGACTAGAGAATCTGCAATGTTTATGACACCTATATGTTTTTTCGATCACGTTTGGATCCTATCTAGAAGACTCATTTGTTGTTTTAAGTGAACTCGACCAAGCGTTGAATTCAAATTAAAGCCGTGTAAACACTTTACATATTGTGGGCAGATCAGAAGCGATCTTTGATTATGTGCTAGCAAACACAGCGTGTCTACGAATGCCACTTTCTTCTAAGATGTTGCCAAGATGTTGGTTATATTAATAAATAAATTCAATTCTGTGGGATTTGTCCCATTTGATAATATTGTCAAGGTAGATATTCGATGAACTTTACATATTTTGCCGCTTATAGTCCACATCCGAAGATGAAGCGAAGCAGGGTAGGGGCGCTAGTTATTTTTAACTTTCTCTTACAAAGAGAAAGATATTGTTTTCGTGAAATTTTTCGACCTCGAGATTTTTATTGATTCTAACATTATGATGATCGCTGAACCCAAAAAAGTGTTGTTTTTTGGAATTCCGTCCGTCAAACAAAGGAGTATCACTATGAAGAAACCTGGCCAAAAGTAAAAAAATGGTCCAAATCAAAAACAATTGCTACACACTTATAGTTGAAAACCCATTACGTTGCATAATGACTATTTAAGTTGATTTTCTATTTTTGCTGTGGTGCACAATCATTTGAAAGTCGGGAGTTTTGCTAATCACATGTTCTTGCTGATAGCGACTAAATGTAAAGCTTAACGTTTTACTTGCGTTTTTTTGTTTTTACTGTGTGAACATTTATTTCATCGACATATATCTTTAAATAGAAGATGTGCAGAAGATGGTTTGGCCAAAAAATATGTTTTCGTAAAAATTTGGTGTGACAGTAGGCGGATTTTAAAAATGTTAACACTTGTTCTGCCGGGAGTACCAAAGAGCACGTGTACCAAATTTCATCATACTAGCTCAGATTTAAGGCCCAAAAACTGGTGATGTACAGGCAGACGGACAGACATTTGACTCAGCTAGCGATTCTGAGTCGATGCATATACTTTAAGTCATATCTAGCTAAATTATTTATTTATGTTACAAGCTATGCACCGAAACTTATATACCCCTATGAAAGGCATAACAATTAACATCGTATGTATTTCTATTCAATTTTTTATTTGCATATATTGTTGATAGAAAATCAATTTTCAGCATAGTAACTCTATAAATCATTCTGAATATGAGCCAAAAATAGATTTTAAAACGCAAGAGTTTTTTTTTAACCTACCATATATTTTTTCCCACATTTTTAGATAAAATACGGTTCGTCGATTCGTCGACTCTTCTGTCCGTAATGGTCTCTACAGCCTAAGCGACTTGACCGATTTTCTTCAAACTTCGTATCGAGCGTTTTTTTGGTCATCATTCTAGGTCATTTGTTTTGTTTGCTTTTAACTGGTACCTGCCATATAAAAATTATACATAATCTAAATTTTCTCGAAAACGTCTTTAACGATTTTGATTAAACTTCACACATACACTAAGCATATTAGTTCCAACAATACTACATACCTAGTTTATATAACGGATTTTTGTATTTAGGCCATATAAAGAAAATTGTCAATTTCTCGCAAACTGTTTGGCCAAATTAAATGAAATTTTAATTTATATACTACTATTACTGTTGTTATGAATTCCACATAATTGGTTTGGCCCAATTATCCCTAAATGGAGTTTTCAGTTTTGGCCAATAACCGAACATCATCATCGGAATAAACTTTTGTATAATCACATTTCGCCATTATTTAAATAATTTTTAGCATCATTAATCAAAATTAATATTATTGTGTATTTTGGCCAAATTGTTAAAATCGTCTAATTAACTCCCTATGAAAGAGAAAGTTGCGTACGATCAAGTCGTGCACCCACCACTCGTTTCAGTTGAAAAATCGGACCCAAGGATAGAATATTTTTCCAAATTGTAAACACGTTTTTAAATAATTAAAAAAAATGATTTTAATATGCATGGTGAGAAAAAAATAAATTCTTACCTTGGTTTATAACCAGTCACAGTTATCACAGAGTCTCTTAACGAGATCTTATGAAATATCCTTCCTATAGAAAGAAGATATTCTTTTGTGATTTCTGAAGGTGGTTTTGTTTTCAGAACGGATGATGTTTGATGCTGCTGTTTCTGCTTCAAACCACCACAGCACGGTGCCTGCGGCGGACTTGTGCTCTTTTCCTCGAGCACAATGATTTGAAATCCTTGTGCCAAACGTTGAGAAACTATTTCTTTGAAGACCTCTTCTGTAGTTAACGGTTTGCGGTAAATTGCCCGACTATTTGCATAATCCGAGTTAACGTCGTCCGGTAACAATGTGTAGTCCGAAATCACATAGTCATTATGAAGTGAACGATTGTCCGGAAAGTAATCGGTAGTAATTGGAAGACATGCTGGTATACTTAAAGATTTCCAGTCAACACCTAAAATTGTTTTTCACAAAAAAATTATATGCTTACTACTTTTATAAGTGCTTTATGATATCAATTACAAAAGCCATAGCCAATAATATTTAAGAATCAGAAATAACAAAAAAACATTATTTATAGACAATTATGATTATGAGTCATTGTACGCAGATTTGTATTTCAACTTTTTTTTAACTAGAAACAATGCATTTGTGTTTTAATGGGTGTAAAGAATCGAGAATGAACAGAAGTAAGTGCATGCACCCAGTAGTAGCTTAATCAAAATGCAATTTAATCATTGTTTGTGGATGCGGTCTAATTTATGTCGTGTACTCTGTGATATAGCAAGGCTTAATTTGAATGTGGTGCAACAGTGTTCAGCTTTCATGCGATAAGTGCTTCAAAAATACATACTAAACAACTAGAACTACCAAATAAACGTTTAATATACCTACTATACCTTAAAGTCAACAGTGCTACTTTTTAAAAATAATTAAAACATTAAATATAGCTATATGTGCCTACATAAACAAATATGCATAACTCATTTTTAATTATTAAACTTAGCATGACTTTCATTATGCTTAAAGTAAATTATGAGTCCAAATTTGTACAAGCCCTAAGCATAATATGTGCTACAACCAATGAGAGTAGTGAGCAAGATTTATTTTATAGTTAAGTCCGAATTAAAATGTCTTTTTTTCGTAATTTTGAATGCATAAACCAAGTGAGTAAATTTAAATGTTAAATATAAATGTAAATAAGGAGCACCCAGCTAAAAAAAAGTTGCAGAATTTTTCATGAATTAATTAATTTAATAATGTGTGGAGACAATTGCGGTTTCTCTTCCCATTCTATAATTTTCTTACGCACGACATTAATTTAATCTATTTTGCATTAAAAATGAGAAAAAAAGACAATATCATACCGGCTTTAGCAGGAAGCAGCGTATTTTTGTAATAATTTTAAATTTTAAAGAAAAATACCTTTCAAAATAAATTAATTACCTGCGTCGTTATTTAACTACAAACAAGTCAAATGAGATGACTAACATATTTATGTGTATCCACCAAAGATATATTTTAGAGGTAGGTATGTATTTTAAAAAAAGTTTATGATTTTAAAATATTTCTTTGATATAGATACAATATTTTACAAAAAAAAACGTAACCTTATCTAAAAGCAAATTTTTGTCAATGATTTTTGTATATCTTTTATTGATTGGCAAACCGGGACAATCTTTGGATTTCTACGAGATACGTTTGTCGTTATATTTGATACACAAAAAAGGATTTAGGTAAGACGCTTGTCATTTGATTTTTTCAATTCTTTTCTTGAGAGGATTGTGCTAGAGCTAAATAAAATGTCATTGCCGCGTTTGCGAGTATAGAGAATTAAATGAGTTTAACAGTAAACGGAAAAGCCGTTGACGACCGTCTGTCGTTATATTAGATACACGAAAAAGGATTAAGGTAAGGCGCTTGTCATTTGATTTTTTAATTTTTTTTCTTGAGAGGATTGTGCTAGATTGGGCTAGAGCTACATAAAATGTCATTGCCGCGTTAACGAGTATAGCGAATTCAATGAGTTTAGAGTTAAAATGAGTTTAGCAGTATACGGAAAAGCCGTTGACGACCTATGAAGAAAAGGATTTTAGCATGAGTTTTACAAGTTGTAAGACGACATAGCCAAAAAAGTCTTTGAATCCCACAAACAGGTAGACCCCAGCCAACTTGAAACGTGCAACTAGGCTGGACCGCTTCAACTGAAGAAGCATTTTGGTTGAGGGCCAGGTTCACCATGAGCTGAAATGGCATAACAAATGCGATACAAGCTAGACGTCTGCTTGTTTATTGCAACATGCATGTTTACTCCGGACTGTAGCGCCACTTAAGCTATGTGAAGATACACACAATGTACTTTAGTAGTAAAAATAAGCCTGCCCATATCATTAAAGACTAATGAACACCTGTACAAAATTTGCTACTAGAAGCACCTCCTGCAACTCTTCTGCTTCTATTTTAGTGGTTTCAGATAAAGCAAATTTCCCGGATCCAAAAGGAATGTATCAAGCATGGAAGTAAACGCTACAGCGATCAGGCTGCAAAGTGGATGCAAGACTTTTTGAGTTCGGTTCTGGTTTATGCAAGACAAAAGCAATTTTATTTTTGTAGGTAACGGGTGTTTTTTTTAGAGGTTGGTTTTCTAAAATAGAGATAAAACTGACATTTTGTGGTCAAATCGGAAAACTCTAATGTTATTTATGATCAGTTTGGTCAATTGATACTACTCTTATTATTTGTCAGATCATCACGAGAGGAGGGCAAGTGAAAATTTATTTTAGTTGTTGCTACGGCTGGGAATCACACCCAGAACTTCTGCACGGCGGTTCATCGCACTAACCATCGCGCCACTAAGCCCGCCTCCAATTGCGCACTTTAAATTGGTTCAGATCTGTTGCTACTTGTGTGAGACACTTAAGACGAGGGCTTCTTCTTCCCTCTACATGTCTTAGCCATGACCAAGTCTATGTCGGTGTACACCTTGTAAAGTTGTTGATTGAATCTTTGTCTTCAGCTCAAACGGGACTAAAGATTTTCGTATTTTTGCTCAAACGACCAAGGATTACTTAATCCGCTTTGCATCCATCCATTCTTCAGCGACGCCGCCATTCGCATATTTCGTACAAAATATTGATTTAACTTCGTAAACTATAAAGGGAGTAATTGAACAATTTAGGGAGTCTGGATTAATTGGTGGTGCTAAGCATTGGCCGGCAATAACAAACCGTTCAGAAAAATCAAAAGAGTTCGATTAATGAATGAATGAACATCATGATTTGGATGCTGAGTTTTAGAGAAAAATTATACTTAGCAATACAGCTCATTTTAACCTTGATGGCTTTATAAATCGTCAAAATTATCCCATTTGCGGTTCAAAGAACGCACATACGATTGCTGAAAAAAATGCACGTCGGGAGTGTCACTGATTGGAGCTGATTTAGAACTTGTCTGAATTTCATTGGACCATATTTCATTGAAAAAATTGCCCTGATCGAGCAGTGGCGGTTGCTGGTGCTCGATATCGCCATATGATATCCGATTTCTTCATCAAATAGATATTGGAGTGGACGTCATGTGATTTAATCAAGACGTTGACACACGCCATACCTCCCGTGAAGTAATTAACTTACTGCATATCGTATACTCTCTTATTTCGTGGATTAGGTTTTATGTCATTTGTTCTTTAAAAAGCAATTTACTTTTTTGTAAATTTTGTTCTTTCTGAGAGAATTCACCCTTACTTTCATGAAATTTGAGAATTTATTAATAAATTATTTTGTGAGATTACTTTTGATTTATTGATTCCGTTTATTCAAGGAAGCACGTTTCTGTGATAACAACTAAAGGAAATTGTCTAATGTGCCCTTACTCTACTGTGAACATTGTGGAGTGCAACAAAAAAAAACATTTATGGAATTACTTTTAGTACGTTTATTTATTCTTTCCATCTTTAAGTGAAATTTAAAACTTAGTTTTGTGCTGATACGTCCCTTACAGATATATGATTCAAAGTGGGCGACAAGCGGCGAAGTTTTCATTAATATAGTGTGTCTCTGAGAATGTGGCCTAACGCAATTGAGAGATAGACATAATAAATTATTGACAAATACTATTAGGTTAACGGTCTAAGGGGAAAATATAAAAAAATCTTTTTAACGATTTATTAAAGAACAGACATATTTTCAAAATCTTATCGAACATTAACGATTAAAAAAAAAAATAATCGTTGATGAACATTTAGCACACGATTTGTAAATATTTACGTCAAATAACTGCACTACACTTAAATAACTACTTAAAAATATTGTTTTTTTAAATGAATGACATTTTATTTTACTTTTTTTAATTTAAATAAACAAAATATTAAAGTTTCTATTGGTAGCACTATAAAAAAAGCTTATTAATTAAAAAAAAAATAATTATATGTGCAAATAGTCACCAAACCACTTAAATAATAAAAAATAAGATCATGAAATATTACAATTGAAAAAAGAAAATTCAAAATAAAATCAATAAAGGGTAACAGGTTTTATAGCTAATAATGAACTATCTAATGAGTGTGTTGCAAAGAATCAAACCTATGATTATTCTTCCTCTTCCTGTTGCATCCAATTTGGTTTCGTCGAGCACATGATCGTTCATAATGTATCCAGTATCGTTAACACATACAAATTAATTTTACGGAAATTTGGATTGATTTAATTTTTTTCGGTAACAATTACGGGATGAGAGCATACATACATTTAAATATGAAAATAAATAAAACATTCAAATGAATTATATCGTTTCGAAGGATTTGTTAATACTACATATTAGTTTAAAAAAAAAAGCAAATCAATATTCGAATTGAGGTGATGATTGTATTAGGACTCTTCTAAAACTACATTTATTTATGGTTAAAAACGGATACCATTAAGGATAACAATAACATATTCTAAAAGGGAAAACTGTCGGTTTTGTAATGAACTAATTTAATTTATAATGCCCAGATATAATGCTATAAAATGCTTTGTCAAATTCTCAAAATAAATGCATTATTAAGAAAAACGCTTTTTTTGTTGTTGTTGCTTATTTAGGACAATGATATTGTCTCGATAAAATATCAAATGGACAACCAATCAATGGGAAATTCTGATTACAAAACATGTCTACCTTCCCTACCGACGGGTATAAAATCTGGATTGACTATAAAAAATCCATTTTTTTTCTCACAACTATTAATGTGAGCGTGACCTGCTGTTTTATACCGAATTCACAGGGTTAAGTTTAGATAAGCTTTTCTTGACAATTGATACTGCTCGGATGATTTGTCGCCATCATGAAAGGGAGAGCCATTGAAAATTCATTAAGGTGTCGCTACGGCTTTGAATAAAACCCAAACCTTCTACGCAGCAATTCAACACACTAACCATCGCACCATTGAACCCTGATTGATCATAACACTTCCACTTAAATATTTCCTTACTGGCTTTCCACTTAAATCCTCCAATACTGGGTTCTTCTTGCTTTTATCCATTTATTATTATTTTTAAACGTGTATACTTCTGCCTTGGTTTTGTTTGTTATTTATTTTACCTCAAGTCGGGCCAATCCATCAATTTAGATCGTAATCTCGTCGAAAACTACAAGAGAAAACCTACTGCAATTTAAAACATTGTCAAAATTTGAGTTATTCCTAATATTAAAACAAAAACTACAGAAGTAAAAATAGTGGATTTCATTTAAGTATCAACTTTTCCACCAATTTCATTGGAAAGAATGAGTGGATTTCTTTTAATATTATCAATGGAAAATGCTTTTGATCTGACAACGTCAAAACGCAAGTCAAGCACATTATAACTGTTCTAGCAAAATGGAATTCATAAGACAGAAAAAAAAACCGGAGAATATAAGGACTTTTGTTTTGTTTAACCAATTTTTTTTGTAAATTTATCTCTTTTTTGTAGTTTAATAATTTGTTCAACAAAAGTACAAGAACAAACATATTTTTATCCTGTTGAAGTTCACTAACGAACAACGTTTTAAAATTATTCAGAGGTACCGAAATTCTGAGCTGTGTTCACAACTTTGACAGAGTTAACTTCAATTTTTGGGAGTAATAATCGTGAAAATTCATATGAAAGTGAGAAAACGCAGTTTTAAAAAACCAAAAATATTAAAGTGCTAGAAACTCTGCGCTTCGCAAAATTTAAGAAATAATCTGGAATTGAATGCATTTTTGGCCAGAATTCGATTGATTTAACATCAGTGACATGTAAAATAAGACAACTTTGGATTTCATGTGAGACACAAAGCAGTGGTCATATTACACTAGATGTGAAATTTCCTTAGGTTGGTGTCAATATAGTTCTTTACTTTATATTATGTATCTATTTGTGTAAGCAGATTGGGTCGTTTGTTACCCACTTCAAAGAATACGGCATTTCCTTATGAAGTTTGCAAAGATACGCGGTCTGGACGTTTTCAAATATTTAATGGAGATTATTTTATTTTTGTATATCTCGAATTACTCTAGGTCCCCCAAAAATCCGTCCTAATTTTAAATCATAATATTTTTATAATTCATGCAATCAATCCCCGATACCCCGATAAGCCCCTTTATATGCATTTGCATGTTCCAACTGCTTTTGAGGATCCATGTTAAAAAACCAAGGCTACCCAGTCATCAAAATGTTTAAATGTAAAGCTTGGTGAATAGTATTTATCGATCGACCGACTCCATCATGAAGCACTTCATTTTGCAGATCACAAAAACGCAATACAAAATTCTCATTTTGTTTCAAATTTTAAATTTAGGTTTCTTATGTTTTTTATTCGCGCTTTTTTCACCTGTAATTTTTTTTTGATTAAAATATTTAGCAAAAAATTGAATATTAAAAAATTATTTTAAAAGAAAATATATGAATGGTTAGAGCATTGCGTTTACCTGTTGTTAATGCAGGTGTCCATTCTTGTTCACCCGTTGCGCCCCAAAGGTACGTTAAACTTTTAGCAGGCGCTGAACTATTGGTTGCGGCTCCCGATGTGATTGGATGTGAGTTGCGTTTTCTAAACACTTAAAGTAGATGGAAAATAGAAAAAATATTATTTTGCTATGAATGTAACAATACGGTAGAAACAAACTGTCCTAAAAGAATAGCTTAATTTTCTACATAGGTAAGATTTTGCAGAAATATTTTCAAAGGTTACGGAGTATCCACCGAATAATTTTATTCATTTGAATTATTTTTTTATGCATTTTGGCTGCGATTGTATGAACAACATTCCACTCACATTATCACTACACTGCGCCTACCCAAAAGCACATTATGTTTCGCTGCCGTTTGAGAAAAGCAGAAGTGTACTAGTGTAAAAAAGCCTATAGAACGGGCTTCATGTCTAATCTACGCCCAAATTACTAGAGGCCCAGCGGCCACAACGAGGAGTGATCTTGATTTGAGAATTTAAAAAAAAATAAAACCAGAAATTGCATCCCTATCCGAATATCTTTACTTTATTAATGTTCTCTCCTTGTGAACCATTATAGGGAAACGAATTGGTAGCTACGGTACTAAGTAATATTGTAGTTACCCTTTTTTACGATACAGAACTCAAAAGTACACTTGGCTGGTCGCTGCCTTTATCCCGTCATCACCGCCGCGCAGGCTTAAATGGTGCCTAAAAGTTGTAGGTTCGATTTCATAATCAAATATTAAAAAGTTTAGTTTCTAAGTAGTATTCACCAATTTGCGATTTTTGAATCGAAGTGGGGGAAATTTGAATTCAAATTTCAACAATATTCTATTTCACAAATTCTGTTTTTACTAGTTATGATGAAAGTTTGAAGAGAGACAGAAAAAGTTCTTACAATGCGATCTTTTAAATTAGCTACGTTTTTATAATACCAAGCAAAAATCGTTTGCAAAAACCAATATGGGTATGGTATGTTTCGCCAAAAATGTTTGTCAAATTATCATTTGGCGGTGGTTTATTTCCTCGTTTTTCTTTTCCCAATTTTTTTAATTTAGCATTTTCTTGTTTCGGGTTCCTTATTTTGGAAATTCGAGTTTAGTCTTTTTTAAATAACATTACAAATAATCATTTCGCATTTTTTATTTCTCAATTTTTATTTAGATTTTTGATAGATTGGCTTTTTGAAGTTTAGCAAATTATTGTGTTGTTGTGCATTTTTTACTAGACATTTCTTCGTATCGCCTTATGACTTAACATTTTGTTCTTTTGCAAATTTTTGTTTTGCAATTTATTGATAATTTTTAAGGCATTTAAGGCATACAAAAAAGCTGATGATAGGGATTATAGGGAATGATCAAACCATGAAAACAACTAAAAGGCGAAATTACCTATCAGCGAAATAATAAATCGGCGTAGCGCTGTTTTGCGAAAAAAAAAACTTGGCCATATATCAAATAGCTTAATAAAAAAAATGAAAAATAAAAAATTGCAAAATGAATTTCGCGAAATGTTTAAAATGGTTTTTGAATAAAAGCGAAACATAAAGCCGTCGCATTTTGATTGCGAAATGACTAAAATACATAATGAAATACATAAAAACAAAACGTAAATTGCCAATAAGGGATTGCGAATTACAAATTATATTTAACGACTTCGGCGAAACAAAGAAATTTCAAATCAATTTTGCCAAACAATGGTGACCCATGCTCAGATACAAAAAAATACAAACTTTTGGCGCAACAGGCTCGTTAGTACCCAGGGTCGAGCTTTTTCACAACCAATCATGTGTACGTGAATACTTCTTGCACGTTGGTGGGACCTCCTGTTTTATGCCGACTCCGAACGGCGAATTTGAGATAAGCTTTTCTTGACAATTGATACTACTCGGATGATTTGTCAGATCATCACGAGAGGAGGGCCAGTGAAAAATCATTTAGGTGTTGCTACGGCTGGGAATCGAACCCAGACCTTCTGCGCGGCAGTTCATCGCACTAACCCATGCTCAGATACAGAAATATAAATGCGAAGTTGGGAGGCACACATTTCAAAGTAATATCATCAAGAGGCAACAAGGAGCCGTTATCTCACCTCTGTTGTGGATTCGCGTCATTAACGAGATACTCGATATACAGATGATGCGCTACTAGTTAAAGGGAAATTTCTACTCACTATATTTAGCTGCTCGAGCATGCATTGAAAACTCTTAACGAATGGATAAAATGATGTGGCATACACAACAACATAACTCGTTCTCTTTCCTATTCGACCTGCCGGTTATCGACGGGCTTATCCGTAAATTAACTGATGGAGCGAAATATTTGGGTGTTATACATTATACTAGACAGAAAACTCAACTGAAATCTAAATATGTGCGAACTCATAAAAACAGGGCCACAGTAGCTTTCTCTACATGTAACCGAATATTGGGAAAATAAACCAGGATTATTCTATGGGGACGCTATTATCGAAATGAGAACTACAACAAAAGGGGGACTGGACACCATCCTCAACCTACTACCACTGGACCTTTAAATGCAAGAATGTTTGGCTACACACTAAGAATCAGCCACGTCAACAAACGCTCAAATTCTAAACAGATATGTTGGAAGCGCAATGAAAAAACTTATAATTGTTTATGTCGGTTCTACCACAAACTCCTAACCAACCTTCGGCTGCGATTTTTCTCTCAGAGAGACGGAAAAAAATGAGGAAACGGGAGGCACAACTCTACTGTAGCGAGACGGGTGCCATAACAGATCCAAACAAAGGATTGGATAATGGAAATACGGTATCTCCCAAACAAAGAATTGGATAATGGAAATACGGTATCTCCCGGTCAAACAAAAGAAGAAGAAGCTTGCCTTGTTTTTAACTTTTGTCTCAACTTCAGATACGCGGCGGCCCTTAAAAGAAAAACCAACGCCCGAGCATGTGCAATACTTTGTTTCCTCAAACACCACCTCGAGAAGAAGGCATGTGCTAAAGGGTAACGCAGTTCGGCAATAGCTAGCCAGATCTGCCTATTTCAAGCATGCTTACCGCTGCTTATTGGTCGAACACCCTCACACTTTGCCCAGACTGGTCTCTGGGATGCCTGTGGCTGTGAGGTCATATGAGCGACTGTCGGTGGGATTGTTTGTTCATCCTTTGCTATCGGAAGGAGTTCTACATCGTTACAGATACCTGGGATCAATTGTATCTTCTTCTGGTTTCGATCGCATCAGAGAACTGCATGCGGTCATGTTTTTATATCTTGCGATAGACTCATAAAAAAAGGTGCATGTGTATACTGCCATCGCAAGCTATACGTTAGTTGTGTTGGAAAAGGAGTCAATAAGCGTATAGCTTTTTCGCATACTACATACTACACTTAATTCTTGGAAAATTCTACCAATAGCACAACAAGAGATTTTAATTTTTTTTAAGTATGAAACATAACACATTGTGCATTTTTGGGTCACATAAATGTTCAAACTGAATACTCGCTACATTGAAAATCTGGGAATAAATTTAAAATTAAGTCATCAAAGAGAATTAAAGATTTATTGTGTGTATTTTCCTGGTATCAAAATAACCACGGACAAAAGAATGGGTCTTAAAAATGATCTCCGTAAATTATTTACACTAAATGGGGATTTTATAATTGGCGGTGATTTTAATTGTAAACATAGAGATTGGGGTTGCATAAGAGCTAATGCATGGGGTAACATTATGTCTAGTTTGTCTATTACCTTACCTATTTCTGTTTTGTACCCATCTAGTCCGACATATTATTCCAGTTCTCGCAATTGTCCTTCTGTTCTTGACCTGTTCATAACAAATGTACCTAGTTTTTGTAACCAGCCAATTACCTTCAATGAATTGAGCTCAGATCATAACCCAGTTTTTTGCCAACTTTTTAAGTCAGGGCTTAGAAAAGTAGAATATGTACATGATTTAAAAAATTCTAATTGGAATCTTTTTCGGTCTGAAATAAATTCTAAGCTTCGAAACATTCCAAACAATTTAGAAAATATTACATGTAAAGAAGATGTCGATTCAATTGTAAACACTTTTTCAGAACAAATTTTAGGTGCTGTTGAGAAAAGTGTTCCAAAAGTTCACAAAAATGTTTTTGTTGCTAAGCTGCCTACACACGTGTTAGAACTTATAAAAAAAAGAAATGCTTATCGAAGATATTGGCAGAGATATCGTCAGTTTTTTTTTAAATATCAAGTTTCTCTTCTAAACCATCTCATATCAAAACTTATAAACGAGCACAGAAACAAAGATTGGAATAAGAAACTAAGTTCTCTCGATAAAAACTCGAAACCATTTTGGAACATAATGAAGGTAGTAAAAAACAAAAATAGGCAACTGCCATTTCTGAAGGATTCCACCAATATCTTTTGCTCAGACCAAGACAAAGCAAATGCACTTGCATCCAACTTCACCAAAAATCATGCTATTTCATCTAACTTAGGAGATGTGAATACAAATGTTTTAGTTAATAGTGCCGTTCAAAATTTGTTACTAAACAACAACAGTACGCCCTATTCAGATGTATATATAACTATCGACGATATAGAATTTATAATAAAGGATCTAAAAATTCGAAAAGCTGGAGGTATCGACCTTATACAAAATATATATATCAAGCAACTGCCAAAATCAGGAGTTAAATTTATAACATTCATTATGAATTCATGTATTAAAATGCATTACTTTCCTAATAAATGGAAAATTGCTAAGGTAATACCAATAATAAAAGCTGGTAAGCCTCCTGAGAAAGTTGAAAGTTATAGACCAATTAGTTTGCTAAGCAGCCTTAGCAAAATTTATGAAAAAATTCTAAAAGAGAAATTATTAAAGTTTATTTCGGACAACAATCTTTATCCTAAGGAGCAGTTTGGTTTTAGACGTTTTCACAGTACGTCGCATCAAGTGCTTAGGATATATAACCATATAAAAATGCATCGTTCGATGGGCAAATCCACTGGAATGATCTTACTAGATATCGAAAAGGCTTTTGATACCGTTTGGCATGACGGACTTATCTATAAAATGATTAATTTCAAATTTCCTATTTATATTTGTAAAATTGTCCACAGTTTCCTGTCTGGTCGTTGTTTTAAAGTGCACGTTAATAGTGGTGTCTCAAACTTAGTATTATTTGATTCCGGTGTCCCTCAAGGGTCAGTCCTTGGGCCTATTCTGTATAACCTTTATACGTCCGATTTTCCTGCTTTACCTAATTGTGAAGCAGCTATTTTTGCTGACGACACAGCAATTTTTTCATCAGATGTTTTTGCTCTTGACATTGAGAGTAACTTAATCAATGCGATGAAAATATTAGAAAACTATTTCAACAAATGGAAAATTAAATTAAATGAGGAAAAAATACAAGCCATCTTTTTCTCCCGAAAAAGAAAAGCTTGTTATCTTCCCAATAGACAATTGCAGATAAATGGCATGAACATAAATTGGGAAGCGTCTGTCAAATATTTAGGAATATATTTAGACACCAAATTAACTTTTAGCACTCATGTTGCCAACACGTTAAAGAAAATTGCCATTGCTATCAAAATACTATACCCTTTTATAAATCGGAAGTCAATGCTCTCGAATGAAAACAAAATAATTATCCATAAAGTGATCTTGCAGGCTATTCTTCTCTATGGTTGCCAAGTATGGGGAAATATTGCAATGTGCCATATTAAAAAATTACAAATATCCCAAAACAAATTATTGAAAATGATGCTCAATTTACCGTGGCATCACTCAACTTCGAATATTCATAATAGAGCGAATGTTGAATTGGTAGTTGACAGAATCCAGAAGTTAAATCTTCGTTTTTTGGACCGCTGTAATTTTTCTGATAACCCTCTTATACAAAACTTAATTATGAATTAATTTAGATAAATAGTCAAGAACCATTTAATAAACTCTCCCTCCTTGAGCAATTATGATTATTTATTTATTTACCTTATTATTTATTAAATTATACTTTATGTTATTAACTTATTTATTCGTTTGAATTGTTATTAATTTATTTACTTGTTTAATTGTTATTAATTTATTTATTCGTTCAATTGTTATTAATCTATTTATTCGTTTAACTGTTAAATTATTTATATGTTTAGTTATTTATCTACATATTTCCATATATCAATAAATATCACTACGTACCTTATTATTATTATTAAGTTATTTATTTATTTATTTATTTATTTATTTTTTATTTATTTATCTAGTCAATAGTGTCGCTATATTATTATTAATTATATTTATTATTATTTATATTATTATATATATTCAAATTGAAGGTTTTTTTCGTATTTTCCTTCAGTATTATTATATTTTCCTCGATGTTAATTGCTCAATTATGTTTAAAATCATGTTTCAGAAGAAAGATACATATTATCATATCTCTGTATTGTAAAATGTGTGGTAACTAACCTATTGTAAATTTATATACGAAATAAATATCTATCTATCTATCTAAATGTTCAAACTTATATTCAATGCGGTATTGCATGATATTTTCGAGAGTGGGTCATTTAATAACCGACTATACATGTGATGTATGGGAAAGAGCGGTGCATCGGTGCAGATCTCTAGTCCTTATGATATCGGAGAGTGTAACCAAATCGGAAAAGTATGCTTTTCGCTCACCCGAGTATGAAAATTATTATTTCTGCCATGGTATTTGCGAGGGTATATGCAAATTTCAAGTGGTGCTGGGTTCTATATACTGGCATGAAGTTACTTAAAATTTTAATTAAGAAGTCATACCCCGGCGATAATTCACTGAAAGATGAGAAATATACGGTAATCGCAGAATGCACTTGTGTAAAAGAGAAAACATATCATATATAAATCAAATTCACTTTCATCGCAGTTCGCAATAATCTTTTAAAGGTCAGCTCGCGAAGAAGAGCTCTCGTGTACAAATACGTTAAGGATCCTAAAATCCCTCTGAATCCGTTTAACCTCCAGAGGGTGCACAGACCGACAGACGGAGATTATCTTAATGTTGATTGGTTCAAGTACTTTTTTTCACGAAACCAAATATTCTCTTTGTTTTGATTAAAATGCGTTTTCAACAGGCAGATAAGGCATTTTAGTAATAATTCGAACTACCATGAAGACCCTATATAAGACCCTGATCATCCCATTACTACTAAGCGACATCCGCTTTTTTTTAATGAAGAAAGCTAAAGTGTTATGCCGAATGCGAACAGATAAATTGATAAAAGACAGTTGATATTACTTTAACAACTTAGCAGGTCATAGCGAGCAAAAACATTATGTTGTCTAGTACAGCAGTTCATCGGAACAACAAATGCGCCACGGAGCGGTGTAAGTTGCGTCATTATAAGATTTACATATGATATGGATGATGTTGATATTTATGAGAATACATATTGTCATTTTAAGAAAATACTGTAATTCACGAGAGGTTAAGAAATATGTAGCTTGAAGTAAATAACATTCCACTAACAGGAAAAACTATTTTTTTTGGAGATTTGCATAAGTTAAACCTAGTATGTTTATATGAACATAAGTACTTACTATCATGTGGAAGGTCATCCCCATTGGTGGAAGAAAATGATCTGCTCAAAGAAGAACAATTCGATGTGTGATCATATTCCATTGAATTAAATCCAGAGGTATATGTCTCACTGTTGTTATTATGGTTGTGATGACTGTTGTTGTTGTTGTTGATATTATGACTATTTGAAAACTGTTTCGTAGGAACTGCTTGATAATGATGCTGCTGGATAAGCACTCCAGTTGGTCCCTAAAATGAAAATTAGCATAAGCTCTCAGAAGCACATTTTATTTTGAATTCTCTAAAAAAAATATGTATACCTTTGGAAAGATGTGCGTCCAACGGCGTCGATTTGATGTTAATTTGATTGTTACATGTGACGGGTCGAATGGATTTATTAAGGCTCGCCCTGGTCTAACAATCGGTGCAATGGAAACAATAGAACGTCTAACATTTTTTTCAGAAGCTATTGATTCGGACAGATTTGGTGAGCCCGTCTAAAGTAGTAGTAGTACACTTAAAATATATAAAAAAAATCGGCAATTTTTTAACATTACCAACGTGGAAAGCACTCCAGATGTACCATGGTGAATATCTGGATCTGACATTTTTCTTCTCATGTTTGTCATCCGTGTCGGGGTAAAATGTTCCCAATCGCAACTATTGTTGGCATATGTCTCTAGACTTGGAACAGATGTTTTCTTAGCACGCACTATCCGTTGTAACGAACTACAAAGCATTTCAGGTTACCATTTATATACAAGTTTCTAATTTCTAATTTACCATGTTCCCTGTGCCGGGGGCAACTGAAATATTTGCGCATCGTAGGCGTCATAATCAAAGAGTGAATTATGAATATACTCAGATTGGTTGCAACTAAGGAATTTTCTTGCGTTTTCCTGAAAATAATCAATTTAAATCAGCAATTTTTGGAGAAACATTAGCCAAAAATACGGCTTAAGATTAATGACATAATAGTTGGCTGGCAAACAGTTTATACTCGAAGTTAGCTTACAGGCGATATGTTTAGGTTATGATATGTATTTATATTTTCCTAAAATAGGAATTTCGCTTTGTTTAACTAACTTTGTATATGTGGTCATTCCAACAAAGGTCGTTACTAACACACAACAAAGCATGGAAAGCCCTTCTATTTAGAAGCATTGATTTTCACTGTTAGATTTGCATCATTTCATTTATTCGTCAATCATTTTAATATTTATATTCTGTCGTTTAGAGTTAGAGTTGACATTAAAAGATGTACATTGACCTAAAAACGAATATTAGAAGCAAAGAGTTCTGTCATCAGCGAAGGAAAGTCGACGATATGACAGATCCTTGGGGAACGTTATTATTTGGTGAGTTGCACTAGTGTAACCGTGAAGACAATTTGAATTGAGTGTTTTGAGGGATAGTTTGTAATCGATTTCAAATGTACGCTTAATGCCAAATCCTGCCAAATGCTTTTCAAATATCAGGCGCAACAATTTTTCTTTCTACAGAATGGCTGATTGGTTTAAGTTTTCGGAATCACTAGCGAACCTGATGTGGCAAAAATCATACTGATAGTATGGGATGTTTTTTGTTCGAAATATTTCATAAGCTGATGATTTGTCAGCGCATGACCTTGAAAAGAAGCGACGTAAGTGAAATTGGTAGATAACTCGGGACAGAAAACGATTCTTTTTTTTTTAGTACATAATCACTAGTTCAAAACGAAGGGGTATAACATCTGGCCCAGTAATTTGTGAATGTTTAGATCAAATACCTAACAGTCTTACAACTTTCACATTAAATGCAGAAGGGTGCAGGGTTGCAGCAAGCAGATTTTTCAGAGTTGACCTGTGGAATTTTATTGAAAATAAGCCCCCAAAGCGATTTTTTTGTTATTGTCATTTTCATTAGGAAACTCGACCTACAACAAAACAGCAATTATCTTGGCCAATGGGAAAATTAGTTAGTTATAACGGACGGAATTCCCTCCATTGTTAAAAACAAAATTTGCACCCGAACTTGTACTAGTTCTCTGCAAGCTACATTCAATGTTGTATGATCAATTGATCGAATCCGATCGTTTCACAACATGCCTATTATCAATACTTCCAAAGGCAATGGAAAAAACAATTAACACCGAGATTTTTGATTACCGAGAGAGGAATAGTTTAAAAATCGATTCGCATAATGGGTTCCGAAAGAAACCTATTTTTTTACGTATACGATGGAAAAATATGGAGAAAATAGTGCTGTTGCCCAGGATATTTTGCAAGGCTTTCCATCGACCTTGCGAATCTACAAAAGATTATTAAATGGGAAAAGGAAACGCAGTGTATAACATATATACGAAAGAAACATCGGCTAATCCGCAAATCGAAATCGAGAATATAGGTTCCTGTTATGAGTGTCGATTGTAGATTGACTTATTTGTTGGTCTTGTAAGACAATCGACAAAGATTTTGACTATTATGAATAAAAATTGGTTATTGTCAATGCAAAGTTTGACAACTGAGATATATAAATATGTTTTATAAATTCAAAAATGATCTTAACATGTTTAATTATTTAATCAATCGATGAAATATTAAACATATATCTTACAAAAGTTGTTTTGACTTATTATTTAAAGAAGTCAGGTGAGGAGGAAAATATGCAAAAAAATGTTTATATTTTGAAAATTCATATTTCGCCAAAGTGGAGTATTACGGCGATGTCAATTCGCATCAACTTATCGTTTAATGAGAAAAAAATACTTTATGCATAACAATTATATTATATTTATATAACACTGCCCAAACAGCAATAAGAAACTTAAAAATCGATCGGCTATTGATAACAAAATCATATTTGAGCTTAATCACCAAACAACCACCGCCACTTTGTCAGGTATGCACCGCTTAACCAAGACTTACATTATGTCACCTACTTGTCTACAAAGAAGTTGATCGAATCTGCAAAAAAATTTCAGACAAAAACCTCCAAGAACTTTTGGCCATAGTCAGTGATAAAAACATAAGTGATGTATTTACTTTGATTTTAGGAATTAAGTTTGAAAACATTGAAAATTACAATCGTTTTTTTTGTTTGGACAATGTTTTGACTTAGGTACATCAAGCTGGCAATAATGTTGCTCTTTTTTGTGACCAACACTGTCCATTATTCGTTAACACGTCAAATAACTTAAATGAGACTATTATCAAAGAGCATAGAACTACATAGAGTACGCATCACAGCTAAAACCTAAGTACGAAGAAGAAATTTCGTCGATAGTATGCGTCGGCAATGGTGTTGTTTGATGCTGGGGTTTGATGTGAACACTGGGGTATCAATATCAGTACTCCACATAGAACATTTTCGTTGTATGTTATGTTCTATACTCTTTGCTATTATCCATTGTTTTTCCACAATTGAAGTGCAATGTAATCAATGTTAATACAACTGGCCATTTTCTAAACACCAACACTAGTTGAAGTGGTCGCACATAGCCTTCAAATATTTTCCAGCTTTTTGAACAAGCAAACGATTTTCATCTCCTAACTGACCAACATTATCACGGCACATCTCACCTGTATACACTAAAACAGCTTATTAGCAGTAACGAATGTTATACTTCATCTGTACGTCACTTAAAAATTAAAAAAATCTATCATTATTGACTACTTATACAGCGATCTTAATAACGCAATAATACTCATATCTACCTGTGTTATCAACTTGTAAATTTTTCAATTTTACTTCAATAAACTATTATATATATTTATATAGATACAGATACGTAAAGTAAATGTGCTACTGTACTTTTGTAATATTGGTATTTCTTATATAACCAATGGCAATTTTTCATTCAAATATCTTTGTTATGCAAGCCTTCACTACCGACCTTTTTACGTTCATAAGAAATTATTCATATGTACAGTACACTTTTTGATACCTTATTATTTTCATTTTCTGCGACAGCTGATGCTATTATCGGCGTCAATTTTATTCGTGGAATAAACGTTGAATATGCAACTTTTTTATTCGTTGAATAGAAACTTAAATTTATCCAGTGAGGCAGGGAGTAATCATCGGCCGAAGTTAAAGAAGTGTCTTTGTTATGAAATTTTAACAATGGCACTGCATGCAAAGGCTGTTCGCCAACACAAACAAGATCACTTCCGACTCCGTTATCAATTATCTAAAATAAAAAACACCGTAAAGCGGATTCATATGTCATAAGAACATTTAATACTTACTCTCTGCTTGGTTATGTTTGTCAACTCTCGATCAACCTCAAAAACTCCAACTCCAGGTGTAAGCACCACAGACAGTTGTCCCGTTCTATCGAAGCTCCGATCCAAAAAGTGTTTTTCAAATGTGTTTAGAGATATATTTAAGACCTCGAGAAAATTGCCTTGTGCGGCAGTGCTATTCGTTGCCTTTGGTATGCGAACATTCTCCCGCTCGTGATAACGTAACACAGTTGACTGGTATGACGTGAACAGCTTCCGCAATTGCATCAATATCGAGCACCAATCATCGTTGCGTTCGTTCTGAATAGCAACTCTATAGAAATCCTCATAGAATCGCCCCTTGTAGTCCATTTGCAGGCAATCGCGCATATGCTCTGGGAATTCATCAAGACTTTTAGCTGCATAAAACGTTCTCGAGAATAAAACGATTGTAACTTCGTGGTTGCAACCTAACTTATTCCATTTCATAAACAATTCAGTCAGGAATCCATTGACGGCCTTTTCAAAGTATAAATCGCCATGAATGTCAAAGTCCCACATTTCCGAAGACATTTGCAGGAACAAATACACCATTGAGGTACTACTGCGAAAAACGATTTTTGTATCCTCCGTTATGACACCGCACGAAACTCGATCGCCTTGTGACCACATTTCGTAGACTTGACATCGTATGGATTTATCGAAATAATTAATTTTCTTGTTTATGTATACGCAAGTATTTGTCTGCAAATGGAAGCGATAAAGCATTGGAATGTTAATCAAAAACTAGAGTCCGCGTCTTACCAAATGTGTTTTGAGACGCCACATCTCAGATCTTCCCATATACTGATCCTTAAATGTAATTTCAATTGAATCCAAGGCAACATCAGCAGCATTTACCACCCGCATAACAACATCGGAGTAGGTCTTCAAATTGAACGTCAATGCAATTGTTGATTCAATACTAATCACGTCCCTGCCCTTCAGGTCATTAAACGCAGTAATTTGCAGCAGTAGTCGACAGTCTTCATCGTCTGGCTGATAAATTTCAACTACATCTCCAAGTTTAGCATCTGGGTGCTCTTTTGGATTTAACACCAAATCTGCAGCTACAGTTATATATAATAAAAAGTTGTTTATTTTTATTCTGAATTCTAAACCAAGCATTTCATTCACATACTGTTAAACGAGTTCTGATGGGTGTAAAGTTTATATATCTTCATGTTAACTAGGTGAATGTATGTTTTGTTGCTCGTTAATATAACATATTGTACTGCAAAATATAAAAATTACGATTACAAAGACCTTTTTACGAAAAAGTTTTAATGAACACTATTTAGTGATAACGCGATGCACCACAAAACGGAGTAAAAGTATTGTCTTTTTGATGTGTCAAAAGCAGCTGATGGACGATGGTATGGAACGCAACTTTCCATATATTCCAGTTTCTAGTATGTTGCACCCATGTTCTGATACATGAATTGATAGCGTGTATCAAGTAAATTACAGTGGGCGCAGGTGTCGCTCAATTTTACTTTAAAAGTTATTGATAAAATAAAATTACACTTCTTTGGTTATAATTTCATACAAATTGTGTGTAGGTTGATACTTCTTTTTGTGGTGCACGCAGCACTGCCATGTTGCAAAAAAAACAAAAAAATGAATCATTGTTAACAATATGGTTTTACATTTTTTGGGAAATATTTTGTCCTTATTTCTTATCTGGCAGTACTACATTTTAATGTTTTTCTTCTCATTTATCACTTAGCTATGTGTGGACTGTCAAAAGTTGGTTGATTTCCATAGGGATTTTCGGGATTTTTATTGTTGAATAACTTTTTAATCTTTTTAAAAATTGCAAAATTTTTAGTTTAATTTATTGAGTGGAATAAAAAAAGGTGCAAAAAGTGAAAGGCAGCTAAAGTAAATTTGTTCCTCAATTTTAACTTATTTTGAACTTTATTCGTTTAGATTGGAGTTAAGTTGTATCTGATAAAAATGAGATTTTTGCATTGAGTTGAGAGAGACTAATATTTTCATTAAATATATTCTAAGCTTTCACACCAAACATCACCAGGTTTCATTGACATTAAAAAAAAATTGATTGTGAGTTCACACGCGGTAGAACGTAGAAGTGAAACTGTTCTTTACCTCTGTTAACCACCTTCACAGCTTGATCTCTGCTCCAAAGTGTACCCATTCATTTTATTTGAAATGAGTTGAACTGACATATTGACAATTGGAAGCTGGGTATACTTGAAAATTCGCAAGCTCTTGGGTTTATGTGAGATTTATATGCAACTAACTATATTGGAGTGGACTGTTCGAATTACAAATCGCTTATAAGAGTCGAAAGACTTCCGACTTTAATTGGTAAAAATTTTGTTTTGATTAGTTATCAACCTTGCTCTACCGCACAAACTCGGTTGAAGAATTTCAACAATTTCTTACCCCAAACCTCACTTCCCTCGCCTACAAAATTGGTTTTATGGCAGTTTAACTCGTCTCATTCTCTTACAATAAGCAACAACACGAGGTGTTCCCAAGCGTTCCCATATCTTACCGCGACAGATGCTGCTTGGTTTCGGTGATCAGACGACAACCGATATTTTGTTTGATCCTGTTCTCGTTATATCTACTTATCACGCCGTAACCGTCTCGAAAACACTTCGCAGACGTCATTTCTTTGAAATTCGTTGGAACGAACACATTATCATACGTTCTATATGTGTTCCACACATCAAACAGAACAGCTGATGAGTTCGCTGTCAAAACAAATGATTTTTTTTATTTCATTTCTACTGTGGCTCTGGCTTGTAAAATTATATGTAATATAATGGAATTTGCAAAAAAAAACATATGAGATTGCTACAATCCACTGTGTGAATCGTTTTATATCCTATCCCATCCCTTCCTTAAAACAAATATCCTCAAAATGTCGTTTTTTTGCGATGAAATATAGAAAATGTCATTATCAGAACATATTGCATAAACAGTTTATCAAAATCATTTATGGTTCGACAAAAAACATCGTTTTTCGCCTGGCAATGCTGTGAGGTAGTGTATAGAAACGCCTCAAAAAAATGGGCGTGGGTTGAAATGATATATGGAAGAAATGTTTATATTCACAGAGTCAATGTTTTTGCATCAAAACTTGTTTTTAAATGTTTAAAATTGTACCGAAAAAGGTTTTATACTACAAACGCCCCCAAAAAGAGGGCACGGCAAAAAACTCTGTATCAATAAAATATAGACATAATGACTGTCTAGATATGCTGTTCAGACACTTTTTCAGTATCTCATACGGTTTGGCCTAAAACTATGTTTTTCTGAAAAGGGGGCGTGGCAGTGGGCGGATTTCGAAATCTTTACACTTGTTCTGCAAAGAGCAACAACAAGCACGTGTACCAAATTTTATCATTCTATCTTAACATTTAAGGCCCAAAAACTGGTGACGTACGGACAGAGTCGATCCATATACTTTGAGGTATATCTAGCCCAATTATTTATCTATGTAACAAACTATGTATCAAAACTAATAAACCCCTATGGGATAGGGTATAAAATAGCAAAATGAAGATGACTTTGTTGGTATAAGATGAGGATTACCTGGTGGAGCTATGGGAAGACAAAAATGACGAACTCCGAGGATTTTATCCAATTGATAAAATAAATATAATGATTGCAATTTCAAACGAAAACTGGTCAAAGTTCCGTCTGAAAGCACAATTGGTTTTCGAAAACCTTTTTTCGAAAACTCAGTTTTTGATTCATTGTGTAAGTACTATTAGAAAAAAACGAGAGCATAATCATGAAATCTCTGTAGTGAATAAGTAGATTTTACACGCCCAAAGCATGCTGTGACACGGACAGCTGTGCTGTTTTTGTGCTCTTGCTCTCTATTCTGCTCCCAGTTTGATTTAGTGGATCTTTATGTACTAACACATACACATAACAGTTAATTTGCCGATCATGAGAAATTCTTTTGGTGAGGAAGGACTTCTGTTATTTGAAAAACGACCATGCAAGAATTTTTTCTTAGATCTTTGCGGTTGGTTGAAAAAAACTACGTTTATTTGAAAAGAGAATGGATTTTGAAACTTTCACGCTACTTGTTCAGCATCGTTCTAAAATCTGAAAGCAACTCATAATATTTTTTAAGTGTTTTAAATTTCCGATGTGCTAAATTTCTGATATAATTATACGTAACAGATTTATCTGAGGTTTTCAATATAGAAAATCGATTTTACAATTGAAATTATTTGTTAATACTTAATTTTGTTAAAATTTTTGGATCAATTTTTAATTTTTTCTTTACAATAGCTAAAATTATAAAAAAAAATTTTGTTCGAAAATCGATAATTTCTCTTATTTCAATGAAATTTTAATACGTGTAAGTAAGTATTTTTCTGAGAATTTCCATATATATATAAATAAGGTGGAATCACTTTACCCACTGTTGGAAATTTACGTTAATACAGTATATATGTTAATATATATTATGTACATCTTTTTTTATGTATTATTGCTTACCTCTCAAAAAAGAAATTATTTCTCATCATTTTTATTAACTTTTATTTTTTCTTAGCGTGCAGACACATTTACTGCCGAAACTGCTTATGCATTTTTACAATTAACATCTAAAACTGGTTGGACAATGTCACAGTCACCTTAAAAATTTGTTTTATATTAATAAACACCCAAAAATCTGGTTCTATTTTTATAATCTCTTCTGTAGCTCTTTTTACAGCTGCTTTGACATTTCCACCACCCCACACTCCTGTGTATTGTTTACGTTAGTTCAATTTTGTATTTTATCCCACGGACTTGTGTGTTTGTTCCCAATTCCTTATTGTTTTGTTAATTAAATTTCATTAAAAAAAATGAGCGGATTTGTTGCAGTGCACACTGGTATGCCTGAAATGTCAATATCTGTTTAATACATCGTTAACGATTTTCCTATTTTATATTATAAGGAGCAGGCAACAGTATCGACGAAACAAAATACCAGCGCGTTATAAAAGAAGCCTGCATTCGGGCCACCGGAATTCTCCGGAATGGGGGATCTTCATTGGACGCATGTGAGGCGGCCATAATTCGTTTGGAAAACAATGGCAACACAAATGCCGGCTTCGGCTCAAATCTTACTTGGGATGGGAAAGTGCAATGTGAGGCATCTATAATGGATGGATCAAATCTTCAGTTCGGAGCATGCACGAACGTATCCACAGTAAAGAATCCCATCCAACTAGCGCGCATCATTTGCGATAGGCAGTCCAAAATGCTGTCAATGGACCGAATTCCTCCAATGATTTTGGCTGGCGAAGGAGCTGCCGAGTACGCTACTGAGGTGGGATGCACTATGATTGAATCGGAGAAAATGATCTCATCCAAAGCTAAACTTTGCTTCAATCACTATAAAACAAAAATTTCGGATTGTGAGGATCAGTATAATATAAAAATAAATTCGTTAGACACAGTGGGAGCAATTTGTGTCGATGCAAATGGCAATTGTGTCGCCGGATGTAGTTCAGGTGGGTTGATATTGAAGGTTTCCGGTCGTGTGGGGCAAGCGGCAACTTATGGAGCGGGTTGTTGGGCTACAAGTTTGCCAGACATGTCCGTAGCGACTTGCACAACAGGAAATGGGGAATATTTAATGAAAACCCTTTTAGCCAAAGAGATTTGCACAGATTTACTCTCATCGGAATGTGCAGTTACAAGTTTACATAAAGTATTCAAACAAAAATTCCTCGAATCTCCATTCCTCCCGGCGGATCAAGATTTGTATGGCGGAGCATTGTCACTGGTCTACCACCCTCGTTCTAATTGCGGCGAGGTGCTCTGGAGTCACACTACCAAATCATTCTGCATCGGTTACATGAGTACGGAATACAAAGCACCAAAGGTTTGTACAAAGTTGGACTTCACGTACGCGTTATGTTGAGTAAACTCTTGATCTTTTGTATTGTTCCAGTTCGTGTTCTCGCCACTGCCCACGTACTCAATGCCAGGTAAATCGATTGTTGTGAATGGACAACCGTTTAACTTTAGAGACTAATAACGTTTTTGCATTTGATTGTATATTTTCTTAATGTGTTCTTGTATATAAGTCGATCCTATTTGAAACATGTGAACAATCGAAAGTGTCCGAAAGTCACCTTATTTTTAAGCATTACACTGTTGTACTATATAGACTCTCCTATAATTTTGTAAACTTGACCAATATTAAAATGTGCATTATTCTTTTATATACTAATTTTCGAGTGACCTATACCTTTGTCTATCTTTGTTATCTATCAAACACAATACACAATCTTGCATGCTGTAGTGAGGTGGTCTATGAATTCAAATTGAATGGGTAAGTTTTAAAGGTTACGATCAATTGTGTGGGGTGATGCGATTTAAATTATATATGTCCTTTCCTGGATACAAGAGGACATTAAAGGCCCTAAATAGACTTGAAGTTTTTAAGTTACTTTGTTCAATTATATTTCTATATAGAATAGACTATTTCCTCAAGCATGCTCCATCCATGAATTCGGATTCTTTTTACATTTTTTTTTGTACCATGCATTATGAGTGAAAGTGACACAGTAGTAAGAATATTCACCGACTATACTCAACCCGTTAATCTTACCTTCTATCTCTGCCCCGTATTAAATCATTGTTATAAAATCGATCTTGACAGCGTTATAAAAGGAGTGGAAGTGGAAAATATAGTACTCATAAACACAAATATATAGTACTCATAAATAAAATAGAAGCATTTTACTGTAGAGTTTGCATGAGTATGAGTCCTGTTCAACGCTCTGAACAACAATTTTACAATTGCCTCCAAGTGAGTAAGCAAAACAAAAAGCCACTAACTAATTAACTTATTTCTCTCTAATGAAAGCCAAAAAAAAACTTAGTGGGCCATATTCTGTTTTAAGTAGTTTGTAATACAACAGTCATTATTCCTTTCAATATTCAGTATGAGGGTTTAGAATTAAGTTAAAGCCGAATATGTGCTGCAAAATTGCTATGATTCCCCAAACGGCGATTTAACTGTAGTTTAATCGACCATGCTCACAGATACTCACCAAAGTCTATATTTCACCAAATAGGTATGTTATAAAGATAAAAAAAAATTATGCAAATATAACGGACACAAAATAATGACTCTGCAAAATTAGTTCGGACAGTCTCCATTCCTACCACTCTCTTTCTTCCCCTTCTCTCACGCCCGCACTGTTCTAAAACATTTAAATGGTATTCATAACCCTTTTATTATAAACCTTTAATCATAATTATAAAAAAAGTAGTCTTTCGCAGTATAAAAAAATAATTCCTCATACATTTACCATATGTCTGCTCAATAATGTGGTGTACTTAACATTACAGAAAACTCAGTTTTGAGCATAACTTCAGGACAACCATGCCCAGTCGCCTTGAATGGGAGTCGGATTAGATCGAAACAAATAACTCAATTCACATCTACACGGATGGGTCTAAAACATAATCTGGAGTGGGTGGATGTGTTCTCTCCGATACGCTTAATTTAAGCATACCTTTTCGCCTTCTCGACTATTGTAAGGATTTACAGGCGGAAATCATGGCAATCAAAGAAGCCGTCTCCTGACTGAAAAGGAATGTAGAATACACGATGCATATTATTTTCTTCAGTGACAGCCAAGCGGCAATCAAATGCCAAGAAGCAATGTATTTTAATTTTAAATCAGCCCACGAATGCCGACTCTCCTAACCAGATGGCGGAGCATTTAACCATTCACCTTTTCGGGTGCCGGGCCACAGAGCCATACCAGGGGATTGGAAGGCAGATGAACTTGCCAGACAGGACACAACCCTCTATATTCTATCGCGAGTAGACATGATAGGTATGCCCATCGCTACATGTAATTTACAGATCAAACTGGATGCGATCAAAAAAGCAAACCGCTGATGGATAAACGGCACAACGTGGCCTTACTTTTAACAGAAGCGCTCCATCTACTTGACAATGCTGAACAGATCAAACATCAGCACCATTATCGATTTCCTTACAGGACACTTTCCGATAGGCCTAAAAGCAAGATAACTAGGCTCCTTCAGCAATGACTTCTGCAGAAGCTTTGTAAATACTTGCATTCACAGAGTCATGATACATTGTATATTGACACAGTAACATCCACATGCTAGACAAAGTGAACAACCTTGATGACTCTGTTCTGATATAGTCAGACCACAGTTCATATAGGAACTTTTTTTCAATCTTTACTTATCATAACTATATAAATTATTTTTTTTTCTGTGAAGGCCAATAGGCTTATCTGAAGATGGTTGTGTCCGTGCTGTAAGAATATATTCAAGTTGAACATTGTGCTCAATTAACCACACAACAACGTTGTTAGTTAAAAACTGCAAGGGTTGAAAATCCCAATCAATTATTTTTTGGATTAATTAGCAAAATATAAACCTTATTGAATACGAGTTAGCAATCATCCCATCTTTATGTTCACGTCACAAATATTTACCTCGTTAATGCAGTTTCAATTTTAAGTAAGAGTTTCGTGTATACCCGCTAATAAGGAACACCAAACTTTAATAATATCATCCCCAGGATCAAACATTTTATTGAATTGTTCTCTTTCTTCAGTCCCATTCACAGCTCAGCGAACTCCGACTTGGAATCCTGTTTATATACTCTTTTCTGTAGTTTCATACAATTAACAACATTATTACTCATATGAACGGAATTAATTAATGTACTACTGTTATAAGTTCTCACGAGCTGTTCAGCGAGGTAGGGGGTCTGTACGGAAACAGACATCCTACAGTATATGTAAACTCTTAAAATTCTTGAATTTTACAAAAAGAAAAAATAACAGATAAAAAAGTCAAAACAAACGATTGGTACTTTCATACCTAACGATGACATATAAGCTATCTGATCGAATAGTTTTAGATTAAAAATTGCATTCCTTAACATTAAAGTTTTGGTAAAAAATGAGTAAAGTAATATTAATGATTTATTAAATATGGGTAAAGTAAGGAAAAAGCGCTCCAATCGAATACGAACATTGTGTTGTTATTAAAAACTGTGAAGAATTTGAAAGATAACTAGATGTTGAACTTTTTGCGAAATCAATAAAGGGGACGAGTAGCTGCCGGTTGCCATATGGCAAGTAGAATCTTGTAAGAATGTACCTATTCAAGATCGCAGACATTCATTTCAGGCAGCAAATGTTAAGTTATCATGGATCTATAACGGATGCCGTTCACAATTACGTTTTATCATGCCCTCATTCTGAAGAACTATGGATTGATGACTCCACCAGCCCATATATCACACCAAACTGTTGTTTTATCTTGATATAATGGCAGCTTAAATACGGTAATACCGGTTATTGACTTAGCCAATAAACTGAACGAAAAATACACCTCGAAGATTTATATAATACAGCAGAATAATTTGAGCAAAAATACCATGGCGGCTTAAGACGATTAATGTGTTACATGCATGTCATTCACCTCTTTTTCGAAATATTATATACAAATCGCAATGATTTGCTGCCGTTTCTTTCTTCAACAATGTCAACTTATACAAACGTGTCCAATTAGTTGCGCATCTACTGTACAATATCAAAAGTTTGATTTATTATTTCAAATAAATCCAAAAACGTGTGACGCATGACCGATTCTAAATTCAAAGAAACACACAACATAAAAATAAAAATAGAAACTACGAAACGAACACTTGGTTCATTCTTTATTGAAAAAAAATTAAAATAAAATAAAAATAGTAAATCAATTAAAATAGATAAATGCATTTCAATATAAACTCCCCTCCTTCCTGCTATTGCAAGCTCTTATATCATTTTTATAATTTATTCGGTTTATAAGATGCTCATCTGGAACAATGAATAAAGCATTCCTTCCATTCTACACTATATCTTACAATTTTAAGCACTGCAAATTATTAAAACATAAATTACGCAAACATGCAAATACATAAATGTACGAATATGCATGTTCGAATTTTCGAACACACTTGGACTACTTGACGAAAGCCTATCGCTTGATATCCATCGAATCGAAGACATTATGAAAACAATAAAACAAACACTTATAGCTTAATGTTAGTATAAATTCAAGGCGATTTCTGCACAAATGCATGCAAGTGGCACACATAGTGCACAAAGGTAATAAATAAAGTATCTTCAACCGAAGGCAAATTTCTCATCATACGCATCCGTACTCGTACCATATGCTGTTGCTTTTGTCTTCGGGTCTTTTTCGTGGTAGCAATTTATCATCAGCTGAATGATTTGCACTCTGACTGCTACTAGGCACTGCCGTATTGCCGCAGCCAGCAGCGCTGGGGTCATTTGCGACACTATCGGCATTCCCTATCATTGTATTTATTCGGTTGTACATGAGGAAAGTGGACGGATTATCGTTGGTTTGTTTGGTATTTCCATTATTGGTTGGTGTTTGAGCTTCTGGTGTGCTAGGTGAGGGCATTTGTGTCGAATCAGGAATTTTTTGATTCTCGTCAATTAGATAAACAGTTCTGCGACTACCAGCGGTGCCGAGTGTTAAGCTGCTTCCTGTGACATCTGGTGGCTCAATGCTGTGTAAAATGCAAATGTACAATATGTTATTTTTAAATTGAATTGGAATCAAATATGAAATAATAGAAGGTTTTGTGAAGATAAAGTCTGGGGGTATTCGAGTCAGACCAATGTTGAAAAAAGGTGCAAAAAATAAATACGTTTTTTTTTCTGTGGACGGTAAAAACATGTAATCGTAAAAAAACTAAACAAATAATTTATCCGACAAAAAAAAAACCAAATGAAACACAAGTGATGTAAAGCTTCAAGGTGATGTTTATACAACTGTGTTCATCACCCATATTTTCTCACCGAATCGCGAAGAGCGGCAGTAACAATCTTCGCACCGATGGACATTAATAAACATTACAAAATGGGCGTACAACTTTAGATAACCATGGGATACTGGGTCAGACGCCAACCAATAAATTACGAGGCTGAAGAAAAATTCTAAACTGTATGCTTCGGGTAATGTTAAGCAAATATCAGATCCAAGCACTGCAAAATCGCAATTAATATGGCCGTCTTAAAACTCAAACCACAAAGTCAGTGATTTCTGAGACTATTACGGTTCATTTTATTCAATTTATCTTTGTTTCAGGCATAATGTTTGCGCAGAGACAATGCGCAGAGTGACTAATTTTCCAGACTATGGATTAAATAAACAATGCCAAGAATTCTATTAGCAAAGTGGAGATCTTACCTCAAATATTCTACATTTATCTCAACGAACTAGTAGAAGATCTAACTCTTGGTTGTACCATAATCACTTTTTAGACGACCTTCGCAAAGACTTGTGGCATGGTAAGGAATATTTTCATCTAAATGCAACTTAAGCCTATTGATATTTTTCGAATCGAAGACATTATGAAAACAAGATAACTGATATCCAAGGAAATAGAAAGCGGAGTTATTCCCTGAAATATTTTTTTTTTTAGATCTGCATTGAACACGAAGCAAGTGGCACCGTCAATAATACAATTCGTACATTAACGGAGAACTGAAATAAAATTCAGAAACGTACCGGTAGAAAATAATTACAAACAATACTAATTTTTAGTCGAAAGAATTGTCGGGCTTGGGAACATAACAACCTAAGCAAGATATACCAGCACAACATTCATCCCGAGAATGTCACGGTTTGGTGCGGATTATGGTCTGACACAATCATTTCGAAATGAATCTCATTGCAGTAACCGTAAACGGTGAGTGCTATTGCTAGGTCGATGAAAAGTAACTTTTTGATGTCTAAGTTGGATGTTATGTGTAAAGAAGTTATGTGGTTCCAACAAAACGGCGTGCCACGATTTGAGGGTTTGGTTATATCACACGGCGGCGAAGTGAATTGCCTATTGACGGCAAAAAGAGTATAACGGACTAAAATAAACGGAGAAATATCGAAGTTCATTGAGGTTGAACGAGGAGTGCCACAAGGATCAATTTTAGGAGCACTTCTCTTTATCATAGAGAAGTGCAAGCTGATTTATGCTGAAAAAAAAGGCGCAGATAAATCAAGATATAAAAAGAATAATCCTATGGCTAAAAATGAATAAATTGAAACTGAATGACTAAACAAAGACTAAATTAATGGAAAGTAAATCTACAAAGAGAAACAAACATCGATATAAATGAAAAACAAATTGAAAGTTTCAGCAGCATTAAATACTGTGGAATGATTTTGAGTTTTGCGCGACAACACTTTTTTCATGCTGCAACCAAGAGCAAATACAAAGGCTCCAAATGCTACAAAACAAAGGTATGAGGTATATCCTAAATTGTAACCGATATACACTGATATATAGAATGCTGAACGCCTTTAAGTGGATAAACGTTAGGGAAAGGCTTGCATACAACACATTGATGGCTGTCTTTAAAATCAAACACGGTGCTGCACCGAGATTTGACAAATGAAGTAAGAAGTTTGGGAGATGAGCAGCCGTACATCTTACAAAATGCGTCCGACTTCAGATTAAGCAATCAATATTCATCATCAGCACGAAGCACCATAATATATAAAGGTTTTTTTATTTAATACGCTACCAACTGATACCAAGAATGAAGAGAATTTATGATCGTTTAAAAGAAATTGCATAGATTTTGTAAAAAGAATAATTAGACTGAATTAAATAAATTGTAAATTAAATGTATCGGATTTTTCAACAGGAACGCTACAAAAGTTGGGCGACAGGACAGTTAACGACGCCTTATTTCTTGCCACTCTTTTGACATTATTCTTAAGTAAGGTTTGCATTTCATGATGAAAAGATTTACGATCCAACAACGATTCGGAATTATTAAAATTTACAACCGAAATTCGGAGTCAATGGAATCAACGTTAAGAGCGCTACGTCCAATTTATGGTCGTCAAAATTGTCCTGGCAGATCAACAATTGAGCGTCTAGTGGAAAAATTTGAATCCACAGGCACAGTACAAAATGTTCCCGTGCCAGTGAGACAAAGAAGTGCCGTATTGCTTCCGCTGAGGCTTTAGTTGAAGAAAGCCCAAATGTGTCTCTCACAATACGTTCTCAAGCGTTGGGCATCTCTGTGACGTCGTTGTGGTGAATTTTGCGAAAAGATCTTGGCCTACATCCTTACCAGATTAAGCTGACGCAAGAACTGAAGCCGCTTGACCACCAGAAGCGTCGTATGTTCGTGAATTGGGCTAAGCAACAACTTGAAAATGATTCGGATTTTCATCGAAAAACATCTTTAGCGATGAGGCTCATTTCTGGCTGAATGGCTTCGTCAATAAACAAAATATGCGGTATTGGTCAGGCAGCAATCCACACGTACTCCATGAGTCATCATTGCATCCCGAAAAAATTACGGTTTGGTGTGGTTTATGGGCCGGCGGCATCATTGGGCCGTACTTCTTCCGTTCAATGATAACCGAATATTTTTGGCCCAAATTGGATGATATGGACTTGGAGGACATGTGGTTCCAACAGGACGCCGCCACAAGCCACACAGCGAATGCCACAATCAATTTATTGGAAACCAAGTTTGGAGAACGTGTTATCTCACGAAATGGTCAAGTCGCTTGGCCGCCTCGGTCGTGCGATTTGACGCCGATAGACTATTGCCTGTGGGGCTACGTAAAGTCTATGGTCAACAAGCCAGCGACGATTGATGAACATCGTACGAATATCGAACGTGAAATTGCAGCAGTATCGATTTATGCTTGAAAACCGTCGAAAATTGGGTTCAGCGTCTGGACTTCTGCAAGCGTGCCCGTGGTGGCCATGCAAAAGAAATCGAGTTCCATACATAATGGCATCGAACGTACTTTCACAGGAATAAAGAATTTCATTGATATCCAAAACCATTTTTGTTTTATTTAAAAAAAAACTTTTGTAGCGCTCTTATTGAAAAACCCTTTATATAAATGGATTTTTATAAAGTATTGAATGAATATAATAAATTTAAACTAAACTATCTTAAATCGTGAAGTCAACATAACGAACCAACCAGACAATTTATTGCGGCAGTCATCAACGATTGTTTAACAAAAAAATACTATTGCCAACAGTCACTGTTTGTTCGTTCCTAGAAGCAACTTTGTAATAAATCCCTCAAACGCTGCTAAGGAGATCCTATAAAAGGACTCAGCCCTGCTCTACGGATGAAGAAATACTTGAGTGAAAAATAATTCGAAAATTCATTAACTATAAAGGCGAAGATTAAACCAATAATTTTACGAGCTGTACTGTGACATTAGACCTGTTCAAAAAACTTAGCATTGGAGTTTAACTGGACCGAGATAATTGTAAAGGCTTGAGGTTCAGGTTCATCCGGACTATAGAGACATTTAAAAACGTATGTAAAATGCGAACGAAGGGTGGGTTCTGTGTAGTTCATTTTCAATTCATTTCATTTTCATCATCATTTTCATTTTCACATTAAGGGGATAACTAATATGTTATCTATATTCGACAAATTTTATTTTTTATAAGCTTCACATTTGCCAAGTCGCGAAAAAGTAAAATGGGTAAAATTACATTTATAGCGTTTGAGCTTCAATGCTCTGATTAACCAACCCAAAGGGACAATGTTTTATCGCGTATTGTAAAACGCATAACTTAAAAACCAACTAAGAGCGGAAGCTATAAAACATCCGTGGTAAGTACGTTATTATGGACAAGCCCACTTACATATGTATTACCAATGCCATATGAAAACTTTCCCAGAAGATGATTACGTTTTTATAACCATAGATTAATTTCAAAGCGGTTATTATTTAAATAAAATTAGTACTTGTCTTATGACATCACAATTATTGAATTTTTGTTAAATATAAAAAAAAATTAACATTACCCGTGCACACTATTTCTACGTGAACTATTTAAATCGCTGCGCTTGTGCGACTGTAAACTACTTCGGACTCCACCACGCGCTAGTGAATTATCCATCAATTCACTGGGTTTTCTAAATTTGTTAAATAAAAAATAACATAAATTAAAATAATGAAAATAAAACAATAAGCATTATGTTCCTCAAACCGCCCATTTTAAAATGAGAAAATAATTAAAAAATAAATATACTTACCGCAAGCTTTGTCGTGACGGTATATTTCGTTGTAACAAATGTGTATCAGATACTATAGAGCTTGGCTCTTCTATGCTGTTATCCGAATCATTACCTCCCGACTCTGAGCCAATTGCGAATTGCGATTGGGTTAATCGTGTATCATCAACCCAAGACCTTCGATTCTAAGAATAAAAAAACATACATATTATGTTGAGGTGTACCCGCATGATTATTTTTTTTTTTTAACTAATTTACGAGGGGTGATTAGTAAATTGGGTACTTTAGATTAAAAGTACTTAGCATCGTTTTACAATATCATTGAAGACTGGTAGTGTGACTTAATCGACTAAAACTAAATAAGATAATCGGAATATCAACATTACATAACAACAACTGTGGGTAACTTCCAGGAATGCATATATTTTACAAACCAATGGTTTGTGACTTAGTTCAAGTTTCCGTGAGTGATTTGAGTATGTATAATGTGAATCTTCTCAACATATTTCTATTAATACAATCATAAAAGAAAATCGATATTGCCAAAACTCAAATGATCTCCATAGAAAAGTTTTCAGAAAAGTGGGGGGATGTTAAATCACACCTCCAATTGGACTACGTTGTAATGATAAAGCAATCGTGAAGCGTCTTTCTTGTTTAGTTCGGGTTAGACCTCTGACCCAATCAAGAGTGTTTTGTATAGGGTTCGCTCAGAACGCTTCGTTCATTTCGAAACAGACTTGAACACAAAGGTTTCATTATATTGAAATTAACAAAATCGAAAATTTAAAACCAAGAAACACCCGTAAATATCTAAATCCCTTTGCTTTTTTGTATCATATCTTTTAAACGTTCAATTGATTTAACTGTGGGTGGCCGCGGTGTAGTAGTAATGTGTTCGTCTGGTGAGTGGAAGGTTGTGCGTTCTCAATCCCAGCCAAAATCCATGTAATATTTATTCCAAAAAAAATAATAAAAAAGGTCGGTTATTACACCTAAGAGCGAGCACCATCTTAAAATTTCTTCAAACTTAACGAATACAAGAAACAGTAACTCCCCGAAGTTAGTTCGGAAACCAAACATTGAGTAAGTCTCCACTACATCCAAAATCTTTCATATCACTCTCTTTCTGCCCCTTCTCTTTCGCTCGTACTGTTGTAAAACATATTATTAACCCCTTGAGAGCCTACTAATATTAAAAAAAAATTTTGTTCGTATTTCGGTCTGAGATAAAAATGAAACACAAGTATTGAAAAACGGCTAGTAGGAAGATTATAAAGGGGATTAGGATATAGCGACTACTGATATGAACCATTATATGAACAAAACAAAGTGAACGAGACATCTAAAAAAATAGCCACTCAATGATAGAAAATTAGTCTGTAATCGTAATTAGTCTATAATAATAATCGTTCGCCAGAGCCATCATATGGTTGCTCGGTATGGTAGAATGAAAGTCCAATGGTAGATTACAGCAGCAAAATGCTCCACTCAACTCTGCTGGTTAGTTCTGTTTCAATTTTGTATCCTTACCATGAAAATATAAGGCTATCCAAAACCTTTAAGATTGGAATACATCACAATCAAAGTAGAGATTCTTTAAGCTGTAGAGTTCGCTAGGGTAATGTAAATATCAGAAGAAGGCAATAGTAAAGCGGTCATAAATGCGCTGGCTTCAAATTAAGTAAATCTCTTGTGGACATAATTAAATAATAGGATAAGAAACAGCTGGCAAACTAACTAGGCTGCAATCGGATAGCATCGCGAATGGTCAGATTGTAAAACTACAATACCTATTATCATTGTTATCATAGGTAGCAAACTACGGAGGTTCAATAGACATTTTGTATGCAGAAAATTTAGCGAACCTACCCTCGCAGATTTTCATGATCGTTCGCCTCTGCAAATTATCGTTTGGGAGCGATTTGTTAATTGCATGTTTATGATAAATGGTATATAAAGTCAAACATTGATTCAAACAAATTAAGTGTAAGTAGTGCTACAACTTGCTTGTTTTACATTGTTTTGTGAAGGATGATGAGACATGATGAGACATCAGACCAGTTTAAAAATGTTTCTTCTTCAAACGAATGTAACCAATGGAAGGGAGAGAGAGAACGAAAAAGTCCACAAACACTCTAAGCTACTTGTCTTTCATACATTTGTTATGACAATTTAAGTAGGTAAACGCTCCCATTAATTGAAATCGTCGGATGAATTTCAATATTTACATAAAAATCGAATAAATAATACTTACTCTGCTTGGAACTTTATTCATTAGATCGGAACTCGCCTTTTTCACCCGACGCACCAGATTGCTGGCAAATGCTTTCCTGAAAATGATTGATGCACAATATAGTACACTCGATGAACTCATCTCTGCTTAAACTCACTTCTTTGGGACACAACTCTCCGATTTTTTATAATGCTCCATGATTTTTTCTTCGAGCTTTTCCTTTTGTCGATTTAAATTGTTAACCTTGTCCGTATAGCTTTTTTCTTCTTCATGGAAATGCTGTTTGTCTTCAAGTGAGTGCGTTAGCAATTCATGGTATTGTGAAAGCAGTTGAGAAACATTGTCCATTAAGGTTTTACGATCGGTATCTAAATCCGAATTCATTTGTAAGAGCATCTTAAAACACACAAAACAAGTTATCCAATTATATTTCTCATAATATTTAACCCTTACCTCACAGCGCTGAACCGCTTTTGTGTATTCAATTTCCAGACTCTTAACTTGATCGCCTTTGGTATTTAATTCGCCCGAAATTTCTGTGTTTTGTAGCTTCAGCCGACTGTTTTCAGCTCTTATCATTTTATACTGCTCCTAAAATTTGAAAAAGTTTTTAAGACTTTTTGACAAACAAAAATATATCAAAACTACCTGAATATTTTTGTACTCGTTCTTAAATCGATCACTTGTAGCAAACAAACTTCTAAAATCATCGGTCAATTTTGAGTGCTCTGTTCGCAGAATCGTCAGGTCATCGACACTCGTCTTCATTGTGGCGATTTGCGCCTTTAAATCATCTAGTTGTTTCTCGAGATTCTGGGATCGTTCCTTTAGCTCACGATTCTCGTTTCGCAAATCACGCACGGTGACTTTTAGTTGTTCTTTGTCCTTATTTAATGATTCGTATTCGGCACTTAACTGATCATGCAGACACTGTAGCGTTACTTGATCGTTAAGAAGATTCTTATGGTCATGTCTTAATAATTCCGATTGCTTGAGTAGCATATCTTTATCAGCTGCCAATTGTGAGTTTGCCAACTGTAAGGCTACATGTTGTGTGTTTAAAGATGTTATCTGAGAACCTAACGTCGCAACATCGACATTTAATCGTGCGTTCTCCGCCTGTAGACTTTCATTACTGGTTTGCAACGAATAATTCAAAGCATTTAGTTGCGTAATGTTCTCCTCAAATTTAGATGCGTCGGGGGACTTCAACTGTATTGAATGAGCAATACTGTACGGTTGATCACATTCGCCAGTTATCTCAATATTCTTCTCCACTGTGAAGATTTCCTTTCGATGGCAAAGAACACACATATCAGATTTTGCATTCTGTTGTTTGCTGACACTAAGCATGATTTCGCGGACTGTTTTAAACGTCTCCGGATTCCTAACCAGTTTCTCTACAACATTCTCTACATTGAGTTCAGAATTTTCGATTTCTGTATTGTCCAAACCGAGCTTTTCCAGATTCTGCTTGACTTTGTTCGTTGCCAGAGTCCCTGACACGAGATCATTGCGCAGGGTGGCTATAGTTTCCAAATCAATTTCACGCTGGGAAACCAAATCTTTGTTATGCTTCTCCAATTCAATGATTTTCGACACTGCTTGAGCAGACTCTTCAAGATCTTTGGTAAGCCTCTTAACTTCCTTTGATTGGCTGTTTAGCTGCAAGCTTCTCTCATCTAACTGAACGGCGTTTTCTTCAAGATTTTCCTTCAGCTTGCAGATTTCTTTCAGGAGGCTTGCATTTTCCCTATCTTGTGCGGATATTTTGGACTCTAAATCATACAACCGATTGCGAGCCGACTCCAATTCCGAAGTTCTACTCTTGAGTTGCTCCATTTCTTTCGACTTGCTATCAATTAGGCGTTCCATATCTTCGGCCCTTCGTTGTATACTCTCGTTAAGCGTTTGGATCCGTTGTTTTTCTTTATTAACAGTTTCAACGTGTTTCTCCAAGTCAACCATTTTACTGCGGTCTACATCACGCTCTTGACTTTGGCGCTCGTAGGATTTCTGACGCAAATCGATTGTGTCCTGAAGTTTCTTGTTCTCTTCGAGAGCGTTCTTGAACACATCTTCCAGTTCCTTGTTCTGCTGAGATAATCGATTTGTGTTATCTTGCATCTGATCCAGCTTAAGCGATAGTTTCTTTTTTTCCTTTTCCAAATCAAGAATTTTGTTTGTCGACTCGTGGAAGGAAGACTCTTTTAGTTGGTCTAATGCAGCGAGTAGACGACGGTTCTCCAGCTCCAATTTAAGTGCTCTTGTCTAGAAAAGTGTAATAGGTTATGAATATATTTTAAAGAGAATATGAGTATTTACTTGAGCATTGTTTGTTAACTGTTCAGAAAGACTGTTGTCTCCAGAGTTGCAATCATCTTCGTTTTCAGACAAAGATTTGTCAATATCTACACTAGTATTTAGATTCTTTGCAGCCAATTGTAGTTGGGTGTTTTCCTCGATTAATTCCTCAAGCTTGGTACGATCTACATCTCGTTCCAGAGCCATGTCGTTAAGTTTTTGTTTGTATTTAATAATTTCCGATTCAAGGGTCATCACGTGTTCACTGCGTTTTCTTGACCGTTGTAGTTGATCTTCCAGCATTTCTCTATGAATAAACAAAGCTAATTGAATTGAGTGAGTTAGTTTAATTAAATATGTGGTGTTACTTTGTTTCTAAAAGCATTCGATTGTCTTCCCGCAGTTCCTCGACTCTAGTTTTGTAAAACTCTGCATCGGTGAGCTTTTCCCGAAATTTTTGCACCTCTATTTCAAGTCGATCTGCTCGCTCAGCCCGTTCTCGTAATACGTCTACTTCATCTCTATAAGCAGACGCTCGTTTGGCTTCAGAGTACCATTCTTGACTCTAAAAATAAAAAGAGGATGAAACTGGGTATATAACTTAAGGATAAACCATACCTCTGTCCTCAGCTTTTCGTATTGCGCGTTTTTGTGCTCCAACTCTTCTTTTGCTTCAAGGAAGGATTCTGACTTTTCTTCTCTACAAAATCAAGGAAAGTTTGTTTCATTATTCCAAGCATATAACTTGTATTTCATAACACTTACAGTTCCTGTCGCAATTTTCGCAACTTTGATTTTAAATCCGCTAATTCAACCGCCTGATGATTGCTCTCCGAGCTTGATGAGGGTGATGTGGTCATTCCGCTTGCCGGAGATAGTGGCATACTCTGAGAATTTTCAGTACCATTAGACTCTGGCTCAACAGCAACCGACGATATCCATTTCATGTACGCAGTATCGCGTTCTTTCGTCAATCGCAAGATGTGTGTATACATATCTGATGGTGTCAGCAAATCAATGGATTCCTCCGTTAGAACTAAACTGTGATTGTCAGTCACCTATGTAAAAAATAAATTCACCATGTTAGTATCAATAGACAAATCCTGTATATGTGTAACCTGTTTTATGAGCTCCACAATTGCGTGCTGGGTGTCCACGTCAAGCTCTTTAATGCGTCCTATGAACAATTCCTTGTTGGGACATTGTACAGCGGCACCTAGCAAAAGTGTTAGCAACACTTTCATCTGTTCTAAACCGTTGCGTGTTTCTACAAAGCAATTCGTCTCACAAACATAAATATTCATAAAAAGAGCAATTTAAAACGAAAACATACCCGGATTGAAACCAATTGTATAGGAGTCAGGAAGAACTAAAATTGTTTGAGTAAACTCTTCTTCGAAGAGAGATTTTAAATTGCGAACAATGCATTCGAAATTTCTGGCCCTTGCAATACATAGTGATGCTCCAATTAGGCCATTTAACTCTGCTGGGTGATTCTGTGGTTCTGGATCTATTTGAAGCCATACGCTGTGAATGATGCTTCCATCCAGAAGGGAACCGTATCCGGATAAAATTTCTGGTCTCGGTAAACATGATTCCAACTGAAAAATTTTAATAATAGAAAATTAAATTAATTCAAGAAAAAATATAACAGATAAAATTATTCACAATAAAAATTAACTACGGTTCACATGGATTAATCCTTGCGCTAGGCTTATGAACTCGAACAGAAAAACTAATTTTGATCAAAAGTTATATTTTGAGATGAATAATATTTTATGATGAAAGGGTGAACGTAAATAAACCAAATTGGAAGAGAATACGCCAATTAGTTAGCACAAGAAAGCTAGGAAAAGTCGCTGATAAGTTATTTTTATTTTTATTAAAATTACGTGTGGATGCAGCTGATTTTTTGAGATTTTTTTTAGTTAAGAAAACAAATTTATGGCAGCCAGTACTTCGATTTCCATTGAAAAGCTCAAGGGCAGGGGGAATTACGATTCTTAAAATTTCGCTACCAGGAGCTTCTGGAATACGAGTATTTTTGGGACTGCGTTACAGGAAATTCGAATAATGCAAAGCTGATAACGAAGGCGAAGTCTAAGCTGATTCTGCTAAATTTATCAACAAGGTTATCACGACTGCTCATAAGCTGAGAGGAATCGGGTTGCAAATAAGTGAAGAATGGATCGGTACTCTATCAATCGATGAAATTTGAAGTCGAGAGCACTGGTATAGCAATCACGTTGTTTTCAGTGCAATCTGTTTGGGCATTTTGCTAAAAACTGTCCGGGCAAAAATTTAGAGCAGAATATGGCGTTTGACAAGAACGTGTTCTATGCATCTTTAGTGGTTAACCAAATCAAGAATCAGGCGTGGTATCTACACTAAGAAGCATCTTCCCACATGACTATGTGCCGGGATTGGCTCGAAAATTTCACGAAACCGACGAACGACGAAGTTGTTGTCGCCGACAAAATCGATTGAAAGTTGAAAACAAAGAAAAAGATCGTTTTAATTTGCCAAATTGAGAAATTGGTACAGCGAAAAGCATATTGTTTGTGCCTGGCATTTGTGCGAATTTGTTTTCAGTAAGTTGCTTGACAAAAACGGGGAAGAGTTTAAAATTTCAGGGAAGTCGAGCTAAAATCTTTAAGAGCAAGAATCAGCGAACCCTCATCGCGCCCCTTGAAGGAGATGTGAACAGGGTTCATCAGTCAAGATCAACATTTGTGGCATCGCAGGACGGGACATCTCAGTTTCGACAGAAAACTCAAGGACATGGCAGTTGGAGTAAATTTCCCTGTATCAGTAAACAAATCTCCATGTGTTATTTGCTGCAAAAGTAAACAATCGAGAATGCCGTTCAAGCTCACAGGTAAGAGAGCAACATAAGTTTTAGAGTTGACACACTCCGATGTTTGCGGACCGATATCGGTGAACTTAGTTTTAGTAGATGAATACAGCAGAAAGATTTTCTTGTACCTGTTGTCAACCAAATCACAGGTTTAAGACAAATTTGAATTTTTCATGCATTTGTTGGAAAACCAAACAGGCAAACAAATAAACAACAACAGTACAGAATTTTTTTAATGAAGGATTACAGAGCGGAGCAACAGAACAACAGTTAAGACTGAGTTCTTGGGCGAAGCTGTATCAACCGTTAGCCAAGAAGAGATTTGTCAGATAATACATCGGAGGAGGTCTGGGGCTGACAGAAGCCGAATTTGGAACTGTTCAGAGTTTTTGGATGTCGTGCATTGGTGTACATTTCTAAGCAGCTACGTATGAAATTTTATCCGAAATCCATAGATTTGCCTTAAGATGGGATAATGAGAAGATTCGAAGGCTTAGTAGGGACGTGGTATTTTTTGAAAATGACCAGCCAATTCAGAAAAGTGTCGCTAACAGTCAAGACGTCTTTGTGAATATCGATTCAGTGGGGGAGCAAGACAATGCCGATAATTGGGAGTAATATGGTCGTGCGTTTCAGATGACTCAGCCGATAGTGAACATAATAGTGAAGAGGATTCCAGTGTGTCTCAGTCATCTGAGGAAACCTACTATTCAGAGACTTCTAGCATCGATCAGCCGGAGACAGATGGTGATTATTTACAACCGACGGAGGCAGAACTTCAAATTCTTGATGTCAGGAGATCATCTCAAAGACCGAAACCAGTTAAGAGACTTTGTCTCGTTTTTAAAGATAAATAACGATTTAAATGATCCAGGAACTGTAAGTAAAGCAATGTCTAGAGCCGATTCAAGTTTAAAGAAAGAAGCCATGCAGGAGGAATTTGAGGCATTGGTTACAGACACAACTTGAAAATAACAACAGTCCTACCAAATCGCAAGCCAATGGGTGTTTAAGGCGAAAAGAGATTCTAATGGAAGTATCTGTAAACACAAAGCGCGTTTAGTCATAAACAGCTCAAAGAAAGGGCATAGACTATTAAAAGATATATTTTCCTGTGGTGCGCTACAGTTTTATCCGTTGGTTATTTCTGTTGGCAGTGCGTCGACCACATGAATGCAGTATCAGCGTTTCTTCAAGAAGATCTCGATGAGGAGATCTATAAATGATCCATTCTGAAGGTTTTTCTAACAATACTTTGGAAGTTTGCAAACTTCAAAAATCGCTTTATGGTTTAAAGCAGGCTAGAAAAATTGAACCCGAAATTGGATGCTGCATTGAAGATGTTCGGCCTAAAAGATCCGAAGTTGATCCCTGCATTTATTTCAAACATGTTTGTTAGAAAATAGTTTTTGTGGTAGTTTACCTATATGTTCTTCTTGTATTGTCAAATGGCAATGAAATGAAAAAATCACTTGAAGGGAGCCTTGCAGAAGCTTTGCAGATGAAATACCTTGGAACACCGCGTTTTATACTTGGTGTGCAGTAAGAGCGCGACCGATTCAATGGTCGTATTTCCATCTATCAACACCAGTACGTCATTCTCCAGAGATTGGGAATGGTCGATTGCAATTCCGTTTTAACTCCATTGGACATAAACCAGTTGCTTTTTCGAGAGATGTGTCCGAAAACTGATAAAGAGGCAGCACAGATGGAAAATGTGCCATATCAAGAAGCTGTGGGCAGCATAATGTTTCTTGCTGAAGTGAATCGGCCAGATGTAGCATAATCCGTTGGGGGCGTTAGCAGAATGAACCAAGACAATGGTTAGCCTCATTTGAATACAATTAAACGTATTTTTCGTTATTTAAAGAGTACTGCTGATTCAAAATTGGTGTTAACGAAAGATGGCAACGCCAATTTAGAAGTCTATTCTGATGCAGATTGGGCATCCGATAAAAACTATAGGCTTACAACCAGAGACGCCCGACATAATTTCGTCAGAAAACGAGTCTGCGATGGAAGCGTGATCTTGTATCATAACGATAATGACAAGATGACAGCGAACGCTTTAACGAAAGCAGTATCCAGACTGAAAACTGACTTTTGCTGTAAGGGCATGGGACTACAGTTTGCAACTTATTTTGTTTTTATTCGTTTTAGTGGGGGTAATGTAAAATACTGGCAACTCTGCGGCAACATGTATAGTTGTGTCAAAATGTTATTCTTATATTATAAACTCTTCTTGATGTGCGGTAATTTTTATTTCTTGTGCTCAATTTTAAATTATAGATTCCTTCACCTAGGCTATCTACAAAAACGAACCAGATATAGCAGGTTATACCCTAAAGCAATTGATTGTGGCTCATAGAGGTGTCACGCTCTATATAAAAAGAAATGTAATTCGATGAACTCTAGCAAATTATTTATTGTCATTTTGTGTGATTTATCATAGTGCTGACTCAAAAAGAGAATGCACATACCTCGTTAATATTTCTGAATTGATAACTTTTATTATAATCCCATTGGCTTGGATTAACTAACTAACTAGCTTCTCCATTTCGCACAATCAATCGCTGAAGATCTTTGCCCAACTGAACAGCTTATCGTAGTCATTATCTAGTATAAATGCCCTACCAGAACAATAAGGTAATACAATAAGGTAATATTTTTCCCTGAATCCGGTTCAATCTAACGTGGGACCGATATCTTTCCAAATCGGGTTAGAAGCTCTAGTCCTGGAAGATTTCAATTTAAGAAAAACCTCATTTCCAGATGTAATTCCTCCCATTGCTCTCAAAAGGTGTTTTTACACTCTGGCCAAACCTCTACGCAAACTGTTCCTGTTGTCGTACTCTGTGGTCATATATCCGAATCGGTGCAAAACTGTGCGTGTTCGGCGAATTCCAAAAAAGTGCGATATAATTATACCTTTAAGCTAACAACCCATTACTCTGCGTCCGTATTCTCAATGGTCAGAGAGTACAGTTAATAACCATTTCATGAGCTATATTCGGTAAATGCTCTATTTATATGCAGTAAGTATCGTTTTCGTCAGCAACGTTCCACTAGGTATCTTATGGTCAATTATAGTGTATAGTGGAATCGCTGCATTTATTGTTATGGGAATGCAAAATTATTACTCTAAATATCTGAAAAGCCATGTATTGAGTGTTATATAGCGAGCGTTCTTGTTAATCTTTTATTTACATATATAAAACTAAGTTGATATTTTCTAAGTTTACGTAAAATAACACGTATAACACGTAATTTTCAACCATTTTACTTGGTTTTTCTTTTAAACTATTCAGAGAAGGAATAAGAATGACATTTTCGTTCAAGAAAATGCAAAATGTAAATTCCTTGCTCAAGTTGCCTTTGGACATGAACTAGAACATACATATTACCAAAAGAATTGATTCGAAAAGTTTTTTCCAAACATTGTATAACAATACAAGACACATGTTTGGCTGAGCGAGAGAACTATATTGGCAATGAATTTATAAGTTAATTGGGTTTACCAGGCATCGCACATATTGCAATTGAAAGTTTCAGCAGCAATCATCATGCTTCGTAGTATCACCAAACAAACTTGCGGTTAAGAAGCTATTGCGTTATTGAAGCCACTGTTTCAGTTTCCAGTGCGGCTGGCTATTGCGATGATCATCAATAAAGCTCAGGGACAATCTTTGCAAGCGTATGGATTGAATTTGGAAAATAATTGTTTCTCATGTGGACAATTATATATAGCCTGTTCAATTGTAGGGAGACTAAAATTATTGTTTAGCACAGAGCATTACCCTAAACTAATTTACTAAATCAGCAAACAGGGAAGCGGATAGGGCAAACCTAGTATAGGGTGTTTTTTTCGAGGTTGGGTTTTCGAATAGAGATAAAACTGATTTTTTTTATATCGGGCAACTCTAATGTTATTTATGTTCAGTTTGGTTTGCCATTTTATCATGACCAAGTTGACACATGAACAACGCAAATCGTGCAAATTTATTTCGAAAATAATGGTCCAGTTCGAGAAGTTTACCACAAGGTCGTCCATTTTATGGTCGACATAATCGTCCACCAGAGCATTTAATTCGGTTAACCATGTAACTCTATGTGATAATACGCATACGAAGAGACGTCGAACAGTGCACCAAACAAACAATTGCCGCTGTGGAGCAAAGTGTTGAGGAGGACCTGAATGAATTGTCCATCAACTTTATAGAGGATTTTGCACTTGATCTTGGCTTACGACTTTACAAGATCAAGCTTGTGCAAGAATTAAAGCCGCGACACCATGCAATGCGTCGTGATTTTGGTGTATGGGGCCAAAATGAGATTGATCTCGATGCTTATTTTTGTCGCAAAATTTTGTTTAGTGATGAGGCTCAATTTTGGTTGAATGGCTACGTCAACAAGCGAAATTGCCGCATTTGGAGTGACGACCCTTGAGACGCCATTACATCCACAAAAACTGACTGTTTGATGCTCTATGGGCTGGTGGAGTCATTGGGTCATACTTCTTCCGAAATGGAGAGTTAGTTACCGGTAATGGAGACCAGTAGAGCCATGATAACCGACTATTTTGTTCCCGAACAAACCAGAAACGTTAGGGGACTTGGAAGCCAACATTTATTTAAACATTAATGGCATAAAATTATCCTTCCAAAAAGCCAAATTGATGGACATTAAAACTATTTGCTTGTGTTTTATTCGAAGTTCTATACCCAAACAAAAAAAACACCCAATATTACATACAAATTTTATATCTAAAAAAAAACTAATTTGAATCCTGTTGGAACTGAACAAGACCAAATTGTTCATACGAATTTGAACATAACAATAACAAATTGCACAACATACATTTCCTTATTTAATATTCAATTTCCTTTAAGAGTGTGGTAGCATCAATATTTATTCCACAAGCAATTCTATCATCATTTGCATATGATAATTTCGCTTATAGGTCGCAGAATCTCATTGTGTTTGAAATCTAATAGGTCTCTGAAGACTTTCTCTAGGGTAATATTATTTTGAAGGTTTTATTGTTAATAAATAATTTTAATGCCTAGTCGTTATGATGCCGCAATGTATGTTAATTTGCCTGATCTTTATTTTCGCCGGATGTACGAATCTCACTTGTGATACTGCTGGTCTAGTTTTTCATGCAATTTTGTTTCTTAAAAATTAATGTAAAACACCTTACCCAAGACACAAGTGCACCATTTAGGAATTCATCTATCTCAATTGGGGTAGCAGCCATTTCTTGTTGAGAAAAAAAAATCAAGTTCCCACTCAAAACAATTCCACAGATGATTATATTAAACTTTCTGCATTTTCAATTGGGCATTTATGCGCACAATATAAATTTCTTTTTATTATCGCATATAAATACGCCGATAAACACATCACATAAATAACATTACAAGATTTTAATTTCACACAAAAAATGTACACATTACAAGACAGCCAAACTTCTCTGTTGCAGCATGCCACAAGGTTTTTATGTTCGTCAAGTTGGCTACCATATTAATTTGACTTTTCAGCGTTCGAAGATTAATGAAATAAACAAAATGACATCGGAAACAACTGATAAGGCAGTGTGCCAACAGAGTTGTTTACGAAACCATCTCCCTCACAAGTACGTTGTCTCTTTTTGGAAGAAAACAATGAGAATTTTATATGGTTCTCCTTCACACGTGCGTTGACTCTTTCTTTAAAATGTCAAAATTACTTTGTGGAAAACAACGTGAAAACAATTATATGGCGGAACGCGGTAAGTGACGTATTATGGCGGTATTACAATAAAAACTTTGAAACACAAATTATTAACTCATAAAAAAACAAAGTGAGTGTGTTAAATAAAACTGTTATAAAAGGAGTGTAATCCATGACCAGGATCATATAAATGCAATTTCATTTCAATGAGAAAAACAAAAAGTTTTCTGTACAAAAGTTAGTGTTTACGTTTGTTTTCATACAAATGATGTCAGTTTGTCTTTTGACAGTTCGACACTGACGTTGTCATGAACAACTTTTAACATGGGAGTTTAATTTTACCCATTGCCTATTTTTTTTAAATTTCTGCAGGGGTAAACAAAAAATTACCCTTTTTCCTATGTCGATTGGGTAAAGGGAAAATTATTATAATACTATTTAACACCCAATAGAATTGGAATGAAATTCCTTTCTTTTTATACTCTGTAATTATTATTCAAAAATGACGTAATACATTCCAGAGATAATCAAATTTCAATTTTGTTCAAGTTTAACTTATTTTGCATGAAGCGAAATAAATACATAGAACCAACATTTTTTTAAAACTATTCTTTTTCAAACACAATTTAAGTTTATTTCCCAACTTTTATTATATTTTCTGATATAAAATATTTTGTTTTTTGCTTTATGTTTAATATTCTGAATTATATGCTGTTTTTCCTGTGGGCACTGGTAGGTAATGAGAAATAATGAGTGAATGTGCTTATTCCCGCTCTCTCCTCAGTAGGTATACCGTATACCACTAATACCAGATAGCAAAAATTAGCCACTAGATACATTTTAGCGACCTTTTGAGCAGGTTGGTCTGACAAATCATCCGAGTAGTATCAATTTTCAAGAAAAGCTTATCTCAAATTCGTTGTTTGGAGTCGGCATAAAACAGGATGCCCGCCATCGTGCAAGAAGTCCACACGCACACATGGTTGTGAGAAAGCTCGGCCCTGGGTACTAATGAGCCTTTTGCCCCTAAAAATCCATCATTTTCGGCAGCGTTATCAATCTTGAGTTCAGATATTGCTATCCTTACTTCACTTAGGTCAGGTGGTTGGTTGTTTTCCCCGTCATCGCCAATATTGCATGGTTGGTTCGCCTGACAACGGAATATTCTTCGTCGTCGCATGTTAAAAGACTACAATAGTGGCTCTTCCATATCCTCAGCAAAGGCTACGATATTTCCTTGTTCATCTCAACAGGATTCTGTTCGAGCATTGTACTCCTGGGCCCCCATTTCGTAAAGTGATTATCGTTAGACGATAACATTTTGACGGTACATCTTTGCTGTCGGCTATATCACATTATTTGCTTCACGTAAAACAATAATCATCAAATCACAAACGATTATTGAGCGATTGCTAATGAGGTCTCGACTACCGTCCTTAGCTTACCTTAGCTGCAAGAAGGTAGTAGTCGGAGTCGATTTTAGACCCTCGGAATGGTCAGACATCTGGACATACTGGAATCAATGCAAGGAATATTTGACAACCAACCATCACTTTTCTTTAACTGTACGAGTTTCCTTCTAATGGCAAAGAGACAGCGTTTCGATAAAATGATGACAACTTTTTAGCAAAAAACCTCTCAACCGCAAATAGGCAAAATGTTTTAGAAATAGACGAAGAATAAATCTTCGTTGAGTTTAGAATAGAGGTATTTTCAACTTAACTCAAAGTCAAACAATTGAGTCAAGAACTGCTTTCCGAAAATCTTAAAATTTTGCTACGTTTTCCTTAAGAGATCCACAAAAAGATGAACTATAGAAATGACATTGTCAGCACATCTTGTTCAAAAAGTTTATTTTAATCTCTAATGGTTCAAAAAAGGACGTTTTTCTGTTGTTGTTTTATAAATTTGTTTTTTACGAAAACGCCTCGAAAATAAAACTTGGGCTTAAATGATATAAACCTAGACGAGATTTTCATAGTATTTATTTCAAAATATTTTCATCTACATATTTTCGATGTTTTTTTTTAAAATGGTACCGAAATCGTTTTTACGAAAAACGCCTGGTAAGCTTTGAAAGCGATAACTCCATATCGAACGTCGTCGCTTTTGTTAATTATTGAAAGCGAAAGCGGTCGAAAATGATATTTCCATTGCTTCCCAGTTTTTCTTATCCTAAATTCCAATTTCACATTTAAAATTTAGACAATGCAGTCGGACGGTTCCCTCCGTTGTTTTTGATTCAATGTGCATCGTGACTGGTTGTCGAAAATACATGGCTTTTCATGCGGCCAACACACACTGAACGCAACAAAACGTTTCAAACCACTCTCGTTGCCGATTGTTGCATACTTCCTTATGGCGCAACACACACCGCATACGACAAAGCAAAATAAGAAGGCGAAACAAAAAAACATGCTCGGTTGTCGATAGCTGGATCGTTGTTTTTTTCCAAAACAGAAATTCGTTTTTTTGCATTGGCTTTTATATATTTGCGAGTTTTCATGCCCACTAGACGTAGACGCTGAGAAGTTAATATATTTAATCAAGCCCAATATATAATTATAAAGATAAAGACCATCCAAATAAATATTATAATCGAAAAGCTGTGGGTAGAAGTAGCTACCGAAATGAAGTGTACGTTTTATAGTATTTCAATAATTAAGGTTTGTCCTCTGCATATCGTTTTTGGTTGTAGGGATGAACCCACCACTCTCTATTTTGTGCTTCGTGTATTAAAACTCTGAAAATTTTAATTAAAAATTTAAACTTTTTTTATAAAGGCATTTTTAAACAAACTTCAATTTAATTAAATAAAACTTGCACAACTTCATCGTCTGGATCTATGAAGAAGTCGCAAATTCAGTTTTGTTTCGACTCAACGCACACCAAACGAAACAGAAAAGCGAAGTAATTTTTTGTTACATTGTACTTTGGTTGGTGTGTGTTGAAAAAAAACATGTTCTGACTGCTGCGTTGTTTGTTCAGTCTAAGTGCAAACGCGTTAAACCGAATGAACGAGGTGGTCCATTGCCGGACCAGTTCTGCACCACATACTTATATGTCAATTCCATCCAATTCTGCCAAAAATGGTCTTCCAACATGCAAACATAGATATCGTAACTGAAGATCATTTTCATCGTCGAAAAAATATATTGAAAGCGATAAGTACATAGCAAATTTTTTTGTTCATCTTTTTACACTTAATTTTTTCGTGTTTCTTTGTTTTCCGAGTTTGCTTTAATATTTATTTTGTTGAAAACCGATAGAATCTTACCTAAAGTCATTATGTAATTTTTTTTAAAGAAAACGCACTCATTCATCTAAATAAATACAGTTTATTAAAAATATTCCTCAATGTATATGTATATAATTTCTTTTTCTCTCTGTATATGATTAATCAATATCTTATTCGCACAGTTGATATAAAATATTGCATTTATTATATATATACGTGTTTGGATTTTTGGATATAATTACTTCACTTTCCAACAATCACTTCAAGATACATAAAACAATAAACGTACAGATTGATTCTACAATATTGCACTCGTAGATTCCTATTTATGCACATGTGAAAGATGCTTAACAATAAAATAGAAGAAAAAAACACAATATTCTCCCGAGAATAAAATACACAATGTATCCGCCTAATGAAAATACATACATAATAGAATGGCTGCTGCAATTGCACATCTCTGGTTTTAGTTTTAGCTTTCCCATGCTTCGTCACGTTGTTTAGCAGCTAATAGTTTGCGTTCTGTAAAATGCAAATTTGTATTTATTTATGTTTTCTTTGAATAAAAAGCTGACAGACCTTTGGCTTCTCGTAGTACACGCTTTTCAATTTCTCGCTCTTGAGCAGCTGTTTTCAGACGAACCCCCAATGCTCCAGTTACCAGGCGGCGAGCTAAAGCTGCGCATGTTTCTGGTCGAGGTCGATATGGCTGCAATGATGCTGCACATTTCTTTGCCTTAAGGCGAGATTCTACAGTCGCTTCAGCTAATGGTTTCAAAAGCACAAATGGATGTCCCATAGCAAGGACTTCAGCAGCTATTCAAACAAGAAAACATCAAATTAACACATCACCACCGTTTCGATCATAAGCAACGTCCTTACCGATTTGTGAGCTACTGAATACCGCCAGAGCATGAGTATCATCGACCCATTTAATCTCGAATCCTGATTCCTTATATTGTGAGAATACCATCAGTAGATCTTGGTTTTTGAATTCTGTCGGAAAATTGGAGACCTCCAATACGTGTGGGAACTCCTCGTCGTTGAGAATAGATTGTTTTGATAGATAGGCCTAGGCAAAAATGAGTTAGTGGGAAAGTTTTAATTTGTTTACGAAATCATTACAGAATAGTCCATTTTTGGCAACTCGATCTTGACTTTACCAACCGAGGCGGTCAGTTCTTGGAGAATTTTCGGATCTAAACAGTCGCCGGTTTCATTGTACATGGAATCCCAGTCATCTTCCTCGGTTTCGTCATCATCAGTTCCACTTGTAAGCGAGCTCTTCAATTCTTCTTTTGGGCTACGTTTGGCAATTGCATTTGTATTGAGAACAGCTTTTTCGGGAATTTCAAGAACATCAGAGTTGAAAGTTTGTTTCATAATACGGCGATTACTGCGGTTGATTTCCTGAAATTATTTATATTAATAAGTTTTGTGTTTGTAATGTATGTTGTTAATACTAAAACATTTTTTTTTAGGGAATAACAGCATTTTAGAAATGTTCTCCTACTACAACTAACGCAAGCAACAAAATTCAGCCGTTCCGAATCGGTATGGTAGATCCGGGTCTATTCCAGCAAAATATAGACGATCGCACTAATGAATTGTTTAAAAAAGGTAAGTGGATGGGTCCTAACGTGAAATACACAACACATGCCCTTACTAGTCGGTTTAACCCTTTCCGTTAAAGCAGATAAAAACAAAAGCTTTTGTACCCTCTTGACCTTCCAAAGTCAATACAACAAAGAAGCTCCTTTGGGACACGATTCTGTTGCCTGGAATCGACCTTATTGCGATGGACAAGAGACACGCATCCGAAAGTTTCGAGAAGAACAAATGCGAAATACTGTGAAATGAATTCATTTGAAAGACTGCAATCGAAAGAGTCCGTTTAGACAAATGGTGACGATGTCAGCAAGCTAAGTTCGGCCGCAATCGATGGTTTAATAAAGTATACACAAATAAACAAGAAGCCAAATATGAGGCTAAGAGGCAAAGCTGCAGGGATAGACAAGAGCTAGCTCATTGTCGTAAGCAAAGAAGTAGGAAAGAACACTGTTCTGATAATGATAAAATGAAAAATAAAAGAGGTGACACTTTAGGAAATACTTTTATAGGTTTTATGAAAGTATAAAACGTCAAAGCTAGGAATAAAGTAACAGAACAAAATCCATAGCCACACAGAATATAAAAGTACCACTTCCTACCAGTGTGGTATCAATATCTAAACTTAAGCTCAACAAGATTGCTGAAAATGGCGCCCTACCTATAAAAAGCAGGGGAGATGGTTTGGTAAGTAAAATTTTTACCAATTAATTAACAATATTTGTTCGTATTAAGGTATGTCTCAATATTGGAACCTCAGCATCGATTTCCCGATCCACTCCGAACTACGAGAACTATGGAGCCAAAAGTCAGTAATATGTGAACCAAAGACCTGATAAGGGCTTATCATTGTGGTTTATAGTCCGCAATTGATCAAACCTTCGCACTTCGGTAGATCCAACAAAAAACCAAAGAATGGACAAAGACCATTTTTCGATTTCAAAGCCATTTACGATAAATATACATATAATGCTGCTTTATGGCAGCGAAGCATGTAGATAGCGCATAAACGGGGACAAAGAAATACTTGTTACTTTTGAGCGAAAAATTCAACTATCAACATTGCTTAGATCTGCTCCGTGTTGGAGGTTTAAGATCGCTAGGACATGTAGAGCACCTAAAGTGGCGTGCAATAGTAGAAATCGATCACAGCGGGCGTCGTCTTATATTTGAAACTGCAATGATGAAATTCGATATACATATATAGTCTCTGTTCAACGAAGCTAAGTACGTTTAAAAGTATATAAGTATTTTAAAAAAGTAAGTCGTTCCTGATCAAACCAATGACGCATCTGAGATCTTCCTACGAAGAAGTAGTAGTTTTGATTATTGAACAGCATTTTGGAGGAAACAGTGGATCGATTGATAAGAAATATGTATGTGAAAAAAAAGTCAAACACTGCAATCGCAACAGATCACCAACTCCTTTGCAGAACGCGTATTGCTTAATCTCTCTATTAGCACTATACCACCAGCATGTAACAGATAACATTTTTTATTTCTAAGGTAGTTTATACAATTTTACAAAGGTAAACCTGTCACCAACAAGCCATTAGATCAGTGTTAACTGATGTTCTAGATTTCTCTCGCCCGACAGAATGCCGACATACGCTCGCAACGAAAACTAGGCCCAAGGGCAAAGCCGCAGGTGAAGGCCAGAGCTGCTATTGAACTTTATAAGCAAAGAAGAAAGGAAGTACACCGCTTTTCAGAACAATGAAAAGGTCACGATCAAAGGCATAGAGTGGTGCAACTACAGGAAAGATTTTTGTAAGTTTAACCGATGTTTAAAACGTCAAAACCAAGGATACGAAGAGCAACAAATACTGGTAACAAGGGAAGGTCCTGGTAAAGACACAATCGATGCTGAGGATATGGAAGAACTACTTATTTAGAATGGTAAACGGTGATGACCAACAACCTCCCGCTGTCGGATGGAAAGTACCCAACGACGATAGTGAAAACTAGCAACCACCTAAGCGAAGTCAGAAAAGCAATATCTTAACATAAGCTTAACAAAACTGCCGGAAATGACAGCCTTCCTGCCGATATTTATAAAGCCGGTAGAGATGATTTGGTAAATAGCATATACCAACTCATAAGCCAGATCTGGTCGGAAGAAAGTATGCCTGAAAAATGAAACCTCAGCATCGTTTGCCCAATCCATAAAAAGGAGACCCTCTAAACTGCGCCAACTACAGATGCATAAGTGTCCTCAACATCGCCTACAAGATCCTATCTGCCGTAATATGAGAACGCCTGAAACCATTTACAAACAACCTGATCGGCCCTTATCAGTGTGGTTTTAGGCCAGCAAAGTCCACAACAGATCAAATTTTCACACTTCGGCAGATCCTGGAAGAAACCCAAGAAGTCCAAATCGATAGCCACCACCTATTCATCGATTTCAAAGCCGCATACGACAACAGAAGAAATATACAGAGTCATGTCTAGTTTTGGTATACCGCCGAAACTCGTCCGTTTGTGTAGGATCACCGACACATTCGATACCAAAAAAGGATTTAGGCAAGGCGATGCGCTATCATGTGACTTCTTCAATTTGATTGTTGAGAGGATTGTGCAAAACTCACGATCCAACACCAGAGGCACAATTTTCCAAATTACTAGCATACGCCGACGATGTTGACATCATTGGTAGGACCCAACGTGATGTCATAGCCACGTTTGCTAGTATTGAGAAGGAAGCGGCAAAAATAGGTTTGGCAGTAAATGAGGGTAAGACGAAGTATATGCTGTCAACACGAAAGGACACACAACATCGACGAATTGGACAGAACGTCACCATTGACATATATCAGTTTGAGGTAGTACGGGACTTTGTCTATCTCTGCACCGCTATTAACTCTGACAACAATATCTCGTCAGAAATTAAACGAAGAATTACTCTTGCCAACCGCCGTTTCTTCGGGCTAAGAAGGCAATTTAGTAGTAAAACCCTCACTCACTACTAAGGAGGTCCTATATAAGACCCTGATCATCCCAGTCCTTCTCTACGGCGCTGAAGCATGGACCGTCTCAAAAGCGGATGAAGAAATCCTTGGTCGATTTGAAAGAAACTTCTTCGAAAAATCTTCGGTCCCGTTTGCGTTGACGGGCTATGGAGAAGAAGATTCAACCAAGAACTATACGAGCTGTCACTTAAGAAAGTAAAAAAATCTATGAGAATTAGCTAGCTAAAATAAGAAACAAACCAATAGGGGATCACACGAAAGAGTGAGGATAGTTACCTTAAGCTAAACTTTGGAATTTGTTAAACAATAAGGGTGCAGTTATAGCGATCATTTTAAAGCGTCATGGGAACACAAAACATGATGCAACTAAATTTTACTTGAGAAATTGCTTATAGCAAATTCTGTCATTAAAATCCTGACAGTGTGGGATGAGCAGTACTTGAGGTTAGTATTAATCATACAAAACACTAATATCATATTGGAAGGATGGAAGAACAAACGAAGAAGTACACACACATCATTGAAACAAATTTGTTTCATTTAGATTGAATCATTAAAAAGCCTCGGTTTGAAATCAACTCGCCATTGATAAGGCTGTACCTGGAACTTAAATTGGTAATTCATTTGACTACTAGTTGCGATAATTGAAGAATGACCTAAAAATGAAAGACGGAAAAGTACGTGCTGAAAAAAATTCTCCCGAGCAATAGTTTTCAAAAACTGTTCGTGAGTAAAATAATTACAAACCCATTCATGGGACCACGCTCGTGCGTCTAATATGAGCTGTGAGCAGTTTAAAGCGTGCACATGACATTGTGTTTCCCTACACTAAGGAATACAAATTTACTTTTTAGCAAAATTGTGTTGTTACAAATTTCATATCAGTTAAATCTAGGGAAGTTCATTCGAGTTGGTTGATTTTTTTATTGTCGGTGCTGGTAAAACACTATAACTTAACCGAAACTTTAAGCTAAATGTGGGATCATGCCGGTATGTATAACGAAAATCTCGAATTGGACAAAATTAATAAAGAACAGAAATCACAAAAAACAATATTTAGAAAAAAATCTCGAAAGGAAATATGATTTCGAAATTTTTTAATGTCTTTATTTTACAGCCAAAATAACAAAAAAGTTTGTTAAGTTTTTCTTGAAGATTTAAGCATTCTAAAAATGTTTAAAACAGCCAAATTTTTTATTACAAATTTAGGGATATTAACACAAGAAATAATTCTAGAGTACGTTGTATAAATGTTTTGTGAGTGTCTTAAAACAAATATCATTTATTTACACAAAATATGAACATTTCAGGTACAAAATATTTGCATTATATACAATTATGTAGATAGGTGCATACGTAAATGTATATACATATTTGTCTATAGAGCAAGTGTTCACTGTTATTGAGCCCATATTTGTTATTTGTATCACTTTTTGGGATGAAAGAAGCATTCCATCAATTATTAGAAGACGTGTTTTTAGTGACCCAGGGTTTAGATATGCAAGTATAAAACCTAAATTTCCTAGTTTTTATATGCGTAAGTGTATCTGTACACGATAACTCTTAGTAGCGAGCCGATTTTTCGAAGTATTTTGCTTAACCCGGGGTTTATATTTAGGAGTATTAAGCTTAACTCTCGTGGTATTTATATACGTTAGAGTATCTGTACTTGAGAGATCATACTAGCAGGTTGATTGTTCGAAACACTTTGCTTACGACAAGGTCGAAAACTCCGATGAGTGTGAATTTGACATTTGGTATGTTTTCTGTTTTTACACTAGTGCATTCTGTGCTTATCGTCTATCTAGCAATTTTCAGTAAATTATCGCCAGGTATAAAGGGTCGCCCAGAATGTATATCTGTAGCTGATGCTTGAGTCTGAGTCAAAAGTTAAAAACAAGGCAACCCGTAAGCGCTTACACAATGTGTATCTTCATGAATCTGTAGCTTGAAGTTGAATGGCGGGGGGCAACTTCATGCAAAAAATGTTTCTCTCTTTTGACAGTGATTTCAGATACCAGCTACAAAAACGTATTCCGGGTGGCCCTAAAGTCACCACCGATTTTAAACAATGTAAAATCACATACACACACAATAAATCTTGAAATCCCTATGTTTTTGCTAAGAATCTATGATTCTCATATGATTCTTCAAGATTTGTTTTTCTAAAATATATTTATCTAAATATCCTGCAAACCCGCAAAATTTATTTAATATTTACTTAATATATACCATCTGTCATCCAAGTAAAACGGACACATTACGATTCCAAAATATACATATTTCCTATATTCTTTAGCGGACAAAAGGGACACTTTTATGATAAGATCTGACAATAAAAATGGTCTGAGGTAAAAATCGCTTGGGCAGGTGGTAAATATTTATTCTTCGTACCATAAGAATGGCAACTAGGTAAAAAAAAGGTCATGTATTACGGAATATGTTACACACAATTGTAAAATTTCTTTTTGCATTTTTCCAACGGACGAGTATGTATGTATTTGCTATACTATATGAAACTACATACGGAAAATGTGCATAAAACCGAACACACTTCGCCATATCTTTATTTGTCACTACGGAAATGATCGATACATATTATTACATAGGCTATCCATATTAATTGTTCACGTACTTGTTGGATATTGAAACTGGCTTTCTTCGAGAGTCATATATATATATATATACATATATATATATATATATATATTCTTTTAACCAATGTATCTATGTACTAATCAAGATTAAAGAGTGTTGAGGAGAAATATCTGTACTTTTTTCGACAATGATTGCCAACCAAAGGTTTATCGTTCTTTTCATATTGAAATTGAGTGCCACCTATCGACCTTAGTGGATTGAACATATGCTATGGTGAAACAATTGTATGCCATGAGTAGTTTTCTGCTGAATGACTCAATGCTAGCCAAATCCAATTTGCATATTTCACAGTTAATGAGTTCGGTCTACTTTGTTCAACGTTCACATAATTATCATATCTTACATAATTATACAAAAATCAACAACATACCTTGGATGCCCTCAGCAACTCTTCTGCATCTCTATCGCATTTAACTGATCTTTCTTTTCCACCTAATAATGCATCTTCTATTCGTAAATTGCCCACAACAGCGTCAGGTAGTACTGGAACAGGAGACGTGGGTGGAGATATTGGAATCTGTGGCGTTGTCATTTTTGGTAGCACTTTTTTCATTTCACTCGCGTCAATTTCTTTGCTGTTAGTTAAATTTGTACTATCGGGATATAATTTTGTTGAATTTAAGGAAATATCACAGTTCTTATCTAGTAAAGCACACCTGTCACTGCTGTCCGACAAGCCGTTTAAATTAACACTACCGACGACGTCGGGTATTTGCTGTGGCTTGTCTACTGTATGTTTACGCGTTGGTTCGCGAATGAGCGACACTGTTTCACCCTCGGAGTTGTGATTAGTAATGGAATTATTATCGATAGACAGCCGTTTAGATGATAATTTTTCTTTGCGAACACCGGTGCCGCTTACACGATCCTTATTTGACCTGCGACCGAGGTTGCCTGAAGATTTTTCCCCAGATGGACTTTTGCAGGTACCTGTAGTTGAAGCAGCGGTATTATTTGTTGTGTTAATAGTGCTCTTGCTAAGCAATGGTGTTGCTGTCAATGAAGTCAGCTGGTTATTACTTTCAGTCGCTGGTATTGTTTCTTGGTGTGGCGGTTGTAAATGTGGTTGCTGCTGAGTAGAGACGGCTGGAGGAGTGGTTTGACTGCGTCGTGCCCTTGGTACATATACTGCTCTATCTGGACGCCTCTCTCTTCTGACTTGCCTACAATTACACATTGTAATATGAAATGATAATATATTCACTTCACTTACCTTTGATTGCTGCATGCTGTATATGATGTTGTTGTTGTCGCCGAGTCTATACCATTGCAACAATTTTGAATTATCTCTGATGTATTGGAAGTTGCGGGTGACAGAGATTTGGCTGAAATGCACGTTGTATCATTCGGCTGGAGTGATAATAAATGCAGCTGATCTTGTTGTTGCTGCGAATTCTGATGTTGATTTTCGTTGTCAATTGATTCTTGATTCCGACGCAAGGCCGGTGGACGATATATATCAACTGAATGCGATTTATTTACTGCAAAATTAAGCAAAATATGGCAAGCGTATAAGATTACAGTCTTTCCTCTTGTTGTTATGTCATATAATATAATTGTTCGAATCAAGGGGTCTCTCACATTGTCTGCAACTTCTTTCACAAACTCGTACAACACCAATAAAACAGAAAAAAGCCCGACCAAAAATACAAATACAGAAAACAAGAAAGATAGAGAGAAAGAGAGAAGGACAACAAAAATTAAAAATAAACTAATCCGACGACTGAATTAATGATGTTGACCTCAATACGTCAGGTGACGTTTGCTGTGCGAAGATTGCCAACCAAAATAAAAAAAAATTGGAGTTCGATTTGTTAAGTGGGAATTTTTGTTGTTTCTTCTCTTTCTGGCACACACAACTCAGCTTTGCCTTCTTTTTTGAAATGATGTAATAAATTAATGTGAAACAACGTCCGTACGTTAAGCGAGAGAAAAATAAACACAAAGCAGACATGCTGCAGTCGACCTTGAATTTTGGGTTTTTGTTTAGCCGGCTTTTTGTGTCAGATATTATGTGATAATAGTTCATGAATAAAATATCTGTATGCTTATAAAGGTGCATATGCAGATGGTCTAGGGTTTGTGGGTAAAAACTTTCGTAATCAATGTAACATCCGTTCGGTTAACAACCTTACTTGTAAGTATTTAGACATTACACATAGTGAGCAAATGTTTCGTTGACTTTCAATGAGAATTTAGATCGATGACTTGGCGCCACTCAATAAGAAGATACAAATACAAAATTATGATTGTTTACATGAGTTTCTTACCGTCATTAAGAAATTTGACAACAATGTATGTGATATGTAAAAGGTGGTGAAATTGAAATTTTAACCTATTGATACACAGGCGGTACAGTAATAAATAAGTATCATCAGGCATCTAGCTAAATCGACCAGGTAGAGGTATTTCACCAGAACTATGTAAATTTTTGTAAATCATCAGTTAATGTGTTAAAGCATGCGTTTGGCAGTTTTTCTAAATGAACTTTTATATAAGATATCCAAGATAGATGAATACATGATGTACGCTCATGATTATATTAAAGACATAAAGTAGCAAATCGACGCGGTAGTGACGTCGTCTTACTAGTAAAATAGAAGTGTCACCTACCAATAGTAAGCTACTTGAAAAAGCCATAAAGTGTTTTGGGACTAAACTCCAAACGTTGTGAGTCTATTAACTAAATATAAGTGAATTAAACCAGAAACGTCAGAACAATAGAATATGTACAAAAACAGACAGTTTTACAAGAACCTGCTAAAAAACAAAGTGTTCTAGGAATCAATCATTTAGCTTACTTGTTGGGAAATTAGTTTAAGATAACACGTTTAGATTCCAAACAGATTGTTTATCACTGATACATATTGCCTTTCCATGATATACAATAACCAACTTGACGATGAAATGAATCCATGTCTATCTATACGGATGATTGGAAAGTATAATTTAATGTGGGCATTTAGGTTAATTAAACTAGCTAGACACGCCAGAAGAAGTTGTAATATATTTCAACATAAATAAAAGAGCATAACAACCGAATATTGATACTCCAGTGTTCACATTACTACCCCAGCATCAAACAACAGCATAAACGACGCATACGATTGACAAAATTGAAGTTTGAAGTATTTTTGATGTCATTCGGTAAATGATTAAATGCTTGAAATTCTCTGTAGTCAAGTGTTCGCTGTCCTCTTATTATTCTTGATCTCTGTAGCGCGAAGTCTCCTTGGTTCCTCAGGTTATAGGATCATTAATTGTATTATTCTCTTGTTTTACACAAAGTTTATGTGATCTCTGTAGCGCGAAGTCTCCTCCGTTCCTCAGGCTATAGGATCATTAATTGTATTATTCTTTTGTTTTACACAAAGTTTATGTGTGTGTGCCCATTATGTGTGCACGTACAAAGAAATATTTTGTCTAATTTTCCTTAGGACTCTGATTTGTTTTGATCTTTTTTTAAATATATATATTGTTCGTTAAGTGACAGTGTATTATTTAGTTACTATTAGAACGAGATATTTGAATTATTTGGTTTCATCTCTATTTGTATTTTCAACGGTTATATTAAGGGGTGTTTGAGAGGGGATATTGCTTATTAACATGCATTTTGTTTTTGTATATTTTATATTAGTTGGTTCAATTTAAACCATCTATTTATTGCCTTTAAATCCATATTTATATGGTTTTCACATATATCGATATTAGTACCACTTATATAGAGAAGTAAGTCGTCCGCGAAAAGGACAAGTTTTCAATATTGCACTGTTTTTAAATGTCATTTACATATTATATAAAGAACAATAATACACTAAGAATAGTAAAGGGTGATCCATTTCGAGGTTCCCTACTTTTTTTAAGAAAAAAAAACACAGAAAATTCAAATTTAATGGAGAATGTTTATTCTCATTTGAAAGAACATTCATTGGCATTTATTTTTTGAAGATTATGTCTATCAAATGTTGGCCGTTGCTACCTCGCAGATGGTCCATCCGTTGAGTCCAATTTTCGATCACTCGTTCGAGCATTTCGTGTAACTGGCGAAGGACACGCGTGATGTTTTCCTCCAAGGCCTGAATCGAAGCGGGTTTGTCGGCATAAGCTTTTGACTTTACATATCCCCACAGGAAAAAGTCTAACGGTGTGATATCACACGATCTTGGTGGCCAATCGACCGGCCCAAAACGTGAAATTATGTGCTCACCGAAATGTTCTCTCAATAAGTCCATTGTTTGATGCGATCATTCCTCACAGAACGTGAATTTTCATAATAAAGTTGAACAATTTGTAAACGTTGTTCAAGCGTAAGTCTTCCCATTATGAAATGCCAAACAATACTAAACAAAAATAACATGACAACATGACACGACTTACACGTAATCTGTCAAAAAAGACTATTAAAAAAAGTATCTCTACTTGGATCACCCGTTACCTTGTGGTAATCCAATATTCACATTTACAGACGACGATACATTAGTATTTATTTTAGTACGTTGACCTCTACTCTATTCGTTAGAAACGATTTGAACCACTTTAGCTCTGTTGCTTTAACGCCATATTTATAAAGTTTTAAAGCAATATAGAATGACTCAGTGTTGAAGGACTAGGAAAACAGCAATGACCTTTTTTTTATTTTTGATTTTGCGTTTCCAATCACTTAACAGATTATTAAACAAGTTTCACAAGAATGTTTTGATCTAAATGCAGATTGATATACATATATTTGATATTTTAATTCTTGACATGTTCTAGAAGTTGTATTTGCACATTTTTTTTTTAAATATTTTTTCATGTACCGGCATTATGTTTATTGGACGACACTCATTACAACAAATTACAGTGATTCTTTCCATAAGATAGGAAAAATACCTGTAGTTAACGAAGCATTTATAACATGAATGAGCACTGGACTAATTATGTCTATAGCGTCTTTGAACATTTCAACATTACACATATTATAGCCGTTTTTTTTTTATTGATATTGTTTATTGCACTCAGCATATGGGGGACTTCAATGACTTAAAATATATATTGCACTCTTCGATTAAATTTTCATAATGTAAAGGTATCACAGATTGGTTTATTTCTATTACGTTTTGCACAAAAAAGTTATTATACTGTTCCGATAATATTGCACTATTATTTATTTTGACCCCACAGCATTTTTGTAAGTCAATTTTAAATGCTTTGGCTCGTTGAAGTTCAAGGGTAAACCATTCTTCGTTAACGTGAGTTATTTTTTGATTTTTGTCATTGAATTAATCTCAGACTTTAGCACTATCAAATTGTTTACCTTATTAATATATTAACTTAAGATTATAATTTAAAAATAATATATAGTTCAATAGATTTGTTGCAAAGTGGGCTTGGTCATGTTGACAAATTTGTATTTGTTTTTTTGTCGTTGGTGGGTTTGTTTGTGCATTTTATTAATATGTCAATATATTTATGGTTAGATTTGGATCTACTCTAGCATTAATTATTAAACTATTATTAGTTAAAACATAGTGAATGAGAGTACAGAGTTGGCTCTGATACGACATCAAGAGGTTGTTATTGTTTATTATTTCATAAACGCGTCTGCTTTACGTATCAGTTAGCTCAAGTCAATTTATCTCCTTAGACAAAATTGTTATTGCACTGCTGTATTGTTCCTATTATGTTACTTAAACAAAATTGTTATTAACAATGCCCACTTTATTAATCAATGAGGTTACATAGGGCATTTACCGATTCTCACAGCGGGTTATCAAATGTACCCTATCTCATAGGAGTATATTAGTTTTCATACAAAGTTTGTAACACAGAGAAAAATTGTAGCTAGGTATTCCTATGGATCGAGCCAGAATCGCTAGCTGAGTCGATTAAACTATGTCTGACTGTCCGTCCGTTACCGTTTTTTGGCCTTAAATTTTGAGCTAGGATACTGAAATTTAGTACATGTACGTGCTGTTCCAACTAGTGTAAAAATTTTCAAAATCCGCCCACTGCCACGCCCACTTTTTAGAAAAACGTTATTTTTGGCCAAACTGTTGGGACAGTAGGGAAAAAGTGTCTGAACAAGGTATGTAGTTAACCTGAATATCTGTATTTTGTCCATATAAGGTTTCTTGCCACGCCCACTTTTTGAGGGCGTTTTCAGTACAAAACGTTTTTCGGTCAAATTTTAAACATTTCGAAAAAATGGTTATTGGTTATGATTTAACATTTATTCCATATATCATTTTAACCCCCGCCTACTTTTTGGAGGCATTTTTATACAAAAACCATTTGTATACACTACCTCATAGCATAACCAGGCGAAAAACGTTGTTTTTGTTCGAACCATGCACGATTTTGATTAACTGTCTGAACAATATGTTGTGACAATGACATAAAGCCATAGAGCCCACATTTGAGGGATATTAATTTTAAGGTTGGGCTTATATGTATTGCAGAAGAACTACATTACAAACAAATCAGGGGATAACTAATCTATGTTCACTAACGAGGGGATAACAGGATAAGACATAACGTACCATATTTAAGGTTATAACAAAACATTAAAAAAAAATCTTTTTTTGTTGGCAAAATAATAAGTGAATTGATTTTGCTACGACACATATTTGTCATCTATTTGTGTGTGATTCTTCAACGCAATTATTATGCAGGCGTCTATTGTTAGAATAAGATGAAAGTGAAAGCAAACACACATAACCTACACGAACTAGCGAGATCGTGTAAAACTAAATACAGATGCAGCAAACGCCGAGTGCATTATAACACAAGCAACCTGCATTTGCAATTGCCATCGAACATGAAGAGAAATATGATCTTTGTGATACAGCGACCCACTAACATCGCCACAATGAAACGGGTTACGCAATACAATGCTTACTCTACTCTCCGGAGTTATTGTGGCTTACACTTACATTTGGCTGATGCGGAAGAAGATGAATCCAGATGCTTTTCAACTCCCATGCTGTTGATGTAACTGCTGTTGTTTGTAGCGATTGTGGCGATGTCTCGCTTCGTTGTTTTCGTTGCTGATGACGATGAAGACGGAGAGGACCAAAATGATGATGTTGTTGCACTTTCAATCTTTTCACCGCCACTTCTCCAGCTTTTAACTTGAAAAGTTTTTCGCCTGAAAAATAAATAAACAAGGAAGTTATATAAATAAAAAAAAAATACACGGATTTTGCTAATCTTAGAAATCAATATTCATGTTATAAAATTTTGTTCTTACGTTTCAATACTGGATGTTGCTGTAAATTTAATCGGATCCAAAAGTTGACTTTTATAACAAATAACTGTTCGACGATGGGGCCCCTGTCCAACTGAAAATGTAAAAAGATCGTCGTGTTTCTCACGAAAGATTTCACATGATCGATGTATTAGGTAGCGGCGATAGTTATTAACAGGCGGAAACAACAGAACGCTGTAATTAAAAAAATATATACTACTTTAGTAATTGCTTTTAATGTAGCACCTAATAAATATGAAGACACAATTATAACAGTATTTAAAGTACATTACAACAAATTGATCAATGAGCAAAAAGTTCTAGATTCTGTTCCAATAACTTCCAGCGTCTATTCCTAGGATATGTTTCATTTTAATAACCGAGTGATAAGTGAGTTAGTGCAATTCAGTGGACTTTCCAATTTTAGGAGGAGTTGATATGTTATTGTTGGGGTACCTAGACGTAGTCTGTCAAGAATAATATTCATCCAATGATTTGGCGATCGGTTAAAACAAATATAAAAAGTTTAAGAATTGTTTTGACGTAAGTCCTATTGTCATACAACGTACGCCATCAAACTTCAAATGCTTGTAGAGCATTGGCCGTGTTCCGTATTTTAGATTTCCCAAGTTAACTTTGCCGATGCACTGTTGTCACAGGTCAATCGACCATATCACGTTACTAAAAAGGTAAGGCAAAGGTAACTTCGTAAAACTAAAACCCGGAACACGGCTATTATTTTGACTTATGTGCCTAAAAAATGCAAGGTTACCATATTTAATTGTGGACACGAACGTCATTAGAAAGAAATTTTTTTGTTGGTTTTGTCGTACGTGCATACGATATATATGCACAAATTTTATTCAAATTTACATTTTGATATATGTATTCTTAAGAAAGCACAAAAAGCTATACAAACCCAATGAATAGCAAATATGTATTAGATTCCATCAAAAGACCAGCAAAACACTGCCAACCAAATAACAGAGACCACAAAGAATGCTCACAATGAAAGGTAACTACCAAATTTCTGTCATGTCATCGAGGCTCTCGGACAATTTGGTCTACGGAAAAGTAGTTAAAGCAGAATCTCAAGGATTAGTCAGGCCCCTTGAACAGAGATGGGCTAGAAATGGCAACGGCAGTGGTAAATCTGGATCTGTATACTAATGTCCATGTTTATCAATAAATTGTAACTGTCCCTCCAGGTGTGGGGGAAGTTAATATGTGCCCTCAGGGTAATTTCCCTACCACATTAAAAACAGTCGTTTATGAACAGACTAAAGTCTCAGATAACGGATCCCCTCAAACACACCTGAGGGGTAGTGAATAACTTGAATCTGTCCTCTCTCTTCCTCTCTCTGAACAGGCCAAATATTGCCGTGAATCCAGACAAACCGTATCAGACCGTTCTTTCCGAAATACGATGTGACGATGCAATGCTGTGCCCTTACCATCCATCAATATCAACTCCCAGTGCATGGAGTATCGCAACACCATTAATGATGTAGGCGGGCCGATCCCCGAAAAGATGCATTCGGTAGAATTTCCAGCAGCTACCAAATAGGCATAATGAGAGTGATTGGACAAGAGGTATCGCCCTCTTCCAGTATAGATAAAGTCAGCGCAGCCATCAAAAAGCTAAAAAAAAAATTCACACAGTTCTAATAGATTACCAGTCGAACTCTTTAAATACGAATGTGTTGCAATGAAAGTGCGAGAAAGCATCCACATCAACGAATCTCGATGGAAGGAAGCATGTTCAATGACTTGAATAGTAGCTTGGAAATGTCCTATTGTGTGATAGATATATTTTTTGATATAATTATATATAATTTTAAATATTTTAAAAACTAAAAGTGTTTAGAATAACTTCTTACATATTTTGAAATACAATTTCCGAATAAATATCGTGTCAAAATATGAAAAATCCCAGTGTAATAGGCTGTCAAAACTTTAAATGTGATTTTAAAACTTCTCGGAATGACACTAAATACAAAATTAAAATGGAAGTCGCATGTAAAAAAGAAATGCGAAGAACTTAAAAATAAATACAGAGAACTGTAGTTATTTCTAGGAAAATATTCGAACCTTAACCTTGATAACAAGCTGATATTATACAAGCAAGAGCTAAAGCAGGTCTGGACATATAGTTTAGAACTATGGAAGCTAAACATTCTACAAACTTTTGAAAATAAAATGTTAAAATCATTCGTCAATGTGGTATATAAGGAATGAAGATCTACGCAGAGATCTGGGTATTCCCGTGGTTAAAAATGAAACGAAAAATTTTGCACGCAAAAATAAAAAATCGTTTATTGGGACACGTTAGCACAACGGTCCTCCAAATTCTTGACGAAACAGATTTTCACCAGCCCACTGCTATTTCCCAAAAACATTAAAATTGCGTTTAAGTGTACAAATTTATTTTTTACGTCAACCCTATGTTTGGGCGATGATTTACCTACTGGTATAATACTTTGATGTTTTTTGTAGTGACAAACAAACAATACATTACAAGTTTTTAAAAATTAGCTGTGATCAATTCTAAAGTTTACCAAGTACCTATGTTTATGTTCAAAGCCTTACGTATTAACGTTTTAATTTATGTTTTTAAAGTTAAGCATAATTGTTTCCTGCTATATGTATATATATAAAAAATGTAACTGATGTTGAGCGGTAAAAACCAAATACAGCATGCAATTTCAGATTGCAGAGATGTAAGAAATAAAGCACACAAAACTAGACAATTTTTAGATGACCGCAACTTTTTTTTAACATGTTAATTAGTTCTATAAAAAAAATTGCCACTGTTTTAAAAACATATATTGTATATTATTTAAAAAGTTGTGATGTTATAAATCTGAAAGAGTTTTTTTTTAGATTGTTCCATCTGCAAAAACTGAATACATTCAAATGAATGACAGTCATTTGAATTACGTTTAACCAAGCCATTATTAAATAGTAATTTATTTGAATCATCAAAAACACCATAATTGAAAAATATGTTGCCTTATTCATCGGCACGGTCGAAAAAAATCGAGTTAGAGATTGGCCATTTATTAATAACATAAAAGTGCAATGAAATACTTGGTGTTCGAAATGCCATAAAGCATGTGTGACTTCCAGTTATTTAAAGAACACAGGATCAACAAAACGGCCAAGCGGCCATGAACAAAACTAGAATAAAACACATATTCAAGTGTCTTATAACATTATAGGATAAAATATCTGAATTCACTGCAAAAATTATACCAATCACGCTTACAAAACCCAATCATATTATGTAATTGAAACAACGAAACAAATATGTCTACATTTGTAATTAGACTCTAAGCCTTTCACTCTAATGTTAAGATTTGCTCAAACTATTGATTATAAATAATTAAAGTTTATCTACCCACTTTATATAATAATAAAACGGCAACAATTTAAATGGATTATGTACATACAGCTATCTAGTTACCATCACTCTCTTGCAGTTATTGCATGTTTTCATTCGCACTCCCACAAGACACAACAAATAAAAATTGCGAAACAGTTCAGTTTCCACCAATCGCCGTTAGCTTAGCATAAACAAAATATCGCATAATTAGCTAGCAATTATTTGCAATCGAAAAACGCATATATTATTATAAACAAATATGAAAAAAAATACGCAGGTATGCAAATACGTATTGCAATTCGACCGAAATCAACAAAACTTGGCCAAATTCATCATAATAAATAAATCGGTGCTGCAATAATAGAGGCGGCAGGGCAGCTGTGGTATTTTACGCGCTCATCGCTCCAAGAAGCACACACAAACAAACCGTATCGTGCTGGAAATTATGTAATAACTCGCGTCTACGAATACCCGATAAAGTTATTCGTTTGCCAATTGTTGAACCAAAGTGGCTCCATACGAAGAGCTGACGTGCTACGAGCCGCGGCGGCACAAAAATTGCTGCCAAAACCAGACAGACTCTATGTAGAGCCAATAAAAACCGGTAGTTCTGTTCACACATACTTCCTGCAGTTAAGCCAACATAGCAACGTGAGCCACACTATCGATGGCAGTCGCAGCACCAAGCAAGGTGCTAGTGAACAAGTTTCATTGTTGTTGTTTTTTTTCAGTTGCTTGTTATTTGAGGCGCCGCTATGGAAGTCAAAGAATGTGGTTTTATTTTGAACAAAATGTAACTGTTATAAGTGCAAATATACTTTAATAAAACTCAAGCAGACACAAAAAATATACAAATGACCAATTGGGAGCAGAGACCTCAAGACAAAAAAAAAACATTGTCCTTGAAATTTTATTTTTGTCTCATGTTCGCCACATACCTCACTCAATTATAAACATTTTGTTTAATTGGATGTACCTATAAGTTTAGAAATTTTTTTTTATCAAAAGCTTACCAATTGCTCTGTCGTTTTTCCAAAAACTCCCCGATATCACAATTTACATTATAAACAAATTCTTCATCGGAAAGGTTGAGGTTTGATGCAATTTTTTTCTCCAGTTTAAATTTGTTATCGAGGACGACCTGGGGGACAGGATTAATTTATTTTTATCAGTGATGAATAATCACTCGTTGGAAATGGTATTTCAATTTTTACATGCGACTATTGGATTTTGATTGCAATTAGAACTTTTATCAGCAAGAACCAGATTCCAACATTCTACCTAGAATTTTTCTTTTTGTTCATCGCACAAGTACACTGAACTGTAAGCTATTGAAAATGGCAAAAATATTTGAAGATTGGTTATCTGTCAAGTTGGTTAAATTAGAGTTGCCATGTCTAAAAAGTATATTCCCGATTGGAAAACGAATGACCCATGTAAAGCTATCATTGACAACCCTAATTAGAAATATTCTTTTACTTCTTGCGGGTTTTTTATAAATTCAATCATTGGCGAGTTGGTCGCAAAGCAAAACATATGAATTTAAGGACATGCCTGTCCAAAAATATTTAAATTTCTAGTTATAGTTTTCGCAGAAAATCACTTCGTATTTTTCTCTGATCAAGATTTATTATAGTGAAGTAATGATTGCCATTCTACAGAATGATTGCCATTCCTTTAATTTCTATAAGAAGTTATGGGGACTTCATCTCTGCTATGGGGGTGACATTTCAATTCCATCATGTTTTGTGTTTCAATGATAGCTATAACTGGGCCCTTAGACTTTCTAGTATGGATATTATAACTTCTTTAATGGTGTTAGTTTTGTGACGGTGGGTTCTTACTACACGCATGAAATTACCTTGCATTAAGTTATAAATGTTATACCCGGCGTAAGTCACTGACAAGTGACAGATATACGATAATCGTAGAATGCAGTACGCACTGCTGTGAATGAAAAAAACATACCCAAAGCCAAATTCACATTCATCGCAGTTGTCAACCTACTCATTAGGAAAATTCTTCAGACAATCAGCTCGCGAGTAGGAGCTAGTGTACGTAATATACTAATACTACGTTTTCACTGAGCAAATAGTCTCATTACAATCCAATTTCACAAAATTTGCAAATACAATCCAGTTTTTCCATACAAAATCAAATTTCCGTAATGTGAAAACAACTACCATCATATATGTGGGATATATGTTTTCTAACAAGATAACTTAATCGGTCGAGCAAGCGAACAAACCTTTTTTAATTGGAATGGAACAGCTAAAATGTCAAATTGTAATTCATATGATAATTTTTTTTAGCAACACGAGAATCACTGTTTTAGCATAATTTATTGGCAACATATTAATATATTTAAATACATGATAATTTCAGATGCCGTGAGAATGTAGTAAAACACATGAAAATATGAAATGAAAGTTAAGTTTATCACTAGCAAATCTGAAGCCAGGGTCAAGGGGTAATTCTGACATTTGTAATAATAATTCATGGAGAGCACGAAAAAACACTGCGACTAATACTTTGTCAAACGAATTATAAAAAAAAACAATATTAAAAAACAAAATATTTTACGAACAAAACAAAAAAAATAGAAAGAAGTGATCCAAATCAAATCTAAGTCAATCAAGATTAAGGGCCCAGTTATAGCTATCATTGAAAACAATTATTGGAAATGTTCTTTTACTTCTTGTGGCTTTTTTATAAATTCAATTATTGGCGAGTTTGTGTCAAAACAAAGCTTATGAATTTTAGAACATGATTATCAAAAAATATTTAAATTTAAAATTATAGTTTTCGCAGAAAATCACTTCTTTCACCGAAATGAGGCGTAATATTTCCAAAAAATTCTATAAGAGGCTATGGGGTGACATTTCAATTAATCATGTGTTGTGGTTTTTTTTATAAATACAATCATTGGCGAGTTGGTGTGAAAACAAACTTATACATTTTATAACAAGATTATCCAAAAATATTTAAATTTTTAATCATAGTTTTCGCTGAGAATCAGTTCATATTTTTCACTGATCAAGATTTATTTTTGTGAAGTATGATTGTCGTTCCACCGAAATAAAACGGAATTTTAAATTGAATTCTATAAGAATCTATGAAGGTAAGATTTTAATAACATCATGGTTTTTTATTCGAATGAAGTTGTGTAATGACAGCTATAACTCGACCTAATTTTTTGTCCCAATTAAAAACGCAAAAAAAATTGGATTTATCTCCTCACTGCTTCCCCAATATAAATTCAAATTGTATTGATAAATACAAAAAATACAAATTGTTGGCGCAACAGGCTCGTTAGTACCCAGGGCCGAGCTTCCTCACAACCATTTATGTGTGCGTGTGTATTTCCTGCGCGTTGGCGGAACCTCCTGTTTTATGAATACTCCGAACGTTGGTCAATACACCGAGCAAACATAATTTTCTTGGAATAGAACAGCTAAAATACCAAATTATGATTCATGCGAAAAAAATAATGATTAAAAAATGATAATAATAATACAAATGTAAACATTGGAAACTTCCAAACATAATAGATAGAAATTTCACCAGATTCCGGCACTTCTTCCTGCCAAAAATACCTTTTCGAATCAGCAAATGATATAACAATTGATGATAGATTTATTGCTCTGTATTTGCGGCTATTATTTAAGCATTTTTTAACATACCTTCGTCCAGAATATCCTCTGAGTATTCTTTTCAATCTTAATTACTTATCACTAAAATTACCGCCGTGGTATGACATTTGTATTGTAATGGCAGGTAATTGAATTCTAGCAGTTAGAACCCACTACCACTTGAAAAATGCATACTCTCATAAGACTAACACCATTAAATAATTACCCCCGTACTAATAACTGCTGATTATATAATCGATGAATAATATAACAGTTTCTCCCGTAATATTAACTCGCACAAATGTCAAAAGTTAGTTACTGATAAGCTAAACAGCGTATTTTAATAAAGGGGTTAAAAATTATCACCCAGGGCTTTTGGTTAAACGGTTTCGTCAAAAACCCGGGGCTTAGATGTGCAAGCATTAAATTTAATTTGCATGGTATTTACACGTGCACGATAGCAGAGCAGATCTCACGTGTTACAGATGCACTAACACATATAAATACCACGAAGGTTAAATGTAATACTTGTAAATATAAGCCTCGGGTAAGCAAAAAAGGGGTTACTGGACAGGTAAGAACCCTCATGTGCTCCATGAAACAGCACTATATCCCCAAAAAGTAACTGTTTGGCGCGGCTTTCATGCTGGGACACTTTTTGCGCCAATGGGACACTTTTTTTCCTCGATGAAAATGACCATCACGTCAAGTTATCACGTCTTTGATGATATAACATTTATATTGCCTAATAGTAAAATGTTTGGAAATCTGTGTTTGCATTTTCGTCTTAAACATAAGGGGTATTCATGCAACGTCATAAAGTCGTCGTAAACATAACGACGTGATAAATGAACTGTCAAAATCTGTCTGAGAATTAAGTGCGTAAACGTTGCAAACTTTTGAATTGCTATTTTGACATATAATCATTCACATTCACACATCAAATGTATTCGCTAAACTGAAAAAAATTATATACAACGGAAAGAGAACAATGGGAACGAAATTCGATTTGTAAATAAATTAAATTGATATTCAAACCAGTGGGTTAACGCATTATTTAGTGGTAAAGTTTTAGGGTCGTTCATGATACGTCGTCGTAATTTTACAAAATTACAATGCTTAGTAAAATTACGACGTTGCATGGATAACCTTAAAGTTCTCTTATGACGACCACAAATAAATAAAAAATTTCCCTCAATTTTATAGCACTCTACATATTCTTTTTTTTCACATGTAGAGGCGCTTTCGAATCTTTTCCAAACATCGGTATAAACCACAGGAACAGCAACAGAAATTGATGTCAATTCCCAACGCTTTCGAATGTTCCTTTGACAATAAAAAAAATCGGCGAACGCCATTTAACGTATTTTCCTTAAATTCTTCAAATATGCCTCAAGAAATTTGTGTATTATGTTGCTTTAAATGCCATATATTTCAAGTGAGTGTCGTTAAACGTATAGAAAGATTTTCCAAAACAAATCCAATTATTTTTAATAGGTGGACATAGTAAAGAAATCCAAAAAATGGCAGTGCAAAATGTGCGGAGAAAAACAAAGCGTTTTAAAGGTATACTTTAGAGGCACCGGTCCCGAATGTCGTCTAAAAGTTCAAGATTTGAATTTGTCAACTAATATAAACAAAATAAAAGACGACAATGAACTTTTAAATCTGTTAGATCGTGAAAACTTGGAACTGGATCGTGATGCCAATGTAAATGATAGCCAACAGTTAGCACATAGTATGCATACCCAAAACAAACTTGATAATGAGTCCGAGAATACTGAAAGTAAGTGGGCTAAATATCTTGATAAGCCTGATGCTAGATGTGAAAATTTTAGAGGTGAACGATTAAATAATTTAAAACGAAAAGTTTTCTCTAATTCTAAAACGATTGATGGGACTAAAATTTTAAAACCATCCACAAGCTCAAAATGGAGTGCTTATTTATAAGGAAAATATATTTCACCTGGCTTTGTTGAATATTTTTATTTTCAAGGATATGATCTGATCGAAGTAGAGCGACTCACGCACGGTCTGAATGTTTGATTCGCAGTTATTTTATTTAAATAATTTGACGTGTGCGTACAAATATGTTAATAATTTGATGCCCTTCTGCAAGGATGCCTTTGTTTATTAATTTAAGATTTATTTTATTAGCAGGTATAAATTGTTTTAGCTTCTTATACTGAATATTTGAAAGTCACCTCCATATATTCCAGTGATGATCCAGGAGCTAAAAGTAAGCTGTACTGTAATAGATATTTGTTATAAAAATTTAAAAACAGGTACTTGCCCATTATCACTCAGTTTTATGGTGTTGCCTTTTCCCTGTAAGACTCCTTTAACAGTTGTTTGCTTCCCATTACTGACTCTAGAATTATAAATATATAAATATACAATAAAAATAAATATTAATGGCCACACATTCATTCTATTATGTTTGCGAATGTAGTTATTTGGGACAAAGGCAGGGATCTACACTCCCGAATCGATTTCACAGAGCATGTATGAACAGGCTTATTGTTTTCTCTAATGAAAGCTTATAACAGTTAAATAAAGGTATCCTATCAAACATATTTTCATAAAATCTAGAAATGTGGTAAACCGATTTTATATAACCAAAGAGTGTGGAAAAAGCCGTTCCTGATGCGGGCGTTTTAGTACCCCGCATAGAAAATCTTCTCTATATGAGTTTATACTCCTTGGTGCAACTAACTGATCCAACTCTTGCATTTTTCCCGTCTGCATGGCGACTGACCCACTACGAAATTAACTTAATTTAGTTTTTCCAAAAATCAGATACGTGATGATTTGTTTTCTTGCTCTTGGAGCAAGGTGCAGTTATAAGTGCGAGCAAAACAAAATGGCCAAGCATTCCGCGTTAAAGAAATTAAGAAGATAACGAACTCAACACTTCGTTTCTTAAGATGGTGTTTTTTGGCGTATAGTTGCCGAACAAATATTGGTATTTGGAATGTACCTAAAGAGACATCCACTGTACAAAAAGAAAATTTTCAAAATTCATTTTAAACTTGAACGAAAGTTGTATGAATATTTGGGTGAGCAATGTTAGATGTATCAGATTACAATGTATTGTTTTTTCTACTCTATAAAGTACTTTGTCCGTCAACACGAATTTAGACCACGCTGAAAATATTTTTTCGATTTTTACAATTTCAACCGTTTAGCCATTGAATTGCAGTCGGTCACAAAGTAAGGCCATTCAAAGCTGTTGGACAATCAATCAATAAACTCGCCGATTCTCTTCAGCATTTACACCAGTGATATGATAGGTAGTCTTACTCAGGCAATTGCGTATGCGGACGATCTTATCGCGTACAGAACAGCCTCTACTGTCGAAGTCATTCGAACACTTTTGCAGCGGGACTTCGACAAGATCCAGAGATATTGTGATGACTGGAAGTTGAAAATCAACTTTCAGAAATCAGAAACTATCCTGTTTAGGACACCGTTGTCTAGGGCCTCTAGGGATACGAGAAAGAACTGGCGAAAGCTGGTGATCGTTGGACCAAACGGACAGCCACTGGCGAGTAAAAGTGTAGTAAAGTACCTTGGCATCTGGTTAGATCAGTATCTATATTTCGGAAGACATGTAGATGCTGCTCTAGCTAGAGCTAGGGGAGCATTTGCCCTGACAAGACGATTGTTTTATAGCAGTCGTCTTGACAGCAGGGTGAAGGTGATTTGCTACATGGCCCTCATTAGGCCGATGATTGCCTATGGGTGCCCGGTGTGGTTCAACGTTGCCCCATCTCAAATGGAAAAGATACGGGTGTTTGAGAGGCAGTGTCTGAGGAGCTGCCTTGGACTTCACAGAACACCAGTATCTGACTACACAAAATACTATTCCAACCAGGTCCTATACAACGGGGCCAACATAAACCGGATAGACAATTTTCTGGTGAAACTCATTCGGTTTCACGCTGCAAGATCGATGGCTTCGAACAATAGTCTCATCTTTGGGGCCTTCTATCCCAATGATGAATATTTTGAGAGTGCGCGTTTAAGCGGCTTTATTCCGCCCGAAGCTTTCCTATATTTGGATAGTCGAGGGCTGATACAGGATAGATCGGCGCTTCCGCTAATCTACCACGTCTTCCGACGAACTGTGGATAGGCGGCTCCTGTACGACCGAGACGTCGTCACTCAGAGCGGAGGAGAGCGCCTGCGGTTCAGCAGGAGTGTGTCCGATTGGGACCGCCGGAGTAGGTTGCAACAGGAGAACCTGTTGTGGTGGTTAACGTAGTTATAGTTATTTTTGACTTTTGAAAAGATATGGCCGACTTGCATAGTTGTTTAGGTTATGTTAAGGGAAACAGTCGTGGTGGCACCAAAAAAAAAAAAAAAAAAAAAAAAAAAAAAAAAAAATCAAAAAAATCAAAATGCTTGCTGTGGCTGTTCTAGTTTTTAAGTTAAATTTTTTTATTAAGTTAGATGTAAGTAGTTTTAAGTAGTTTAAGTTAGTCGTTTTTAATTAGTATGTAAGTTTAAATTAAAAAAAAAAAAAGACAAGAAACCAAGTTTTTCTCAAATGTTTCTTGGTAAACATCATTTTATTACTATTAGATTTACTTATTAGATAATAGGCCGAAAGGCATTAGAATTAAGTTGTTATCATTTAATTTAGGGCGCCCGCATAGGGCCAGTAAGTTATTTAAGTAGTTGATAAGTAAGCTAGTTTTTCATGAATTTTTGTCTAGCATGTAAGTTAGTTTTAAGATAAAGTAAAATAAAAATGAATATCAAAAAAAAAAAAAAAAAAAAAAACAATCAATCAACCAAGGGGAGCTGATATAGAATTTGTAGTAATCATCATGTTATGGTAGATAAAGACACACCAAAAACTCCAAATCAATCTTGATGATAATGATTCAAGCAGTAGTAAGTCCCAAATAAATCTCGCTTTAAACTTGCCAAGAAATTCTAAGCCAACGGATCCCTTAAAATTCTCAAAATTGCAACGCCTAAGTTTTTTTTCATTCCTTCAACTTTGATCAACATCTAAGAGTATAAAACTGTCTTGGAATCGATTTGTTTGTATTGTTTTGTAGCAAAAATGTACCAAAGAGTTTTGTTTTCTCTTCATTCCTGAGTCCGTAATTGGGAAATTGGTGATCTGAATTTAAATACATTAGCGAAATATATTACTCTCTGTCTCGCTGATTAGGGGTTCTATACTTCTATATCAAATAACAAGAAGAACTAAGAGAAAAGCCAACGTTCATGGGTTGAAGTATTGGGTAAGAACTGGTACGGAGCGTATGAAGTTTTTTATATCATGTAATTATTATCTTTACCGAAGGAGGAACAGGACATCTATATTATGCCGAATCAACGTAGAAACTGGTGTTGGAGTATTTATACATGCGTCCACTTTAAACAATCGACGAAATCAAAATGACGGTACGAGAAAAATAAACAAGAAGACTTTACGCAGTTAAGAGCATCTATACATACTAAAGAACAAATAGCCTAATTGAGGCATTATGTTAAGGTTCCAATCAGCTTTTTTGTAGGTGCCAATTCTTCTACTAAAACCCAACTAGCTTTGGTTACCTATATATTTGAAGTGATCCATCAATTCCTGGGGAAAATATAATATTTCCATCCTTAGAACATACAATGTTGTTTTGAAAAGGCAACGGAATCCTTAAAATCACCTTCAGACCTTCCTAAAAAGTAATAGAGATAAATATATGTTTAAATTCTGACAGTCTAAAGCGATAAGATTCTACTTACCTCATCAAAACTAACCAAATCATGAAAAAATACTTCACCACTCAAGTCACAGCTTACTATAATGCGCCGTCCATCAACATTCGTCTTAAGTAAGCTTGTTACAGCAAATCTATGACTTCGTATCGGTGTTATCTCAATCTCTGTCCTTAGACCACCCATACTAGAATTATAGCAATGATTAAGATTACCATTGGCGCACCCTACAATAAAGTCTGTCAGTGACACCGAAACAATTGTTGTTAGCTCCAATACGCAATGATTCCTGTTTTTAACCAAAAAACTAAAAAAAAGAGTTCTACCATATCTCTGAACTTAATAAATACATTTTTACTTACTCGCCCTCCTTAAGTAAATGTTTACCGACCACCCACAAGCATACCCAACCATTTCGATGGCAAGTAAGTAGACGATCGGCAGAGGGCCAATCAAAAGCAACAACATTTCCGTGCTGCAAAGTTTCACAAAATAACTCCTGGATGTCCGCTTGATTTTTTTTTGAGGTAAATCGCCAAATGTAAAGATCGCCTGACACTGTACTTCCCGCAAAAAGGTTCCTGTCAAAGGGATTTGTAGAAAGCGAACCTAAACACGCCTTGGTAGGAATTGTCTTTAGCTCCTCGAAAGTCACATAAGAGCTAGATTGCATTCGTTTTGGAACATATACTTTTAAATTCTGATCTACATGCTCGCACCAATCGTCATGCGTTGCGCTTGTTGTGACTACCAATACAGGACTATTGTTTGTATAAATTGAAAGCCAAGTAGCTAGTCCTTGAAAGTTTTGCTTAAACGTTAGGGAAATTTTTTGGTACGTTTGTATTATCAGCTCTTCTTCGTCATGACTTGAATTTAAAATTCTGTTATGGGATATCGGAGTTGGCCCTTTTAATAGTTCCACTTCCAATAAAGGGTAAATTCTTTTTAACCACTGGGCAAGTTTGTTTTCATCAACATTTTCCATGATAAAAGCAGGTGTTTCGGTTTGCGTCTATTGAAATAGCGAAAGATTAAGTGGATGAAGTGAAAGGTAAATAACAACAAACCTGGGCATTTGAATTTTTATTTGTCTCAATCGATTTATCCAAAAGTTCAGATAATGGATCTGTACCAATGCAAACTTCGGAAAATCGCTTCAACACTTTTCCTTGGTTGTATGAAGGAAATTCAATGACCTCAGAGTTATAATCCGAGAGATCCTCCATTGTACTTGCTGTTTACTTGGTATTTCTGTTCGAATGTATTTTTTTTTTTATATTTGTGCATATACTAACATGTGTTGCTAAGGTACCAGAGTTACTTATATATTTACTATGCAGCATTGTCTCATGCGCAGGTATTTGTAGATGTCATATCATATAAATTAACTCCGTACATCGTTAATCTTAGTAAATCGATCGGTCTTCCAAATAGCCGCTGTGATATTACTTCCGATAAGCTAATGCTGAGTAAGAAAAAACCTCAAGGTATATATCCTGCATGTTGCGTTTAGTTTGCCTCTGTAATTAATGTTATCGTTAAGTGTCAAATTAATACAAATATGTAGCCCGCCTATACATCGCGGAATATACATGTAAACCGACAGATAAAAGCTGCCAATTTATTTTCTGCATAAAGTGTGTCCCAACTCTCTCACATAAATATTTTTATGGTCGAATACAAAAATCAACTTCAAGAAACACCCGAGCTTCTTTTTAAATAACGTTAACTGTTTTTATTATGTAATTTCATATACGCCATATTAAACATTGCGATATCCTTAAATTTCTTTGTTTTTTTATTATTATTAATGCATAAGATGTTTTACAATAAATTTATTTTCCATTCGTGAAACACTCTACTTGGAGCGGGCAGCCAAAGCACCCAAATCGGCAATGCACTTGTTAAGAGTTTCCTTCTCTTGTTGTGGAGTGATAGACTTCAGAACACCGTTAACAACCCAGTCAACCATATGCTTCTGGTTAAGACGCCTTTCAACATGACGGCATTCGACTTGGTAGTCCAAGCGACGCTTGACCTATTAATTTCAGATGAGACAACACGTATATAGTAAATGGAGTTGAACGTTTAATAACTTTTTTACCTCTGTGTAGACGTTCATTGCGCGCTCCCTGAATGCAGCTTCCAATTGGAGAGCAACATTTTCCTTCTTTGCATCCATGAGCATAATTGCACCCTCGGCACGCCATTGTTCCTTCTTCTCATCTTCGATGGCGTCAGAAAGAATCTTCAACGCTGAGGTGCGACCTTCATTCCATTCGGCTTCGATTCTCTAAAAAAAAATTTGTTGCACGGAAAAATAAAAAAATGCGTTCCCATAACTTTAGTCCACTTACGTCGATTTCCGTATCACAGAACTTAGCAACGGCTGGTCCAAGTTTCTTAACACCAACAACGCACATAATGGCCAGTGACAGACCACCGTAGAACTCATGCTCCATGACATAGATTTCCTTGGAGCACAAGTATGTCAGAAGGCCGACACCAAAAGTATATGGACCGGTGACACCAGTTTTGTTGTAGAAAAATTGGAACCATTCCTCTGGGATGAAACCCAGACGTACTTTAGCTGGTAGTTCTGGACGCACTTGACGTTGGAATTGTTCCGAGCCTGCAACAGATGAGGCAGCAGCTTTAGCCGCAGCTAATCCGATGGGTCTTTGGACTGTAAATTGAATAAAAATTTTGCTAAATATTTGAGCTTATGCACACGTTTTGCAATGAAAAAAAAAAATGACAAGTGATTACATAAACCATTGCCGATTGAAATTTTTGTTTTGCAAAAATCTGCACTATAAGGAAGGACACAATATTTTAACAAAGCAACGAAATAAAATGCATTTTTTATTTATTACCTGATAGTAAAGCGGCCCTCGACAACATTTTGCTATTTTTTTTATTTCGGAAAAGAAAACTTTTGACGTCCGTAGAACTTCCCTTTTGCAGTAAAAGACACTGCTCACAATAAGTAACTTGACATTTAACGAAAAATGACAGAAAAACAGTGAACTGGCCTTAACTTATCGACTGTTTCATTTGACAAGAAAAATTACGTTTTTTTTTAAATTTTAAGTACGGTGTGTTATTAACAGTGAAAAAGTAGGTTCGTTCGTGTAATTTTGCTTGAGGAAAATGAGACTGAAATCTGTGAAATCATAACCAAGAGAGAATTCTCCTATTTTGAGAAAATTACGCGAATTAGTCAAAGAGCACGCAGTAATTTTTTCACATGTTAGGAAACCGTTATTCTACTTGATACGGTTTTCACAATGAAACGAGAACTTATGACGTTTTCACATCGGTAAAAAAATCAATCTTTTTTTTTAGATTTTTCCGCTGTTTTACCCTCCTTGCACTAACACTAATACAAATGATAGCTGTCAGTTTGACTAGAGTGATTTTCGTTTTGGTTTATTATTATTTCGGTTGTGTAAAACTATTCTTAATCCTTAACACTGTAGAAATTCGCGATGTGAAATATAAATAAAATAAAAACAAGCAACCTGTGTGACTTGAAACTTGTCAGCTACGCCGATACTTACTCACTACTTACTTTGTTTGATAACTTGCTATATTTCCGTTTATAGTTGACATTTATATTGTAAAAAAATGAAAAAGCCTTATGTAAAATACAATAATCCCAAATCCTTTGAAATGTATTTAAATAACTTTATGTGGTCAACTCAATAGGATAAATTATTTTAAAACAGTGATTCTCGTGTTGCCAATTATGGCGGATGATATGGCAAATCATATCAACTAAATGGTTGGTCAACTTCTGTTTCGGCTTCATATGATGTCGACCCTGACGACATTATAATGGAATACTCCGAGGAGTTTCTGAACGAAATAATAGCCGCAAATACAGAGAAATGTTCGAATAAGAACATTTTTTTTTTTGGGGAAAGTTTCCAATGCGTACATTTTTAAAATAGCGCCCCCTTTTTTAGTCATATGAATTCCAATTTGACATTTAAGCTGTTCCATTCCATTGAAAAAAGGTTGGTTCGTTTGTTTGACCTCTTATATTTTCATATAAGAAACCACATTTTCTACAAATGTGATACATTACGGAAATTTGATTTTGTATGGGAAATTTGGTCGTATTTACAAATTGAATGCTGATGACACACAATTTTTGGTTCAGTAAGAAAGCTCTGAAGCAAAAGATTTAAATGCTCTGAGAAAGCAATAGTGGCCGCTGGAGAAGTAACTATACCAAAAACCTTTAATATTCTAAACGAGAATCTACTTGAATCTTATATTTATTGAACATATTGAACCGCAGTTTTTTCCGCGGTGATAAAAACTTTGTTAGTGTTGTTGCTTTCAAAATTTGAGTCCGGGACTCCTCGCCTAGTGGTTCAAAGAAGCATTTACTAAGCCACTGGACACACGGATTAAATACACAATACAATTTGAAAGGCTTACGACGGTAAGGTTATAAACCCAATTTGTGTGTTGAATAATAATTTCCTCTAAACTACTTCCCATCCAAATTTCTTAAGTTCATTTACTTAGTTGTAAGTTCACAACGATTACGATGACTCCGAAAAGTTGCATGAATACCCCATATTCTTTTTTGATAAAATCATTTTTCTTTCTGCTTAAAGTTGATACGGACTCTCATTATTCACATACCATGGTGTAAAATGCTCGATGTAAAAACTAGTTCCGTTTCTGTTTTGGTTTAATTTGAGAGATTTGGATACACTCATGCATACTTTCGAGATTTAGGAAAAATGTGTAAGTGGAACATTTGGGGAACTACCAATTTCCTATTCAAAATAAATACATACATATAATACTAACAAATATATATTCCGATAGTCTCTTGTTGACAAGTCTTTTTTATTGGAGTTTGGTAAATTGTTGCCAAGTGACTGGAACGCTGACACACAAAACAAACATACCTCATTATTGTTTATCTATCGTCCATATTCGTTTTTACATCTCAATAAAATAAATAACTCACAACCTCATTAAATACCAATTGAAAATGTTTAAACATTTATTTAATCTAAGATCAAAACTGAGACATTTACTATTGAAAGGTAAGACTGCAATTAACAAGCTGAAGTTCTCTTTAAAGTTCAATTTGCAATCGGTCTTGTACTAGCGCTGTGTGACAGTTGTCAAGTGCACCGGCTTAGGTTGTAATAAGCACATGTTTTTTTAACTTAAATTTGATATATATTTCTTTTAATTGCAGAAGTCAACCAAAATTATCAAACGAAACTAACTCGTCAAACGTCTATGTACGGTTATTGTGCACATAATATATGTACATTCAGTTCCAGCCGACTTCAATTTTCCCTCGTTGCTCTTGCGAAACCATTCAGGGCAACACTATTTAAGCAACATTTCATTAAGTCGTCGCATTCCCAAATTGACTCGCGAAAATATTCCACCGGCAACATTTCCAGTTGCATTTATTCCGTTAATCAGAGTGGTAGTTGTATAGCTGGCCCCCTGTCACGTAGTGTTGTCAAAAATATAAATTCTATTAATCATTTTCGCAAACAATTCACTTCGGTTCCTATTGGAAAATCATCGTTAGAAGTGCAAAATTCGATTACCAATAATAATACTGAAGATATGTCAAAGAAAGTCTTTGAACGCCTGCCGAAATCGGTTCTACCATCTCACTATGATTTGGAACTGAAACCTAATCTTGAGGCATTCACCTTTGAGGGAAATACAACTGTAAAAGTTAAGGTAAATAGTGATTGGATCAAGATAACTATCTCATTATCAATATACTTTTGCGTTTCGCCACGTACCTTACTGATACGAGTGATATGCATTTTATTAACTGTGTTCGCCGATTAGAGTTCCAATCTGCAGCTGTGCTGGAAACTGCGGAATAAATATCGAGCAAAAAGAAAGAAAAAACTTTCGCTTTCACTTTTTGCCTCCGTTATTTTTCATTTGCAATTGTGTGCTTTCGTGTTTTTTTTCCTTATTGTTTTGTCTGTTTTGAGCGTTCCTTGCCTGACCTCATTTCGTCGACGTCAGTGATCGTCAGAAGGTGGGAATGTGTTTTCGTATGCACAAACAATAAAAACGGTAGGTGAAAAAGGAGATTCAAAGTGCAATAAGAGGCAATTGGAATAATTAAATATATTACAAGTCGTGTGCAAAATATATATATTTTTTGATTTAAAGGGATTGACTTAGAGTTCATTAGTTAGGGTGGGTGCAAAACTATCAATGCTAGTTAAATAAGAAATATTGATCTCTATAAAAAAAACTGAGATTTTGTTAAATTTCTTTTATGAATCTGTGCCTCATTGGTCATCGACCATTATTGTCAGGTGACATTTGAGACATACTAAATGCAAACTGATGGTATCTACGACTTGAGCTGTAAAAAGCTTTTAGGTTGATATAACTAAGGTTTTGATCACACATCGGACAAAACCGTGGCAATTATGTTTACGTTTTTCTCAAAAGTTAGAAAAAACGTTTGGACTTTCAAAATACGCATTCATAAAAAAATCCGTAAGTAGTGCCACATTAAGAACTAGAACTAAGCTCCATATGACAAAGAGATCTTGACATCCATAAATCCTATGAAACAAGTGGGCAAGTGTTTTGAAGAGACATTCTTCCACACTAGATAAACCAATGCGTAAGATTGGTAAGACCGGAAGGATGGTTTTGTACCAACAAGTACAATTTAATATGCTTGCCTTCCGTCATTAAAGGGAAACCAAAATCTGCAGCAATTATCCAAGTATTCAACTTGCAAAGACCTTCGTTGGAACATTGCTAGTTAAAGTCGCTTAGGTTTCCAAAACAGGCGTGAAAAATATTTCACCAGAATATAAAAGCGATTAAACCGCACAAACAAGTTCAGAATAGAAAATGATTAAACCTTGCCAGTTTTCTCACCGAACCAGAAACCGTCGAAAGGAATATTTGTTTTTATGGACTAATTACTTACCTGGTCCGAAACCTCAAGACATGAGGACATTGTTCCTATTGTGTCTTAAGGGGGATAGGAAGATGGGCTGGTGTAAAATATTGTTCACTTCAAAAATGGTTACGTAGTAGGTATCAACCATTTAAGGATAGCTCTGGTTTGATTCATTTATTCTGCATGTTTTTCTATCGGAGATGCCAATCAAGGGTTTAAAAAGTTTACCAGATCCTTAGTTGCGCGAATTTTTCGAAAAATAACAGCTTTATGGACATTTGCGATAGAATGACATGGAGATAGATAAATTGCCGATAGCTTATTAATCTATTCCTTGCCAGATAAAAAACAATTTAAGTGTTATTTGATTTGTCCATTACCTTTGAAAAGATGGAAACAAAAAATGGGTCTCTAGCTTCGAAACAGCAATTTCTTTTCTGCGGATACATACGCAGTATAATTTATTTAATAGTTTTCATCGATTCCTCGATCTTTATCTGGCATTCTAAGTGGGATCTTGTATAATCATATATGTAATATACAATTTTAACGGAAAGATGCATGATATTCGTTTTTTTATTATCTGTCGCCTTGGCATTATTTCAACATAAACAATGCCAAATGCCCAGTTAAGGAGTCTTCACTCGTGTCATCCTTTTTCAACACACTCTTTGATCGAAATCGCATTATTACAAAAACTAAGTCCTTCTATTTCAGGTTGATGTTTCTACAAACACCATTGTTTTAAATGCCCTCGATGTTGTGATCAGCAAAGTAGTTTTCCAATCCATTTGTACTGAAAAAAAACTTGAGGCAACAAATGTCGTCCTTTCAACCGAAAATGAAACGGCATCATTGGTGTTCGATGAAGATCTTCCAGTGGGCGATGCGTCGTTATATTTTGAATTTAATGGCGAACTGAACGATAAGATGAAGGGCTTCTATCGCAGCAAGTATTTTACACAATCGGGCGAGGAACGTTACGCTGGCGTGACACAGTTCGAGGCAACCGATGCTAGACGTTGTTTTCCTTGTTGGGATGAGCCTGCAATCAAGGCGACGTTTGATATTACACTTGTAGTACCTGAGGACCGAGTAGCTTTATCGAATATGCCCGTGATGAAAGAAGAATCGGTCGGCAACAACCTAAGACGCATTCGCTTTGACCGAACTCCCATCATGTCCACATATCTAGTGGCAGTAGTTGTCGGAGAGTATGACTACGTTGAGGGTAAATCTGAAGATGGAATTATCGTGAGGGTTTTTACTCCAGTTGGTAGGAAGAAGCAAGGTTTATTCGCATTGGAAGTTGCTACAAAAGTGTTGCCATACTACAAGGAGTACTTCAAAATTGCATATCCTTTGCCAAAGATGGATCTGATTGCGATATCGGACTTTTCTGCTGGTGCAATGGAGAATTGGGGCTTGGTTACTTATCGCGAGACGTTTGTTCTTGTCGATCCCGAAAATACGTCGCTAATGCGTAAGCAGTCTATTGCGTTGACTGTTGGTCACGAAATCGCTCATCAATGGTTTGGTAATTTGGTTACCATGGAATGGTGGACACACCTTTGGCTAAACGAAGGCTACGCTTCCTTTGTTGAATTCCTCTGTGTGAATCACCTGTTTCCTGAATACGATATATGGACCCAGTTTGTAACTGACATGTATACACGTGCCTTAGAATTAGACTCTCTTAAGAACTCTCATCCTATTGAGGTACCTGTGGGGCATCCATCAGAAATCGATGAAATCTTTGACGAGATCAGCTACAACAAGGGTGCAAGTGTTATTCGAATGTTGCACCATTATATTGGAGATGAGGACTTTCGAAAGGGCATGAATATCTACTTGACCAGGCATCAGTACAAAAACACGAGCACTGAGGATTTGTGGACGGCTTTGCAGGAGGCCAGTAGTAAACCGGTTGCTAATGTTATGTCTTCCTGGATCAAGCTAAAAGGATTCCCAGTTGTTAGTGTGGATTCTATCCAAAATGGCACTCAGCGTGTGCTTAAGTTAGTGCAAAATAAATTCACTGCAGATGGGTCACAATCCGAGGGAGACTACATATGGGTGATTCCAATCACAGTGTCTACATCAAAGGATCCTCACACGATTGCCAAGACTTTCTTGTTGGACCAAAAGGAAATGCAGGTAACATTAGACGACGTTGCAGAAGGTGACTGGATTAAAATTAACCCCGGAACCGTAGGATACTACAGAACTAGTTATTCGCCAAAAATGTTGGAACAACTTATGCCAGCCGTAAAAAATATGGAATTGCCACCGCTCGATCGTTTGGGTTTGATTGACGACATGTTTGCTATGGTTCAATCGGGCAAGGCTAGCACGTCTACTGTAAGTTTACCGTCATACGGATTCAACGCAAATATTTTATGTTTTGCTCTAGGTTCTTGAACTGATTGATTCCTATCGGAACGAGTGCAATTACACAGTTTGGACAGCAATATCAAACTCTTTGTGCAACCTTCAGCTTTTGGTATCCCACACTCCGTTAACCGAAAACTTTAATCGGTTCGGTGTGAGTCTATATAAGCCGGTAGCTGACCGCTTAGGCTGGGAAGTGAAGGAGGGAGAAAACCACTTAGATACTCTGCTACGAAGTTTAGTGCTCGCTCGTTTGGTTTCATTCAGATGTAAGGAAACAATTGAATCCGCCAAAAAAAGGTATACATGCTGCTCTTACTTGTGGTACCCGGTAATATATATTTTCTTACAGATTCAGGGACCACGTAGATGGAGTAGCAGCTCTGCCTGCTGATTTAAGATCAACATCCTACAAGGCTGTACTTATGGATGGTGACGAAGCGATTTATGAAGAGATGCTTAAGCTATACAGATCGACTGAGCTTCACGAGGAACAGGATCGCATTTCCCGAGCACTTGGTGCCATTGGAAATGTCGATTTACTGCGAAAAGTTGTCGACTTTGCCATGTCGGTAAGAGAAGAACTACGAGTAGATTTGACATTTTTATTTATACTTTGTAAATAGGGCGAAGTGCGTGCGCAAGACGCAGTTTTTGTTGTAGTCGCTGTTGCCATGAATCCAAAGGGACGCGAAATGACATGGGAGTACTTCAAGGAGAACCACCCCAAACTAATGGAACAGTATCAGGTAATAATATTCAAGTGGGTTGGTTATACAGGTTATTTGGTTTTTGGCGCAACGGTTGTTGTAACTTAGTATCAAATATACGTGCATCAAAAATTTAACTACATATAAACTTTACAATATGGCAATCAAAATTTGAAGAAAGGCCTTTTATTTATAAAGGAGTTTACATTTTTAGTTCATGCCTTTAATTTTTTTTTTTGCAATTCTAGGGTGGATTCTTACTTGTTCGCCTTATCAAGTACTTGATAGAAAATTTTGCCACCGAAGAGAAAGCCCTTGAAGTGGAGGAATTCTTTAGGACCCGAGATTTTCCTGGCACTGAAAGAACAGTGTCGCAATCTGTTGAGACAATCAGATTAAATGCTGCCTGGCTGAAGCGTGACTTGCAATCATTAACAGAATACCTATCTAAGCAATAAACAACTTGTATCGCCCGCTCTAATCAACCATTAACCGATATTTATAAATTATCGAAATAAAATAGTAATATTTATTCTGAAGAAAAAATTAAGCCAAAGTATTGATTCAAAACAAAATAAATACAACATATAAGCAAGGAGAATCACATCACGAACAAAATGTTAGAATTCATCACACACAGTACATTAAGTTATCTTAATGTTAAAAGCTTTAACTATTATGTTTATTCACGTAAATAGCCATAACCATTGGTTGCATTAAAATTTAACTGAGTAGCATGTGACGACTTAAATTTAGTTATCTGTGGCCCCACCCATATTAAATCACAATTTATTTGCACTATTGTCGCATTAAATGTTACTTTTATATCTAGAAAAGAAATAAAACGATTTTAACAATCCATTTGATTTGATTTTAATTATTTGATTGTGGATCTAATGTTTGGCTGTTTCTAGTGGAGAGTTAAGTAAAATTAAAATCACTCAAAACTATGTATTTATCTAAGTAGTTTTAAGAAATTAAAAAAAGGTGTTTCCAATTAACCCTGAATAATTTGTATGCTTGAAAGGCAAATTTAAGGTCGGATTTAAAAAAAAAATCAATAGTTTACCTCTTTTGGAGGAAAAGACTGCCCGCCTTTAGGGACTGACCTGGAAACATAGACAACTTATTTTATTTATAATTATAATTTATTGTTAACTGTGTGCATATTGGTGTATGGAGAAGTTGGAAGCATTTATTTTTTTGTCGATAAACACAAATTTAGGTTGCACTTAGTGCATAACAATTGCGTTTCTCACTGAAAGCCAGGCATTCTACGTATTCTTTTCTTGCATCGATTTAAAATGTCAGGCATATGGCCAATACCATCGTAACGAATATCAATCACCCTTATTCCACATGGCGTTTTTATTAAACGACAGATAGCGTTTTTTGAAATCGGTATTACAGCTGGCAAGTCTGAAGGCGTTTTATGTCGTTTAACGCTACGTGGCGTTTAAGTAGTGTGGAACGTAAGTTCCTAAAACGTCATTGCAGTTATTCGCATTCTAACAGTCGTTTTAGTTGGATAAAACGACAGGTAAAACGCCAATAATTGTCGAATAGAAATTTGCAAACGACTAGGTGTCGAATTTTAGTTAAAATGTGAGTTTCGATTAAATTGTGTATTATTTTAAGGATTTTATTAATTGTTATTTGTTCAAGGGTGAAAATAACAACCCCAGAACAAATGAAACGTTTGTTTGAATTAATTGAACAAAATGTTTCGCTGGAAAGAAATTTCAAAAGAGGTATTCCCCAGACCGATGATATCAAAAAACGGGTGGGAGTCGGTAGCTGTGACACTAAATTATTTAGGACCACCCGTAAGAACTCAAAAAGAGTGGCAGAAGGTTAGCATGTAAAATCAAAATTGAAGTGTAATACTAAATGTATATTCACAGGTCTTAGATTAGATTAGATTTTGACCTGATTCTTCTTCTGATGTTTTTCATTTCTCTTTTTGCAATTTCATCTTCTTTTTCGTCTTCACTTTCCCATGATATAAACATTGCAATGCTATTCATTGTTTTTGTAACATTATTTTGTATTTTGAATTTTAAATAGGTAAAATAAATGTTCATTTGAAATTTTAAATTGCAAAACATAAACGCCTATCTGTCATTTTTGTGTCAGTTGTTGCTGTGGAACTCATGTGGAAAGCAAGAAAAATGAGAGAGGAGGCGTTCAGAGAATAGAATACCGACACTAAAATGAATCGACTCAAAAAACGCCATTTGTCGTTTAATAAAAACGCCATCTGGAATAAGGGTGAATAACAAAAAGTTGTTCATTACTGCTTATAAAGTTGAAACAGGAATAGACACAATTGTTTCTCGAATGGATTTCTTTAGTTCATTCAAATTTGTTGGTTTTGCTTTGTAGTCAGGTGCAGTAAAGTCAGGCGACCAACGGAATGTGGAGTTTCTGGATATCCGCTTATTGAAACCAAAAAGAGTTGAAAGAAATTGTCATTTGGCGTAATTCTCGATAGAAAACTCCCAACATGCTCAAGTAACGGCCTCCAGTAACGTCGTAATAAAACTGCACACCACACTGTGACACAAAGTGGATGTAATTCCGCCTAATGGAGTATCTGTGAGTTGGAAACACTCTATATCCGACAATTTTGTTTGTTTATGTTGCCGTTTAAATTGAAATGGGCCTCGTCGAACATAAGAAAGACAGTTCAACATGTTTCCGTTCTCTTCCACCATCTTCTTGCAAAATTTCAAGCAAATTGGCAAGTCTGCTGCGTTCAGTTTGTTGGCCATTTGAATTTTATATTTGAATAAGTCCAAATCATTGTGCATAATTGACTGCAATGACTGTCTGCTTGTACCCATTTGAGCAGATAAGCTTCTTGTCGAAACTCTTTTAATGATTTGTGTGGCAGCAGCTGAATCAGCGATTGTTTTCTCCGTCCGAACTGAAGGGTTTCGATTGTAAGGTATACTTTCGACTGTCCCATGCTCGGCAAAATTGGTAACAAGTCTCATTATGGTCCATATCGCAGGATTGCCTCCAAACGTACGCGTATTCTCTCTTTGAACCGAAACTACGGACTCCAGTGCGTGATATCGTCCCAGTTATCCATTTTTTTAAATCTAAAAATCAATCTGTAAAATAAAAAAAAAATAACCAGAATAGAAAAAAAGTTATTTAGCGGCTTTCATCAGCCACCCTGTAGTTATATATAATCAAAGACTATAAAGCCACACAGATGACGCATTGAGAACAAAAACCAGAAACTTTTGCTCACCACCTTCATCTTACGGGCGGGCGGTGTGCACGAGCATACACGCGAAACGAGATCCAAATAAGATATGGCGGGCTGTGAGTTGTACCTTTTTTGAGTTTGAAAATTGTGCCTCTGGTGTTGGCTTGTGAGTTTTGCACAATCCTGTCAAGAATCAAGTTGAAGAAGTCACGTGATAGCGCATCGCCTGCCTAAATCCTTTCTTGACCCTGAAGGAGCAGCGAGAATTCTCCATCGTCATCCTACACAAACGGACGAGTTGGGGCGGTATACCAAAACTAGACATGGCTCTGTATAGTTCGTATCTATAAATTCTGTCGTATGCGATCAGGTTGTTGGTAAACGGTTTCGGGCGTTTACATATTACGGCAGATAGGATCTTGAAGGCGATGTTGAAAAGATTTATGCCTCTGTAGTTGGCGCAGTTTAGAGGGTCTCCTCTTTTGTGCATCGGGCAAACGATGCTGAGGTTCTATTCTTCAGGCATACTTTCTTCCTACCAGATTTTCTTACGAGTTGGTGGATTTTTCTTACCAAGACATCTCCGCCGGCTTTATAAAGCTCGGCGGGAAGGCCGTCATTTCCGGCAGCCTGATTAAGCTTGAGTTTAGATATTGCTTTCCTAACTTCACTCAGGTCGGGTGGTTGGCAGTTTTCGCTGTCGTTGCCAATATTGAATGGTTCGTTCTGCCGGACAGCAGAATGTTGTTCGTAATCGCCGTTTAACAGTCTGCAGAATTTGTTATGCCATATCCTCAACATCGACTGTGTATCAACTACGATATCTCCTTGTGCATCTCGACAGGATTCGGTTCGAGCCTTGTATCCTTGGCTTTGACGTTTTACACTTTGGTTAAACTTGCGAACATCGTTCCTGGAGTGGCACTTCTCTATATCGTCGATCACGCGCTTTTCTTGCTCTTTTTTCTTCTTCCGAAAAGCCGGTGTTCTTCCCTTCTTCTCTGCCTATAGAGCTCAACGGCAGCTCTCGTCTTTACCTACAGCTTAGCCTTGTAGGCCTCGTTCTTGGCTGCGGCATTCCTCATCACACCAGGGGTTTCTTGCTGGTGGGCGCGAGAAACCTAGCATATCAGTTGCGGCTGATCTAATCGTTGCATCGTTGCCATTGTTCTTCGACATTCGATGCTGGTATTGGCTGTCTCTTGCGATTGCAGTCTTTCGACATTAAAATTTTTCACAGTATTTCTGGATTGTTGTGGCGTGGTCGATATCCGCATTCTTACCTTGGCTGCTACAAGGTAGTGGTCCGATTCGATGTTAGCTCCTCGGAATGTTCGGACATCTAAAATACTGGATGCGTGCCTCTTGTCTATCGCAATATAATCAATTTGGTTGACCGTTCGTTGATCTGGAGGCCGGCATGTCCAATTATGGATATCGAGATTACATTTCGTAGCGAAGTCAATTAGCCTACGACCGTTACCAGACGTGTTGTCGTGTAGTCTATGTTTTCCGACAATACTGCTACAGATGTCTTCTCTTCCTATCTTTGCGTTAAAATCACCCAAAATCGGTAGTCGCTCATATGTTTTGTCAAGGAGCTCTAGAAGCAGTCCTTAGCTATATCATCATTTTCCTCCGTTGGGGCGTGAGCGCATATAAGGCTTATGTTAGCGAATTTTGCCTTGATGGGGATTGTTACAATGCGTTCGCTAATGTCTTGGAAACATAAGACTTCTTGCCTAAGTCTGGCACTTATAATAAATCCGCATCCGAATAGTCGCTGTTTCTGCTTACTATAACACGGTCCGTAGTAGATGTCACAGTTTTTCATCCTCTTTTCGAATTTCCTGGATGGCAGCAATGTATGCTTTGTAGCAGTTTAGGACTTCCGCTAGTTGTTCGCTTGCACCTCTCCTGTTTAATGTTCTCACATTTCATGTGCAGCTACACACGTCGTTGTCCTTTTTTCATTTAGCAGGGTCGTCAACAATAAAATCAGTCCCTTTCTATTGGTCGCTTCGTGACATAGAGTTTTTTCCACGGTTGGGTATTTAACGCAAAGCACAACCCCCAACCTGGAGGGCCAGTTCCAATTTATTAGATACCCCTAGGACAGGGGGCATCAGTATCCACTACGGGATTGAGTGCTGCCGTTGGCCTTTCGGTTCATCCGCCACCATCTCTGTTCAAGGAGCCTGACTAACCCTTGAAATTCCTAGACAACCTGTTGCCCGAATATGTCGAAGCAGCTTGTCTAGGTTCGCCTGGGACAGCAGGCCGGGTATTCATTCCGCGCTATTCTGACCTGGCTGTTTATAGTGGTGCTGCTTTTTTCACTCGCGCTCATCGTATAGTAAGTCAAATCCGTTTGGATGAGACCAGTACTCCACGGTTACCACTTGGAGGTTAAGAATAAGCACTTGATGTGTAGTCAGAGTTACAACCACTGGGCATTGTCAAGTTAAAGAAAATCAGAGTCTACCCTCGTTCTACAACACCCAAACCATAATGCAGGGCAGTTGATTAAAATATATATATTTTTTTTTGTCATATCTGGCTTTTTGTTTGGTGGAGCACCAACAGCAGCAGTTCTAAATGATTTTACACGTCGGTATCTTTCCGCAATACCGTTAAAATATCTTTCCGAGGCGTCCGTCCCAAGCCCCTGTTGCTTCTCCGTCGCTCTCTCGTTGTGTGAACATTTTTCCATGTCATCGATCTCTGCGTTTGCGTCAATAATATGAGGAACTGGGTGACGACGTAGTTGACCGCGTCGTGTTTCCGGTAGTTTCAAACAGCTACAGTTCTTATCTGCCTCGCTGTCCACCTCCCTCTGAGCTCCAGCGCTATTGCCACTTCCGTGTCGTTTACTGCTCTGCTTGGTCGATTTCAGTTTCCAATACAATTTCCGCGTTGTTGTCGCGGACGTACTTCCTTTGCGCCACTAGGAGATCGATGGGAGTCACTCCAGCGACTACAAGTCCGGCTGATGGTTTCGACAAACGTTCTTCCACATATGAATGACATGCGTTGTCTACATTAATATACTGAGTGATGTTGTGAGTTGTGACTCTAGAGGCACGTTCCGCTGGGAACTTTATCTGTTGTCAGAAAATTAGTGTTGTGTCGATCCTCAATCCCAGACACATCACCGCATCCTTGCTCTTGATGACTTCATAGCGTGGGGATTATCTTCTTCTGTTTCCAAACTAAGACCGTGCTCATCCATTCAGAAAGTTGCTCTTCGCATGGTTTACACACATAATTCATTTGTTAAATTTCGGATGTTGTTGTAAATTTTTAAAGCGCATTTACCGCACTTTGTAAATTTATCAAATTTGTAAGTACGTATTCAAACAATATTTTCGATGTTAAATTATCACGTTTACCCTTCAAAATATATGAATTGCAGTGCAACTAAATTAAAAATTAAAAAAAATACTGAGATTAATTTTGTGTGGCATATTAACATAAATTTTAATGGCTATTAGAAAAGAAAAATGTATAAGTAAAAAATGCAAAAACAGTTAATCCGTTAAAAACCAAAATATTTATGAGAGCCATCTATGTTCGAAATTGCTCTGTTCATTAAGTTGGTACAATTGTGGCATTTTAAATTTGACATTTTTAAAGCGTCAACAGGTTGACATCCATCTTCTGTCGTTCGTGTTGATACATGGGAGCAAATGTAGAAATTTGAATACATAAAAATGAATACAAGACCCAAACGTACCGATTCCGAAAAGGATATTTTAGAAATGCAACGGGCATTTCTTTCCGAGAAATCTAAAAACCCTTCGTTTCAACCATCCGCAGGGATTGTTAAAATTGAGAAAGGTTTGTTAGCTGACTAAATATTTTATTTTATTTCGTTCTTATTCCTAACTATTCGTCAGCACCAAAAAAGTCTTTGTTTGCCAAAAGTAGAGACAAGTCACAGACGCCGGCTTCTACTAGTAATGATACCACTCTTTTATTAGACGAAGTGAAGGAGAGAAGGCCGACACATTCAGCCACCGTTGCTGGAAGTAGTTTGGTTTCTTCCAGTAAAGAATCAGCCGGCAATGCAGTTACAAACGTAATACTTGGTGATATTGTGGAAAAAATTATCGCTACACCAAAAGAAATTCGAAATGTAACCGCGGATTCTCCTTTTCCAAAGGTCGAACGGATTTCACTCAGAGTAAGTGTGCAGAAGTTCCTTTATCATGACATAATAACACATTTCGAAACGTTTACAGCAAAATACTGATGGCAAAAGCCTTTTTGCATTGTCACTTGAGGCTAAAAAAGAATCTCTCGATGAATCAACTGCAGATAGGAAGAGGCAGCACGATGAAATGATGATGATAATGGATTGTGAACCAGCTGTAAAAAACATTAAAACAGTATTTGGTGAGGTCAGTGTTTTGTTAGAAGACACTGATACAGCAAGTGCTTTGCACAAAGAAAATCTTCAGATCCTAGGAAAAATGAAAGATGATGAGATATTAGCAGAACGACAAAAAATATTGGAGTCTATAAGTAAGTTCGATAAAAATAATCCTGTTTTCAAACGATAATAGTTTAAACTTAGATCCTGCGTACTTGGAGTTCCTTGCTAATAAGCGAAAGCAAAAACTGACAGAAAAGCAGACTAAGAACCCACTTGGTCTTTCGTCTCAGTCGGACAAAAAATTATCTATTGATGAGAATCAATTACCTGAAGGAAATCCAGCTATAGAATTGCTAAACCAAAGCACCGCGGAGCAATGGATTCACTTTGATGTCATTGAGAAGGACAAATTGGAATGGATGCGTGATATTCCGCAAAAAATCAGCGAACTTAAAGCAGGAGATTCGTATGAAGCTAGATTTGATTGGAAGGGAGTTCTCCTACCTTATTTAGATGACCCTAGTCAAGTTAAGGATGATAGGGAATTGTATTTGCATGGAGATGAGCCTTTTCGCCCGGGTTATACACTTCAAGAGCTTTTTCGATTAGCACGGTAAATCAACTAGATTTCATATATTTCCAAAAATACTTTAAGGTGTGTATTGTAGGTCAAATGTAATTCAACAGCGAGTCTCTGCCTTTGCTGCCATTGGAGGAATTCTGAGTATCTACAATCAGGGTTTCTATGATAAAGTTCTTGAACTACCGATTGCGAAGATCTTCTTTCTACTGCGATTCGGATTGGATGAGAACACACCGGCTATTCTGGAAGTTGTATCAAAGGCTCTAGCACTTTTGGTTTACAATGAAACGGATGAGGTAACTTGGCATTTGTCATACTTTAGAAGTTTTTTTATTTTCCATTCTAAATGCAGACACTATTGGATTTCGTTTACGAAAATACTGGATGCTACTGGCAACCAATCCTAGAGGCAAAATCAGTTGAGGAGTCGGATGATCCAACGTCGGTAGAAAATCTGCAAAAGCAGATGAAACAATTGACAGTCAAGTCATCTATAAAGGCAAATGTACAAGAGTCGGAAGAAGACAGCAAAACATCAATGAGCGACTTCCAATTAGCCGAGACCGATTTAATAGAGTGTTTGCTGAGATCAAACATTATTCAAAGAATCTAGTAAGTTTGTTTTATATGATTGCAAATATAAATGTTGTATTATATGGTTCCCTGTATTCCAATTGTTTATATTAGAGCAACTATTTCATTATTACATTCATTCTGTCTTACGTATTTGTTGTTGATTCACCCATTTGTAGGTCTTAAAAATTGCAGAAGTATTTACACATTGGTTACAGATTATGGACGAGATTTCTCAATCTGTTTTGAAATTATTGCTTCGTCGGATATCATTTCAATACATTTAATAGCTCATTACTTCTCATCCTTTTAGTTGCTCCTAATAGAGCAAATATTGGTTCTGTGAAAAAAATTGAACTCCAGATTTTAATTAAACCTAACATTACGCCTGTAATGTAATGTAATGTACTCCTTCGAGTAAGGGACTTATTACTAAAATTTTTTTTTTTAGAACGAATAGGTAAAATGACTTGCAAAAGTAATTCTTCGATTGATTTCTGACAAGATCTTGTCAGAGTTATAAGCGGAGCCGAGGAACGCAAAGTCCATTAACTCAAAGCTGTGGCTGTCGATAGTTATTTTCTATCGGTGTCGACAACAAAAAAGAATTGCTCTTACTTTTTTATACACACAAATGTGGTGATGATCGTAGATCTCGTCATATATTAAAATAGTCGTGGTATGGAAACGTAATAGTAGAAGAGGTGGATTATACTACGGCAGATAGCATCATGTTAAGTCTTGGTAGTTGGCATTACTCACTAGTCTACTTTCTTGTTGATAGATGAAATGATAGTCAAGTTTCTATGTTCTCGCATACTATACTCACATACTATTTATTGTTCTTACCAAATTTTCTTACAATTTCTGGCAGCCTTATAAGGACTGTTTAAATGTGTATAAGAAAGCCATAAAACATCCAGAAGGGTCGCCTGATAGATGAGGCTAAGCAAAATTCTTTCCAATGAACACTCCAACCCTTCTTTTCTGTGAAGGTCAGATGGAGGTTGGACATAATCCTCTGCGGAGACCTTGGAACTCTTGTTCAACCCACACTTTCCTGGGCTATTAACAGCTTCTCTCCGTTTCAGTCTTTGCGACCTGACGGCATACTGTCAGTTATGCTAGAGAGAAACGCGAGGCCCAACAGTGTCATGGTTGGCTACAATTTTTAGAAGCTGCTTAATACAAAACCAGGTACGTTCCACGTATTTATACCGAAGGTAGGCAAACACGGCCACGAGACCGCGAATGACTTCAGACCAATCAGTCTAACCTTATTTTTACTAAAAACCCTGTAGCGCGGTCTAGACATCCATATGCCATAAGTTTTATAGAAGAATCGAATAGAAGAATTCGCTATCCAAGTCACAGCACGCCTACCGCAAGAGCAGTTCAACGGAAACAGCTCTCCACGAGGTGGTGCGGACAATTAAAAAATCCTAATCTCTAGCCCCCTTCTTAGATATTGAAATTTATGAAGCTCAGTAAGACTGAATGAGGCAGGATGCAAGGTCGTATGGCCACAGTAATATTCTGGACTAATTACCGAACGGCATGGTCCCGTTTCCAACAGACTACATAACACCTATACTAAGCTTTGAGAAAGGATTTTGAGTAGGCTTTCCTACCAAAGCTCAGTGGAACAGCATAGTAAGATATATCGACACGGTCGTCTGCACCGACGAATCTTAGATGAACTGTGGAGTGGAGACCGGTGTACACTCGGAATCACCGAAAATATCAGCTTCATATCGCCTACCGGATTTTACCAGCGTTTTCCAGACGGAACTACTGGCTATCTTAGAGGCTTGTACGCTGCTGGGGCGTGACACTATGGAAAAGCAAACTATTGCTATTCTCATAGATAGCCAAGCGGCCATAAAGGTCACCAACTTGGCTACTATATCCTCAAAACTCGTACAACAATGCCGGATCGAACTTGCCCACCTTGGCGAACGCTTCAGGGTCACACTTCTCTGGGTCCCAGAGCACAGTGACATTGAAGGAAACGAGCGTGCAGACGAGCTGGCCAGGCCAGGCTCAGCTCTTCACGGCTCACTTGCGGCAAGGGTCCGTATCCCGCTTGGTGCGGTTAAGGGGCAAATAAGCTCATACTTCCAGAAAAAATATCGAGGACAATATGGCCTCCCTACGACAAAAATAGAAAATCGATCTACTTAATAGAACCCAACCAGATATCGGAAGAATTACAGCGATAGTCAAGGGATGCTAGCCAATTGGGAACCATGCGTCCAAACTAGGGATCATATACAACCCTGAATGCCAAAGTTGCGGGAGCATAAATGAGAGAGAAACCTTCTCCAGGCACCGCCAGGTTGCGTGCGTTAGACCAACCATTTTTCAATCATAATATAGGTTACAGGAATCGTGGTAACAAAAAGGCACATAAGGTAGAACCGCCACTTCTACCTACCTACCATGGTAACGTAATAGTAGAAGAGGTAGAAAATACTACGGCATATAGCAGCAAGTTAAGTCTTGGTAGTCGGCATTGCTCACTAGTCTAATTTCTTGTTGATAGATGAAATGATGTTCAGATTTCAATGTTCTCGCATACTTTTCTCTAATTTTGCTAATTGGTTGGTTTATGTTCTTGCCAAATTGGTTGGCGGAACAATCCTACGCCATCTTTTCCCAGTTGCGCATTTCAAGTTGTTTGAGGCCGGTTTCAACTTGTGCGGTCGGGGTCTTTCTATACTGAGTTAACTATATGAATTGAAGACTCTGAGGACGTCCAATAATTTTTTTTTAATTTGAGTATGTCTATGGCTGAAAACAACAATTAACTTCCTTAAACCCATTCGATACGGTTTATTAATTTATGTATTAATCATTCAAAGAATAAATTCTCTTATAGACAAAAAGATAACAATGTTTCATTAAGGCTACAATTTTATATATATATTTACAAACATCAAGTTGATCTAAGTACTTTTAAAGCAATCATTTTAGAGGTATATCTTTTGAAAATTCTAAAAAAGTCTAACCTAGGACAAATTGAATTTGCTTTTCTAATGCAAAGAGAAACGACCATAAAAAATTACATAATCTCTAGAATCATAACTAGGAACATTAATAGATATTATTGCGAGAAGTTGTGCACTAATTATTCGTCGTAGAACAGAATTGGGATTATGTTCGAGTTAGTCGTTTAAATTTTAAATTGCCCTCTTAGCCCGTAGAGGGCAATTTTTTGTATGTTTTTGCTTATAAAAATTATTTATTCATTGTTAAAAAATTCCAAATTACCTCTTATCTATCCTAATTTGTTGGTCCGATGAAGAAATTGTCATCGTTGATTTTAGTCAATCATTTAAATAATTTGTCTCTAACTATATTATTATCAAAGAAAATTTAAACACTTGTTATACAATATTTGTATTGATACATTGCTTCTAGTTCTAGTTCGTAATATGGTCTTTTTCTAGTTCACAAATGTAATTCTATACAAACAATCTCATACATAGAGAGAATAAAAAGTTTATCTGATAAGTGAAGTTAATGAGAACTGTACAATGAATTTATGTATTGTTAATATTTGTTTCTGGTTGCAGTTTCATCCTTAACAGCGTAAAGCCCGACAACAGCACTGTATCATCATGCCTTAAAATTTTAATCCGAATCGCTAGAACGAACAAAGCCACTTCTATGCAAATATTTAACTCTGAAGATTTGTTGAATTGTTTATTTACCAATTTCCTTCCTGGTTTACAGAGTGTTGGTAAGATCGTGTTCCCATCAATACTCAACTATGACATTCACATATATGGTTTTTAGACACAACGTTATCCACTCCACCATTCTACAACTATCCTCAGTATCTTGTCTTAAAACTTTGCCGTGTCCTGATCTCACAGTCTTTATCGTTCGCAATAAAATTGCGCTCAATGAATATCGTTGATCGCATTCAGAACTATCTCTTCAATCAGGAGGATATTAAGGTAAATTCATGTATAGTACTGACTTGGCTTTATTAATGCATTTCTACATTTTTAGGAGAATTTAATAAGAGTTCAAATCGAATCATTGCGTGTCTTTCGTACCCTGATGCTTCTTAGTTCGGATAATGTCCTCTATAGGTAAGTGCTTAATACAATTTAAAGTTAAATCAACTTTCCATTCTGAAAAGAGCAATCATTGAAATTGATTATGAGAAAAATACTGAATAATCGTACCACGGGATCAGTTTCCAAGTAACATTTTGCTGTAAGGTAAGCCGTTTCACATGGATCTGCTCCGTCTAAAATTGTATGGAAAATGTTAAATTTGTATGAACAAAGAAAATTCAATCATTGCGTACGTTTTGTTCCACACGAGGAAGCTAATTTTTTAATTATCTCGTGGGATTCCGTTGGAAGTACCTCAAGCATCAGTTCCAAGTGGATAATATTGTTTTCGTCTACCTGTGAGTAATTGAAGACATCTTAAAGTAGAAATACGTACAAAATGTTCTGAGGTAGCGAATTATCTATAAATGGGAAATTGTTTCTCTGGAGCGACAGAAGAAATGCAAGGTTTTGTGGTGGGTGTTTTAAAACACCTCTTTAGAGGGTAGAGAAGATAGGCATAGGCAATGGAATGCTACTCTCTTCAGTTTTCGTGAATATTTGTATACGGAATAATTCGTCAGAAACTTTTGCACAACGTGCACTTACCACTGCAACTGGTCACAAACTAAGTCGTAATCCACTCCCTAAAAGAGATTGGAACAACACATGCCAGAAAAGGCTTCAGATAGCCTCGTACCTACCGTTCGAATCATCGCTCCTGTAGCTGAATATGTCTTAAAGGTTCCATTGACATTGATGTGCTACCCAACAATATCGTCCAAACTACGTTCACACCCCTTTAAACTTTATGCAGCGGACGATTTCCGAAAAATTATCGATGATTTCATTTCTATTTAAACCGATACGTAAACAAACAACTGCGGTAAAACTTGACATACATAATATTCAAAAAAATAATAGAATATAATTTATGAAATAATGAGTATGTGTGTTTTTGGGTACCTTAAAAGTACCTACAAAGCTGCAGGATATTGATTCAGTGAGAAACTACATGAGCTGCTCAGTCATATTTAGAATTTCAGACAACAAGCCACCCTGGTATTTAAAGGGTCATTCAAGTTCCTTGAATAGTTGATAACTTAAAAATAGCCGTATAGATTGGACGTTGCGTGCTAATTTAACTACCCAATCACGTGAAAATAAATTATTAAGAAACAACAAAGAGCCTCGGAGAAGACTAACATTACTTCTGACGATAGTATACGTACCTGGAATTTACCGAAAAGTGCAGCCCAACAATTTGCGTAAACCCTAAACTGCTAAAATAAGACATTAATGCTATTTTGGAAATACAAGGTGATGGTCTGGCTAAAATGTTTAAACTAGTCAATACCTTCCACAGAGTATGTGATTTCCGGCCAGGCAATACATACAGTTTTTAATGATGCGCACAGGTAAAAGCCTACCTCAACTAACTTGAAATGGGCAACTGAAGACCGTGCTAAATAGAGAAACGTGTTGGTTGAGAGCCCGGTTCAGACGGTAGCCCAACTTAAATAAGTTATACTAACATTAAATTAAGAAGAAAACTGCCTGAAATTTCGGATACTGCATTTGAAGTATGTTGAAGGACAAAACATATTATAAAAATTATTTGTAATATTCAAATAACTTACCAATCCGGACGTTCGAAACAAGCAATTAATGTAGCACTTGAACTTTTCATCGTTTGATAAAATTCCATTGTCACTCTGTGTAATTAATTCTGAAAGATATAATTAAATCAAACATTTCAATGGTATGAAACAACTGCATTGTATTCACCTTTATCAACGCCAATTTCGGCTTGACATTTTGTACGCAACCGCATGGCTTGTCTTTTTAGGAATTCTGGTACTTCAATCTGCAAAAGAAAGCGGAATGATAAAAATAATTCATAAAATGTGTAGATGTGTTATAATTCACCGCAACATTCTGCTTGAATATTCCCAGAAATAAAACCAGAACAACTATTACCAGGTGTCGCATATTCAAAGTAATAATACTGAAGCACTGCAACACAAGAGACTGCATTGAATGATTGTCTGTTTCTCTATTTATGAACATTGACGTGATTTTCAAAAAAAAAAATATTTAAAAAAAACGTCATTAGCACACTGCCATGTGATTAAAGCATCAACTATTAATTCCGGACGCATGTAATAATTATTTTCTTTTTCCAGAAAGTTCCTACCTGCATTTCGTTACATGCTAGAATTTCACTATAATCATGTCGTTTTCGATAAGGGCGGTCCTTACTTAATAAGACAACATGCATCAGCATTACTTGGTGCAATTTCAAGTGGACCAAACGGATTCGAAGTAAGCTCAGTATTGGGATCGGCATTGCTTGATTGCTGTTGCAATTGGTTTCACAAAGCAACTCAAACTGGAATTGACGAGGTCGGCAGATTAAATAGTTACGATATCCCAATTCACTAACAATTTGATTTTTTATTGCAGTTCTCACAGTCTACGTTGCTGACGTCTTGTCTAAATGCCGTTGCTTGGTTTACGAGAAACAGTGACTTTGAGAAATTTCGTGATTTCATTGGAAAATACCTCAAAGGTTTTCTAGAATCTGAGGGGTTCTTGCGTTTCGAGAAGTCATTAAAGTATGTCGTTTTGCTAATTCAGTATGTATTTCAGTATATTTATCCGAATTTTTAGTAAAACATCGATAATCCTACGTTCGCAAGATGTCACTGATCGTCGAAATGTATACTCCGCTCTTCCAAATGTGGGAGCGACTTTATTGCAAAAGCTTGGGCCGCAGTTAGCTATTCCACAAACGTATTGCGTTTACTTTTTGGCATCACTTTGGCGACTTGTAGAAGACACTGTGGCGCGTGAAGATAAAACATTGGTTAATTGCCTGCTTCAAGTACGAACCATTGAGCCAGTTATTGAGTTTCTAAAAAGTCTATTGAACGGAATGAATGAGCATTTGACGACGAACTTCTTCGCAAAATGTGAACTGAGATTGGTATCAAAGTTATTGTGCTTCGATGGATTTAAGGAGTACTTGGGAAAGACGACAATGTTACGAGTAGTGTACAATTTCATTTGCGGTCTTACTGCAGAACATATTCCAGAAATTGAGAAACTTTTTGAAAGAGTTATCTTTAATCGTAACTACTTGGATGTTGAAAATCAGGAAACTCTCGACAAGTGGCGCAATACTTTCCTAGAAGCTGTATATCCTCACTATGTCATTGTGGTAGGTACTAGTGAAATATCATATATTTCTTATAAAGGTTCAACTTTTTACTAATGCTTATGTTAAAATCAAAACCTGAGTCCAAACTAAAAAAGAGATAGGCCGGGCATTGTGCATATACATCGCATTTGCTTACGAGCGAATACAATGCAGTGGAATGGAGTCATGCAGGAAAAGTTAGTTGTAATTTTATTCAGTTGGATATCGATTCAGCTTCGGCACATTATGTTTTATTAAATGAAAATACTTTAATAAATTATTTTATTATATTAATATTAGTATGTGCCTTTTACATGATGGTGGGACCTCTAGTTTTGGTCCGAATTCGATCGCCTGAGTTGATATAAGTTTTTTCTTGATACTTTTTGAGCGAAGTGTCCATGCTTCGAATATCGCCAGTATTAATTCACAACGTTTTGCATTTATTGCGTCATCTCTATCAAAAAAATAGCAAACATTATGAGAAGTTGTAAATTCAGAAACTTTAAACATTTGTGCAGTGATGCGGCATCAATGGCCGTGTTTTGGATTCCAGATTCTCATTGGTCAATCGACAATTTTTACCAATGGGACAGAACTCGATCTAAGATATCTTACTAATAACAGATATCTTACTAATAACTAACAGATGTTGCTGGTTGAATATTTCGTAGGTATTTAGAAAGCATTTTTAACGTTTAACATTTTTTATTCAAGATGGAATTTTTCGAATGAAATTTTCAATGGATAATGAGATAAAATATTCATGATTTATCCCATACACCTCTTTTATTTGCTCGTATATTCTCATAATAATAAGAGATTTGTTTAATTTAATATATAGAAATGCAATACTTAATAATTTTAGCTTCAATTATTTCATGACTCTCACGAAATTACTTGCACCGCAGCGCACGAACCATATTTAGTTTGAACACAGTGTTATTCTAAGCAACGTTATAGAGTAGAGTATTGCATCATTAGTGTTATCTACAATTTTATATTGTATTATTCTTTTCTAGTCTCCTACGGAAATTTCACTTTCCCTGGAAGGATGTCCAACTCCAATACTACCGCGTGATTGGCCGTATTTTCATTTAAAAATCATTTTAGAAAATTATGTGCAGAATGTTCATCAGCAGCCTGCAGTGCTTGTTTCAGGTAAGATTTGTTTTAATAGTTTAAACTCTTAGAAATATGGGCAGCGGTAGATGGATTAGATACATAGTTCATTAACCTGTGGTCATGTAATTTTTTTGATTTCTAAAGCAATCGATCTGCAGTCGAGGTGAAGTTTCTGCCTTAAAATGTTAATCGCTTACTCACGTATATCTCCACAACTTCCATGCGCAATGTTATTTAATAAACAGTCAAACCAAAACTGTTCTGTTTGAATTGACTAAACCTAAAGTCATAACACTGGTTTCTTACATTTGTTTTATTTATTATTATTATAATTATTGTTTCTTTCTTTATTTTCATATCCAAAAAGATTTACAATTGTTTTTTACAAAGATTACATAGCGTGACAAAAAGCCGTCTGTCGGTTTGGGAATTAATGGGTTACATCTCTATTTTAGGAGATAATATTAATTTAAGAGTAGTTTTGATTTTTAGATTAGTTAAATTAAAAAATGTTGATAAACAAAATTTATTATTGATTAATTCTATATTTATATAAATATCTCTTTTTTTTTATTGGAGGTCCAATATTTTATACTAATTAGTAAAAGGACTTTTAGTTTAGCTAAAATAAAATGAAAAGAGAACCTACTTCCTTAGGAGACTACAACCCGAGCCAACTTTTAATTATGTCAGTCTATAAACATATTGCGATAACTCATCGCATGTGAGACAAAGCGAATAAGTAATTTCCATCCAGCACCTCCATTTAACACCACAGGCGCTGCAGTCCGGAATGAACCTGGGCCTCAACCAACATGCCTCTGCCATTAGCCCGGTCCTTAGCTAACTGCCTCCAGTTGCGCACTCCAAGTTGGTTGAGGTCGGTTTCTACTTGTGCGCGCTACTTAACCGCGAGGTCGTCTTCCTCTACTGTGTCCGACGTCTGGCTGAGAATCAAAGACTCTGTGAGCCGGAGTATTGGTGTCCATTCGTTCTAAAAGTCCTAGCTATCTTAAACGTCCAATGCGGAGTTTTTTGACCAGGGGCATGTCGCTGTATAGCTCGTATAGTTCTTGGTTGAATCTTCGTCTCCATAGCCAGTCAACGCAAACGGAACGGAAGATTTTTCGAAGAATTTTCCTCTCATATCGAATAAGGATTTCTTCATCCGTTTTTGAGATGGTCTATGCTCCAGCGCCGTAGAGCAGGACTGGGATGATCAGGTTCTTATACTGAATTGCCTTCTTAGCTCGAAGAAGCTGCGGTTGGCAAGTGTAATTCTTCGTTTAATTTCTGACGAGATGTTTGTGTCATAGTTATTAGCGGAGCCGAGATAGTCAAAGTCACGTACTACCTTTAGTTATATCTGTCAATGGTGACGTTCTGTCGAATTCGTCGATATTGTGTGTCCTGCTAAACCCATTTTTGCCGCTTCCTTCTCTATACTAGCAAACGTGGCTATGACATCACGTTGGGTACTACCAATTATGTCAATATCGTCGGCGTATGCTAGTAGTTGTACAGATTTTTGGAAAATTGTGCCTCTGGTGTTAGCTCGTGAGTTTTGCACAATCTTCTCAAGAATAAAATTGAAGAAGTCACGTGATAGCGCATCGCCTTGCCTAAATCCTTTTTTGATATCGAATGTGTCGGTAAGGTCGTTTCCGACCCTGATAGATAGAGCAGCGAGAATTCTCCATCGTCATACTACACAAAAGGACGAGTTTGGGCGGTATACTAGAAATGGCTCTATATAGTTCGTTTCTTGAATGCTGTCGCATGCGGCTTTGCAATTGATGAAAAGGTAGTGGGTATCGAATTGTGCCTCTGGTGTTAGCTCGTGAGTTTTGCACAATCTTCTCAAGAATAAAATTGAAGAAGTCACGTGATAGCGCATCGCCTTGCCTAAATCCTTTTTTGATATCGAATGTGTCGGTAAGGTCGTTTCCGACCCTGATAGATAGAGCAGCGAGAATTCTCCATCGTCATACTACACAAAAGGACGAGTTTGGGCGGTATACTAGAAATGGCTCTATATAGTTCGTTTCTTGAATGCTGTCGCATGCGGCTTTGCAATTGATGAAAAGGTAGTGGGTATCGATTTGGACTTCTAAGGTTTTTTCCAGGATGTGCCAAAGTGTGAAAAGTGTGCAAAATTTGATTGGAAATGTTTCCATTCGTCCACATTTTTTACAGACAGGGTCAGAGGTAAGTTGTTTGCTTCGGCGATATCATACCATTCCTTGTAAGGTGCTTGACCACGGAAGAAAAAAACTTGCAAAATTTGATTTGAAGATTTGTGCTGGGTCTCCGAAATGTTTTACATGTATAGTCTGTTTTGAGGTTTTGTATGTAGATTAATGGCATAATTTGGACAATTGCTTGGATGTTTTTACATACACTTCATTTGCATAGCAAAAGCAGCTATTTACCGTGGCGTTAAAAAGGAACTTATAGACAGGGACGACGTAACTTTTTGAAAATAGGTTAAACCAGACCGTATTAATTGCAGCTTTAGCTGTGGCTGTTGTTCTTTTTATATGGGGTTTAATGCTCATGTGGTAGCTTAAAAGAAATGAAGGTACTTGAACTCGTTTATTACTTCGATGTTGTTACCATCAAGTGCCCATGTTCCTTTACACCTACCGTCACGAGTTTGGTTTCGGAAAACCATTGTCTTAGATTTGCTGGTATTAATCTTAAGATTCCATTTCTTGCAAAAGTCTTTTAGTGTGTTTATTTAAAATTGTAGTGTCAATGGTCTTTGGGAGAGAATGACCAAGTCATCTGCACAGAGAGTACCTTGACTTCCACCCCGCCATAGTTTAAACCACTTGGTATACTTTCGCCGATATCATCGATATATAAAGAAAAGAGAATCGGACATATGCCTCTGACCACCATTCAGCACAAAAGCCGAAGTATTTAACAGAAATTTTTCGTAAATTCTTATAAACTTTTTTAATATATGAAGCAAATGCGTATAATTTTTATTTGTTTTTAATAGAATTTTTTGCTATTGCTGTTTGGGTAAATATTTGGTCGACCGTTGATAGATTAGCACGAACGTCAGACTGAATTATACTTATTTTATTATTGCTATCCATCCATCTGAACATTTTGAATATTTTTCTCATAGAGTTTAATACTGCAACGCCTCTGTAATTTTCATATATGCCTTTTTTAAAAATGCTACTTTCGGGTAATGTCTCAAAGAAAATTCGTTTAAAAAGAGAAAGCAAATATTTTAGAAATTCTGTCGAAGAGTGCTTATAGGATTCAAATGGTATACCACCAGGACCAAATGCCTTATTCTGTTTCATTATTTTGAGACATGTTAAAAGTTCCGACATTTCGTTGAAATAATTTCGTTCTCGCTGAAATTCGATTACATATAACAATAATCGTTTTTATTGTTCTAGGTTTTACGATACTCGTAATTTCTTACAACTGGTCTTACACAATCGCACTTTGTCGTTACTATCGTTTTGTGAGCAGCTTTTAAATCGATAAGTAGGTGGGTATTGATTTAGACTCTATCCAGAATCTGCCAAAGTGTAAAGATTTGATTAATAGTGTACTGATATGAGCCGATCAGATTGCTGGAAAACGATTTTATGCTTTGAGGAGTTACGGTTTTATCCTTCTGTTATTGGCGTGTTGCAGAGGGTCCCCATTTCGTGGATCGGGCAAATGATGTGTTGGTGTATGTGGCTTACCATCTCTTCCGTCTGTGTTGGTGTATGTGGTAGGAAGGCAATCGTTTCCGACAGCCTTGTTAAGCTTTAATTAATAAACATATTGCTATTATCACTTTGTTGAGCTCGGGTGGAGGACATTGCTGGTTTTTCGCCTAAGCCTTTTCTTTCAAGTATTATAACATTCCATGACAATTCTCAACCAAATTATCCGTCATTTCCGATACTCTGTGTTTTTCCGGAGGAATAGATTTTTAATTTTCAATATTGAGTAGTTACAAATTAATTGATTTATTCACAATTTTCATAATAAGTGCTACATAAATTGTATTACTTTCATAATTAATTTGTTCTTGTAAATAATTTAGAACGAGATGTAGTTCAAGTCACTCTAGCATTTACCAGTCTTCTTGAAAACGAAACATTTCAAATAACAACGCCCACCGAAAAGCTGATGTACTTGATGATAGTATTTATGGGACCAGACTCACAGTTCTTGGAACCAACTCTAAAAGCACTATTGAAGGATCATATAATGCAGTTCTACAAGTCTTGTGCAGACTTCAGTTTTGAGTTTGATAAAGTCTTCGAAGGTGAGTTCTAATTGTACCAAATTCAACTTATTTGTGTTCTATTTTGTTTTGGTTACAGACAAATGCAAATTTCAAAATTTATACGCACTCTTTGTCGATCATTTCCAAGCTGCAAGCTATGGTGATGATTTGTTTAGTTCGATGGTTCTTATACCTTTGGCGCAAAAGTATGACAACAAATGGCGACGAATGGTTTGGTCTGAACACGCTTCAGTTCTTCGATTTTTAAATTGTGACGAAAGTTTGGTAGGAATATGAATTTATTTAATATGCCTATACATGTATTTATTGGATTTTTTTTATCAGCTTATTGGAGGTATCGATGCATACTTAAATCCCCCTGAGGAAGAGGAATCATTAATAAAATGCTACGCTATAGCCCTTAATTCGAATCTTTTGCGGCCAAATACTATCGCATATCGAATAGCGCAACACCATGTCGAAAAATATAAGGAAACGCTTTCTACTGCGAAAATTTAAAACTCCAATTATTTAACGACCACAATACGTGTTGATTTTTTTATATTCTTAATAAAATACAAATGTCCTTGTGACCGTAGGACGCACTCCAAGACGTCTAAAAATAACGTCGCTTTCACCATTCCATGATATGTATTCGTTTCGCGTGATGGTCGCTTTTCTAGATATTTCTTTAACCCTAAAAAAACCTACTCAACCTTACCACCTTCAATCAACCCTTTTAATATTTGCTATGCAAGCAATGGCAAGCATATTTCATACAGGTAGGATCCATATATGGGAATCGTAACAATTTCTGTAACAATGTAAATGGGATTTTTACTCAGACGGATTTATAAAGACTATATTTATCCAAGACTCGAAAACACAAGCGCCTGCTCCTGGAGAAAAATTGAGCTTATTTGCGTCATGTTACCAAACTTTTTAATACCAAACACGGATTTTTTGGGATTATTTATCGACACTTTCACCATACATGTTCCGAAAGAACATATATCTGTATCCCACTGCCCGCTCCGTCCGGATAATCGATACAGTGCGGCATCTTCTGCACCTCCATGTTGCTTACATCTAGTTTTAGAAGATCGGTTCTTGACCACACAAAACGAATATAAAATAGCCTTTTTCAATATTTCCGGATGACTGCAATCTACACAGGTTCAGGTTAGATAACCTTTAGGGATTAAATTATTAATATATGAAGCAAACGCCACTTCACTTGCCATAAACATAATATATGTACATGAGTGTTATATCTTTTGTAGCGGAAGTGGTTTAAAACAGGTAATTAATTAATTAGTATTTTCAACAGAAACTAGGTACTATCGGATTTTCATTTCCCTCTGTCGGCTCTATTTATACCATATCCCATAGGGGACATTAAATTTGTAACATAGAGAAATAATTCGGAGAGACATATCGTTAAGTATATGGATCTACTAATATTTGATAGTTGAGTTGTTCTAGTCTGTGTGTCTGCCCGTCCGTAATTCTGTGTGTCACCGATTTTTGAGGATTGCATTATGAGCTCAAATGAGGAAATTTGGTATATAGGCTGTCTGTTAAACAAAACAAAACAAGTATAAAACTTTCTAAAATCCGCCGACTGCAGCTTCTAATATAAATAAACGTGTTTTTTGATCAGACCATAAGAAGTCGCTGTTATAAAGTCTTAGCTCGATACTAAGCTATTGGTCCCAGGTCCGTTGGGGTAATCATGTGCAAGAGTAAATTTCAATAAACCTTGGAACTTCACAAACCCGTACGCGTACCGAGAAACATTATTTTTTGATTCTGATGGAGCAGCAAGAATTCTCCCTCGTCATCCTACACAAACGAAAGAGTTTGGGCGGCATACCAAAACTAGGAATGGCTCTGTACAGTTCATTTCTATTAATGCTGTCGTATGCGGCTTTGAAATTGAAGAAAAGGTGGTGGTTTTTAATTTTTTACTTCTTGGGTTTTTTCAAGGATCTGCCGAAGTGTGAAAATTTGATCGGTTGTGGACTTTCCTGGCCTAAAACTACACTGATAAGGACCGATCAGGTTGTTGGAAAACGGTTTCAGGCGTTCACATATTACGGCAGATAGGATCTCCTTTTTTGTGGATCGGGCAAAAGATGCTGAGATTTCATTCTTCAGGCAAATTTTCATCCGACCATCTCCGCCGGCTTTCTAAAGCTCGGCGGGGAGGCCGTCATTTCCGGCAGCCTTTTACATATTTACAAATTAGCTGATTATCGAATTTTATTAAAAGGGGAAACAAAAACTGAAGATATCGGCTTAAAATTTTTTTCATTGTGAAACGTTTAGTCGCAAACTGAATTCTTTGATCTTTTCTATGGGCTTTTACAGTGTGAGCTTAAGCCTCACAGCATTGGCATATTAACATTTTAATCAAAGATTATAAAGCAATAAAGATGAGACATTGAGAATAAAAAACTGAAACTTTTGCTAAGTTTCATGGTACGGGCGGGCGTTGTGCACGTGGCGGGCTGCGCCAGTATGACCCGCCATAGAACGATTTTTCTTGTATGCAGTACGTCATCCAAAAAAAAAAATAGATTTTTGGCGCAACAGGCTCGTTAGTACCCAGGTCCGAGCTTTCTCACAACCATTCATGTGTGGGTGTGTACTTCTTGCATGATGGTGGGACCTCCTGTTTTATGCCGACTCCGAACGGCTCGGATGATTTGTCAGATCATCACGAGAGGAGGGCCGGTGAAAAATCATTTAGTTGTTGCTACGGCTGGGAATCGAACCCAGACCTTCTGCGCGGCAGTTCATCGGACTAACCACCGCTGCACTGAGCCCATCTGAGCAGTACGTCATCCGTGTGTCTTTATAGTCTTTGGTTTAATGTAACTATTTTATTTATGGGTCAAATTGCAAAATATGTATTTTTGTTTAATTTGCGGTAGTAGTGCTTTACTCAATAAACCCGCTTAGAACGGAGTAATTTACACAGCGTCTCATCTAAATTCGTTATTGCCACTTTTATTTCTGGTCCACCGCCCGTGACATACAAGTTTCGATCTTTTTCCGCATGTTTTTTTTTGATGTTGGATGTATTGTAGGCTTACTGGGTGGTGTCCGAACTAACTTTTCGCGAATACATTTTTGAGGGAATTTAACCCTTGTCAGCAATGTAAATCAGATTGCTGAATGGGAACATTTTCCGGTAAAAATTTATTCGCCATAGGCCTGAATGTTATTTCAGTGGCCACAAACCATAACCGACTAAGTAGAGTTATGACGAATTTGTTTTTTTTTTTCAAATTCGTGTTCAGATTATCAAGATCTATGATCTCAAATTTGTACGTCTGTATCTTTTCCCTAACACAAAACCTCACAGCCTAAGTCCCATTTTGAAAATTATGATTTCCCAAAACAACTTGACTAAAGAAAACATTTTTTATAACGTCGGTTTGATAACTTAAGTTAAGTTCTTTAAGTATCTAAAGTTCGTTTTGCCATACAAATTTATCTTTAAATAGGTTAACATTATTCTGGATTTTGTTTAATTTTCTTAACTCGAGTTAAGCTGTTATGGAAAATCACATTTCTGTTTGATGATGAATTTAACTGGACTTCGGCTCTATGGGCAAACCAAACTATATTTCTTTCAAAATTATAAATCGAGTTGATATGTGTTGTTGTGACCAGTCGCATATGCAGTAAAGAGTTAGTGAAATTTATTTTTAGAAGTAAAAAGTTTGATTGTAAAAATGCGTTTGCAATGTATAACAGAGCCATGAAAATGGTACAATTAGCGAGGATGCTTACTGGACGTGCTAAAGCAAAAGGTAAGATTGTTATAATTATTAACATAATTTTGTACTCTATTTTATGCTGCCGTAAATTACCTAATTAAAAGAAAGTCAATAATTTATCAGTTAAAAAAAAACTCTGTGCCATTGGTGACATCGAGTAATTAATTTAATTCTATTTATACATACATACAATTCAATAGCTGCAGGACGATCCTGTTCTTATATTTTGGTATACAAAAATGATTTAATCACTACAATTTTGTTGTTATTATTACAATTTTCTCCAGAAAACGTTCGTGGTTTTGAACATGGAAGATTTCAGGGTATATCGGAAACGTATGGTGCAAACAAGAGTAATCCTTATCTACTGCCAAATTTTAAACCATGGTTACTAAACGAAACAGCCATCAATGAAAGGGCTATTGTTTGATATTGGCTTGCTACAAAGTAAGAACATAAGTAGTTACTTTTAATAATGTAATAGAAGATACATGTCATGATACATGTCATACAAAATAGATTATTAGGGTTAAAATATTAAGATAAACGTAAACATAGCCTTTTTTTTATTCAGATGAACTTATAAAAGTTTGCTCTACAAACCCGAATGGGTTAATTCTGATGATTCAATTTAAGATTCCGATGTTATCTTGTCTAGTAGGAGTAAATCTAGCAATTCTAACTCTGAGATTGATTATGAATTGTTGTTTTGGGAGCTCAATTAGATTGAGCAACACACTGAAATACAAGAATAAGAAAAAACTTCGTGCAAATCTTCGAAATAGTGGCCAGTCATATCAATCAGTCAACAGAAACATAGTCAAGGCTAGATCTTGGAAGGCATTTGATAATTTTAGAAATAAATGCAACGAGAGAATATATATTGACAAAATTAATTTTTTTCAATATATATTCTACTACTAGTTCCTAGGAACCTATGACCAAAGGATTTTGTATATTGGGTCTATGATAAACATAAAAGATAAGAAATGTGACACCTTGGTTAATGCAATAAACCGGAAGCGAAAACGCGAGCATACTATGCAATATCGCTGGAAATCAGTGTTTTGGTGAGATTGAAAGTTTTGTTAATTCAGTTATCAACAAAAAAATTTACTGTCCATTGATTCCATTCAAAAATAGGAGAGGTAAACATACTCCTGCTAATAAAGTTCACGCAGCTATAGAAAAAGAAGTGAGGAATCATATTTCAAGTTTTCCAGCGTATGCAAGCCATTACAGTCGAAGGGACACATACAAAAAAAAGTGCATATTAATTGAACAAATGAAAAAGACCATTTAAAGACTTAGAAAATATTGATTGCATTGATCACAAATTCCTCGAACCAGGAAAGACGCACATGGAATGCGACCATGAACTAATTGAGCGTACGAAAAAAAAACAAATGTCCAAATTGAAACGACTAGGGGTTGGTATCAATTCGTTAATACAGTTGGAACAAAGATTGAAACAGTTGAGATGAGGAACGAAGATTTTTATGATTTTTCAAAATTTTCTTAATTCAAATTTTCCTGGAAAAGGGTTGATGAAGATGGCAATAAATTTAATTGACATGAAGTTCGGTGGCTGCGATACACAAAACGCTGCAACGTAGTGACGTTCAAAAATTCTTTGGATGAAATTGAGTCTTTTAAAATTTTTTAAAGTAGGAAAGAGAGGAGTTTCTATAAATGTCAACGAAATATCAAACATAATCGACTTACCGAGCATTTCTGAAAAAAAAGAGGATAATATCAGCGTAAAGCAATTCATTAGCCCTGATTTTCGCTATTTTGATGATAATCTTTTTATTAATAAGGACGAGCCAAAAACCCATCCCGACTTAACAGAGCCTGACAACTCAGAAGATGTTTGAGCAGGCCGGTCCTAGCCAAATGAGCGTCCTGTGCAAGCCTTACGTCAAGCGCTCCATTTTTTATAATTTATGTTTTAAGCAACAAAGTGAAAAAAAAATGTAAATGTAGAAAACAAAAGAAAACTTGAATATAAATAACATAGTCTTATTTTTTTTAATTTCATTCGGTTGTTGATAATAATGATATATACTAAGTAATTAATTAATTTAAGAACAACTACTTCGCAACACGTAATTAAAAAAATGGGAAATGAAGATAAGAAACCTTATAATATCACAATATCATACAAGGATTAACAACCTAAGTCGAAAAAATCGTTCTTCCTTAATATGCCATAACAGCCTAACTCATGGTGAGCTTTTTATTTTGATCTTCTTAAATGTGCTACGAAAGCATTACTTGATCTAAGCTCTTTATTTTCATCAAGTTCAATAAGCCAAACGACAGCTTAAGTGTCGTTTTCTTGAATTACACCTCAATTAACTTACATACAAATAATTTTCTTTAACAATATAAAAATAAGAACATTTCAAAAATGTTGAAACTACGTTTACATTTTTCTCTAAGACAATTTAAAACTTCAAGCTGCTCTACTGAAACGCATGAAAAATGGACTTAGCCGGTTATGGCTTGTGGCCACTGATTTGTGTGCGTTCAAGTTTGCTGTATACTTGTAGGCGTATAACTTTCAAATTGCCCTCAAACCGTTCACAATTACTTGTTATGCTCATCTTAGCTAAGTCACACGTTTTAAATGACTGTGAAACCCGAATAACTTAAGCTTTGCGTTTTACTTACGAAAGCTGCGTGTTAAGCTCCCACTGTGAAAACGGGCAGTAAATGCTTTCCAGAGCGAATAATAGGTTAGGCTTTGCATATAAGTTTCTACTGCATGATTTTTAAAATGTTTAATCAAATTTTTTAGCAAGTTAATCATCCGCTTTAAATAAATCTTGGGGAGCACCTATTTGTTTCCATCTTTTACGAGCTTTGCTTTTTGTCTTATCAACTCTTTTATTTCCCGGGCTAAGAAGGCAATTTAGTAGTAAGGCCCTCACTCGAACTTCTAAGGAAATTCTATATAAGACCCTGATCATCCCAGTCCTGCTCTACGGCGCTGAAGAATGAACCGTACCAAAAGCGAATAAAGATATCTATGTAGGATTCGAGAGGAAACTTCTTAAAAAATCTTCGGTCCGGTTCGCATTTACTGTCTAGGGGGACGAAGATTTAATCAAGAATTAAAAAAAGCTGTACAACGACAAAAAACTCCGCATTGGCTGTTAAAGGTTAAGATGGCTAGAACATGTAGAACGAATGGACACCAATACTCTGGCTTGCAGAGTCTTCGATTCCCAGCCAAACATCGGACGCAGTAGAGGAAGACCTCGTCTTAAGCGGCGCGCACATGTAGAAACCGACATCAACCAACTTGGAGTGCTTAACAGGGTCTGGAGGCAGTTAGCTAAGGACCCGGCTACGCCACCTAATTAAGTAAGTAATTGATATTACTATAACTCACTATTTTGCTTCGTTGAGGTGTATTATTTCATGCTTTTTGAAAGGTTTCGATAACGGAGGGATTTGAGCAATACAAAATATCTGGATTCCCAGAATGTATGTTTCGCATTAAAGCACCTTCCCATGAAAAAAGGCCGTCCAAGGGAATTAAGAAAAAGTCAATTATCTTAAACTTGCATCGTTATGCGCATTAAATAGAATATATCTTCAGAAAGGATGTCTACTTTTGACTTGTATAGAGCAAATAATAATAATATTTTAATTGTTAGTTATAAATATTAATATAATAGACTATCACACAGTTTACATTTTACAGAGATATGATTTACAATATCTTTCAACTGAATAATTTTTATAACAATTTTAAATAATTTGTGTTTAACAAAGATCAATATACTGTGAGGAAACAGCGACAAAAACCTCAAATCCAAAAAAAAAATCAATAAATAGAACAATTATATATTAGTAAATTAATTCATTAATAAATTAAAAGAAAAAGAAAATGAACAAATGAATAAATTAATGAATAAATAAATAAATAAATGAATAAATAAATAAATAAATATATAAATAACTAAATAAATAAATAAATAAATAAATAAATATATAAATAAATAAATAATAATTTAATAGGTAAATTATAAAATAAATAGGTAAATCAAAAAACAAATAGGTAAATTAATAAATAAAGTATAAATAATAAATTAACAGAAATTGCTAAATCAACATGAGTAATTAATAAATTAACATATAAACACCTAAATTATCACATAATACACATTAACATAGGTATTACAATTAACACATATTTATTAAAAAGGCGGTTTGCTTAGATAACATAATGTCATGTCTGAAAGTCTATGCTAAGTTTGGTGATAAAAGGGTTCCCAGAATTGTCGCATCAGATTGCAATAGAATTATTCGGTAATTGTATTTTATTCGAGATCAACTCAACATTAGCTTTAAGATGAAGGTCTGACGTAGAATGATGCCAGGGCAAGTTCAACATCATTTTCATTATTTTATTTTGGACATTTGCAATTTTGTTATCTGACATGCTGCACTTTTACCCTAAAGCTGTGTATACGCAAACTTACATTTTTTCGACCTCTAATTTGAAATCAATCGAATGATCGATACACTCATTTATATATTATAGTATTGCTCGCCACATAGCCTTATTTGATGAAGAGTAATTTAAACTTAAAAATTAATGGTTACCTCGACTATCTTGCTCTACGATAACCGAGGTTACCTATGCATGAATTTCGGATATTACCCAAATGGGGATATCTTTCTGACAATGGCCATTGGCATTCCACGTAAAGATTTTAAACGACCACCCGACCTGAGTGAAGTGAGGATAGCAATATCTAATATCTAAACTCAAGCTAGATAATTCTGCCGAAAAAGACGGTCTACCCGAAGAGCTTTATAAAGCCGGTGGAGATGACCACCAACTCATAAGCCAAATCTGCTTGGATGAAAGTATGGCTGAAGAATGGAACCTCAGCATCGTTTGCCCGATCAAACAGAGGCATAAGTCTCCTCAACATCGACTACAAGATCATATCTGCCGTAATATGCAAACGCCTGAAACTGTTTACCAACAACTTAATCGACCCTTATCAGTGTGGTTTAAGACCAGGAAAGTCCACAACCGATCAAATGTTTACACTTCGGGAGGTCCTGGAAAAAACGAAAGAAGTCCAAATCGATACCCACCACCTATTCATCGATCTTAAAGCCGCATACGATAGCATTTATAGAGACGAACTAATGATGATGGAGAATTCTCGCTGTTCCATCAGGGTCAGAAACGACCTAATCGAAACATTCGATACAAAAAAAGGATTTAGGTAAGTCACCATTGACAGATATAACTTTGAGGTAGTACGGGACTTTTTCTACTTTGTCTCCGCTGTTTACTCTGACAACGACATCTCGTCAGATATTAAACGAAGAATTACCCTTGCCAATCGATGTTTCTTAGGGCTAAGAAGGCAATTTAGTAGTACAGCCCTCACTCGAACTTCTAAGGAGATCCTATATAAGACCCTGATCATCCCATTCATGCTCTACGGCGCTGAAGCATGGACTGTAACAAAAGCGGGTGAAGAAATCCTTGGTCGATTTAAGAGGAAAATTTTTCGAAAAATCTTCGGTCCCGTTTGCGTTGACGGGCTATGGAGACGAAGATTCAACCATGTTCTTGGTTGAACTATACGAGCTGTAGAGCGACATGCCCCTGGTCAAAAACTCCGCATTTGACATTTTAGATGGCTAGGACATGTAGAACGAATACTCCGCTCGCAGAGTCTTCAATTCCCAAGTAATGAGTTGGTTATTTAACGTAAAAAAAACCTTAAATAAACGTCTGAGCACGTGTTATACAAGGTGGCGCAAAAGTAATCCTCCTATCTGAAAATGCTATAAATTTTGCGATTGGCCCATAATGTCAGTTCTGTTTTGACATTTGTGTAGTAAACACATGCGAAATACACGTTAATAAACAATGTTACGCTACACTGCTCCAGAACGCGGAATATTGGTGACTATTTATTTGAGCAATAATCGGTTGGTGACTTTGGCACAACGTGAATTTCGTCGCAGATTTCCTAGCCGTCCAACGCCTACTGGTGAAACACTGCGACGTTTAGCCGCTCGCCTCGAAGAGACTGGCACAACACGAGATGCTGCCAGGCGTGGCAGACCCCGGAGTAGCAGAGAATATTGCTGCTGTAGCCGAAGATGTCATGGAAGCGCTGTCGACATCGACCAGACGACGTGCCACGCAAACTTTACAGCGAATTTTGGTACGAGATTTGAAGATGTTTCCGTACAAAGTCCAGACGGTGCATCAGCTTATAGCTGCTGACCGCCAATCGCGTCTAACATACGCCCAAGCCAACCTTAATCACCACCAAGAGGAAGATGATTTTTCATCAAAAATAATCATGAGTGATAAGGCCCATTTCCATCTTAGCGGGTCGTAAATAAGCAAAATTTACGCTTCTGGGGCACTGAAAATCCGCGTCACTGTATGTGCTGTTTTCGCTTGAGGAGTCATCGGACCTTTTTTCTTCGAAGACGTCGCGGGCCAAACGGTTACTGTGAATGGTGAGCGCTACAGAGCAATGATCAACGAGTTCTTTTTGCCGCAACTTGATGAATTGGGATTGGAAAACATGTGGTTCCAACAGGACGGTGCAACGGCACACACTGCACGTGCCACAACCGATATGCTGAAGGATGCATTTCCCGGGCGCCTAATCTCCCGTTTTGGCGTTTTGCACTGGCCAGCAAGATCGCCTGATTTGACCGCTCCAGACTTCTTTTTGTGGGGCTTTTTGAAGTCGCGGGTTTATGTCAACAAGCCTCAGACTCTTGCAGCTCTTAAAGACAATATCCGTCAAGAATGTGAGCACCTATCGCCAGATGTTTTGGCCAAAGTGATGGAAAATGCCATAAAAAGGGCTCAAATGACAATCAACTGTGGCGGCGGCCATTTACATGACATCATATTCTCGACTTGATGTAAAAAAAAATTAAAAGACCAAATAAAAATAATCCACAAGAAGAATCAAAGTTTTTCATTTTTTCTTAAATTACAGCCAAAAAACATCGGAAGGTTATTTTTGCGCCACCTTGTATAATAGAACAAAAACCAAATGTGTGCAAAGCTGGGAAGCAAGAACGAAAAATGGCAAAGACAAAGAAGACGAGTATCGCCTAACATATCTATAAAATTACGGTGTAAACTCAAATTACTGTAAAAACCAATGCGTTTGTATTTCTTTTTAGTTGAAATCCGTATTGCAGCGTACATAAATCGCGGTGGTTTCGGATTGTAGAGTAGTACATAATGAGAAGAAATAGAGTTTTGAATTAGCGTGATATTAGGATTATATTAGCAAAAACAAAGTTTCAACTCAATCCATTTATTACTTTTCGAGGCAAAGACTATTTAAGGGCCCAGTTACAGCTATCATTGAAAACCCTCATTGGATTTTTTTTTATTTTAGTGAAGTAATAATTGCCATTCCACCGAACTAAAACGGAATTTCCCAATAATTCCTATAAGAAGCTATGGGGTGACATTTCAATTCCATCATGTTTTGTGTTCCAATCAAGTTGTCCAAAGATAGCTATGAATGGGCCCTAAGAAAAACGTCAACAACGGAATTTGGTAAAAATTCTATTGTTTGAGAAATAATTAAACTTACGAACTATCGTTATAATTATTTTCAGGGAAAAACCAACAATGCAGCCTTTTCAAACTTCTACGCCATCTAAGCTTTAAAATTCAAACCATGTGAGTCGTTTTTGAGAAAAAAAAGTGATAATTTAAAAATAATTAACCAAAATGTACCGTTATTTAACTATTTTATGAAAAATCTGAAAATCCAGTCATATTCAGAATATTCGAACTACACTAGAGGCTAATTTTCATTTAAATCAACGCTTCCGAATTCAAATCCTTCAAAAGTACCCCTATGTACATTTTGGTCGAAAAACTGCTTATACTTGTAGAACCTTTTATAACAATTTTTGTCACAATCTTTATCTTTTGAACTAGAACCCAAATTCGCGAAACCCCTCTGCGGGATCTCAAACATCGCACAGGCGAAATGTGTGCCAAATCAAATGACATAGTTTGTTAACGGTAGCTCCGAATTATAGCGCCTATGCCAAGTTTATTAATGCCCGGTGTCACAGTGCTTAAGACTCACGCGGAGCTTAATCCACTTAAGCTCTGCGATCTACTTAACTAAGCTGCGACTTAAGCTCCCGCGGTGGTGAAAAAAAAGTAGCTCGAAGACATAGAGCTAGGCTTATCAGCAAACTTCAGGAGTTTTTTTTGGTCAGTTGTTTCTACGCCTGGAAATTGCTTCCAGACCTTCTGCGCTGCAGTTCATTGCACTAGCCATAGCGTCATTGAGCCCTTCACATTAGCTTAGCAACAAAATTAAATAAAAGTTGTAAGACGCATTTTGGAAAAAAAATCTTTTCAAAATTGCAGGTTTAATAAATTACATAACCTGAATAAATACAATAACAATGGGGAGTGAATATGAAACTACACAATGTGTTCGATATTCAGTAAATATCGAGTACCAGATATGGCCACACACATCACCGCCGTCTTTAATTTTTTTGCCATAGTATTGGATTTACTTTTGTGGGTATACGTATAAGGAATCGAAAACTAATCAACAGGATAGTTTGATGTTCGGTTCATAACTTAACTTCAAATTTTAATAAAGAGCACGTGTATCGAACTCGAAACATATTTGTGTTTTCTAACTATTTATTAAATTTACAGTCCACTGGCCACCAGTATTAATGGATTTAAGAAATACATATTAAATTAATTATTTTTCTTTTTTTAAACCCTTCATAAACTTTACTGAAGTTTTATGTTTTGTTTACTATTTTACCACCAATAGTCCGTTTTATAATAATTAATGTTTACATATACATATGAAAAGAAATTGTCACATCAAAGAAAAACGTGTGCTCTGTAGCTGACTTACAAAACTTAAAAAATGTTGTATCGCCTGGGGTCGTCCTAAATTATTATCGAAAAATTTCAAAATTTGGAGTCAAATACTAGAATTATTGTAAATTGGCGTACTCCTATACTTCGAAAAATGTTAAAATTGTGGTCGAAATTTACCGGTGAAATATGAACGTAACATTTTTAAAATATTTTTACTTTTGATCGAAATTTACTTTGCTTTCGATCTATATTCTTCGCCATATCTACTCAATTATTTCTAACTAACCAACATATAGGGTATAATTATAATACAAAAGATACGTGATAGCGCAATAACATTATATTCATAAAAAATGGGATGGTATACTTTTACTGTACTTCAAAGAATCATAATATTTATTTAAAACAAAATATATTTTTAGAAAGACGGTATTCCAATATTATTGTTTCATTATTCTGTTTCAACAAAATCAGATAACATCTTCCAATCAAATTAAATATTCGAGTTCCTTGCGACGCATCTGTTTCCTACCTAAACTGTATGGGGAAACCAAACTTTCCGGTACATAAATAAATTATTAAACTAAAGTAAGAAAACCGAATGTATAATGAATTTTCCAGCGATAGGAAGTGAAGAACGGAAAAGACGACAGGACTGTTAGTCCTCAATAAGAGTGCTTACAACAATATGTTACTTGCATTGGCACATTGAGACCCAAATCAGGTACCCATGAATTTATACCCTTCATCTAAATTAAATAACTACGCACATAGCCGCCGACCTTTTTGGGATTGGGATTGTTAATTTATCAATGCTTGTTGTAGGCAGAGAATACAATTTGTATGGATTGCACAAAGGTCTAAGGTATCCCATCCCTACCCACATCACCATTTATATGTTTTGCCTAATTCATCTCGTTAACACCTTACGTGTTGAGATTTTAGGGATATGTACACGAGCAATCATCACTTCCTCGTCAATCCTTAGCTAGAGCACTTTGCTCCAGAGTTCGCTCATAAATTTGCCTTAATCGCCCTTTAAAAACATAACGTGCGTATCAATTGCCAAAAGATGTGCTCTGAAGGCACTAAGTACGTTCTTGCGTGTGCGATTATGTCATAAATGTGTTTAGTAGAGGCTGGCTGGATGATAAATTCCACTTTTAATTGATCATCTTTGCATGTTTCATTTGCTTTAATTGACACTGTGAGGGTGGCACTTGTGATCTCTTGCCTTTTTGGTGCATCTGCGAGCGAAGATAAGAGACAATGGGTGAGTTACATGGGAGCTAAGTTGACACGAGTTGACATCTAATTAAGTAGAAATGTTGAGGTGACTAGCCACGAATGTGATAAATGGGCAGACACTGCGACTGATAATTGTCAATTAATTACTTGATGACATAGAGGAACTAATTTAAAATTAAACATGTGTAATAGATCAATAAATAAAACTGTCACGTACATTTATCTTCAATCAGACCTCCCGATACGACAACATTAGGGGCGAATAAGAACGTGACTCGTAAGATATCATAGATACCAGACCCTTTTGGTAGATGGTGATTGTGAGAACAATATCACTAATAGTTGGAGAGCCAAACGGAACAATCATTTTTTCGAACATAGTAATCTTATATCTACATAACTACAACATAAACAAATTATGTTAATTGCCAAAATCATGTTCCTTTTTTTTTAAATTGTGACTTATAAAGTTATCTAAATATAAATGCATGTATTGAAGAATTAGGTATAGCAACCATAAATTTGAAGAACTCCAACGTATCAGCAAATACGGCATGCATCAAACCAATTATCAGGCGCAAAAGTAACCCTATGATTGAATATAAGTTTGATATGACCCATATAGACGAAAACAGATTCTTTTTCTATCTATTAAGGATACAGTGTGAATTTCTAACTAATTATTATCTGCAACAATCTAACAGTACATACTGGTACTTACTTACTTAACTACATGAGTTAAGAATCAGTCGCGGAATGAAGGTGGGACCACTTCATCTTTTTGCTCACCTCAAGTTGTTTGAGGTGAGGTTAGTTTCTACTTGTGCGCCACTTAATTCATATATGTATATATGTATCCTGCGGAATTTTTTCTCACGGGTTTTATATTTTTCTCGATATTTTAATTCTCCATTTTTTTAATCAACGGCGAAAATTTTTTCACAGCTCCAATCCATTGGAATTAACACAAAACATAGATGTGCAAGACTTATACGCTTGTAGTTTGGTTTAACGTATTTTCCAGAGTGAAAAAGTTGTAGTTATTCATGGCCTGTTTCTGACGTAGTTGACAGTTTTCGACCTTAAAAAGTAGTTCGAGTGAGGGTTTTATTAATAAAATTTCCAATTTCGTTGACGCATGCTAGTAGTAGAAGATTTCGGACCTCGAAAGTTGTACAATGTTGAAGAAATCAAATAGCACGTGGCAAAATATTTTTATGGGATCAATTTGTTCGGTGAGGTTATTAGAGTACCGAGAGTTCTCCATCGTCATCCATACAGACGGATGAGTTTGGTCAGCCAGTTTTTCTTATTCACCTTGTTCATCCATATTCATATTCTTCATCAAAGCTTCTTATTCGAAATGTTAAATGATACTCGTTCTGCGAAATCCTGGGCGGACTTTTGTAATAAATTTTATTCAGCCGTGGGTGCAATGATTCCACGAAACTGCTTCAGCTCTAAATACCTCTTAGTCAGGAATCAGCAGAATATCAACGACAACAGATCACATTCAGGCGCTTAAACGAAGTCTGGTCTATCAGTGAGGAAGAGAGCTGCCGATTAGACTCTCCAAAAAAGTATTGTTCACGAAATTCTAAAGAAAAACTTAAAATTTCAACCCTTTAAGATTTAATTAATACATGAACTTAAAGAAAATGACTTTTTACTCAAAAATTGACGAAGAGATTTCGAACTTTTAATTGCATCTTTTAAAGCAAATATGTTCTCATCCAAAACAGTGGAAGCGTGCCTCTTGTGTATTGTCATATGGCCAGTTTGATTAATCGTGTGTTTTCCCGCAGACCGATTTGTACGTCTATTGATGTGAATATGAGGCTATATCCCATAGTTTTGATACCTATTTTGTAACCTAGAGAAATAATATAACTGTAGGTCATTGGTTTTTATATGTTAAATTTTGAACTAGAATAAGGAAATTTGGTACATGTGATCCTTGACTGTGATCTAATGACTATATTTCGTCCATTTAAGTGTTTTTTGCCACGCCTACTTTTTGGAGGTGTTTTCAGTAAACAAATTTTTCGGTAAAATTTTAAAATATTTGATGCAAACTCGGTTGGTTTTATAAATGATAAATATTTCGTCCATATATTATTTTATGCTTCGCCCACTTTTTAGACGCGTTTTCCTGCAAATTCCCTACGCCATACCGAACAATATGTTCTCCCACATTTTACGGATATTAATTTTAAGGATATGGTGGGATAGGCAATTAAACGATCCACACATATGATTCTAGCCTTCTCATATGTTTTATTTGTTTTTTGTTATACAAAAGTTTTCTTGGGCTGGTCACTACCAACTCCGACTCTTAGCCTTCACGTGGCAACAGCTGAGTGCCTAGTAAAGTGAGTGCCTGTCTAAAGTATCGTTGGCAGCAGATGAGAGCGGGGGAAAGACGTGTACTCACACTTACACACATATTCTATTTCTAAGAAGATCAGAAGATCTCACAAGATGTAGTCAACGTTGGGATCTACAGTCCTAGTTAAGATGAACAAATAGAATAACCTAAATGAGCTGTTTTGACATATTTGGACAAAAGGTCATTTAGGAACCTCGAGGGTAAGTTTAATGAACAGATATGGTGGCAGATGAGCCGAAAGACCAACGAGAACGCCCAATCCCATAGTGGATTCGAAAGGGCCCGTATGGTAAGGGTTTCCAATAATTTGAAACAATGAAAACAAAATGATATCGAGCAACAAACAATTTGGGAAGGACTGATTGACGTTCGTTCGAATCTGCACCTGGAATGTCAGAGCATTAAACAGAAGAGCTGCAGGCGAACAACTTGCGGAGACCCTAAGCTGCTACAAAGCAGACATTACTGCCATCAAGGAAATACGATGGTATGCGCGGGGCAAAAAGATGAGAATAATTGTGACATCTACTACGGAAGTTTTATGTTTTAAAGACATTAGAGAATGCATTATAACACCACAACAAATCAGAAATACTTAAAAAAAAATTGAATGTCGAAAGATTGCAACTCAAGGAATGATCTTCGCAAGTTTTCTTTAAGTGTAAAACTTCAAAGCCAAGAATAAAAGGCTCGAACAAAATCCTGGCGAGATAAACAAGGAAATCTCGTAGTTAACACTCATTCGCTGCTGAGGATATAGAAGAACCACTTCTGCAGACTATGAAACAGCGATGACGAACAGTTTTCTGGTGTCAGGCTGAACGAAACATTCAATATTGGCGACGACAGCGAAAACTAATACACGGCCTAAGTAAAGCTTAACAATACGGACGAAAATATTTGCCTTCCCGCCGAGCTTCATAAAGTAGGTGGAGATTATTTGCAAGTAACAGTTACCAATTCATAAGCATCATTTGGTTGGATATAAGTATGATTGAAAAATGGAACCGCAGTATCGTTTGCTGATTTGCCCACCATCTATCGATTTCCACGCATAGTTCTCGCTGTTCCATCAGGGTCGGAAACGACCTCACCGACACATTCGATACCATAAAATAAAAAGGTTTTAGTCAAGGCGATGCAATGTTAAGCTCTGAAAACAACATCTAGTTAGAAATAAAAGGAAGTACTACTCTTTCCAACCGTTGTTTTCGGGATTGGAAGGCAGTTTAATAGTAGGGCTGTCACACGAACATAAGCTTTTGACTTTTAATATCCCCACAGGAAAAAGTCTAACGGTGTGATATGTAAAGTCAAAAGCTTACGCCGACAAACCCGCTTCGATTCAGGCCTTGGAGGAAAACTTCACCCGAGTCATTCACCAGTTACCAGTGGAAATGCTCGAACGAGTGATCGAAAATTGGACTCAACGGATGGACCATCTGCGAAGTAGCAACGGCCAACATTTGATCGACATAATCTTCAAAAAATAAATGCCAAAGAATGTTCTTTCAAATGATAATAAACGTTCTCCATTAAATTTGAATTTTCTGTGTTTTTTCTTTAAAAAAGTAGGGAACCTCGAAATGGATCACCCTTTATTAAGAGATCCTATACAAGGTAATCCCAGTCCTGCTCTACGGCGCTGAATCATGGACCGTATCAAAAGTGAATGAAGATATCCTTGTTCGTTTTTGGGAAAAAGTTCGATCCTGTTAGCGTTGAAGGGCTATGAATAACAGTAAGAGCATACCTCTGCATTGGACGTTTATGATGGCTGTAGAGCGAATTAATACCAATACTCCTGTTCATACCAGTTAGATCCGTTTTCGATAAAATTAACGCTAATTGTAATTTTTATATGGCAGGTACATTATTAATAACAAGGTTAAAAGTAAACAAAATTACCTAGAATTATGAAAAAAGCATGTATACGAAGTTTGAAGAAAATCAGTCAAGGCGGATGTAATTCCTTTAACCACTTTTGCGGGTTTCTCTTTCAAACAAAATTTCGAGGTTGAACATTTTTACCAACAAAATATCTTTCTCTTTGTAAGAGAAAGTTAAAAAGAATGTGATGTAAAAAATGGCTTATGTTGATGAATTTGGTCATAATGCGAATTGCCACAACGTGTTCACAGATATTGTAGAAACAAACGACAAACGACTTCTTGCTTAAGCCGTTGTTGGTTATTACAAATCCCTATCCCAATACTCGCTTTTATTTACTATTTTCATGGATGACGATTATGGCCTCTGTCACCGTCTCTTACATCTCTATATTTGCTCAAGGGCTTTGATTATAGGAGTTTTCAAAGCAGCTCATGCAATTTGTTGGGGATCTTTATAGCCTAACTGAGACTGTAGTAGCCAACTTGAGTATATTATGGGGACTCTTCTGTCGTCGGCGAAAGCGATTAGGTGTCTAGTGAATGCACACGTTCTCCGCTTTCATTTACTCCCAACAAGATTTAAGAAGTGGTTGGGAATCACTCCATATTAAAGTTACTACACAGGCATTCAATGGTGTTTACCTGGAGGCTTAGAGTTATAGTTGGTATGCTGGTTAAGAAGATTTTACATAATGGCGCAACTTGCGTAAAAGCGATTCACCATAGACTAATTGGAAAATCCCGAAGAAAACCTTTAAAATGATATCGACTGAACTGAAGCTGCTCTCTCACGTAACCCTTACAGGAACAAAATGCAGTGTGCTTTGATAAGTAGACTATATAAACATCATAAAGCTGTTTTCGAGGTGTTCGAGCCAATATGTCATTGAATTGTTTAAGGTACTTAATTCAGATCAAAGCAGTTCAGAAGGATCAATTCACATGATAAGAGTCTAACCAACGAAATTGTATCTTATCGTGATGTGTACACTAGTTTTTTTTTTAAATATGTTTTATTAGCTCATACTTGTTCTTGTCTTACACAATTGCCCTAAAAAAACTGGATAATTAGTTCCTTAACCTTATCAGGTTCACCTCAATTTACCCAAAGCCGACAAAGACAATTATGCCTGCCTTTTGACCTTGGTCTCTTGTGAAATAAATTTTCTTCCATTCTATTTCTTCGGTTCATTACTGTAATCCTTCGCTTTCAATAGGGTCGCAGAAGATACAAAAATTATTAAATTAGACTTTTATTGCGCTTGTAATTGCAATTAAGCCTTTTCAATGTATGCGAGCACGGTCGACCTATGCTGACATTTAAAATACAAGAACACATGTTTACTTGCTCTGTACATACGGAGTGTAACCTAGATACATAGATTTGAAAAACCACATCTAATGGCGCTGGGGTGGCAGAGCTCGTACATATTTTTTAAGAATCATTAGAACGTTTACGATGCTGGTATTGTTAGGATAAATGTGTCTGGTAATATGTGCAATTACTCAGAAAAACTGTAGCTTTTCTTATCTAATTATTGTCAACTGAATTGGAAATTTGAATGCAGGTAACATAATGCGTACTTTACATTTTGTTTTGATCAACTTAAATAGTCTAAGGTTGTTTGAATGGATGAACTTATATAAATACATATATAATATAAAAAGATTATTCAACTTATAGTGATCTCGCTAGCCGGTACCCATTGTTATACCCTAACCCATACGGGCTTATTAGTTTTGATACAAAGTTTTAAATAAAGAGAAATAGTATAAAAATTACTGTATTGCACTTTTTTTCTAGGCTATCTTTTAATGTCTGAACGCTCTGGAGGGCGTCATGTTGACGTTGTTGATCGTCCGCAACTAATGTGTTTGGTTTCTTCCGGCAATAATATAACTAACGAAAAATAAGTACGGATGTTAGCAGCCAATATCATGTTGCCAGCATATACTAAGTCGTACCTTCATTTACCGTTAAACCCATTTTTGCCGCTTCCGTCTCTATACTAGCGAACGTGGCTATGATATCCCGTTGAGTCTATCCAATGATGTCAATATCGTCGGCGAATGATAGTAGTTGTACCGATTTTTGGAAAATTGTGCCTCTGGTGTTGGCTCGGGAGTTTTGCACAATCCTTACAAGAATCAAATAAAAGAAGTCACGTGACAGCGCATCGCCATGCCTAAATCCTTTTTTGGTGTCGCTAAGGCCGGGTGGTTGGCAGTTTTTGCTATCTTTGGCATTGTTGAATGGTTCGTTCTGCCTGATAGTTTGCAGAAGTGGTTCTTTCATATCCTCAGCATCGACTAAGTCTCAACTATGATATTTCCTTGTTCATCTCGACAAGATTCTGTTCAACCCTTGTATCCTTGGCTTTGACTTTTTATACTTTGGTAAAACATGAGAACATTGTTCTTTCTGAAAAGCCGGTGTTATTCATTTCTTCTTTGCCTATAGAGCTCTATGGCAGTTCTTGTCTTTACCTGCAGCTTAGTCTGGTAGGCCTCATACTTGGCTGCAAGCATTTGTCATCTAAATGCTCCTTCCCTTAAAACCGTTCACCAAAAACCTGATCCTTATTAGTATGGGCTTACGCTATGAAAGTCTATCACTGATCTAATTTTAACACTGCGCCAGATCCTGAAAAAAAACGCAAGCTTTCAAAGCTGCATAAGGCAGTATTTATAGAGACATGTCTAATTTTGTTTTACTGCCTCAACTTGTCCATCTGTGAAGGATGACAATGGAAAATTATCGCTGCTCCATCGAGGTCAACATTGTCATGTGACTTCCTTAAAAATATCTTGAGACGATTGTGCACAGCTCCAGAGCCAAAATAACGTGCACGATCTTTCATCAGCCTCTGCAACTACATACTATCAAAGAGTATAGATCTACATAGAGCATCTCATACAACGGACATTTATTATGTGGGGTTGATATTGACACCCCAGTGTTCACATTGGTATCCCAGCATCAATATCGAGCATAGCCAACGCATAACCTTTTTACCTTTGCACTCTGAAAAGGCTACAAAATTTTTAGCTGTGATGAGTACTCTATGCAGTTGATACTATCAGACGTCGATGATATTGACGTCATCATTCAACGAAATTTCATAGCCCGTTTGCTTGTATAGCGGAGAATCGGGTTTGACAGAAAATTTAACCAAAAGCAAGTATATGCTGTCAATAGATAGAATGAGAGATGCGATAAAGGATGATTCACTCAGATGACTTGTAGAGAACGTCACCATCGGCAGCTACAACTTTGAGGTAGTAACGGACTTTGTCTACCTCGGCTACGCTTTAACTCTGAATATCGTGAAGAATTACTCTTGCCAACCACTCAGAGATGCTATAAAGGATGATTCATTCAGTGTTATCATCTTAAAAAAAAACAATACTTTTCGCGTGCACCGTGTCAAACTGTCATTGTACTGTTGTTAAATATTGTTTGACATTTCATCATCCGGCGCAGCTTTTACAATTTGGGGAACAGTAATGATTATATGATATCAAACCTCAAGAAGTTTTCCTTTGGCGCTAAGTAAAGCCGAATGACTAAAAAGATAAATTCAATAATCCGTCTACCGGATTCGTCTAATTAGCCTAATAGGGCGATTCACTTCATAGAATTGAAACATCGCTAGCACTTTATTGATCTCAAATACTTTTTTAGGTCGAAAAGGAAGAAGAATGTTGTCATTCTCTATTAGCGAAATTCGGTAACACTCGTGATTTGATATAATATTAATATTTGATTTGATTTTAAAAGTATCACCCATAAAAGCTCATTCTTTAAATCTCTTAACTTTCGTCCTTTTTTCAACATGATCAATTAAACTCAAAGCCTATGCAAACAGAATGACGCCTTAAGTAATTACAGCACTAGTCTTTTGTTTCGTTTGTTACAGGTTTAGCTGAGTAAATTTCTGTCTCAGATGCGATAATTTCGTTAGCACAAAACGCAATTATCACTTTGGAATAGATACTCTAATGAGAGCAAATAAGACTTTAATTAGCACCTAGTCTAAATTGTATACTTAAATACCGGTGAGATCCGGTTCGAATGGTGGCGCTAATGTTTTCAGGTGATTTATTAAAACTTCTATTTACAGCCATTTAAATATAAGTGAGCAAATAGAAGATACTTCAATAGCTTTCAAATCAGCCAATGCCATTGCTATACAATGAATATGTTGAATATAGCACGTCTAAATATTTATTCGAAGATGATTATGGTTTATGATTTGGTTTCGGAAATTTCCGTTTGAAGACTGTAGATATAATTTCTTTATTGTCGGTAGCTTCTTCTTTCGGATGGAACAGTCCATTATTACTGTATAAAACTAACAAATATTGATTAAAACTCTTAGTGGTAGTTTCACTCTTCTGTTGGTATACAATAACGAAACGTTAGTATTTGTTCGGTTCGATACTGAAATTTCGCATACAACTAATTTTCGCCAAAGAATTTGTTTTTTTATCGTCTTGTAGAAGAACCAACGCGTTTCGACTCTCATCAATTTCGTAAAGGTTTTTTCAACGCCACGTTGGGAATGACTTATGATGTCGATATCATCTGAGTATCACAGTAAACCTGCATTTATTGCAGTAAAATCTCAATAATTCAAGGCACTGTTGCTTGTAAGCTTGAATAAGAAGTTACCGTTTTTATAGTTTCGAATGCTCATTCATAATTACACGATACCAGCTGATTCCCTAATTTTGCTTTTGAATGAGTAAAAATTGTGTTGTATTATGATTTTTCTTTGCAGCTTGTTTGGTATGACTGTTTTACGAAACTTATTTTATTTCACGGTTTGAATAGCTTTTTAAAAGGTAATCTTTAACTTTTGTCGTTAAATAAGAATTTAACTTAATTGAAATAAATAAATAAAAATACTTGTCTAATTTTGAAAATGACTTATTACTTCTCTTTGTGTAAGTAGTTGTCGCCACCTGATCAATTCACCCGGTGCGTGTAATCAAATAAAAATAAAAATGCATATATTTGTGCATAGTTTTGTTATAATTTGAAGGGAAATAAAGTGGCGCTAAAATCTGGAATGTTTTGCCTCAACCAACATGCCTCTCCAATTAGCCCGTTCCTTAGCTTACCAGTTGCACACTCCAATTTCGTTGAAGTCGGTTTCTATTTGTGCGCGCCACTTGATACTTCACATGACAGCACATCGCCTTGCTTAAATCCTTTTTTAGTATCGAATGTGTCGGTGAGGTCGTTTCCGACCCGGATAGAACAGCGAGAATTCTTCATCGTTATCCTACACAAACGGACGAGTTTGGCAGTATACCAAAACTAGACATGGCTCTGTATAGTTCGTCTCTATAAATGAAATCGATGTAAAGGTGATTGGTATCAAGTGAAAATTTGATCGGTTATGTACTTTCCTTGCCTAAAACTACACTGATAAGGTTTCAGGCATTCACATATTACGGCAGATAGGATCTTGTAGGCGATGTTAAGGAGACTTATGCCTCTGCAATTGACGCAGTTCAGAGGGTCTCCTTTTTTGTGGATCGGGCAAACAATGCTGAGGTTCCATTCTTTAGGCATACTTTCATCCGACCAAATATTCGAAGCTGGTGGTTGGTGTTAATCGAGGGGTTAAGGGATACGTGTTGCGCGATGATCTTGGCCGTCTCTTGCGATTGCAGTCTTTCGACATTACACAATATTTGTAGATTGTTTTTCGTGGTGGATATCCGCATTCTTACCTTGGCTTCCCGAGTCGATGTAAGCTCCTCGGAATGTTCGGATATCCAAAATACTGCATACGTGCCTCTTGTCTTCGCAGTTCGGTTGACCGTTCGTTGATCTGGAGACCGTCATGTCCCCTTATGGATATAGAGATGAGATGCTGGCTATAGTGGCATTTCGTTCCGTTACCAGACGTGTTGTCGTGTAGGCTATGATTTCCGACAATACTGCTAAAGATGTCTTTGCGTTAAAATTTCCCAGTACGATTTCAACATTATACTTCGGTAGTCGCTGATAGGTTTTGTGAAGGAGTTTGTATAAGCAATCCTTAGCTATATCATCTTTTAATTTTGCTGGCATATACCTTCTATTGACAGCATACCGTGCCATACTGACCAAGCTGTTTATAGTTTTGCTGTTTTCCGTCTTATTATCAACACTCGCACTTATCGTTTGCAAGTCAAATCCGGTTGGATCAGACCAATACCCGATGGTTACCACTTAGAGGTAAAAATAATCACATATGGTGTGTAGTAAGAGTTGAAACCACTGGCCATTGCCAAGTTAAAGCCAATCAGAGTATAGCCTCGTTTTACCACACCCAACCACCTGCTAAAACCACTGTTAAGACTTTTAATAGATAAAGATAGAAATAAGAAACGAAATCAATATCTTAAATGTAACTTAGGTTAGGTTGACCTTCCAAGCCAGAGCTCAAGTAAGGATAGTATTCTTAGGAGCAGCCCACAATAAATTTATCTGTGCTCTATACATTTTACAAATTCAAGTGCAACTCACAACAGTAAATGTCTGATATTTTTAAAAGTTCGCAGAATACTAAAATAATATATGGTTCAGTAGAGCTCGTCTCTAAAAATGCTGTTTTCGGTAGGTAACAATTGTGTTGGCACTATTTCCAAAAAACTCAAAGAACTCCAGGTGTTCAAATTCACACTTCAAGTAATTAAAGATTGTTTCAAGTCAACAATTCAACAAATAAATGCTGGTTTGGAAGAAAAAATCGTTTTGTTTTTACTTTATCTCTTAAGGCTTTGTTTTTTCTCCCCCTCTCTTTTTCAATAGTAAAAATTATATCCTGTCTGCAGCTTCAAATCTAAACCATTTCTTCGCTGATGACTGTACTCTCAGCTTCGGACGTGGGAGTTCAACGACAAAATATGTCAACATCATTACATTCCAAACCTGACAGCATTTTCAAATGGTGTAAATCCAACAGAGTTCGACACAACTAATTGGTTCCGTAACACAATAATTATTTCAGATATAGCAAGGCATTTACGTCGTAGAAGGTCGGTGAGCTATTTTCACAAAAACTTGGTATGCAGATATTTTTTTTAAGTAGCCCAATAAGTATCTTACGATGTTTTGTTAATTTTTTCTAAAATTCACTAAATTTGTTAGTACATTTTATGATAATTTTATTTTTTAAATCGTAGTTCGCAGTCTTGTTTAGAAAAGCCATATTATATGTACCATGCACTCACGAGAAAACCGTAATTTTTAAAAGTACCCATATGTATATGTATTATAGGCGATTTACTGTTGATGCCTTCTTTTGTTTGATTTGTATTTTTGGTGACAGACTTCGGCTGGTTCTTATGGCGTAATGTCAGAATTATTAAATCTCGAGTTCCCATCAGGGTGCGCAGATACACTTTCGCAAACGTCTTCTTCTTGTACGCGAAAGAGATTCGTTAACAAAATTCAGATAAAATAGAACTGATTTTCAGGATTTTTGTTTTTGAAAGTGAAGAAAATTTCGAACGCTGGCCATATCTACCAATTGTTGTAACCTTGCTCAAAAGCATCACCGCGTATCAAAATTTTTTTTGGAATATTAATAAATATACATATATATGTATATGGTAACTAGAGTCTACTATCAATCTAATTTATAAGCGGTCATTCGTTTTAGATTATTTCTTATCAGCTTTAGCCTAGGTATACATTAGGATGATCAACATCGTGAACAAATTAATTAATTGCTATCTATAGACGATTGCCACTTCTAGGTACCTGCTGTACGTTGATCTAAATCAATTTCATTGATTAATAAAATAATTATTTACTATTTATACTTTATTCGGTAACGTAATTTTGCAAAAGTGAATTTGGACTGATTTAATTATTTTTTGCAAATCGTAATCTTGCTTTCACATGCACTTTAGTATGAAACTTATTTTTGTGACATTTGTGATTTGTGATATGTCTTTTGCTAGAGTGTCACAAATATTTTCGATTGGTGTATAAATATAAATAGCATTTGTTTAATTAAGTGTTCTGATTTATTGAGTGTTATCGCACCTCTACGATCCTAACAGTTAATTGCTTTATCATAGATAAATAGCAGTATGTCATTTTAAACTAAAATGCGCATATCTGGCCACTGACGAATCAAGAAAATCATTGTTTGTTCAAATGACTTCGGAGTGCAATATACTAAAGCTATTAAAGCTGAGCACATAAAATCGCTAGATGAAGAATATTGCAAATATAAGTAGATACACACTGGCGCCAAGATAACTATATTCAAAAGAAATATTACCTCTTCACTCGGGAAATGCCTGATGAATATTGTCATGTGCCCTCAGGTAGCAAATTTTCATCCGGGATTGAGATAGCCGCGTAAACAGTAATAACAACCATTCACGAATTTCATTTCGGATTACATGGCATTTTTGAGCATTAATAAATTTATTCAATATTCAAGCGGTATGTCTTCAATTCGCCCTATTTATAACTTACTGCTTCCAGTTGCCCTCAATTTTACTACTAAGGAGACCCTGTATAAGACCCTGACTATCCCAGTTCTGCTTTACGGCGCTGAAGCATGGACCGTCTCAAAAGCTGATGAATAAATCCTTGGTAGATTTGAGAGGAAAATTCTTCGAAAAATCTTCGGTCCCGTTTGCGTTGAAATGCTATGGAGACGAAGATTCAACCAAGAACTCTACGAGCTGTACAGCGACATGCCCCCGGGCCAAAAAAAACTCGGCATTGGACATTTAAGATGGAAAGGACATGTAGAACGAATGGATAACAATACTCCGGCTCGCAGTCTTTGATTCCCAGCCAGACGTCGGACGTAGTAGAGGAAGATCTCGCCTTAAGTGGCGCGCACAAGTAGAAACCGACCTCAATCAACTTGGAGTGTACAACTGGAGACAGTTAGCTAAGGACCTTACGGGTCCTTACGTTCATTCCGGAGTGTAGAGCCACTTAAACAAACATCTTCCAGTTGCACAATTCTAGTTGGTTGAGGACGGTTTCTACTTTTTCGCGATATTTAAGGCGATGTTTTCCTCTACTACGTGTATTGACACTACTAGGACCATGAGAACATGCCCTACTCGCCATCTACTTTAATGTTTATAGGAACGGACTATACAGAGTCATGTCTAGTTTTAGTGTACTGTCCCAACTCATCCGTCCGGTCAGGATGATGATAATAAATTCTCGATGATCCATCAAGGGCGCCAAACACTTCAGAAAAAAACATGTTTGCCAACCTTTATGGATTAGCGATAATTAAATATCCTATATCAAACATTAATTTAGACCATGCAAAACTTTAACATGTGATTTCATCGACAATATCCTTGAGGTGCAAGATTACGAGCTAACAACAGGTCGATAATCTTCAATAAATGTGTGCAACAACTAGCACATACTTATCACCGCCGCGACTATGTAGCAGGAAGCAGCAAATATAGGTACAAAGAATTACTTTTGAAAACCGTTGTTTCTTCGAGATAAGAAAACACAACATAGACCTTGTCAAAAAAATTCCGCATTAGGTGTTTAAGAGAGCGAATGAACACCCAAATTTCGGCTCGCAGAGTCTTCGATTTGCAATCACTTGTTGACGCAGCCAGGAAGAGCCCATATTAAGTGGCGCTCACGAGTAAACCACACTATCTTTGTCGTAGCACGCTTAATACAAACATCATATATTATAAAAAAAAAATCATCCACGAGCAGATATTTGCCAAAGCAGTTCAAATGCTTAAGCAGAATCATCATTTAGTGCATTTGTTATTAGGACGTAACGTAACATAGAAGTGAGTAAATTTGATAGCCTAGCATACCATAGTTGCGTTTATGATAAAATATATGCAAAATATTTAATCTACGCAGGTTATAGGAACCTTCCGTGGTGATAAAACCAATAGGGTCGTGATCAAGAGTATCAATTTGCCCTGTTTATAATTGGTGTAAGAAAACCATCTTACTGTAAAGTCTACGTTGCCCTGTTTATAATTGGTGTAAGAAAACCATCTTACTGTAAAGTCTACGTTGAAATAAAGGCCAAACTTGCATCAGTTGAACTCTACACCTATATGGAAGCAGATTGTGTAGATCATCCCATTGAAATCCTTTCATCCTCTAAAAGCACATCTTCTGAATTGAAGTTGGATGGCTTTAACTCTATTCGAATGAACTACATAGAATAATGCTCAAACTTGTAAGGCATACTCTAAATGAGGGCGAACGTGACAATAACATAGCGAAAGAGTGACATTAGGCTCATTAAACTCTGTTGACCACAACATTAATGTGTTTATTGAATCAAAATAAGCACCAAGATCTACACGACAGAGGCTGTACCAGGACAGAGCATATTTAAATTTGGAGGAAGCAAGTTTTCATAAAAAATGTCATATGCCTTGTAGGATTCAGATTCAAACCGATTTTAAGACACCATAATGTGATAAATGATAAAACTATGCAAATCGGTTTTTAGTAAACGCGACTCGTTTAGATTTACTACGCATTTGAACATTTTCATGCCATCAGCAAATATCTATATTTTGCTCTCTCGGATACAATTAAATCGTTTATTGGAAGTTAATGTATACAAAAAAGGGGGCTAAATGACTTCCTAAATATACTCCAGATTGGGAAATAAAAGGGTTGGAGTTAAAACCTTTAAATTTTACCTGATAACAAGAAACCAAACTTAATCAACTTTATGTTTGGTAGATACCTGACTAGTTGGAGAGACGTGAACGGACTTTAACACCACTAATAGAGACAACATGCAAAACTGCATTATCGAAAACTAAACATGTGTACTCTTTTTTCGAAACATATGTGTTTTATTATTTTTGCAGGAAAAGGCACATATACAAGGCCTCTCATTAATATCGGTTGTGGCTCGCGCAGTGTGTGCCGTTGCTCCGTCCTGTTGAAACTACATGTCCACCACTCCTAATTCGTCCAATTGCGATAAAAAAACTCGTTTATCATGGCCCTATAGCCCTATATATGTCGTTTGACCATCGGCGTACTCGAAAAAAAAGCCCGATGACTCCTCCAGCATGAACAGCGCACCATGAGGTAATTTTGCATTACTCGTGGATTTTCGGTGCCCCAGAAGCGATAGTTTTGCTTGTTCACGTACCCGCTGAGGTGGGAATGAGCGATGAGCTCATTATGATTTTGGTCGAAAAATCTTCCACTTCGTCCTCGAGATTGATGATGGCTTGGGCGTAGGTTACACGCATTTGGCGGTCGACAGGCAGCAGCTGATGCACGGACTGAACTTTGTAAGGGAACATGCGCAAGTCTTTGACCAAAATTCTCCTTAGGGACGACCGGCTGATGGCTAATTGCGAGGCACGGCGTCTGGTCGATGTTTCCGGGGACAGCTCGACATTCTCGGCTACAGCGGCGATATTCTCAACACAACGGGTGCTCCGGGGCCGGCCACTCTTGGCAACGTCTCGTATGGTCCCATACTCTTCAAGGTTGGATGCCAAACGAAGCAGTGTTTGCGCAGTCGGTGTCGTACGGCCAGGGAATCGGCGACGGAATTTTCGCTGCGCCAACACTGCAGACGAGTTGTAACGCAAAAAAAATAGACACGATTATTCCGCGTTTTTGTGGAGTGTATCGTTCCATGGCTTGTTCACTTGTATTCTACATCTGTCTAGTCCACAAATGTCAAAACAGATTTGATATTGACGGCCATTTGAAAAATAAGAGCATCTTGCAATAGGGTGATCTCTTTTGGCCCACCATTGTATTATGGATAAATTTGTTGTTATTCCGGACATTTTTTGTTTATTATTATTCCTTTCTCAGTAGCTCTTTTTTTTTTTAATTCATTTTTTATTGACTTACTAGACAAAAATGATTAAATCTAACTTATAAATAACATGTATTCTTAAAATAACTTATCGGCCCTTAGCGGGCGCTCTAAGCTTATATATTATACTGTGCCTTTAGGCTTAAATTTGTCGGTTTTTATTTTAATATGTAGTAGATATTTTATTTTATTTTTCAAAGAAAAATTCAAAAAACTTTGAGAAGTATCATTTTGTTTTTATCTAAAAATCTTACTCTAGATTAAAACTGGCTTAAGACTACTTAAAACTACTTAATACTACTTAACACTACTTAAGACTACTTAACTACTTACACCTAGCTTAATTATAATCGGGGTGGCGAGCACTCGTTGCATATGCCCCGAGTGGTCGCTATCCTGATCGAGTCAGATCAGCCCCAGACCTTTTTCCTAACTTTAATTTTCTTAAAAATTAAGGAGTGGACTAAAAGTCCGCAAAGTCCTGAGGAAGTGCAGAATCACTTTCCTCATGTAGCCACTAAAATTCCTTACGCTGCTTTTCAGCATCGGTCCTATCGCGATCCGATACCGAAGTGCTGAAGCGGAGGAGCTCCGGAGCATTGTCGACATACCCGTCGCGGATTAGCCGCTTGTCACGCGCGTCACGGTAGCGGTACAAAACCGGGATACCGTTCCTGTCCTGTATCAACCCTAAAGCCAGACATAAGTGTACTCTCCATGTATGTTCCATTGGGGTAATAAGCCCGAAGATCAGGCTGTTGTCGCTAGCCATCGCCGTTGCAGCGTGCCTTTGATTCACCTTAATAAGGAAATTGTCGGTTCTGTTCAGCTGGGCCCCATTGTAAAGGACCTCGCTGCGATAATATTTTATGTACTTGGAGTCCGGCTTTCGGTACAATCCTAAGCAGGATCGGAGACAACGCCTCTCAAACCGCCGTATCCTTTCCATGTAGGCAGGTGAAACATTGAACCACACAGGACAACCGTTGGCCTTATGAGAGCCATGTTGCAAATGACTTTCACCCTTGAATCAAGTTGACTGCTATGAAACAATCTTCTTGTCAGAGCATAAGCCCCCCTAGCCCTGGCCAGACAAGCATCCACATTTTTATTAAAATACAGAAACTTGTCAAGCCAGATGCCAAGGTATTTGACTTCACTTCTCACCGCCAACGGCCGTCCATGCTGTCCAATGATACACAATTTTTTCCAGTTTTTTCTGGTATCGTAAGAAGCCCTTTGCACTGGGTCCTGAACAGAATTGTTTCGGTTTTTTGGAAATTGATCCTCAATTTCCAATCCTCGCAATATCCCTTAATGTGATCGAAAGCACGCTGCAAAAGTATGTTGATGACTCCGATTTTCGGACCTGATCTGCACGCCACCAGATCATCTGCGTACGCTATAGCGTGACTGAGGGAACCTACAAGATCACTTGTATAAATGTTAAACAATATCGGGGAGTTCACCGCCCCCTGTTGTAAACCGTTTTTAATTTCAAAGGCCCAGACAGGCCCCTGTGCATTGTCCTTTGGATTTATTCCATTGGATGTCTGAGACTAGTTTCGACGCGGCATGAATAGTGTCATGCCTCGCTCGAAAACCAAACTGATTTTCCGAAATAATTTTATTTTCCTCGACCCACTTAAGCAGAGCGCTATTGACTATTTTCTCAAATACCTTGCTTACATTCGGCAGAAGGCTTATTGCCCGAAGATTTGCAGGGTTTGTTCTATCCTTGTCCTTTTTGGTGATAGGATGTACCACCGCCGTTTTCCAGTGCACCGGATAATGTGCATTATTCAGTGCATTGTTAAACAGCGTGGTGAAAATATCGACCGCTTCCATCGGAAGGTGCCTCAATACGACGTTTGGGACACCGTCCTCTCCCGCCGACTTTTTATTCTTCAGTGATACAAAGATGTCCAGCATCAGGCTATTGGCGACTATGCCATTTGAAGGATTTTCGTCATTAAATGCGGTAAAACCGCGATTCTCAGATCGCTAAGCTTGAAGTTCAGTGCGCAGATGAAAGTGATTCAGAAAGGCTCTTTCCTCAATATCGCGATTAAACAACTAAGAATCCCTTTCATGAAACTAGAAAAATAAAAAAAGCTCTACAAAAAGAATGAACAGACGAATCCAAAAAATATTAGTCTCAGAAAATTTAGAAAATAAAGCAGATCTGTTGCTTAAAAGGCCGCCCAAAATTCGTATCCGTAGCTGAAGCTTGAATCTGAGTCAGAAGTTAAAATAAGGCAACACGTAAGCGCTTACACAATATGTATCTTCATGAATCTGTAGCTTGAAGTTGAATGGATGACAACTTCATACAAGAAATGTCTCTCTCTTTTGACAGCAGTACAAGATACCAGCTACAAATACGCATTCTGAGTGGCCCTTAAGAAATTCTCTTCGATTGTTTGGATCGCCACACAAAAACTTTTCTTCAATTGCCAATTAAATGGGCCCTTTTTGATACCCAAGAAAAGTGTTTTAAAATTATTTTCCCACGGCAACTCTGCTACGGCTTTTAGCGTGGATTGAAAAGAATTGAATTTGAAGCTATGGGAATTGATTGCATTCCATCGTAGTATAGAGAGAATGGAAAGAAAAGTATGTTTGCACTCTTATCGGGCAACTTGCTGACGAAAAGATCAACAAAATCACAACAAACTAACATGTGTTGTCTTGTCGGTTGTTTAAAGTTTGAGTGTATTTGATTCAAATTCACTCAAAACATAACCATTGGCAGTATGAGTGTTTTAGTCATGTCGCTCTGTTCGTTGCGGCATAATTCTTATCAAAACAAATTAAGTCGCTTAACAGACACCCGTTCCCAAAACTGATGGATACATAGCTACCTTCGCAGATCTCAAAAATGTTCTGTGGTTTTTACACATCTCCAGTACTTGAATGTCTGCGATTAAGTTGACTACCGCCAGTCGCAGCGCAGCTAACTATATTCAACGATCGGTTTTTGGTTCGTTCGTTTCAATTTTTTTACTTCTGCACTTCGTGTAAAACAACTATTTCTAGTTTGCGCTGTGCTTGTGCTGTTTCGTCTCCGTTTTTCTTTTATGTATGTATTCCATTTTCATTCTTTTTCGAATTGAAATCAAATAAAAAATATAAAAAAAACAACGACTGAATCTAAAAGATAGCCGCCGTTGCTGGTACGGTTGATGACAGTCTTTCAGAAACCTCCGATTGGGTGAGGTGGTTTTTCCGCGTTTGGTGCGTCACGATCTTTTATTTTTGGATTTCTAGTGTTTGTATTTTAAGTTTTCCAAATATTTATGGAAACATTTTGTTTTAATATTTTTTTACGGTGGATTTATACTGCGTGTAATTGCGTTGCATAGAGCGGTTCGCGTCGAGCAAATCATTTTCGTGAAGTGATCGCATCGGAATGATGTTTTAATTTATCTTATAAGAAAAGTGTTTGTGCTTGTTAAATATAAAATCCAATTGAAAAATTGTACAAAAATAGCGTTAAATTCAAAAAAGAAAGAAATATATATCAAAAGTGAGTGAATACCTACATGATGTACATAAAGCTAAGTTTTTTATTCTTTTTTTCTGATTGAGTAAACCACCGGAATTCACTTGGATACTGTCTCCAGCTGAGGCCACAGGACTATCTGATGATCATTTTAATCATTTACTTCCGTAAGCTTTAATGTTAGATATCGTTAGATCTCTGCTAAACACTTGAGATGATAAATATTTGCATGCGCTCTCCGTCGTTATTTAGGTGTTGTGCATATAAAACACATAAATATAATGCAACCTACTAGGTATATCAGAGGCACATACTCTTATCGGCAGTAAAAGTGAACTGAATTTGTTCCATACCTTTAAAAACTAGTTATAATTTTAAAGAAACAAGATTTTGCTACGAAGGTATAACATATATATTACATACATGCTGTGTTCCCAATAAGTTTGAATGTTCGCCCTATATAAGTTACGCGATCTTGCAGATGCCATATGTCATGACTACGAATATGTACAATATGATATGTAAATGAACATTTGATATTTTTTGAAGGGTGCTTAAAGTTGAAAGTATTTTTACTGATGTCATAACTGCTTCCATTCACTGGCAACGTCAAGGGGACCTTTTAAGTGCCGAACGCCGGCTGGCCTTTTTTGTTTTGTTTTTTTTACTATTCTGTTGATATTTTTAAGCGCGTTTCTGATTAGATTTGAATTTTTGTTTCTCTCTCATATTTATAGCTTGCTTTGGGTGAGTTAAGGGATAAACGTGTTTGGTATTTTACCATGTATTATGTACATGATAGTAACCTTACCCGATGACCTAAATTTGATGGTACATACCGGGATCTGAAAAGTTGTTTGTACAGAGGCAGTTCATGATGAATCTTAGTGTGTATGGAGTCTGATGAAATTGGTTTCTCACTACTTTCTCCTTAGACATCCCATAGGAGTATATACGTTTTTACATTAAGTACGTAGGTAGTATAGAAATTTCGATAGATATATTTTATATTTGTATTGATCGACTCAGAGTCGCTTGCTGAGTTGATGACCGATTTTTGGGCTTTCAATTTTGGGATATAATGATGAAATTTGGTATATTGTCTCTCTGCCCGAAGAAGCAGAACAAGTGTAAAAAATCCACGTTTCAATAAAACGTTATTTTTGGCCAAACGGTATACAATTTGAAAAAAAAAAATGTCTGAAGAACATGTTTAGACATTCACAATATCTATATTACGTCCATATAAGGATTTTTCCAAAGCCCACTTTTTGGGGGTAAACTGTCTAACCAATTGGTTGTGACACTGATATTTTCCATATTTAAACACCATAAAGTGTTTTCCACTTTTTGCGGATACTTATTAGTTTAAAGACAGGTTGGGATAGAGTATTAAACGATTCGCACGAGGATTGTAGCCTTCTAATATGTTTTTGAATTATTGTTTCTAATATTACTATTATTGGCTTCGAGAAAAAACATCGAACTCCAGATTTTAATCAAACCCTAAATTAGGATTAGATGAACCCCGAAAAGGGGGTAAGGCAATTCTTCCCGAATGTCGGTCAGTGCACACAGCTAGGGGCTTAACGGCTGTATGGATATGCTTTACATTTGAATTCCAAGGTACTTGAATTAATAACCAGATGTTTTTTATGGCAATTGTAGTGCTGACACTTTTCAATAGAAAACTTTCCAATTCGATTTCTTCAGTAAACTTTATTAGAAGTTGGAATAGATATATGGAGCAGAATAATAAACTATGTAGGTATATTACAATTTGAGTGATAATCTTTAAAAGATTCTAATTTTACCTGTCCCATCCCCAACAGATGGGTGGTGCAAGATGTGCAAGATGTCCGTATTATAACTGATGATCCAATAGGAGGTCCTTTTTTAATGGCAATGCTTTAACAGTTATTATTTGTCAACTGGCTGGCTGTATGACGTTTGTGTTCAGTATGCATTCACATTCCATCATTAATAATCTTACACCTGAACAACGCTTACTAATTGTGAAAACTAATTTCCAAAATTAGTGCTCAGTTAAAAATTGTTAAAAATTTCTTCGAACACATATTGGTGTCATAATCGTCCAACTGAACTCACATTCATAAAATCATCTACGAATTCCGAACACTATTGGACATTTATTCAACAACAGAGTGGTAGAGCCCGTAATAATGAGATATTGATATTTCTGCAGTAACAAAGAATATTTGTGAATTTGTGAAGATCGTGATCATTTATTCGCCAATTTCAAGGTTTGGACTTCACTTATGGAACTTTGTGGCATATTTTGACACTTCTATATTGGTTGGAAACCGTATAAAATACAATTCACCCAAGTATTGAAGCCACTGATCAAGACTTACGTTTTAATTTTGGTTTATGGTTTAAAATTAATCCATTTTTCTATTAAAAAAATAGTTTATTAGCGAAGGAGCTAATTTTTGGATAAACCGTTACGTTGCCGTATTTGGGCCGATGAACAGCCAGCGGCAATACCACTGCAACCAATCCAACTCCAATTGCACTGTTTGGTGTGGTTTATGAACAGGCGGTTTCATCTGCCATCAATAGAAATCGCTATAGTGAGTGGGTGAAAATTGGACTCACAGAATGGACCATTTAAGAGATAGTCATGATCAACATTTGAAGGAAATTCAAACAAGAATTGTAAGAACCAAGCAACTCTAATTAGGATTTTCTTCAATACATTGATTTTGCTTTTATCTAAAAAAAAAAAGTCAGGATGCTCTTGTTGCTTCACCATTTAATTGTTGTTCTTATAACTTATAAGCGACAGATTAGCCAAAAATTCTAATGCATCGAAGGTATTAATATCCCAAATTTGAAAACATAAGCTTTATATTGCGCTCACGCTTCGACAAAGTAAATATATAAGATATATAAAAATTTATATGCTTAAAGATAAAATGTAAAGGAATAATAAAAAATTAACATTCGCCACCAGAGGTTTTTTCCTGGTATTCAAGACCAATACCTTGCAAGAAACACAATTGTATCGTGTCTTTCGGTTTTGCACGAATAATAACATTACCGATTTTATCATTATTAAGCGTTACGGAAGATTTGAGATTCCTCAAATGTGCGTTTATGAGTTCATATGATAAAGCTTCCAAAAATGTTCATATATCATGTACGAATTTACACCCGCTACGTTCATTAGGCTATAAAAGAAATCACCATCAGACATCTGTTGATTCCCCTTGCAACAATTTAGGCGTTAACAATTTTATTTGTTGGTTTATTTAGGCCTTGATCTGGCTCATTATGTTTTTAGTGAAAAAAACTACCATATCTCACCTGGTTCTTTCATGTTATTTCGCTTAGCCCTTTAGGGTGCAGTTATAGCTATCTTAAAAAAAAACTCATTGCGTTTTTTTATAAATTCAACCATTGGCCAGTTGGTGTTAAAACGAAGTTTATGAAGTTTATGAATTTAGGAAAAAAATATTTAAATTTTTAACTTTAGTTTCCGAAGAAAATCACTTTTTATTTTTCACTGATCAAGATTTATTTTTTGGAAGTGATGATTGTCGTTCCACCGAAAAAAAAAACGTTGTTTCCCAGTGATTCCTTTAAGGTAAGGGCCCATTTGTAGCTATCATTGAGAAGGCTCATTGGAAATTTTCTTTTATTTCTTGTGACTTTTTTATAAATCCAACCATTGGCGGTTTGGAGTCAAAACAAAACCTATGAGTCTTAAAACATGATTACCCAAAAAGATTTTAATTTTTGTTTATAGCTTTCGCAGAAAATCACTTCTTATTTTTCACTGACCGATATCTATTTTAGTGAAGTAATGATTGCATTCCACCAAACTGAAATTTAATTTTCCAAGAATTTCTATGGTGGTGACATTTTAATTCCATCATGCGTTGTGTTCCAATGAAGTTGTTCAATGATAGCTTTAACTATAAAAACCATCATTGGAAATTTTCTTTTTCTTTTTGTGGCTTTTTTTTATTAATTCAATCTGCGGCGAGTTGATTTCAAAACAAAGCAAATGAATTTTAAAACACGATTATCAAAAAAAAAAATAAATTTCTAATTGTAGTTTTTGCAAAAAATCACTTCTTATTTTTCACTGATTAACATTTATTTCTATGAAGTAATGATTGCCATTCCACCGAACTGAAACGGAATTTTCCAATAATTTCCATAAGAAGCTATGGGTTGACATTTCAATTCCATCATATGTTGTGTTCCAATGAAGTTGTTCAATGATAGCTATAACTTTGCCCTTAGGGGCCATTCCGCCGTTTCAGTTCGGTGGAATGGCAATCATTACTTCATAGAAATAAATGTTGATCAGCGTAAATTATATTTAGAAATTAAAATATTTTTGGATAATCACATTCTAAAATTCATAAGCTTTGTTTTGACACCAACTCGCTTTTTAAAAAAAAAAGTCGCAAGAAGTAAAAGAAAATTTCCAATGAAAGTTTTCAATGGTATCTATAGCTGGGCCCTTTACACCAGGTAGCTTCAGGTTCACAATGTTTATATTTTGTCGGCTTACCTTCAATGGTGAGCATTTTACTTCCATTTCGCACTGTTTATCTTTGCCATTTCCTTATTTCACAGCTGAAATCTATTCATGAAACGTCAAAAATAATTACTTATGCCTTATAAGTACAAAGGGTGACGGAAGGAACCCAACTGATAGAATTGAACTGTTTTCATGTGCAAAGTGTAAAACTCAACCGGTTACTGATTTCAACAAGACGTTGCGCCATGTCAAACTGGAAATCAAACAATGCATTTTCCACAACGAAAATTCTCGGGACGTATGCAGTTGACGGCTAACCCAGATCTCCAGATTTGACCCACCGTAATTCCCTTTGTGGGGTTATTTGAAATGCCAGCAGCAGAATAAATTTCATCTCGATATCTCAAATATTCAGTTTTTTTTTAAATACAATTTATGTATGTCCGCATTTAAAAGGCCTTGTTTTTTATAGACATATTGGAGGTTCCAATATGCAATATCCAATATGCGTTGTGATGCATAAAAATTGAAATATCCATTTCCTCCGCTGAAAAGCAACCCCCTTTTTGAGCTGGTGTTTCCCATGACCAACGATTTTTTCTCCCACAATTGGTTCTCCTCGTTTATAATATTCTAACAGCTGTTATCTTTAAGAATTTTTTTTTTTTTTTTTTTATTTATTTGTGTATTTATATAGACTTAACAATTTTATATACGTTTCTGCGAAGCCTTGTGGCTTGTCTGCAGAAGGTTGTGTTTCTTTAGGTTTAAATTATATAAGTAAGCTTGAGAGTGAAAGATGTAAATATTTTCAAAAAAAAACTAAGATAGTACATACAAAAACTTTATGGATAAGTTAATGATCTAGCCAATAAGCTAGCCTTCAGGTTACAGACGACAATGAAGAAGGAACTTTCGGTTTAACGATTAACCGATCGCAGATGACTGGAAGCAAAATTTCTATGATCGAAGCAGATTGAAGGCCATTTTCCCTCTGATATATACATTTAGAAGATTTAAAGGGTTTTGTATTGGTATAGAATTTGAAAAAATCCATTTTCACAAAGTAAAAGTAGGAAATCGTTAGGTGGTGCTACAGTCCGGGATAAACTTACGCCTCACCCGACGTATTTCTCCAATGAACTATTTCTTTATCTAATTCACTCTGGTTGCACATTTCAAGTTGATTGAAAAGTAAAGTTCTAAAAAACCAATGATTTTTCCAAGGATTTTCTTGCTCTAAACGACCAAGGATTTCTTCATCCGCTTATGATATGGTCCATGCTATGGGTATGTCTTTGCCGTAAAGTATGATAGGTATGATAAGGGTCTCATAGTATATCTACTTAGTTGTTTTAGCTAACACAAAGTAATCGTTTGCCCTATTTCTGTCAGGGTATCGTTTGCTGAATTAGTGTCTGGTACGAGGCAATCCCAGTTGTTGTAAATGTCGATGCTGACGTTCAGTCGAATTAATCAATGCTGTATGGTAATTTTTAAACAGATGGATGGTAATTTTTACTCTCGTCGCTTATTTTAATTGGATTACTATCACTCTTTAATATTCTGGCAAATTGGATCCCGGGATTTTCCTGTTCTTTTTTCTTAATATTGGGAGCTTTTTAACAGCTCTCGGCTTTATCTTTATGAAATAATTGCTTAACTTTTAGCTGCCAGAAGTTCCATGCTGGCGGGCTGAAATGTATCATGGCTTTTTAACATCGCCATCTTTGGAATTCGACATTAGGTTCTGGCGGTAAATATTAATGGAGTGATTAAGGGATACGCGTTCTGCAATGATCTGGGTGGCCTTTTGGGTTTGCAGTCTTTCGATATACAACGTACTCATTCGGTTTATATGTTGTTGCAACGTTGCAAATCGTTAACAAGTAAATGGTCCGAGTCGAAATTAGACTGTAGGAATGTTCCGATATAACGTTACAATAATTACAATTTTTTTCTCGGTATTACACAGAGACTAGAAAATATCATTTTCTTTATCCTGACCCGTCCCTTCGTATAACCTCGATGGCAGTGATGATTTGCAGGTCTTCGGCTTTACTTGACTTCTTCAGTATAAGTGATATACGTATACGTATCTTATACCTGATTCCAGAAAAAAAAGTTTTTAAAACATGCATTGCTACCATCTGGTTTCAGGAGTGTGCGGAATGTGTAGCCTGTGGTCTGTAGTTTATTATTGATACTGGAGCCCAAACGACTTAGTCGTTTTTACTGATATTTCGGAAATGTATGCTGTAGGTAGTACTACAGAGGGATTTTTGGAATTAATAAATACTTATTATTTTATTTTACGCAGATACTTAAGTATCTACGTAAAATAAAATTCATTATTACTGATTTCTAGGTAAGGAAGGGATTGATTAAAATGAATATTCTGAATATTTGGAATTGGCAACCTAGACCAACAATTAACGGAGCTTTCTATACAACGGAATTTTTAAAAAGTACCTAGTATAAGTATTTAGTATAAAATGTACCTAGTATAAGTAAAAGGCATAAGCTGTTTTTCGTCAGAAATGAACATCCCGGTAGTTGCTTTCGAAAACTACGGATTTCTCGGTAACGAATGAATTGTGTAATACATATACTTTGAGTAAGATTGGATTTTAATACTCAATATTCAATAAAACGAACTATTTTAATATTTTTATTCAGATATTTAATAAGGACTTTAGTTAAAAATGAAATACTCAAATTACGGATTCAATTAGTAAAAAAGTTCGTCAAATAACTCAAATTTCTCAAATGGTGCTAGAAAAATCGCACTTTCATAAAAGTTAAGCACCCGTAATATACCAAATTAATAAAAGTGGATTTATTCAAACCTTATATCAAATACAAAATTTGGGGAAGACTGTCCGATTTGTGTTGGGTCTGTCATTTTGTTTAGCTTGGTCGTCAACAGTAAGATCAGTCATTTCCGATGCTTTAAGTTGATTTATTTTCTTGGCTAGTTAACAAAAAGCACAACCATCAACCAAGGTGTCCAACACCAATAAATAAGATTCCTCTAGATATGGCATTGAGCGCTATCGTTGGCTTTTCTATTCATTCGTTACCATCTCTATTCAAGGGTGCTGACTAAACCTTGAAATTCCCATAAGATATTTATTAAACCCTTGCAGAATGGTTTCGTGGTTCCCCTGTTAAAAAATATTGGCACATATGTATATCCTAATACAACATTTTGCTTGCAAGTGGTTTTTAATATTATACGTTAAAGCTAATATTGAGGGGGAAACATATTTTCCTTTATGATGCACCAGATTATACATTTGTATCCAATGTTACCTAACGAATTCAGATTACACAATTTACGTTAACAAAAAGTGTAGTTCTAAGAAGGTTCCACTCAATAAAGTGCAGCACATCCAATGTAACTTAATCCAACACAAACACAGAAGCTTGATCGTGCCCAGAATATTCTGTATGCTACCATAGCACTCAAATGAGGGAATATTTACATGCGCAAGAAGCAAACCGGTTTCATTAGAAATGACTAACAGGTTGCCCAAAGGATTGACAGTATTGTGGCACAAGTACACGTACTCTGAAGGCGTTTGATTTTTTATTCAAGTGTGGTGGAATGGGTAAATTTTTATTTTCTTTGACTGTTTTCATAGAAATTCTTAGTAATATTCTACTCAGTTATGTGGACTTGGTAAAAAGTCAGAAAATACACACATTAATTGAAAAAAGTTTTTTTAATACAATTCGGTACTTTAAAAGATGTAGGTGTGGGAGAGGTAAACGTATATAAACGCATATTTGCCTTCATTACATATAAAGGCAATGTAGTGAGTGGGTGAAATTTTTTTTTTATATTCAAATTCTCCTACTTCATTAGTTGTCAGATAAATATATAAGGTCTGTACAATCCACTTACATTACAGGGTGGTTTTTGTTTGTTACCATTCGATTTTGTTCGGCCGCCATATCGGTTTGGTCGACATTTTTGTCACTTGGCTTGCCAGTACCAATTTCAATCGGAACCAAAGTGCAAATATTGACCACTAGAAGAAAAATATCAATATTGAAAAAAAAAAAACTGATCAGACTTACGGACGCAGGTTAAAACATAGGAGCTGTATTTAGGGTTATCTCAATCATGGAATCATCACGGAAAAATGAACAACGCATTTTTATCTGTAAATATGGAATGTTAGAACGCTTATCATGGAAGATTCGGCCGAACAACTATAGTACAATCCCTAAGCAGACATTACTGACGTTGGTTTATCCGATAGAACGAGGATAAAAAGCTGTGACATATACTACGTTTCGTAGTTTTGGTGAACAGAAACAACGACTATTCGAATGCTGATTTTTTTTAAGCAACAGTTTTAGGCAAGAGGAATTATTGTTCTTAAATGAAAACGAACGCCAAAGCATCTTGACAATCTGCATCACAGCCAAATTCGCCAATGTATGATTAATATGCCCGTCATTAAGAGTAAACATTTTTTTCCACCAAGCATTCTAGCATCCAACCGGATTTGACTTACTATAAGATAAGTGCGAGTGTTGATAACGAGACGAAAAACTGCAACACTATAAGCAGCATGGTCGGAATGGCAAGGAATGAATACCTGGCCTGCTGCCAAAAGCAAACCTAGATGAGCTGCTTCGACGTATACGGACAACAGGTTGTCTAGGAATTTGAAAGGTAAGTCAGGCCCCTTGAACAGAGATAGTGGCGGATGAATCGAAAGGCCAACGACAGCGCTCAATCCCGTAGTGGATACTGGTGGCCCCGTGTCTAATAAATTGGAACTGGCCCCCCAGGTTGGAGGTTGTGCTTTGGGTTAACTACCCACCCATTTAAAAAAAAACATTGTTACGAAGCAACCAATAGCCTCGAAAAGTACTGATGTTATTGTTGACAACACTGCTGAATGATTAAAGGAAAACGACGTTCGTATCTGCACGTGGAATGTGAGAACATTAAATAGGGGATGTCCAAGCGAACAACTAGCGGAAGGCAGGAACTGCTATACAAAGCAGAGAAAATACGAATACGATTGGACCGGGCAAAACTGTAATATTTACTACGAACCGTGTTATAGTAAGCAGAAACAGCGACTATTCGGATGTAGATTTGTTATAAGTACCAGGCATTAGTGAACGCATAGTAACACTCTGATGTCAATTCTACTGCATTAATAGTCAAAATCGACCCAACATCCAATGCTTTCAATTTAACAGTATACACCAAATAGTTTAATTTGTTTTATTAAACAAATTATTATTAATTACTTTATAATATGTTATATATATATTTTACAATGTAAACAATATGAAATAAACTTATATATCAAAAAATATTTGTCCCATTACTGAATGATTACGGAGAATAGGAAGACTTTTAATATTAGTTACAACAACAACAAAATATATCTTACTGGCTATTTTGCATAATATTACTAAAATGGTTCATTATTTTAATATCATACATACAATCAAGTTCGTGGATGAATAAGATGTTTAATAGTTGCATTATGACCTTGGTGCATTATGATTCCAGATTTCTTCAACTCCATTTGCAGTGCTCAACTCTATGTACACGGCGTGCTGTCCGGGAATATATAGAAATGTGCTCCGATCTGAGCAGAAAAAAACTTGGTTTTGTAAGCCCCCAACTTAGTTAAATAAAAATGTGGCAAGCAGACGAACACACGAAACACAATCAAATACTTAACTTACTTGCTAAAAACGGCACAACACTCTCAGACAATGTGAAATTGTCTTCAAACACTTTCATGTTCAAAAGTAATGTATTACCAGGCACCAAGTCTTCGATTGAATCACTTTTAAAAGTACTAGCTTCCAAATCTAAACACTTTCAGGCATACAATTTTAATTACTGTCCATTTAGAAAACTAAATTAATAATTTGGATTCAATCTTAATATCTTCCCAATTTCACAATGTGTTGTGAATAAATAAACAAAGGTGTGCACAGCATTGAATGCACATGCTGTGCATTTTACAAATGTTAACGTCGTTTCTTAAGCTTTTTGTACTCATTACATTTTGGTTGTAGATTTGATAAATGTTTACTGTTGGTTTTTTTCCATGTCTATTCCAAATAGTTAAAACCATACATCCTGTAGATTGACGGAATTGGAACTTGTTGTAATTTCTACAGCCTAGTGCAATTACTACAAAAAGTGGTTGTAGATTTCACAATTTAGTGATTTAGATTTTACAAATTTATATCCGTACATTTAAAATTAACAACGCGGTGTCAATTTTACAACACAAAAATTTGATCACTTTAAAAATCACGGAGGAAAAATATGTTATAGCTTAGGATTGCTTCTAAGAGCTCCTTGACAAAACCTATCTAGGATACTAGGATATCTCAACGCAAAGGTAGGAAGATAAGACATCTTTAGCAGTAATTTCGGAAAACATAGATTACACGACAATACGACTGGTAACGGAACGAAATGCCACTATAGGCAGCACACGATTTCCTCGTTTTGATATGCATAAGGCGACATGGCGGTCTCCAGATCAACAAACGGTCAACCAAATTGATAACATTGAGATAGACAAGAGGCACGCATCCAGTGTTCGAACATTCCGAGAAGCTAACATCGCCTCGGACCACTACCTTGTTGCAGCCAAGGTAAGAATGCGGATATTCACCACTCTAAGACAATCTAGAAACACTGTGAAAAAATTTAACGTCAAAAGTCAGCAATCGCAAGAAACTCCAAAGACCTTCGCGCAACGCGTATTCCTTAACCTCTCGATTTAAACCATGCCAACAAGCCATTAGATGTGCTAAGTTTTTCGCGCCCACCAGCAAGAAAACCCTGGTTTGATGAGGAATGCCGACAGATGCTATCGGCCAAGAACGAGTTATACAAGGCTAAGCTGCAGGTAAAGAAGTGAGCTGCCATTGAGCTCTATAAGCATAGAAGAAGGGAAGAACACCGGCTTTTCAGTAAGAAAAAAAGCTATGAATTCGAGCGATCGAGGATATAGAGAGGTAACACTCCAGAATCGATTTTCTTAGGTTTTATCGAAGTGTTAAAGGATACAAGGCAGAATCCTGACGAGATGAATAACGAAATACCTTAGTTGAGACACAGTCGATGCTGAGGAAATGGAAGAACCACTTCCGCAGATTGTTAAACGAAGATTACGAACAACATTCCGCTGTCAGGCAGAATGGGTTTAGTAACATCGACGAATCGGACAGAACGTCATAATTGACAGATATAACATTGATTCTAGAGGAAAATTCTTCGAAAAATCTTCGGTCCCGTTTGCGTTGACGGGCTATGGATACGAAGATTCAACCCAGAACTATATGAGCTGTACAACGACATGCCCCTGGTCAAAAAACTCGGCATTGGACATTTAAGATGGAAAGGACATGTAGAACGAATGGACACCTATACTCCTGCTTCGAGCCTTAAGTTGCGCGCTCAAGTAGAAACCGTCCTCAACCAACTTGGAGTATATAACTGGAGGCAGTTAGCTAAGTTCATTCCGGACTGTAGCGCCACTTAAGTAAGTAAGTAAGAACGTAATCGCTTGGAACATTGCAGGACGCGAATCACTAATTCACTCGATTTCATACCACCAGTCGAAGATCGAAACCGCTGGTCTGACGAAAAATGTCGACAGATGCTCGCTGCCAAAACGAATTTCTATAAAGTATGCAGCTATGTTTCTTTGGACAACACCTACTAAATTTTGTCTAAATTATAAACTACGGTTCTTTTAATTCTTTGAGGAAATTTGATAATGCAATATTTTAATATATTTCGCCACAATTTTAGCTTAGATTTGAATTAAAATCAAAATTAGTATCTAGTCATATGTATTACACTATATATTACACTACGTACTAATTTTTAATCAATTGAAAGTGGTCATTTCCATGCAGTAAGACATTTTTCAAAAGTACCGTATTATGTCATAGATCCGTAACACAGATAAACATTTTTGTAAAACTGCTTTTTAGTTTCTTCTACAAACAAGAAAGGTGTTGTTTTCGTGGATTACAATGATAACGGTACCTGTCATATACAAAATTATACATAATCTCAATATTTTATTCGAAAGCGGCAATAACGATTTTAATTAAACTTAATGTATACTGTAAGCATATTAGTTCCAAAAAAAACTGCTAACTTACTTTTTTTTCGAGAAAATCCATATTACGGATCTTAACGGCCGTAAATAGCAAATTTTCAATTTCTCCATATTCCCACAAATTTAATTAAATTAAATTTTTGTACTACTATTACTGTTTGCAACAATTCCACAAACTTAGTTTTGGCCCAACTAATCTTAAACAGAATTTTCAGTTTTAGTCAATAACGGAAAATCATGATTGTTCACATAGGTACCGATTCCTTCAAATCTCGGAATAAACGTTCGAATAATCACATTTTTACCATATTTGTATTTTAATTTTAAGCATTATTAATCAAAATGTTTATTACCTATTGTGTACTTTGGCATAATTATGAAAATCGTCAAATTCTCTATTGCTTGGGATTTGATCTAACCTAACTCACTGTGAAAGAGAAAGTTACGTACGACCCAGTCATACACCCACCACTAGTTTTAGTTGTATTACATTCAAAAAAGCTAATTTTGACACAGATTTTGTTGTTTAACAGTGTGAATAAAAGTTAACGAACCAAAATATGCAACGTTTTTTTTCTTAAGAAAACTATATACAAGAAGGAAATATTTTTTTTCACATATCAATTTAAAGTTTCTTTAATATTTAAATATTTAAGTTTTAATCTTTATAGATTTGAAGTTAAAAAGTTTTTACCAAAGTTAACAAAACAAGAGTTAAGAGTATAGTTCTTGGAGCCCCTTTTCAGTTTGAACATGCCTGAGTGAAAAAATAAGTGCATCGAATGAGGCTGCAAGCATCTTCAAAAAGTCTTCGTTCATGTCGAATTTTTGAAACCTTAACGTTAACGTTTCTGGCTTGTTGACGTAGACGAGCGACTTCACATATCCCAAAAGAAAATAATTTAATGGTGTCAAATCACACGATCTTAGTGGCCAATTGACAGGTCCATTCCGCGAAATTATGCGCTCATCGAATGTTTCCTTCAACAAATCGATTGTGACGTGCGCTGTGTGGCATGTAGCTCCGTCTTGTTGGAACCATATCTCAACCACATTCATGTCACCTAATTCGGGGAAAAAATAGTCGCTTATTATGGCTCTATACCGGTATCCATTAACGGTAACTGACTCTCCACCATCATTTCGGAAGAAGTGTGGCCCAATGACTTCATTAGCCCATAGAGCACACCAAACTGTCAGTAATGGCTTCTCTAGGGTCTCATATGGATTCTCTTTACTCCAAATGCGGCAATTTTGCTTGTTGACGTAGCCATTCAACCAAAAATGAGCCTCATCAGTGAACAAAATTTTGCTATGAAAATCAGCATCGAGATCAATCTCATTTTCGGCCCATACACCATCGCCCGATCCATGGTTAACCGAATTAGTTGCTCTGATGGACGATTATGTCGACCATAAAATGGACGGATATTGGGGTGAACTTCGCGAACTGAACCATTATTTTCGAAATAAATTTGCACGATTTGCAAGCGTTGTTCATTTGTCAACCTGTTCATGATGAAATGGCAAACCAAACTGAACATAAATGACTGCACATTAGAGTGCCCGATTTGACCACCGAATGTCAGTTTCATCTCTATTTGAAAACCCAACCTCTAAAAAAACACCCGTTATGAGCACAAAAAAATATATAATTTTAAGCTCGGTTTTGAGATTTTAACACCAACGTACTGAATACATACATCAAGAGAATCCTTTGAACGATTTTAAAATCGTAGATAAATTTATTTATTGAGTAAATAAATTCGTTTTCGATTTTTGCAACGGATTTTAAAAAGTTGGCATGCTGTGGCATTTTTATTCGTATAAATTTCAACTAATACAACAGTTGCAGGAAAATTACCATTAACGTCGGCGAGAATTGAGTGGACTATTTTAACAAATCGCTATAGAAAACTTCTATTTTTGGATAAAAATCATTACGAGCGATGAATGAAAATTCGAATTCGCTCTCTTAGTTAATAAACAGAAAACACACTATTGGGGCGTTGAAAACCCTCAATTAATACACCAAAGAACACTTTACCCTCGTATATTAACTGAAGGATGAGCCATTTGGGCTTGCAACGTCATTGGGCCATATTTCTTTGAGTTTAAAAAAGGCAATGCTATCACAGTTACTTATGACCGCTATCGGTACATGTTTGAAAACTTTCTTGTGCCCGAATTGGATCAATTAGACCTACAGAACATGTGGTTACGATGATAATTTTACGAGGCATTTTTCCCACCCAAATGATGTCAAAAAGTAGTGATATCAACTGGTAAGAATGATTTGATGCCTACCGATTTTTTGTTATGGTAGTGCATGCAGGAAAGGTGTACATCAACATACCAACCACTACATCGATTCTTAAAAACAACATTAGAAACGAAATTGATGAAATTACATCAGAAGTCTGCGATATCGTTATGCAAAACGTGCTTCAAAGAGGTCTCCATACATCATGTTAAATGCAGTAAAATTGTATTTCTTTTAAAAGCTTTTGGGAAAAAATCATCACCCTTGTACATAAAGCACATCCATATTTTTGGCTTCCGGCTTATCGTCCTATGCAAAATTAGAGCCAGGTATTTTGCATCATCCAAAGTGGTTATACTAATGCCGTTTAATGACGGAGGGTCTATATGGCCAATCTTCTTTTTCCTAGTAAATTTGACCAGTTTAGTTTTGTGGGACTGACTCCCTGATTCCGATTTGGAAATATTTTGTAGGATTTTCTTAATGGTATTTAATTTTTTTTCAGGACAGCAATATTGATATATGTGAGCGTCAAAAGTGTGTAAACAAGGATTAAAAAAATACCGAATAATAGCTTTATTCGAAAGTAAAAGAATTATTAGCAATAAAAATTCAAAATAAAATTAATGCATTTTTGTTGGAATAAAAACTAGACAAACTCTATATTTTACGCGTCAAAAGTAAGTTAACATCATGTAACCTTCCATCGTTTAATTTTAAACAGTAGGTAAGGTTTCTGTTATTATTTTTCATAGATATTACTGCGGAAGCAAGTTCATCTCTTTGCATCACTTTACGCTGATTGTGATTAAAGGCTTAAAAGCAGCGCAATTAGATTTTTTTCATAATAAGGAGTGAAATTTCGTTGAAAACGCGGAAAATTATAGTGGATTTGAGGAAGAATGGGAAATCATATCGGGATATTGGCGAAATAGTTAATAGTAACCATGTTTCGGTGAAAAAAATTATCAATAAATACAAAAAATTTAAAACATTGGAACATTTCAAATGCCCAGGTAGACCAAAAAAGCTAAAAGAGAAGAAAGACAAATTGTAACTGAAGTGAAGAGAAATCCAAGTTCAAGTACAGTTACAATAGCGGAAAATGTGTCAGAAACAACCGCTAAATCAGTTAGTGCGAGTACTATTCGGCGAACATTACACAAATCGGACTTACATAGTAGAGGCGCAAGAAAGAAACCACTGATATCTAAAGTCAATAAAAAAAAAGCATAAACATTTGCAAAAATATATAAATAATGATATTTCGTTTTGGAAAAACATTTTATTTACAGACGAAAATAAATTTAAAACTTTTAAAAGCAATACAAATAAAAAAAAAAAGAAATTCAGTGAACAAAATGTAAATGTAAAACATTGGGGAGGTTCAGTGACGGTGTGGCCGTGTATGGTGGCGTCAGAGGTTGGGAATCTTGTCTTCATTGAAAATGAATAAACAAGACTATCTTAACATCCCAAAGAGAAACCTGCATTCGAGCCTATACAAATTAGGTATGCTTAGCATTTGGATATTTTAGCAAGACAATGATTCAAAGCATACCGCGCGTATTGTTAAGGAATGGTTGCTTTACAGGATTCCAAAACAGCGTGATCATCCTCCACAATCGCCGGACCTAAACGCAATAGAACATTAATGGGATTATTTGGACCGCCAAATTCGCAAAAGTACTATCAAAAGGAAAGAAGACTTTAAATGGCTTAATTGAGGAATGGTTCCAAATATCTTCCGATATTACAAATAACCTCGTTATATCCATGCCACGCAGACTTAAAGAAGTTATAAAGTCTAACGGTGGCATAGTTAAATACTAAATCCTGATAAGTTTATAAATTTCTCTAACGAATTACAGACGTTTACTTACTTTTGACACGTAAAATATGGGAGTATGTCTAGTTTTTGTTCCAAAAAACATGGATTCAATTTATTTTGAATTTTCATAGTTATTAATTGTTTTACTGTAGAACAAAGCTATTATATGGTATTTTTGGAATCCTTTTTTTTGTTTCCTTTTTGTTACATGTTACTTCAGAAATCGCATGGGTGTTTACTCATTTTTGATGCTAACGGTATGTATTCGAATTATTAATGTCATCACATTTAAACTTTTAATATTTCAATGTGGAATTGTGATACAATCCACCCCAACCACACATTTGAGTATTTTACTTGTCAAATAATCAATATATTTAAGGGAATATAAACAGCAATTGATTATTCTACATAGACTGTATAGTATCTATGTACACAAATGAAACGTTTAATCGTTACAACACTTTAGCCGCACCGGAAGGTATCCGGAACCCCTTTACAAACAGACAAAAAAAAAACAATTCTCATCTCTATTAGTGATTTTACTGATTCCACAGACTCAAGGTGCTTCTTGGCACCCATAAAATATTCAAATCAAAAATTCGCAATGCAAAGATCCGCGAATTCCCTGTCTCGCTCCCTAGTCTATTAGTGATTATTTACTATTCTCGTCCAAGTGACACTGTGGTCACTTTGTTCTACATGTCCGCCAGCGAAACACGCTGATTAGCAACGAAAAAAATACTACCAAACAAAAGTAAAGTCACTGAACAAAAACATAAAACAAAAGTCATCCTACAGCCATATACACATCTAATCAAGAGACAAGGGCAATAGATCATTAGGCCACTTGAATACTGCACGACCCGTAAATAGCTGGTCCAGCGCTCTAAGATGCTTCCCATTAAAATAAAACCACTGCACAAAACAAAAGTGAGACAGTGCTGTGAGCCTAAGAGGAAGCTATCCATATGTGTATCTGTATATCAGTAGCGTTATTGTATGGAGAACTCGTAGCAATGAAATTGGACGCACGCTATTTTCCTAATAGTATTGTCTACAACGATACATATAAGGGTACGAAGAAGACAAATCCGGGCCTAGGTGAAAAAAGTTTTAACTTGTCAACTTTACACGAATCTAGTCCCGACGACTTCGATTAGGCTCAATAGCGACCTGTACACAAAGTATTCCCTAGTGGACATGTCATATAGAGTGATTGAATACCATGGCTGACAGTGTATTCCAGAGGGCATACGAAGAAGTTTAAAACCCAATATATAACTTCAATATCATCAATATTGACGTGTTGACAAGAAAGTATTATTTATTTCTTGCGTGTTACCACTGAGGTCGAGGATTTTACCCCAATGTTCGTACAAGGTATACATTTATAAAAGTATTACTTCGACTAGAGGGTGGCATATATGCATATATATATATAAAGCAAAGCTTCTATAACTGCTTCCATTAAACCTACTTTATTTGTTTAGGAAACAAAAAGCAGAGTATATCTAAGTACTTACAAAATTAACAAGAATTCTTAAACTCATTAGAAAATTTTGGACAAACATTTATATCGTATTTTCCCAATACGTGTTTTCAAAAAATTTTGAGATACATATTTTTAACATTTTGAAAAATGAATTTATTTACAATTGTCTTAAAAATGAAAACAAAGAATTCTTCATTAAATTTTATGTTTGAGTTAGATCTTACCACATAACTAAACAGTTTAATAAGGATAAAAACAAAAATATTTAAGCGTAATACACTTGTCAACATAATATTATAAAATGTTTAATAAAAAATAAGGACAAATTGATTTTTTCTCACTTTTTTCGCCACACCCTGTGTCACAGTTCGAAAAGGTTCTATTCCACTTCTATTTCTCTTTCACTGCAAATCTCTCTTACTGCCGTCTATTCTCGTGTATGTGTGGCACAGCGGTACTTCAAATTTTTAAATCTTCGAGAGTGTCCCTACCCACTGTAAGTAGATATACTCCGACAAAAAGACTGTGAAATCAAATAGCAGTGAAATAAATGCCAAATGCCAATATGGTTCTACAAAAGGCAAATTAAAGCGAAAACAAGATGGAGCTTCACATCAACAGGATTTTATAGCATTAAGGAATAAATATTAGTTATCTACTCTCCAAAGTAAAGGAAGTATTCGCTCTTGAACCTTTGTGATCCAAAAACATGAAGAAAAGCTGTTGTTGAAAGCGGACAACCGAAAAAAATCGATTGATACGACTTCGGCTGTGACTTTCGAAATTTTCAAAAAGAAAAAGAATACGATTAAGATGTATTAATATGTCTTAACATAACCAATGTGGATTTCAACTTGCGAAAGTAAGTAATAACATATTGTGAAATAACCTTTGTCAAATTCAGATTTCGTTAAGAAGTGGTTGAATGCACAGACACTGCTTTATAAAATGTCACCTACTAAGGTTTTTCAATGAAAAGGTAGTTAAGAATGTATAGCCACTGGATTTCCACCTGAAATGGTGCATATTTTGTGGGATCTAAAACCGACCGTCATATAAAATATGTGTGTACACCCACATTTCTTTAGATAAGATATAACATAAACCAAATTGGTATGTTTGTTATGATTAAGATATTGAGGCTGACAGCAGTTTGCAAGTAGACCATACTACCCTGAGCTAGTAGACCATACTATCCTTGTTCAAGTCTGTTTGGTTACCTGGTACGCGGTATAACATGCTACCTAAAATTCGCTTTAATGTAGCGCTGTAATACCAAGTGTATCTACTCCTTTCGGGTACAGTTGATAGCCGCATTACTATCCGATATGTTATAAGGTAACATTATCCCAAATACGTATATCAAATTTAAAGTAAATCCGTTCAGTCATTTATATTCACGAGCGAAAGACCAACACCGCGCGGTACAAAGTTTTTGATATTTCGCATCGGGCCGCGATCCAGTTGTTAATGACCGCTGTCTCAACGTCTGAGTGAAAATTCTTGATCGTCATCATGGGCAGGTGGATGCGTTGGGACGGGAACCAAAACCAGACATGGCCAGTATTACTTACTTAAGTAGCGCTACAGTACGGAATGAACCTGGGCCTCAAACAATATGCCTCTCCAATTAACCTAATCCTTAGCTAACTGCCTCCAGTTACGCACTTCAAGTTGTACGAATCAAGTTTTTTGCTTGTGCGCTCCATCTAAGGCGGGATCTTCTTCTGCCGCGTTTAATAAGTGGCTGGGAATCGAAGACCCTGCGAGCCGAATACTGGCGTCCATTCACTCTGCATGTCCTAGGGTACGTCACTGTATGAGTCTTAGAGTTGTTGTTTGATTCGGCGTGTGCTAGTAATTGTACCAATATATGGAAGATTCTGCCTCTGCTGTTGGCTCTTGAGAATGAGATTAAAGAAGTCACATAGCAGTGCATTGCCTTGCCTCTTTTGGTATCGAATATTTCAGTGAAGTCGTTTCCAAACCTGATGGAGCAGTAAGAGTTCTTCACCGTCATACTGCACAGAAGGACAAGTTTGGGTCGTATAAAAAAAACTTAATATTGTCTTGTACGGCTTTGAAATCGATCGATCTCCAAGCCCAAATCGATACAATAACCTAGGGTATCTTGGATCTGTTGAGTGTAAAGATCTAATCAGTGGTATACTTTCTTGTCCTAAAACCACAATGATAAGGGCCGATCAGGTTGTTATTAAAAGATTTCATGCGTTCACATATTACGGGAGATATGATCATATAACCGATATTGAGGAGACCTTTGCCTCTGAAGTTGGCGCAGTTCAGAGGTCGTCAATTTTTGTGCATGGGTCAAACGATGCTACGGTTCCATTCTTTCGAACATACTTTTGTTCGTCATCGCCTTTTGACAGTCTGCAGAAGTGATTTTTTCATATCCTCAGTTTTGACTGTGTCTCAGTTACGATATTTCCTTGTTCACCTCAACAGAATTCTGTTCGGGCATTGTTTCCTTGGCTTTAACATTTTACACTTTGGTTAACTTACAAATGTCATTCCTGGAGTGGCAACTCTTTTTCTTCACTCTCAAAAGCCAGTGTTCTCCTTCCTTTCAAATACTCCATGAAGCTAACTTGGGTCATTTTACAACATATTTTACATTTTTAACCCGTTGTTCTCACCGTATTTAGTGACTTAATGTTGGCATCTCATATTGTATATAATAAAGAATTGACTGAATCAAATAACTGGTTTCAATTCTATCTCAAGATTTAGTCAAAAAACATTAAGACAGATGACAAGTACGAAATAGTGGGCCTGACAATTCTCCCCGCTGACTTTAGTAAATGATTTGCTTAAATATCTGAAGTTCTTCGGGCATACGTACTTGAAAAAAAAAAGCAATTTAAATATAACCACGCTGGAATCATTTACACATGACCCAGTCATGCTCCTAACCATAGTTTTGTTTAATAATTTTCGAGACCCAATGAATCCAAATTTGTTGAAGGACTGTTTAAACATCCACATACTTATTAAAGTACCATATAATTGGTTCATTACAAACCTAATTCCCTCAATTTACTCTGAGTCTATGCTATTTCAATGAATATGTATGTCGAATTTTAATATGATAATTACGGGAACCCGGCGACGTTGTCCTGTCTGTATTTATATTTGTTTGTCTATCTATGCGTTTTTAAAATATTATTAAAACAAATAGTCAAATAAACTGATATTCAGATTTAAACTGCATTTGCACAGGAGTCAACGTGATATAATATAATATAATAAAGTTAGTATAGAGAAGAAAGCGTTTTTTTTACTTTTTAATTCATTTTTTATTTACTTAAAATATTAACTTAATACTAGACAAAAATGCTTAAATCTAACTTATCAATAACATATCTACTTAATCTAACTTATCGGCCCATAGCGGGCGCTGTAAGCTTATAACTAACATTTTTCTTTTGCTTTTCAGCCTAAATTTGTCATTTGTTTCTTATTGTTAATATAAAGACATTTAATTGATTTTTCAAAGAAAAAATTAAAACTTTGAACAGTAACCTTTTTTTTTGTTTTATATAAAAACTTAATCTAGACTAAAACTAACTTAAACTACTTAATACTAGTTAAACCTAACTAACACTACTTAAGACTACATAACTACTTAAACCTAACTTAGTTATAATCGGGGTGGCAAGCACTCGTTGCATATGCCCCGAGGGTTTGCCATCCCGATTGCGTCATTGGGTCCAGCAAGCATTTATGCAACCATATTAAATAAAATATGGTGCATAAGCCCAGCCCCAGACCTTGTACCTAAATTTAATTTACTTAAGTACTAAGGAGTGGACTAAAAGTCCGCAAAGACCTGAGGAACTGCAGAAATACTTTCCTCGTTTAGCCACCAAAACTCGGTGCGCTGCTTTTCAGCGTCGGTCCTATCGCGATCCGATACCGCCGTGCTAAAGCGGAGGAGCTCCGGAGCATTGTCGACGTACCCATCGCGGACTCGCCGCTTGTCCCGCGCGTCACGGTAGCGATGGTATAAAACCGGGATACCGTTCCTGTCTTGTAGTAACCCTAACGAATCGATATAAATGAATGCCTCTGGTGGAATAAAGCCGGACATGAGCGCACTCTCCATGTACATTTCATTGGGGTAATAAGCCCCAAAGATCAGGCTGTTGTCGCTACTCATCGCCCTTGAAGCGTTCCTTCGAGTCACCTTAATTAGGAAATTGTCAATTCTATTCAACTGAGCCCCATTGTATAGAACCTCGTTGCGATAATATTTTATGCACTCGGAGTCCGGCGTTCGGTACAAGAGAAGAAAGCGTCAAAAATGGGTTTAGCAGTAAACGAGGGTAAGACTAAGTATGCCGTCAACAGGAAAGGATACACGACAAGGGAACATAACGTCACCGTTAATTTCAGGTAGTACGAGACTTTGTCTACATCGGCTCCGCTATTAACTCAGAAATTAAATGAAGAATTACTCTTGCCAACCGCTGTTTCTTCGAGCTTAGAAGGTAATTCAGTAATAAAGCCTTCACTCGAAATACTAAGGAACCCTTTATAAGACCATTATAATTCCAGTCCCTCTCCAAGGCGTTGAAGCATGGACCATATGAAATGTTCATGAGAAATCCTTAGTCGGTTTGAGATTAATATTTCTTCGAAAAATCTTCGCTCCCGTTGATGGGCTGTGGAGACGAAGATTCAACCAAGAACTATACGAGCTGTACAGCGACATGTCCCTAGTCAAAACAATTCCACATTGGGCGTGTAAGATGGCTAGGAAAGTAGACAGGATAGGCAGTAGAGGAAGAACTCGCCTTAAGTGTCGCGCACAAGTAGAAACCGACCTCAACCAACTTGGAGTGCGTATCTTGGAGTGCAGTTACATAAGGACCAAGAGAGGCATATTGGCCGAGGCCCAGGTTAATTCCGGACTGAATCGCCACTTAAGTAAATAAGAAAATGCGTTAGAAGTCACCTGTGCTGCGGAAGCGTAGTAGACAGTGCTAGGTATCATGATAAGTTCATTGCCGAAGTGACTAATACAGAATATTCAGAGGAAAATTATTTTAATTGTGCTATGTGCAGGTGCATTTCGTCATCTACAAATCGAGAAGGATAATCGATCGAGGATAAAATTACTTGTGTTTATGTTTTCAAAATGATGAGAATTCCAAAAGATCATTGTAGAGCGGATTCGTTTATATCACAATGGATTCGAATTATATTTTGAAGAAATCCTTAAATCCGACTGGAACTGGACATTTTTTGAGAAACTAGAGTCCACTTATTGTTCTGTTCTATGCAACATCGAGAATGTTGCAAATTCCTTCAAATTAAAGTTACAAGTGCGTGGAAATTTTTTGACGAATTCATAAATAAAATAAACCGTCCGACACAATTCGCTTGCTCAAAAAGTTGAGAAAATATTTTGCCCTGTTCTTGGAGATTCGGTTTCGCTACGAGTGCGTGTAATAAGATATAAATCCGAATTAACATATTCACTATTGAATGTTTCTGTGCTATTCAGCAACGCGACGGTCGAACTATCGAAAATATCGCAGTTGTAAGTGCTTCAGTACTTCAAAACATAAAAAGTTGTCAGAAACTCAACTTCGAATTTTCGCGCCATCGAAATACACATCCTTATACCATAAATACTTGTGAAGTAAAAAACATATTTACGCATATCAAAATTCAATTTTGTTGTTCAAATTTTAGAAAAACAAGAACAAATTTAAGCGGAGCAATAAAAATATTACATGAATCACTTCGTCCAGCCCAACTTGCACTGTCGACGCTAATGTTGACTCCATTTTTGGTTTTCATCCTCTGTCGCCTGGGTAAAAAAAGTGGTGTTTTAAAATACTTTAACCACCACTAACATCAGTTGTCTTCAAGAATATAAAGGTAGGTATCTAGTGGTCGCCACGTGAAGGCGGATTGTCGAAGTCAGCTAGGGGAAAACGCCTTTATTTTCAATTAAACGCATTGCCTACCAATTACACAATTCAACAAACAAACTCGTTGAAGTAAAAAATTAGTTCAAGTTTTAAAGTCGCGCGAAAAAATTTGTTAGGCAGGCGCCTAAATTACCAAATTATACAATAGTACCATGTGGCTATAATGCCGTTATATAAAATAATGAGTGGCGGGTGCACGACTGAGTCGTACGTAACATCCTCTTATACAGCGAGGTATGCTTGATTTTTCATCATTGGTCAAAACTGAAAAATCCGTTAAAAACCGTTTGGGCGAGAAATAATTATTTAAAAAAAAAATGTGCAAAAAATTTAAAATTTTCGTTATATGGCCTAAATTTCAAAATATGTTATATGGATTTTTTCGAAAAAATCTGGGTATGCAGTTTTTTTTCGAATTAATATACTAACGGGTGATTTTCTAAGCGTAGTTTTTTTTTTTAATCGAATAAAACACCCAAATTTGCTTCAAATATTCAAAATTTGTATTGTAATCGATAAATAGGCCTTTGCCATTTACGTTTTAAAGACAACTTTATGTTAATGTTGTCCGCGGCTCTGTTTCAAATGTTCCATTGGGAAGGTCCAATTTTGCTTCACTTTTTCGAGCATTTCGGCATGTATTCCACGAATTACGCGTGTCAACCTGTAAGGCTTCAACCATGTTCGGCTTGTCCACATAGACTAACGACTTTACATAACCATACAAGAAATAATCAAGAGGCGTTAAATTGCATGATCCTGGCGGCCAACTCACAGGGCCATTTCGAGAGAGAAGCTGCTCACCAAAATCATCCTTCAACTTTTCCGTTTCTTCACTAGCTGTGTGGCATCTGGCACCGTCTTGATGAAACCATATGGCAACCAAGTTCAACTCAGCCAACTGGAGCAAAAAAAAAGTCGCGTATCTTGGCTCGATATCGTTCGCCGTTGACGGTAACGTTTCTTCCACGGTCGCCTTTGAATTCAATTCGATGATGCCACTAGCCCATAAACGATACCAAACTGTCATTTTTCGTAATTTCGTTATAAAGATTGCATTGGTAATTCATTTATGGCATTCAGTGATGAACAGCCGTTCAGATGCGACACTTTTACTTAATTACGTATCCGTTAAGCCAGAAATGAGCCTCATCGCTGAACACAACTTTTGATAAAACAGCGGATTTTCATATTTTTTTAATAATTTGCAATCGTTGCTCGTTTGTAAGTCTTTCCATTGATAAATAGCAGAGTATACTGAAAACTTTTCACTTTTACAGATATCGTTTGGATGCCATTGATAACTAGTGCTGCCAACCTGAAAAACTTAACTCTTAAAGAATCACCCGTTACTAGTATGCGTTCATTTTAATTTAATTTTAATAAAAATTGTTAAAGCCGTTTTCGAGAAAATTTACGTTAAATGCACTTTCTATATGGCAGGAAGCTACCGTTAATAAATCGGCTAATAGTAAACTAAAATGGCCTGCAATTGTGGCCAAAACCAATTCGGATACGAAGTTTGAAGAAAATCAGTCAATCCGCTTAGGCTGGAGAGTCCATTTTTACGGATCGACGAACGTCGATAGAATCAATAAAAAACTCGAGGTAGCAAATTTTCACGAAAACAATAACTTTCTCTTTGTAAGAAAACACACTGAATCCACTCAATTAATTAAATGAGGGCCAGTATGGATGCAGTTCAGTGAGAAGTTTATAATATGTAAATCTATACGGATCACAACCTTGATGATAAGGAAAGAAGAAGTCTTCGACAGCTTTTATAAAGAAAATTGATTTTCATTTTTAAATTATTCTTTAATATCTAACGGAGCCTTGTGAAGCATAATATGATTAATTTCATTCTGGTTCTCTGCTTTATGATCCTTTAAACTGTTCATAGCTCATTGAATTCTATCTTCGTTTATTATTTTCATACCCTCATAAATGGGTAGCCGACCAGGGTATAAGAACCTCTTGGATAACGCCAGTAACAAGAAAACTCCACAATACATATTTTTGATGAAACATCTTGTAATATTTTGGAAGTGCGCGTAGTGGTTAATCCCTTGTAACATGTGTTGGGAAAAAAAACTCTTGGCGAATCCGCACTCTCTTTTAGTTGGGGTGGTCTAGGGGTGCATTGGTTTAATGGAATGTAGGAATTATCATTGAAAGTGCTGGTAGAATTAAATAAAAACTGAGAAAAGTAGAGGACAATATTTTACAGTTTTACAGATGGATGACTAAATTTAACCACACAAGAGGTCTGGAAACGATGTTTTTAACTTTCTCTTATAAAGAGAGAGGGAAGAACACAGGCTTTTTAGAAAGAAGAAAAAAGAGCAAGAAAAGCGCGCGATCGAGGATATAGAGAGGTGCCACTCCAGGAAAGATGTTCGCAAGTTTTACCAAAGTGTAAAACGTCAAAGCCAACTTCTTCCACTTCTGCTGACTGTTAAACGCCGATGACGAACGACATTCCGCTGTCAGGCAGAACGAACCATTCAATATTGGCAACGACAGCGAAAGCTGCCAACCACCCGACCTGATTGAAGTGAGTATAGCATTATCTAAACTGAAGCTTAATAAGACTTCCGGAAATGACGGCCTTCCCGCAGAGCTTTATAAAGCCAGCGGAGATGACTTGGTACGTAACATCCACCAACTCATAAGCCGAATCTGGTCGGAAGAAAGTATGCCTGAATCTCAGCATCGTTTGCCCGATGCACAAAAAAGGAGACCCTCTAAACTGCTCCAAATACAGAGGCATAAGTCTCCTCAACATCTCCAACAAAATTCTATCTGCCGCAATAAGTGAACGCCTGAAACCGTTTACCAACAACCTGATCGGCCCTTATCAGTGTGGTTTTAGGCCAGGAAAGTCGACAACCGATCAAATCTTCACACTTCGGCAGATCTTGGAAAAAACCCAAGAAGTCCAAATCGATACCCACCGATTTCAAAGCCGCATACGACAGCATTTATAGAGATGAACTATACAGAGCCATGCCTAGTTTTGGTATACCGCCCAAACCTCACTGACACATTCGATACCAAAAAAGGATTTAGGCAAGGCGATGCGCTGTCATGTGACTTCTTCAATCTGATACTTGAGAGGATTGTGCAAAACACACGAGAGGCAGAATTTTTCAAAAATCTGTACATCTACTTGCATACGCCGACGATATTGACATCATTGGTAAGACCCAAAGTGATGTTATAGCCACGTTTGCTAGTATAGAGAAGGAAGCGGAAAAAATGGGTTCAGCAGTAAATAAGGGCAAGACATAGTATATGCTGTCAACATGAAAGGACACAAAACATTGACGAATTGGACAGAACGTCACCGTTGAAAAACAGATATAAAAACAGATATAACTTTGAGGTAGTACGGGACTTTATCTATCTTGGCTCCGCTATTAACTCTGACAACAACATCTCGTCAGAAATTAAGCGAAGAATTACTCTTGCCAACCGCTGTTTCTTCGGGCTAAGAAGGCAATTCAGTAGTAAAGCCCTTATTCGAACTACTAAGGAGATCTTATATAAGACCCTGATCATCCCAATACTGCTCTACGGCGCTGAAGCATGGACCGTCTCAAAAGCGGATGAAGAAATCCTTGGTCGATTTGAGAGGAAAATTCTTCGGCTATGGAGATGAAGATTAAACCAAGAACTATACGAGCTGCACTGCGACATGCCCCTGGTCAAAAAAACTCCGCATTGGACGTTTAAGATGCCTCGGACATGTAGAACGAAGGGACACCAATACTCCGGCTCACAGAGTCTTCGATTCCCAGCCAGGACGCAGTAGAGGAAGACCTCGCCTTAAGTGCGCGCACAAGTAGAAAACGACCTCAACCAACTAGGAGTGCGCAGCTGGAGGCAGTTAGCTAAGGACCGGGATAATTGGAGAGGCATGTTGGTTGAGGCCCAGGTTTATTACGGACTGTAGCGCCACTTACTATTTACTCTGACAACAACATCTCGTCAGAAATTAAGCGAAGAATTACTCTTGACAACCGCTGTTTCTTCGGGCTAAGAAGGCAATTCAGTAGTAAAGCCCTTACTCGAACTACTAAGGAGATCTTATATAAGACCCTGATCATCCCAATACTGCTCTACGGCGCTGAAGCATGGACCGTCTCAAAAGCGGATGAAGAAATCCTTGGTCGATTTGAGAGGAAAATTCTACGGCTTTGGAGATGAAGATTCAACCAAGAACTATACGAGCTGCACTGCGACATGCCCCTGGTCAAAAAAACTCCGCATTGGACGTTTAAGATGGCTCGGACATGTAGAACGAAGGGACACCAATACTCCGGCTCACAGAGTCTTCGATTCCCAGCCAGGACGCAGTAGAGGAAGACCTCGCTTTAAGTGGCGTGCACAAGTAGAAAACGACCTCAACCAACTTGGAGTGCGCAGCTGGAGGCAGTTAGCTAAGGACCGGCTAATTGGAGAGGCATGTTGGTTGAGGCCCAGGTTTATTACGGACTGTAGCGCCACTTACTACCATACATATATAAAAAGAGAAAGATATCGTTTTCGTAAAAATTTTCGACCTCGAGATTTTTTTTGATTCTAACATTGCGATGACAGCGGAACTCAAAAAAGTTCCGTCCGTCAGTTCGTCGGTCAGTCTGTCCGTACAAGCCTCTCCAGCCTAAACGACTTGACCGATTTTCTTCAAACTTTGTATCCAGCGTTTGTTTGGTCATAATTCTAGGCTTTTTTTTGTTTGCTTTTAGCCATGTTATTACTGCTACCTGCCATACAAAAATTATACATAACCTCAATTTTCTCAAAAACGGCTTCAACGATTTTGATTAAACTTTATATATATACTATTAGCATATTAGTTCCAACAAAATTGCATACGCATTTTTTTTCGAGAAAATCCATATAACGGATTTTTGCATTTAGGCCATATAAAGAAAATTGTCCATTTCTCCCAAACTATTTTGCCAAATTGAATGAAATTTAATTTGTATACTACTATTACTATTTTCGTGAGTTCCACATTGGTTTTGGCCCAATTATCCCCAAACGCAAATTTCAGTTTTGGCCAATAACAGAAAATCATTATTATTCACATGAACACTGATTACTTTCAAATACGGAATAAACGTTCGTATAATCTCATTTCGACATCATTTATACCATTCTAGCATCATTAATCTAAATAAATATTATTGTGTATTTGGGCCAAATTTTTAAAAACTTCAAATTAACTCGCTGTGAATGGGAAAGTTGCGTACGACCCAGTTGTGCACCCACCACTAGTTTTGCTTAAGCCGACTTACACATATTAATTTTCCTTAAATATACTATATTTTTCGATTTTAAATCGAAGTAATAATGAGATTTGAGAATTTGATTTTTTTATATGTCTCAGTGGCGCGACTGTTAGTGCGATGAACTGCCGCGCAGAAGATCTGGGTTCGATTCCCAGCCGTAACAACACCAAAGTGATTTTTCACGGCCCTCCTCTCGTGATGATCTGACAAATCATCCGAGTAGTATCAATTGTCATGAAAAGCTTATCTCAACTTAGCCGTTCGGATTCGGCATAAAACAGGAGGTCCCGCCATCGTGCTAAGAAGTACGCACGCACATGAATGGTTGTGAGAAAAGAGCTAAGCCCTGGGTAATAATGAGCCTGTTGCGCCATAAATTAATTATTGAACTATTTAAAGAAAGTAGAAAATTTCAAGATAATTTTTTTTTAATTTTTGGATATATAATTTTAGCTACATTAGCTTACAGTTAGAGACTATTACCATAATTTTCCTTATGAAAATATCCTTTACCAAATTCAGGTGCCACTGCAAATTCTTATTATTACAAGAAAAATTACTAAAGAAAAATCTTAGCTGGTAGTATTGACTTGAAATATTAAATAACATAAATGAAAAACAAAAACTCCAAATTTACACACTTGAAATCCTACACACTTGTCCGCCATTTTGTTTTTAAGTGTATACGATTTTCGCTTGTGGCTTGTTTAATTTCCAAAATAGAGAAAAACATTGTAGAACATTTTATTTTCTATGAAATATACTAAGCAATGTTTTTTTCTCTAAAACCAATAGTTAAGGAGCTATAGTTGATTTACTCTGCAACATAACCCATTTTATATATGTGGCAGTATAAAAGAGTAGCTTAACTCGACAAAAGCGAACTTTCTTTTTTGCAGGTGGTATAGTTATCCACAGTATAAGATCCTGCTTTTTAGCTTAACCCCTTTTTAAAAGGATGTTCCGTTATAAAATTAAAATAAAACAGTTATCATAACTACTTTAGTTTCATTGACCATACCATGCTTTCGAAAAAATACCTTATGTTAGGTAATTTTCTTAAGTCTTAAAAATTCATATTTTATGTTTTAAAGAAAAAACAGTTGTGTTGAAATGATTCGCAAGAATTTTTTTTTAAATTTTCTGATTATTGTTGTATTTAAAAAAAAAATGTTATGTTGACTTAAGATATTTTGTTAACAATTGGTTTAGATTTTACAGCCACTTAAATCAACTAAGTTCTTATGTGAAAATTAAAAAAAAGTTATTTTATCAGAAACACTTATGTCTGTATTAGCTACTTAAGATATTAATTGTATCCAAATTGGTTTTGGACCTAATTGGTTTTGGACTTAATTGGTTTTGAACTTAAGCTTATAAACTTAATAGTTACAGCTTTCCTTACTTATTTTCTCATATATTAATATAAAACTTTAACTATACACCTTATTACCAGTACCTAATGTATTTAACAAATTTAACGAAAAAAAACATATGAGAAGGCTACAATCCGCTCTGGAAATCGTTGAGTTTTCAATTCATCCTCTAATTAAACATCTACAAAATGTGGGCGTGGCATTGTTATGATTTTGCAGCAAGAGTTTTTTTTGAATGTCTTAAAAAGTGGGCGTGGCAAAAACTTTTTAAAGACAAAATATAGATATCAAAATTGGCTTAATATGTTGTTCAAACACTTTTTTTTTAAATTCCTTAACATTTGGCCAAAAACTACGTTTTTTCTAAAAATAGATAGAGTGGTTCAGTTTTTATTGGGTGGACCACGCTCTATCACTCTTCGGTCGATTCCAACAGAGTCTGTTGTCCCCGTCTTCGGGTTGGTAAGACTAAAATATAAGAGCGATTTCTTTGAAAATGACCAGATGATTTATTTTATCGAGCGCTCAAAAAAGAAGCAAACATATATATAATATAATAAATTAATTAATTTTTGTCTAATTTGACGTTTTCTTGTTCATTTCAGGTATGTAACAAAATATTCCATTCCTAGAAGAGACTATATATACAACGTAAGTTCAACAAAATACCTATATATTAAAAAAACACATTCTCTAACTTTTATTATTAGAAAAATATATTTGATATCAATCAGGAGGAGACCCCTTTGCGAAATAACACATTGCATTAATGTGTAGTAATGTTTAGATACTCTGCCTTCACCTATACGACTGCATTAAGTCATGAACAACAAGCTTCGTCCCGAATGTTTTATCAGACATTGGACCGCTACACATCACCTGCCCACATGACTTACGTACATATACATGACTTTATGATATTCCAAATCCATAGAATTAAATTGCAGGTAACCCAATTTATCGATTCATGGTTAAAAATCAACTCGAACGCATGTCTATCGCCAGCAATTGGGTTCATTGGTTTTGAATTCTCATTAGATCTACAGTGCGACGAGAATAATAATCGATGAAGTGAAATCAAAATGACCATATACAGTTGCATAGATACAATACCCTTGCCCACTTCATGTTCACATTTTGTTAATTGCAGTTTGTTTGTCAAGTGGAATAAATGCAACCTGAACCAGTATGCAATGCACTTTGCGGGGTTAGACATATAGAGGAGTTCTTTTGACACCATTTTCATTGTTTTAGCCCATACACAGCACAAATTGCCTTGCAATTCAAGTTACATTGTACACATGACTACACTATTCTTATTTTGGTAGATCGCCACAAAAGTATCTATCAGTCTATCACCATTCAAGTGCAGATGCAATTTGAGTTTCAGTGCATGCACACTGAAGAATAATTAATTGGGTGCTCTCAGCAGATCATTTTTGTTATGTTTTTTTTTTAGTGGGAATTCTATATTGTAAAAAATTGCTGTAAAAATATTTGTGTAATTCAATATTTAAAATCTTTAAGGAAAATTCTATGCAATGGTTTTAAGAGAACATTTTATTTTCACTTGATGGGATCCTACTTTTCATGACATTTCATGGCAACGTCAGTATATGAATATTAAAATATTATATAAACTTTCAAAAGGGGAAAGGATAACTACCAACTGGTAATAAAAGAGTAAGTAAACGTGTATCGCAAAATATGTGTAGATACTTATCTGCGGCTGGTTGAATATCGTACGGAGATTAAATTACATACAACTCGTGGGTTTGATACACGGTCTGTGTATTTTATAACCCATTGTATAGAGCTTTATATTTAAAGCTACTTGCAGATGTAATGAGTAGACAAGACAACGCGTCTACATAGAACAAAAAAACAACGAATTTGCCTCCTTCGTATATTTTATCCCTGAAATTTAATTTGAATTCAGTCACGACACGATGTGTTCGCGGCAGAGATTTTTTGATCAACCGATATTATTAATACGACACATCTTAAAGTTATTTAGCTTTTATTAATGAATAATTTCGTGTGGGTGTCAGCTACTATCGTTGTAGTTGAATTTTATTAAAATTGAAATTAACTTTTAACTTTTTGTAAATCATTTTCTGTTAGAGGTAGACATTTATGTCACGTACATAATTACATCACGTACTGGATAAATATAGAGTCAGAAAGCTGAGCCTTAAATTTTTAGCTATGTTCATGATTTGTATATCATTATCGTTATAAAAGTTTTCTTCATAATTGATAGAGCTCATATCATTTCTTAACTTTGACTTTGTAAACATTTTTCAAAACCATGGTTAGATATTATATCTATATTTAGGTTTACTACATGCAATTGCAAAATGACTCCATTGCTGAAATCGAAAGTATTGCATGTATTTCCACTGACCGACGCCGACGGTGAGTTGGTTGAGATCAAAATGGGAATGATAATCCAATGTTAGTTTGATGAAAGTGATGGATTAGAAAACATATAAGAAGGCTACAATCCAGTGTGGATCGTTTTATACCCTATCCCATCCCATCCTTAAAACAAATATCCTCAAAATGTCGGCTTTTTGCCCATGAAATATCGAAAATGTCATTGTCAGAACATATTGTTCAGACAGTTTATCAAAATCATTTAAGGTTTGACAAAAAACATCGTTTTTCGCCTGGTTATGCTATAAGGTAGTGTATAGAAATGGTTTTTGTATGAAAACGCCTCCAAAAAGTGAGCGTGGGTTAAATTGATACATGGAAGAAATGTTTATATTAACTGAACCAATGATTTTGCATCAATATTTTTTTTCGAAATATTTAAACTTTTACCCAAAAAGTTGTTAACTGAAAACGCCCCTAAAAAGTGGGCGTAGAAAAACACTGTGTATGAACTAAATATATACATTATGATTATCTAGATACATTTTTCAGACCCTTTTTCAGTATCTATAACGTTTTTTTTTACACTTGTTCTGCTTGGTCTTATAGAGAGTCTGTATACCAAATTTCAAAACATTTCAGACATGGCTAAATCGACTCAGCTAGTGATTCTGAGTCGATCCATATACTTTGAGGTATATCTAGTGAAATAACTTCACTATGTTACAAACTTAATGTCAAAACTAATATACCCCTACGGGATAGGGTATAAAAATAGCATCTTCATCACAAGAGCCGTTTCAAAAATGTCACTAAATTTCTTTGTCAAAGACTTATTGATTGACCTTTTTTGAATATGCTCACATTTGATTGACCATATTACCTCGTCACAAAGGCTTGGTTCGAAGAATTGCTAGACTAACTAGTTTCGGCTAACATTCTTCAACATTGTTCAATAATAAAACTTCTTAGCGATGTTGTTTGTTATGGAGTATGTTGTTTTTTTTTTTTTGAATTTGAACAAATCCACTTTCTAAATAGTTTATTTGCTGTTTAATCACCATTATAATTTTAAAGAGAAACTTAAGATTATTTGACATCATATAATAATGGGTACTAACAATTTCATAATACTTATTTTTAAGAAGAAATGTAAGTAAGTAGATATATTAAGTTCATTCACATTAGTTTAGCTATGAAGTTTACTTCAAATCATTTGCGGCGTTAAAAAATAACCGTTATTTGGTTGTGTTAAATTTTTCCTGCAAAAATCGTTACATCAATTTGTGAGATATGTATTATTTTGAAAAGAAGAATATTGGAAAAAAGTTTAGCAAGCTCAATATATAAACAAAAAGAAATTTTCAACTAAATCCATTTATTACTTTTTTGAAGCTCCGTAAAGTCAACTGCATTAGCAATCCTCAAAATTTGGTTACATTTTTTTTCAAAAAATCATTGAATTTATAAAATACTAGCTGACCTGGCAAACGCTGTTTTGCCTTCAAATTTTAAAAGCTATCATTCAACAACTTTATTGGAACACAAAGCATGATAGAAATGACCTATTTCCTAAATAAGCTGGTTAAAGAAATCATTGGAAAATTCTGTTTCATTTGACATTATTCAGATTAATAAACTTGATAATTGAAAAACAAAAAGTTATTTTCTGCGAAATATGTATTTAAAAACTGAAATATCTTAGGATAGTCTTGTTTTAAAATTAAAAATCTCTGTTTTGACACTAACTCGCAAGGAGTCGAATGATGTTTTTGAGGGATAGCTATCAGTGGACCCTAATGCCGCAAACACGCAATGATCGCCCTTGAGATTTGTTAATTTTCATATTGCGAATGCAAGCCGCACCGAAAACTTAGAGGATTTAAAGTGCCATGTCAAGTCAGTCCAAACCATTGGGATTTGTGGTACCAAAACTTTTAGTTGGAGATTCTGAGGTGGTTATCCGGGTAGTTACAGCGATTTTATAAACTCGGTTGGATAGTTGACGATATCATCATGATTGGGAAAGGAATCCACCGATTCGTACGTCACCAAATCGCGATAAATTTCACTTTGAATCTTAAAATTCAATTCGTCGACATCAATGTTTTTTGCAGCTAATATAGCACGTTCGATCAACCAAACATGTTTATTGCAAATTTGTGCAACGTTTGGAAGCTTTGAAAATACTTCTCCAGATTGGTTTTTGCAGATCGACACGCTTGTTCGTAATCAGTTTGAGGTTTTTGAAGTGTTTTTACAAAACGGATGGCTTCAAACATGCATTAAGTTCATCGGCTGTAGTTCACCGTGAAATGACTGGTAATGTTTGCCAAAAATCAATCATGCCTCCAAAGACTTTTTATGTACCATTGTACATGATCAGTTTACTTTGCTGCAATACTTTGGCCATCGAACTGTTCTTGAAAATGTTGAAATGAAAATGTCGGATTTTCATTGACTTGCATTCAATGGCACTTGAGTGCTGAGTGAGCAGTGTGACCGCCTTTCAACAATGTAGATGCAATTCCGTGCAATATCATTCTGAGCGTTTCGTTGCCAAAATCAATTCGATCAAAAGTTCCCTAGCTCACAACTTTCATGAGAGTGTGGTTCGCATATTTTTGTTGTCGATTTAACAGTTGAACTGATTCCCTCAAAGCATCGCAATTATATTATTTTTCGCTTCGCAAATATTGGAAAGATGTTGGGCCACGAACCTTGACTTAAAATTAACGCCAACAGAAACACTCGTGGTTTCTTGTGGATTTTAAAAAAACATTTAAAAAAATTAGCTAAATCGTTCAAGGAGTTCATCGATTTAAGATGTATCAAAAAAGTGGGCGTACAAATGGGCGTGGTTAATTTCTTCTCCCTTAAAACACGAACATTTAAAAAAAAACCGGTCCAGGCGTTCTTCGATTTTAGATAAATCAAAAAAAGTGCAAGTAGAAGTGGATATGGCCAATTAAAAACCTAAGTTGTGTTATGACGAACATTTGTAAGAAAAATCGGTGCAGTCATTCTCCGATTAAAGATAAGCCAACAAAAGTGGGGGTAAAAGTGGGCGTGATGATTTTTTCTTTCCTTGAAAACCTAGGTTATGTTATGAAGAATATTGAAAGAAAATACAGCCAAATCGGTTCAGTCGTTCTCCGATTAAAGATAAATCATAAAAAAGTGGGTGTGAAAGTAGGCGTGGTCAATTTTCCTTTCCGTAAATCCCAATGTTGGGTTACGACAAAAATTTAAAAAAAAAATAGCCAAATGGGTCCAATTTTAGATAAATCTAAAAAAGTGGGCGTGTTCAATTTGTCTTTTCGTAAAAAAAGCAAATTTTTGTTATAACAAACATTTCAAAAAAGAATTAGCCAAATCGGTGCAGCGCTCTCAAGTGCTGCGGTAAGCAACGAACGACATTTGATTTTTATGTATATAGATTGTCATTTTTATTGGAAAGAAAAAAAGCTTCCAAATGTAATCAAAATGGTAAGAGAAATCAGCATTAAAAAAAAATTGCATTAAAAGTACAGTTGATCATCTTTTTCACATTTATTACAAAGAGAAAACGATTGTGTTCGTGAAAATGTTCGACTTAGAGATTTTGATTGATTCTAACCGTACGATGACAGGGGAACCCAAAAAAAGAAATTTAACTCCGTCTGTCCGTAATGGTTTCTCCAGCCTAAAATATCGTATCCAAGTTTTAGTCATAGTTCTAAGCAATTTTTAACTTTCTCTTTGAGGAGAAAGATATTGTTTTCGTAAAATATTCGACATCTAGATTTTGATTGGATAAACATTAAAAATATTTTTTGGGCTCGGGGTAACTCAAATCATAAAAATTTGTCAAAATCTCAAACTCAAATTTTCATCACAATACGTAAATATAAACTGGGGAAGTGAATAATCATACTTTGACGCACAGTGAAACTTTTATTGGACTATAGCCTTCTTACCTTTAAAAGCTTCTAAACAGTCGCCAAAATTGTCTAAGAGAACAAACGAAGTCGTTTACAACAAAACATCTTTAGAATCCTCCCTCCAATTTCTCCAAAGAAAAGCCTCATCATTGACCGAATATATGTTGTCCGTGACCCATCGTTAGAAGATGTGATGGTAATAATGTCTGTGTAAGTGTTTTGAAATGGGACACTCAATCTGGTGTTAATAAAAGTAGATTCCGTTAAGCTTAACGAAAACCCTCCACTCACATATTTATTCCCACCTCCATTTTGGTGTGCATAATGATGGAATGCATTCTCACCATTAATGGAATGAACACTTGAATAAGTGTGCATGGGAGGTAGCTTCAAGAGATAAACGAATTAAAATTGGAGGCTATACTGTCAGAAGAGAAATACTCCGACAGAATCTGAAATGAAAGAATACGCCCGCAACAAACAATTTTTTCTCCATAAGACATAAATTTCCAAATTCAAGAAGTAATTTCTTCTATTCAGCTTATTGGTACTTCGTGTAACTTTTCTACAAGAAATTATATCTATTATAACTGCTTTGGGTAAATGCGAAGGCTTTATATAGGATTAAGGCTTCTAAAAAGTTTCCGGGAATTGTGTACATGTGACAGTTAAAAATATGTTTCGGTAGAGCCTAAGCCTTATAAGACTTAAGTCTTATAACTAAAACCTGTGACTACTATTTTTTTGTTGCGATGAGCTACCACGCAAAGGTTTGGGTTCGATTCCCAGTTGTGGCAATACCAACACGTTTTTTTTTTCATTTCCAAAACTATTCAGACACCCATATTAGAGTATAATCGCATCAACTGCAATTCCCATTTTTTGTGTAAATTTTAATGTTTGCTATAAATGATGCCTATGTAACTATAAAAAATAAATGTGTAGTGCTCAAATATACAATATGACAGCACGTTTATTCGTCTTTCAAGCAATGGTTTTACAGAGCACGTTCCACTGAGGCCACTCTTAAATTTTCCAGAAAACAGTCTAGTGGATGTCGCGGTGGACTGATGTGCTAAGGGACCCGAGTTCGAATCTCAGTAATAACTTTATTTACTTGTTTAAATTTAGAATATTATATCATAAATGACAATGTTGACAATTAAATTATTGTAAATAATCATTAATATTAACAATTAAATAAACAAATATGTTGGGTACAACAATATTTAAAATAAATACACCAATTGTATTCTTCTTTCGTCATTTGTGAGTTTCGGTAATGCTTCGGTAAGGATACCTTATAGAGTACTATAGAGTGCGCCAAACGTGTTTCCATAAGACTTTATCGAAGCGAAATTGTTAGTTGAGCCTAAAATGTTTACAATTTGAAACTCCAGGCATGAAAATTATTTAGCTTGATTAGCTTTTCTCAATTCCTCGAGCGATGATTGAAATTTCATCCAAAGATTTGCTTTTGCACATATAGCACAACATACTTCCCGATTTGTTTTCAATACAGTTGTCACCCGGGTCACCAATGTTTTGAATGAATATTTTCATCTTCTCACCACCACTACCACGGAACTCATTTTTTAACCTTTCCATGTTATTCAACTGGAATCTATGCAAGTTCTTAAAACTATCCCCTGTGCCCCCGAAAAGCCATCAATTTTGTATTGGTACACCTTAAGATCCAATTCGCCATCACTCCTGGACATGTCAAAATGATCCGAACGACACACGACGAGTTGAGGCAGATGGATCATTTGCAAGACTAAATTAATTATTAAAAACCATTGAATTTGACCTATTGGCTTACTAGAAATTGACAATTTTCCTTAAAAGCCTAAGTGTTTTATTTGTACATTCTATATTTATAGTAAATGTTAAGTTTAATCAAAAACGTTGAGCCATTTTCAAGAATAGTGACGTTATGTGATATTTTTAAGACGGAACGAAGTGACGGACGCAATTTGAGAAATACTGAACAAATAAAGTGAAAATCCTGACTAATAAAATACCAACAAAGATTGTTTCTTTGCCGCTAAATTACTCAGAAAAGTCACCATTACGGACTGCCAAGCGTTCTCAAATAAAAACACAAAGGTAAGACCTATATCCAACGATACCTAATTTATTCGGTTAACTTTAGAACAACAAAAAAATGACTGTGGACTTTTGGTCTTAAATAATTTCCGTCTAAGGAGCTTTTCCACACCGATGAAGTCCATTTTTAAGGCGGTGTTTATTTATTTCGGTACGTTTCTCTTGAAAAAAAAAAACCTGTGACACAGCGGTGACATGCTAAGGAGATCAATGATAATGAAAATGTGAATCAACAATCCACTTGTCGAGATAAATCGTTGTTCATTTTGTTATTGCCGCATTGTTTGGCTGTATTATGACGTTTGCTTGCCATATTCCATGTCGGTAAATATGTTTGGTTAAGTGGAGCTCTTGTTCTTCAAAGATTTGTTGATAGCTGGCGGCTGATGATGACTATGAGTGTAGTAAAAGAGCAATTCTAAGAATGAAAGTCTTTTTTTTTTATTTACCGTTTAGAATTGACTGCTGGCCAAACATGATTGGAAATCCAGATTCTATGGGGGAGTATTTACGGTTTGTAAAATTAGAGTATGCACAGGGTCCGGAATGTTTACGACACACGTATGGTTATTTGCACATCCAATGGGTTTCCAACTCCTGAGAATGGAATGTATGTGACTATTGTATTCTGAAAATACATTCGCTTGAACAAGGATATTTCGAGGATATATTTGCTTTGTTTAATTTGATAACTGTCTGACATTTTTCCTAGCTCAACAGTGTGTGAGATAGGATAAACAATCTAAACAAACAAAAAGTGATATGGTAGCTACCATATCAAAAAATGTTCCAATCAAATACAAAGAAGAAATATTTTTCAGGGCGGGGTGTATGTAAGTGTATAAGAAAATCAAAGTCAAGGTAAACAAAGTGGCTACATGAAATTTGGACAGAACGAAAAATGTAAAGGACCGAAAAACGAAAATGAAAAATGGCTAAACAAAATGAAAAAAAAACTAGAAATCTAAAATCCGCCTTGAGAATCATTGAATACCCTATCCTATCTCATCATTAAAATAAATGTCCCTGAAAACTGGGCGTGGCAAAAGATAAATGGGAATGAAATATAGAAATATTGAAAATGACGTTGTCAGCACATCTTGTTCAGGTAATGGTATAGGTATGCTATGGGATAGGTATGCTATGGGATAGGTATACATATCGACGAAATATATGTAGAGTGGACGCTCAGAAATTAGAACCACTTTGTTGCTGGGGTAGTTATAATTTCCGAATTGTTCTAATTTCTGTACGTTATTTAAAATGCACTTAATAAAAACAGCTTAAACTGTAATGTTTGCTTGGTTTAATTAAACTTGATACAACGATATTGTTACGGAGGGAACAGATTGGTCATGTGCGTAGTGCAAAATAACTTAGTATTACTTACTCTAAATTATTGACGATTTCAATGGGTTTAGAATGAGAAATATCCGGTATGACATCGGCAAAATCATCTTCGTTGTTATCTGAAGCCTCATCATCAATACTAAGTTCATCTTCAGATGCGGCTTCAAAAATGTCTTAATTCCATTTCCTCTATACAGATAGAATTGTTGGGATCGATTTCTGCTAAACGATTTTAATTTATTCGAAGAACTTCATTGCAGTCCCGATTTTGTTGCTCCAATTGTGCTAGTGGAAAATCATCATCGCTGTCGTAGTGGTCCGAGTCTCAATTTAACAAGTTGGACCAAGAATTCTTTAGCACTATTTAAGGCACCACACCCCTAGCTTGTTTCAGTAATATTATTGCATTGCGGATTGAATGGAGTTTCAAAAGATTATTCAGCTCACCAGCTTCTGTAGATCAAATTTGATAACTTTATGGGATTTTGATATGGAACAGCTGCTGTCACATTTGGCGGAATGTAATTTGCTACTATGATTCCATCGTCACTTTGAAGTTTATCAATAGGTGCATGAGCAGATCAGTTGTTAATGATCAAGAGGGCCTTTGGAGACAAAATATTTTTTTTTTTTAAATATAATATAAATATCTTGTGAAACTACTCATGAAAGATCCGCGGCGTCATCCAAGCATTTTTCGAAAAGTCGCTATGAATTGGATTAGTAAATTCTTTAAAGCACCGTGGTTTTGTTGCTTTTCCGATAACCAAAGGCTTTTATTTGTGTGAGCCATCAGCATTTGCCCCTAATAAAATTGAATGGCGTTCTTTTTGCATTTTGTATCCAGGGGCTTTTATTGCACAAGCAGCGACATATGCTCCATCTGGCAGGCACCAACAAAATAATCCGCTTTCGTCGACATTTTGTGTCTCTTTTAGCCGCATCTCAGCGATTTTTGCACGAAATCTTTGCATAGACGGAGTAACAGCATCTACATCACTAGAAAGTATCTCGCCACCAATTTTTGAATAGCGAATAATGTGTCGATTTTTTAATTTGGTAAACCATCCATCACTTGCATGGAATGCATTTTCAGCTTTATCAAATATACTTCACCAAAAATTGACTTAGCTTTAGGCTTAAATATTTGTCCAGTCATTGTGCACTTCTTTTCACGTTGATTTAAAAACCATTAAAAAAGAAGACCTACCATTTCTGGATATTCAGCGCTGTGTAAAGATTTTGTTTTTGCTTCTTGATAGGTGTTGGAAACAGCATCTCATATCGGTTCTTTCTTTGATTTTATATAGCTGATTGCATATTTGTCACATTGAAATTTAGAGCTAAACGGTTTCCTGAAAGCCTTCATCAACTTTTATAAAATCCTTCCTTTAGATTCCAAAGAAAAAGTGTTTTTTTACGTTTATTTAAATAAATTACATTGACTTTTTGATCACGATTGAGCCAAATATGTACATGTAAATCAAATATTTACAGGCGTATAACCAAATGTGTACCTGAGTATGACAAAAAACCCGAAGGTAATCACCAAATATATCATTTTGTGATTCCCTTATACATATACAAAAGTGGGGATACCCCTGTGTGTACAAATCCTCAAGTTCTAATTTTAGGGCATGCATTAAAAACTCAGGTTCGAATTTCTGGAAGATTCGACTTTCCGAAAGTTATAATTTGTGAGCGTCCGCTGTATTGAGAATATATAAAGGTCTTGTTATGACACTTTCTCAAAAATTCCTTGATCAAGTAGGCGTGGCAGTAACCCAAAATTGATCACACACAGACGGACGGATGGATTCTGAGTCGTTCCATTACATTATGGCATATCTAGCATAATTATATCTCTATGTTATCAAAAATTAATATGTATCTAAACTAATATACCTCTATGGGGTATGGTATAAATATAATCCAAAAATGAAAAATCATCCCAAACAATTTTTTTTGATTGGATATGAGTTCTTAGAACATATTTCAGGTATGTACATCAACGTAATCGAAGACAGTAAATACATATAACAGGGATGAGAGAAATAGAAAATCGATTTGTCTAAAGTGTTGATCCCAGTCGGTTTTGAAAATTTTCTATCCAAAGTGATAATAACAGCGCTTAAATCATTTTGCTTTAATCCAGAGTTGGCTATCTGTAGATTGTGGCTAATAGGTTAGGCTCCAGCTATTAGAGCCTAAGGCCACAATTTTAGTGGAGTCGGAGAAGTTGAAGTATTGTATATTGCTCCTTTTTCATGTTGCATTCTTACAAATCAGACTGTATCCTGCGATGAATCCTGTGGTGTAGCTAGGGTGTTGCTATGTGGATCAGTAAGCTTAAGTTTGATTATGAGTCGACATATAGAAAATATTGGCTAAGCCCTAAGCTTGATAACGAAGTTGCTGCAGCGGTTCTGCCTGTGGAGAGGGAATGGAAATTTTGTTTTTAACATTGAGCCTGCCATACGACTGTACATACAATACGTATCATATGCTTGAACAGTCCACCAACAACCTGATAGTCCAACACCTTTATAGTCTTAGGCCAGGAAAGTCCTCAACTGATCAAATCTCCCCACTTCCGCAGATCCTGCAAAATCCAAGACAACCAAATCGATACCCACCACCTAACTATAAGTCGATTACAAAAACGCATGCGACAGCATTTATGAAGACGAAGTATACAGAGAATAATTTGGTATACTGCTCAAATTCGTCAATGACGATGGAGAATTTTCGCTGGCATTGAATTAAGCGAAATATTTGCTTCCAAAAATCGATTTGGACAAGGGTATATCTTGAAGATTGTTCTTGAGAGCATCATGCAGCACTCCCAGTATGATAATCTTCACAACGTTCTAATAAAGTATAAGTAAATGATAAAATATATATATATATATATATAAAGTAAAGTAAATGATATTGACGTCATGATAAAGAGTCATCGATATTAGATATCCATCGTACTTTAGACATAAAAATACAGCAAAAGAAACGCAATAACACCGTAACAAATTCCTATAGAAAACAAGTTTTTATTTTTTTTTAAATCCGCAAAATGATATATTTTTTCCGCCGCGTGTGAGCACAGCCAATGAGAAATAATCCAATCCAAGAGCGTGCCTTCCATCTCTCTGGAAGTGTACCAAACGTCAAAAAAATCCACTTGATAGATTTTTAGCAGTCTCACTACTGGCAAAGTTTTCCACTGCATAAAATGTTAAAGGAATTGGCCCAAGGTCTAAGTATTTACGTTAACTACACTTACTTAAGCTACAGTCCGGATTGATTCTCGTCCTAAACCAACATGCCCCTCCAATTAGGCTAGACCTTAGCTTACTAAGACAACGCACTCCAAGGTGCGCGCCACTTAAGGCGAGGTCTTCCTCTACTGCGTCCAAAGTCTGGCTGAGAATCGAAGACTTGCGTGCCGGAGTATTGGTGTCCACTGGTTGTATATGCCCTAGGCGTCTTTAAGGTCCAATGCGGAGTCTTTTGAATAGGGGCATGTAGCGGTTCAGCTCGTATAGTTCTTTGTTGAATCTTCGTTTCCATAGCCCGGCAAGGCAATCGGGACCAAAGATTTTACGAGTAAGTTTTCTCTCAAAACGACCAGGTATTTCTTCATCCACTTTTGATACGGTCCATGCTTCAATCCATTAGAGCAGAACTAAGATGATCAGGGTCTTGTATGGTATCGATTGATTGAGGGCTTTACTACTAAACTTCCTTCTTAGCTCTTTGTTTCTTCGTTTAAATTCTGACGAGATGTTGTTTTTTTTAGTTAATAGCGGAGCTGAGGTAGACCGGTAACACATCAAAGTTATATCTGTCAATAGTGACGTTCTGTCCGAATTGTCGATGTTGTGTGACCTTTCGTGATGACATAATATACTAAGTCTTACCCTCACTAAATCACTAATCACTTACTGCTAAGCAACATCCTTCGCTATACTATCAAACGTGGCTATGGCATCACGTTGAGTCCTACTTATGATGTCAATATCCTCGGAGTATGCTAGCAGTTACACCGATTTTTGGATGTAACTCTGGTGTTAGCTCAGGAGTTTTGCACAATTCTCCCATGTCTCAAATGAAAGAAGCCACGTGACAATACATCGCCTAGCCTAAATCTGTTTTTGGTATCGAATGTGTCAGTGAAGTCGTTTCCGACCCTGATGGAGAATTCTCCATCGTCATCCAACCAGACGGACCAGTTTGGGCGGTATACCAAAACAACACAAGGCTCTGTATATGATGAATTGGGTTTTTTTTAAGCAGCTGCCGAAGTATGTTCTTCCCTTTTTATTTGCATATAGAACTTAACTGCAGCACTCGTCTATGCCTCGTTCTTGGCTGCGAGCATATGTCGGCATTCCTCATCAAAGAGAGGGTTTCTTGGTGGTGGGTGAAAGAAACCTAATACATCAGTTACGGCTGATCGAATGGCTTGTTGGTATCGTAGCCATTTTTTTTCGACTTTGGTGCTGGTGGTATGGTGTTAATCGAGCGGTTGAGGGATGCGCGCTCCTAGAAGGACTTGGCAGTCTCTTTTTATTGTAGTCTTACGACATTAAATTTTCCCCTAGGACATGGGGCCATCAGTATCCACTACGGGATTGAGGGCTGCTGTTGGCTATTCGGTTCGTCAGCCACCATTTCTGTTCAAGGGGCTGACTTACCACTGAGATTTCTAAATGATGTATTGTCCGAATATATTTAAGAAGCTCATGTAGGTTCACCTGAGGACAGCTGGCCGGGTTTACCGTGTTGGTGTTTGTTTGACTTTGTATTTCGTCTCGAAATACGTTCTGCTTTAGCTGCCTAAATTTCTCTGGTTTATTACACATTGTATTTTTAATATCGCAATTAAAAAGTTAAATCTGGGTAAACGAGGTGGGCCAAAAAAATCTGCGTTTTTGAAATCAAACATTTCGCGAAGGCGGTGCCCAGTTTATATTTTTGGAACCAGAAATAAGAATGCTGCTCTGCGGTTGGCTGCAAAAATTTATCGATCATTGTTCCATAAGACGCCCGGAAATCGCTTCTGCCGTCATTATCAAAATATATAGGCTAAAAACTATTTTGACCATAACACAACAAACAATATATTCTAATGGATGTAACTAATGCCGGTGTTTCGCCTTCGATTTTCGGAGCTCCTCAAGTTACGGTTTTGCTTCTTGAGATAACATAAATGCGCTTCATCCGATATCAAAGCATTATTAAAAATAATTCAATTTGTGTGGCTAATTGTATAAATCGAATAGCATCCACAAGTTGAATTTTGTGTGGATACAACTTAGTATACAACTTAAACATTCTGCACGATGTGTTCCGGACATGTCCGATTGGCCCGAACCCCGATGAATTCAGATAGGTGGATCACTGGGAATCTATTATCTATCTACCTATCTATATTTAATTATTTTAGAAATAAAATGTCGATTCCTTTTCACTGATCCCTGATAAAATCCTAACACTTTTCACAATAAAATCAATATCCCAAATAAACAATTTTCTACTCTTAAGAAAATATTTCGGATAGTAAAGGAAAACGTCACGTGAAATCGGTCAACCATTATATCAAAAAAAAGTTGAAAGGCGATTTCATGCAAGAATTCACAGAACACAAAACACGCAGCAGACCCAGGCCACACATAACAATTAAATTCCATAGCCTACTTCTGTGAACCCTTATTTTCAACTTGTCAACTCCATTAGCTACTGAGTACGGTTTTCGTTTATATAACGTTTGGACATTCTACCGTTTAAACAGGAAGGCGGTTTTGTTAAGTCATTTTGTCGGTGTTTTGATTGCTGAACACAATTTGTTGCATTACAAAAAAAAATCCAACATGCAACTCAGAAAAACACTCGAGTGTTTACCAGTTCTCTCGAGTGGTAAATTACGACTTTTCACGCTTAATGATGAGCTAAATTAGTCATGTACACGACACAATTCGATCAGCATTGTCTGATGGCGTCAATTAGACAAGGCTCCAGGTCAATAAATCAGGCATCTCCCATGACGAATCGACTTCCCGTGCCAATTAAGATGCATAAACAATTTCCGAACGACGAAATTGGACTGATATCAGGGACCATTGCGAAGGCAGGGACAACTTCAGTCATTCATGCGACGGAATTAATGAATGTGTAATGAATGGAAGCGAACTAACGAGACATAATCGGATGCACAAATCAGAGAGACAAACAAAGAATGCCAACTGTCATCCGGTGACGGAATAAACACCTGAAAAGGCGTACCATGTAAATTAGAATCACAATGGAACAGTCACCTGCAGATAGTTTCCCATCGACGCGACGTAAAGATTTTTTCGCCCTCGGACTACCCTTCACGCATACAAATTAACTTTCGTTCTGACATTTAATGCCCGTCATGATTAAACTTAAGGCCTTCCTTTTTTATTCATCTGACTTTAGGATTACATTTGATTTGATTTATCATCTTAATTTGATATTTTTTTCCGTTTATTTTGTTTGTATCTTTTCAATTATGAGCTCTTTAATGGTCTATTAAAATCGTCCAGCAGGCAGGGATAAAGAAGTATCAAGTTCGTTGAAACTTTTTCCTGATTCCTGTTCCCGGAAACGTCACGAAATAGCAATAAACAAAAAAAAAATGATTATGGATACGAAATCCATTACATGCTCCACAAAAATGTACGCATATAGAACGGAACAGAGTCCTTGATTTCTGTAGCTTTAGCTCTACGGCTTTTGTTTTTTTTTCGCTGACCGTGTTTTTATGACAGCTGATGAAAATATCAAATTTACGAGTTTCCATTTTGCCCTATAAAATCAGAATTTTCAAATCGGATAACAAAAGCTGTAAAAATGGAACACGCCCTAAAACTACAGGGGTGTAGCTTGTGTTTTATGCCTATACACCGACCATCGTCCTGTTCGTGTGGCTCAACGACGCAGTGGCTTCGTCGATACTTAATTTATTTTCTGATTGTGTGGATCATAATGCGAGTTTAAGGATGCACAGACGTTTCGTATTTATCGAACAAAATAATGAAGTACAGTTGTTTGAAAATATTTATTTGAAAGGAAAAATTATTGCGGCCAAAATGTTCTCAGAGGTGGACCATTTTATCGTTGGTCCTTGGTAATAAATTTTTGTTTGTGTTATACTTTTGTATACCTATTGGTAAATAAAATGAAGTTTAGCTATTGTAAGCATGATTTATTGGTATTAAAAATCGAGCGAGGATAATGGAAAGTCGTTAGGTTAGCTTGAGTGCAAATGAATGGATATTTGGGTGTTTTCGATTTTTGAGAATTTTTATCAGACCATAGATAATTTATTTTGTCGTAACAATATATAACAAACACATAATCGAGCTTTCAAGATAATGTATTTGTATTTTATCGTATATAAAAAAATCAACCATGAGGAAAAATAAAAGGGGTCCATTATAGTTAGCTGTTATTTGTTTTTACATGATAAAAAACAACAAATTTGTTAGTTTTGAATTTAAAATTTAGAGCGAGCATCTTAGAACTCATTTGATTTGCTAAATTCAATTAAATTATTTTTTAATAGGTAATTATTAAGTTTTAGGAATTACTATACCTACCCGTAGAGGCCCTATGGTTGAATCAAGACAGGTTCCAATGTAGTCGACGTGTTTTAACCTTTCGTACTATATCCACATTATGGTACTTCTTTTTAAGAACGAAATATTTGCACCAATTTCATTAACTCGACACTGTAAAGCAGGATCGGAAGGATCAGGTTTAAGTAGATCAAGCATTTGTACTTTAAAACAACGAACTGAAGTTGCATTAGTCAATCTCAGCCATAACTTCACGAAGTTGTCATTTGTAGGGTTGATATTCATATTTTGTCCAACTTTGAGGGTAGAGACCACTTTTTTTTTATTACAACTGCTTCAATACGCACTATTTGTTGGATGACAGGATTAAAGAAATCATATATGATAGCGTATATCCTTATCGAAATCCGGTGGGTGTTTGAAAGAGTTCAGATGATCTGCTTTTTAATTAAACGTTAGGTGACGCAGCTGCAAAAATATCGATGGAATCCCGAATTTCATAATCGCTTTATTGAGCTCTAGGCAATGGTTGCTACCAACACGGCCTTAAAGCTGGATTATGCGCCTCGATTTGAAAATATTTTTCAGGCTTTGGTTTGGTGTAAATACTTTTGTTCATCGTCTTCCACAAAACTTTAACAAGATCTTTTTAATTTATTGCATTTGTTTCGATCATTTTTATTTTCGAATAAGACACACAGTCCGTTTAAATGCCCGGTTTTAAATGCAGTTATTTCAAATCCAAATGCTTGTATTGACTGTAGCTTTTTTTTTAAAGATTGGGGGTAAAGTTTTATATTCATATAGAAGTTCTATATAAGTTCTACTTATAAAAAAATTGGAATAACCAAATGAAGTGGCTTCTGCACAAGCAGGCAAGTTGTGAACGGCATCTCTGTCAATTACCTTTATCGAGTGATACCGAAAGTCTGTGAGTTAAACTATCTGTCCATGCCAATTTGGATCACGATGCCCCTCGAACTGCTGGTTAAGAATCAAAATTATTTTCATTCTTAAGTTTCTCTGAAAGTGATAAGTCAGAACTAGAATTATTTTCAACCAAAAGTTATTCTTCCGCAGATTTAAATGATAACACAAATCCCCCCTAGTAAAATGAATTTTTTGGTCCAACATTTATGTACACACTATGTTTTTACCATTTACTATCAACCTTCTTGCAGATATAAAACTAATGTTGAGCCTAACCTCTTTGTTGTATTCTCATGTTATGAGATTCCGTTCTTTTTTCGATAACATCAGGATTCAGACTTTTTGTTTAATCATCACGTTGTTAATCACGTGGTTTTGACAACCCTTTGAGTCCGACCAATGATGTCAATATCGTCGGCGTATGCTAGTAGTTGCACCGATGTATGGACAATTCTCTCAAGAACCAGATTAAAGAAGTCACATGACACATGCCTTGTCTTAATTCTTTTTTGGTATTGAATATGTCGGTGAGGTAGTTTCTGAACCTGATGGAGCAGCGAGAATTCTCCATCGCCATCCTGCACAAACGAGGGAATTTCTGCGGTGTACCAAAATTAGACATGTCTCTGTATAGTGCGTATCTATAAATGCTGTAGTATGCGGCTCTGAAATCGATAAACAGGTGTTGGGTATTGATTTGGACTTCTTTGGCTTTTTTTTCAGGATCTGCCAAAGTGTGAAGATTTCATCAGTTGTGGACTTTCATGTCCTAAACCCATTGTAAATGGTTTCAGGCGTTCACATATTATTACGGAGATAGGATCTTGTAGTCGGGAAGACGTATTCGTCTGAAGTTGGCGCAGTTAAGAGGGTCTCCTTTTTAGGCTTCTTATTGACTTATGAGTTTGTGAATGTTACTTACCAAGTCAGCTCCGTTGGCCTTATAAAGCTCGGCGGGAAGGTCTTCATTTCCGGCTATCTTATTAAGCTTGATTGTAGATACTGCTATGGTCACTTCACATAGGTCGGGTGATTGTTAGTTTTCGCTGTCGTCGCCATTAATGCATGGTTGGTTCTGCCTGCCAACGAAATAATGCTCTTAATCGCAGTTTAACAGCCTAAAGTAGGCATCAGCATCGGCTGTGTATCAGCTACAGTATTTTGTTGTTCATATCGACAGGATTCTGTTCGAGCCTTGTACCCTTGGCTTTCGCGTTTTACTTTTTGGTAAACTTGCGAACATCATTCCTGGAGTGGCACCGCTTTATATCCTCAATCACGCTCTTTTCTCGCCCTTTTTTATTCTTTCTGAAAACCTAGTTTCCACCCTTATTCTTATACTATAAAGCTCAATGGCAAGTCTCATCTAACTGCAGCATAGCCTTGCATTCCTCATTCTTGGCTGCGAGCATCTGTCGGCATTTCTCATCAAACCAAGTAAAGGGTTTCTTTTTGACATCACTTCTATATTAGATGAGGTTAAGAGAAACGCCATTCGCGAAGGTCTTACCTTAAATTTTTCACAATTCGATGTTAGTCCTCTGAATGTTCGGACATCCAAAATACTGAATGCGTGGCTATTGTCTTTGGCAATGTGATCAATTTTATTGACCGTTCGTTGATCTCGAGATCGAAATGTCTCCTTTTGGATATCGATGTGAGAAAACGATGTGCAAGATGTTGTGGCATTTCAATTAAATTAGCCTAATTCCGTTTCCAGACGTGTTGTAGTGAAGGCTGTGTTTTCCGATAATACTGCTAAAGATGTCTTCTCTTCATACCTTTTCGCACATCCTACTTCGGTAGCAAGCTTTCACTATATACTTTTTTTTTTTGCCCGGCCCATCCAATCGTATTTTCTGGATGACAGTAATGTCTGCTTTGTAGCGACTTAGGGCTTCCGCTAGTTGTTCGCCTGCACCTCTCCTGTTTAATGTTCTCACATTCCTTTTTTGCTTACAAAAGAATCAGCCATTTCCAAAGCTATTGGTTGCTTCGTAATAATATGTTTCCATGGGTGTTTAGTTAACTAAAAGCACAACCACCAACTTAAGGTGCAAGTTCAAATTTACGATACACCTCTGGACACGAGCCATTAGCAGTACAGGATTGAGCACTGCCGTTTGCCTTTCGTTTCACCGGCCACCCTCTCTATTCTAGGGGCCTGACTTATCATTATGGAATCTTTTCCGGACGAATATATCGAAGCAGCTCATCTAGGTTCGCCTGAGGACAGCAGACCGAATGTTCCGTGCCAAACATTCTGACCAGGCTGTTTATAGTGTTGGAGTTTTTCGTCTTGTTATCAACACTCGCAATTAATAATTATAAGTTTAGCAAGCCAAATCCGGTTGGATGAGACCAGTATCCGATCGTTACCACTTAAAGGTAAAATAAGCACACTTGATATGTATTCAAAGGTGAAACTACGCAATTATTTGGTATTGTTGACATTCAAAATTTTAAGGATTATGAGTTCTCTTCCAGTTAACTTTTTTGACTAAAGGTTGGTATAGATTGTTGGTTATTTTAGTCAGTTACAGTCATAGAAGTTATAAACGTTATTCAATTCAATGAAAATGAATATCTGACACTCTCAATTCAATACTGGTTGAGAAACGAACCATTTTTGAAATCTCAAACTGAATTAACCACATCAGAGTTGATAAAATTTGAAGCACCCATGCATTACCCATAATCCAATTTCAAGTCCCTACAACAGACAAAATGTTTATTCACGCAAAATCATATTATAACCAACCAAATGGCATAGCTCAGCTATAATTAAACCTAGAGGGACAAAACATTTCCATTTCGCACTTAATTTCGCCCACTGAAAGAACGCACAATCACCTCCTTCCATTTGGTAATGTTTCGAATCCCAGTCAGGTGACCTTTTCATTCTCGGAAATTAGGTATTCTGTAAGAGGAAGAACATTAAAAGCTATACAAGTCGTCGTGACATCCTGACAAAATTGAGCCTAAAAAGGGATTTACGACACGGTCAAGCATTTTACGATTATCGAAAGGAGTACCGCAAATGAACACGGGTATAGTTTATAACAAAGCAAGCAAATAGCGAGCAAAGTGAAGGGACTTTTTAGCGGCACGTCGCCACACAATAATATTCGTTGGATTCGCACTTAACCCGAAATTGCTTGCAAGGGACGTTTCAAGCCATAAGTAAGACACAAAAAAGTTAATTAATTACGACGAACAGAAAGAAGCCACAGCTAGGCCACCAGCTTTAGAGCTCGTAAATAATTTATGTGAACGCATCCTTACGGTATATCGTCACGGGTGTAAATAATCTGAAACTGTTGCTGTCGCATACAGATATTATTTTCCAGGTACATCCAGAAGTGGAGGATATTTCTTTCTTTTACAACCCCCAAGGGGTAATCAACAAAAAACGGGACCACAAAGTGGAAAATAAAATCGTGAGCAATAATTAAATTGGTGTCGGTTGTGTTCTTGAGGGATGGATTCAATAAAATTTCAAATGGTTTACGCGTTTCTCATTTAACGTGAACGTTTTATCTGTACCAACATCCGCGACATTCGATTCGCATTTGGCTTTGGAATTAAAAAAATCTGTAAACCTAGTAACGGTTGACAAAATCCTACATAGATTAGGTCCTTTGGAAATAATTAATTAATTAATAGATTAGATAGGTGGTTGTTATCAGTTATTGAGTAAAATAGACGAAACACGAATTTATTTTAAAAAGACAGGTGATACTTGGACTCAACCAAAATATGTACTTCTCCAGTTGATTCAAACAGCTTCTAGCTAACATCTAATTGTGTATATTTTGAAGTCTATGTCGCTTGTAGGGTTTTCCATTGATACTTCACTTCCCAACTCATTCAAAAAGAACCAAAAACATTTCAAAGAATTTTGGTTTCGAAACCACAACTGGGAGTGATAAGGTCTTAAATAGGATCTCATTAGTTGCTTGATTGAGGCCTTATCCTAATTTACTATTAAATGGATTTTTGCGCTTCTTCTCTAAATAGCAAACATGGCCATGACAATGGGTCGGAGTCATTATACCGAAAATCGAAATATCGAAAACCTAAAATCCCAAAATATATATTGTAATGATTAATGAACATTAAATTTGAAGATGTAGATTTAAAAATAAGAAGTGCGGACATAGTTATTCTCTAAGTACTCGAATAACGGATTTTGTATTTTGGCCAAATATAAAAAATCAATGAAATTGAAAACATTGACATTAGTAACAACACCTTATAATTGTAGCTGTCGTGAATTGCGGCGGTATTTTTTTCCCCAACTGGTTTTGTTTCAGGGGAATAAATCCCGCTATAGTGAATTTCTTCGAAAAACTTCGGTCCTTATTGCGTTGACGGGCTATGGAGACGAAAAACTATGGTCAAAAAACTCCCCATTGGACGTCTCAGATAGCTAGGACATGTAGAACGACTGGACACCAATACTCCGGCTCGCAGAGTATTCGATTCCAAGCCAGAAGTCAGACGCAGTAGCGGAAGGTCTCGCATTAAGTGGTGCGCACAAGTAGAAACCGACCTCAACTCAACTGGAGGTAGTTAGCTAAGGACTGGGCTAATTGGGGAGGCATGTTGGTTGAGACTCAGGTTCATTCCGGACTGTAGCGCCACTTAAGTAAGTAAGTATAGTGAATTTCCATCGGAATAAGTCTTGCCACAACTAGGATATGAAAAAAATGCAATATTTTCACAATTATCTAATTAATATGAAACTAGTTTACAAAACAGTAATTTTTTTGTCGTACATATTTGTAAACTCAGTGGCGTGATGGTTAGTGCGATGAACTGCCGCGCAATGATTTTTCACTGGCCCTCCTCTCGTGATGATCTGACAAACCATCCGAGTAGTATCAGTTGTCAAGAAAAGCTTATCTCAAATTCGGCGTTCGGAGTCGGCATAAAACAGGAGGTCCCACCATCGTGCAAGAAGTACACACGCACACATGAATGGTTGTGAGAAAGCCCGGCCCTGCACATATTTGTAGGTACTTGTATATTTGTATGTGGAATTAAGTCTATTTGTTTTAAAACTAATGTTAAGAAGTGCAGTCTATTGAAAAAAATTTTGTATGATGATTGTATGATCATTGTAAAGAAAAGCCAAATAAGTTAATTTTATTATATTAATTCCAAACATTTCATCAATTTAACCGTATTAACAAGCCTGTGTTCAAATATTTATTAGAACCTTTACTTGTGATTTCGGTACTGCAAAAAAATCGATTACTATTTACCGGGTCTATGATTCTTCGCAGAAGGATCGTACCAATGAGGAGTGGAAAATGACTTCAAAGTAGGTCTAACCCAGTCATCCTATTCACAAGTTCTAGATGAAGTTGTTAGTGTATTCAAGCTCTGTTAAATTTGGATAAAAATGCAAATGACAGATCGTGATAAAAGAAACACAATTTTGGATTTCTAAGAAAAGCACAATATGCCGGGAGTTACAGGATTTACTGACGGAACCCACTTTAGAATAATCGCTTCATTATTATGAAATTAATTTATTAAAATATATCATTTAACTCAAAAAACGATAAATATATAACACCTACAACTTTCTTTGCATCTCCATTGCAGTGTGCTATTTTGCTGCAGATTAAGTTTTTTCCGATCACTTCCTTGTTTTCTTTTTAATATCCTTTAATTACAGAAATAACTTCACAAATCTTAACACAGTACTACTTTTGAAGACTATGCTCTGTTTCCAAAATCTGCTGTACCTTTTATTTTGTTTTGTAATTTGTTTGGTATTGTGAAGTTATTTGATTCGGCATATTGCTTTTTTACATCATCCTGTGAATCTTCAAGTATTTCTGATTATCTTGCTCAGCTTAGTTCCGTAAGAATTTTTTTATTATTGGTGTAATGTTGTCTTCTGTCGGCCTGTCAGTCCAAACTTACTTCAGTTTTGACCGTCTTTAACGGAGTGATTTGCTGCACAGATTTCATAGAACGTTATATAAAGGTCAATGACAAAAATATAAATATATGATCTCAATTTTAAGCAATTAGGTCGGAAACCCACCTAATCGGAGTGGAATTAAAAGGAGACTACTGTAGCAGTAGCTTTTCTTTTTCAGTTCAAATTGGTCAGTATGCATCTTATTATTCGAGGTCGAAATTTTACTTTAGCCATCTATGAGGGTGCATGCTGTTTCGCTATGCCATTGCCCTTCAAGTTTAATGTAAAATGGGCGATGAACTGCCGCGCAGAAAGTCTGGGTTCGATTTTTCACTGACCCTTCTCTCGTGATGATCTGACAAATCATCAGAGTAGTATCAATTGTCAAGAAAAGCTTATCTCAAATTCGTCGTTCGAAGTTGGCATAAAACCACCATCATGCAAGAAGTACACACGCTCACATGAATCGTTGTGAGAAAGCTCGGCCCAGGGTACTAACGAGCCTGGTATGCAAAAAAAAATTGGTTTTTGGTTGCTGAAAACATTGTAGAGAAAAAGTCGGCCTTGTCCTTTTGTTGTATAGAGGAAGAAATTCAGAAGTGTTATTTACTACTTTTGACATTGCTCTGGGCTAGCGGATAAGCCGAAAGCAAGCGACTCTGTTTTTTAAGCATTGCTTATAGCTATTACGGTTTGGTGAGATTTGTTTAGCTGTTCTTTCTGCTCGATTAGACCTGCACGCCATTGTCTAAATGCTTTCCTTTTCGTATCATAATTCCAATCAACGAATCCCCAATGTCATAAATTGCATTGTGATTGTATGCGCTGTCAAAACTATACACACAACCAATAGACAAAACGAGCAACAATAAAGTCTTGTTATCTATGTTTACTGATTAGCATGTTCGTATGTATGAGAAGGAAATAAACATGGGAACTTGCATTCTCTTCGAGGCCGTGACATTTGCCTACATCCAGGGGCATTACTTACATGCTTCATAATTATTATATCGTTTAACGAATTCCCAACTATCTACGAGAGTGCCTGTCTGTCTCTCGAGTCCGCAGATTTAATCGATTCACTCGGCTAAAACCTAGTGAACGCTGCACCGCTTCAAAGTCATGTAACACTCATTTACTTATCAACAGCAAGCTCAGTACAAACCATATTTCTAGCTAGATACATCCATAGCTAAATAAGAGAAACACGCGCGTTTGCAACTATTGCCGCACCAGTAGAACATTAGGCAGGCAATAGTTTAGCTGAATGTTTAAAAATAGATTTTTGTTGCATAACTAGAAATGACAGCAACAAACTTAAAACTAAAATGATAATTAATCCAAAGACTCGCAGTAGTTTAGCATACCACTCCGTGAAAACGCATTAATGGATGACACGGTATATTCTAAGGGGAGAATACTACTTGTTGCCTGTGACGGTGTGGATTTTCTTACTAATAACTGCTTTTGCGAAAATTGCTTGTGCAGACATTAGCACTTATCACTGGTTACTCACACATGCTTAATTCAAGCAGTATCTACTAGCAGAGATTTTCCTAAGCATATCATATGCATCCACAAGATCATCATTTAGTCCAAGTTTTAGTGGGAAAAAATAAAAATATTGCTAAACTATTATGTTCGAAATCACTAGGAAATGCAAATGCATATTTATATATAAACTAGTGGTGATTAAACAACTGGGTCGAACGAAACTTTCCCGTTCACTGAGGGGTAGGCGAAAAATTAAATATTAGGAATATAAGAATTTAAGAATAACATGTTTGTTGCAACCTACGTCGACACGACGGTATCAATTGGACACACAACTGCTGAACCGTGAGCACTCTCCTCCGCATTGAGCGACGAGTTCAAGATTGTATTGGTTCCCTTTGTAAACAGTTCTTCGTTAGAAATCCCTCTAACCATACTGTGTCGAAGACTTTTCTCAATCATTTGCCTTTGCTTCATTTTATATCAGAGACCAGTTTGGAGGCGGCATGAATAGTGTCATACCTCACCTTTTAACCAAACTGGGTTTCTGGTATTAGTTTAATATCCTAAGCCTACTTCAACACAGGTCGATTGAGAATATTTTCGAACGCTATGCTGGTACTCTGGATATCATACATTAATCAGCGCGTTATTAAAGAACTTGGCGAAAAAGTCAACGGCATGGTGATAATTTTCGAGTGACAATGTTTTACATACCATCGACTTCCGCTGACTTCTTTATATATGATGAATCGAAGACTCAATATAGACATTTAGCTCGGCAAAGTAAAAATAGAAATGAAGGAGCAGAGCATTGTTTGCAAAACAAGGTTGGTGCGAATGCACTTCCTGAAAAGCAGGCCGAATAGCCTCCACTTTCTACAATTAAAAATAAATAGTCTTAGACAGATCGATCCCTGCTGTAAAAAGTATGTTTTTATTGTGTGTTGTTCATTGGAGCTCGAAAGCTCGTTTTGACCTTCCTAACGATCTTATTCATTTGTGGAAACATACTCGGGTGACTGGAATTCACGGCCCAAATTCTAGACACTCTTAAGTTCTCCTTGATCAATTGTTTGATTGTTTTTATCGACGACCTCAACGTATTAATTTCTGGGTCGCGTGTACTTGCCAATCTTGTCGCGTTGCAATACATTTGCTTTATGTCACGTTCTTTGCATTTGTATTTTGATATTTTTGGTCACTGTTTTTTTTTTTGTCAAGAATTTGGAGGACCGTCGTATTAACGTGTCCCAATAAACGTTTTTTCCGTTTCATCTTTAACCGCGGGAATACCCAGATCTCTGTGTAGATCTTCATTCCCTATAACCCACTGCGCATTGACGAATGATCTTAACATTTTGTTTTCAAAAGTTTGTAGAATATTTAGATTTCAGTGGTACAACCCCATTGTTGTATACCATATGTCCAGACCGGCTTTGGCACTTCCTTTTATAATAGCAGCTTGTTATCAAGGTTAAGCTTCGAATATTTTCCGAGTTAACAGTACAGTTGTCTGTATTTATTTTTAAGTTCTTCGCATTTCTTTTTACATGCGACTTCCATTTTAATTTTGCATCGAACTGTATTGAGAAATACTGGCAAATTGTTTGTCCGTTTATACGAAAAATCTACATGAATCGATTTGCTCTCGTTAAGTGCAATCCGCTAGGAATTAGTGCACTCATTAACCTCGTTAAGAGCCTTTTGAAATTAAATTTGTTTCCTCTATTGTTGTGCCAACTGCTAGTAGAGCTGTATCGTCAGCAAACGTGGCAACTATTGTATCGTTTGTTTGTGGTATATAACGTGTAAATAATAGGTACAAAAGTTGTCCAAGGATTGTTGGTCACTGCAGAACTCGTCTGTAATTTTGCGGGTGTTGACCTACTGTGTAATTAACTGTCAGTTTTCTGTCTCTCAGTAAAATATCCAAAAAAGCAAAGCGAAAGCTTTTTGTGGCGAGAATGTCGATTCTATATGCAACATTGTAGTGAACCATCCAATTGAAAAGATGGCTACCCTCCGAGGATTTTGTAATTGATTTGTACAATATTCGTGTTTGGCAATCAAATCTCCATGCAAAAGATAAAAGTTCTCCACTGAGTTAAGGCTTAGAGATTTGAAAGGTTATCCGAGCTCTGTTGTAACAAAAGTAGGCTGAGGTGATTCCTACGATACCTACGCACTTAACTTTATAACTAATGCCTTATTATATATAGATTGCGACCCCGCCTCCTTAAGCTGAGTTGGGAAAGTCTCTTCATATTACATTGCAATTACTTTTAGTCAATTTATGATTTTGGTTTAGCTTAGTATCGCTAGCCGTAAGCACATTGGAACTTTGGTCTAAAAGCAACTACAAAATATAAGCTCTACGTTCAATCCAAATCATTGAATTTACATTCACAGGCAGGATCTCTTAGGATCTCCATAACAGCTCTCCCACGATCTATTTTGCGCTAAGCTCAGGACCAAGCTATAGATATAGTCTACCCTTGGCGCTCTACGTTCAATCCTAATCATTGAATTTACATTCACAAACAGGATCTTTAAGGATCTTTCATAGATCTATTTTGCGATAAGCTCGGCAACAGTGTGTAGAGATAGTCTACCCTTGAAGCCTGCTCTTCTTATTGGTGTGAAGCTGCATGTGTTCGAAAACATATGTTGGCAAATGTTGATTGAGTAGGGTGAACATAATTCTATCATAGAGATCTCAAACAACAATTTTTTTTTAATTGCTAATGAAAACTTTCGCAGAAAGTCACATTTTGTTATGTAGAATTAGTGATTCAACACAAGTAAAACACATACTTTCCAAGGGTACGTAATCACTTCCTCGCTCATTCCAATCTGTTTTTTAATGTTTTGGATGATCATCCCTAACCTCAAGTATGGTTGTTCCTTCACAATGATTTTAATGACAGAACTTTCTTATGATTATTAAAATGATCTTATTAAACTTTTTTTTTAAAGATTTACCAATGTAACAGGAAATTCTGGCATAGAAAGTTTGAGAAAAGATGTGAGTTAGGTTATCCAAATACCAATATATGACAATTTAAGTATTTCCACAGAGATTATAAAAATTCTTTGTAGAGAATTCAAAGAAAATTAATAACATCGTTCGTGTGAATTATAATGATTTTCGATCATCAGTAAAAACTAAAAATTTGAGGCAAAACTATTTATGAGAAGTTAATTCATTCATTTAGGCCGGGATGAGTAAGGGAGGTCACATAGTACCGAAGAATTGGACAGAACACCACCTCGTGTACCTCGGCTCCGCTATTATCTCTGAATCAAATATCTTCAGAACTCAAACGATAAGTAGGCAATTTAGTAATAAAGTCCTCACTCAATCTACTAGTGAAGTCCTAATGAACCCCTTAATCATCTTAGTCCTGCAATTTAGCACTGAAGCATATACGTACGTGTCAAAGGCGGATGAAGAAATATTTGGTCATTTCGAGCAAACAATTCATTGAGAAATCTTCGGTCCCATTTGAATTGACAGACTTAGTAGTCGAACATTCTACCACAGTCTTGACATAAAAAATCTTCGCATTGGACGTATAAAAAAAATTAAATATCTATCATCAATGGCCCATACAGAGCCTCAAACCTAGCTTCTTGTTTCAATTGTATTTGTGTGAGTTTTAGTTTTACCACCAAAAAGGGTTCGCCTTTTTAACGCAGATACCGAAAGGAACATTTTAGGAGCTTCTCAATATAGGCATATCTGTGGATGGTTGTCATTTTCTGTACTTAAAATTCTAGGCCATTGCGGCCAAATCAAAATGTAATATTTTATGCATTCCAAATACACGTATCTTCAATAAAATGCTTAGAATTCTAGATGCTGAACCCCATCAAATGTTTTTGATACATTAAGCGCAACAATCATGTTTCTCCAACATGTCGTCGGCGTGAATGATGCGGAAATCATGTTGCATCTTTTATATGCTGTCAATGTATCAGCCCATAAGTGCAATTTGTAGGTAAGAAGATTCGACTTGGAAATAGCCCTGCAGAGAAGGACTGATAGGAAAGGTTATGCTTTGGTTTCGATAGCAAAAATAACAAAATCATAAAGAAGAAAAAGGGATATTCCATTTTGTGAATGTCGAGAATTTTGTAATGATTGTAAATTAGCTTTCTTATATTGCCGTGCAATTTTTGTGAATTTGTTCTTTAACTCTGTTGTTGGAATATAAAAAATCCGCGTTAATAGTATTTTTGTTAGAGCAAAGATTAGAGGTTAAAAACACGTTCAGACTGATGGCGGTTTGACAGTTTATATAAAAACATATTGGTGACATTGGTATAAATTATACTACAATGACACTGGTTTGAAACTGATTATTATATACACAACCTCTTATCATGACCATGCATTTAGCCAGGTCACACCTTACATTGTGTCTAATCACTTCGCGTAACAAATGCACTCAAAATCTTTTCCTTATGTCTCCATAAATCAATTTCATTTGCACACGGCTCTGTCACACTTGTGAACCTGGTTACCATTCACTCAGCTCGTTCAATCCCACAACCCCTAAGTTCACACCAACGCAATTCACTGTTGGCTCGTCATAAATTTGATTATTATTAGTATATTCTGGTTCAATAGCTATAACAATGTTAACACACTGTCTCCACACCAAAGCCTACCTCATACCTTTTAATCAACCCTTGAAAACAATACTTTACTAGTGGTGGGTGCATAATCTTGTGGGAAACGTTTAGTTTAGTTTATCTTTGTGGGGAACTAGGACGTCTGGCGCGTTACCTTAACCCATTGTTTTTATGTCCCGCTCACCGATGGCGGCCATCATCGATATCAAGACCATTAGTTAATATCTATAGATACGCTTACTTCCACAACCCAAATTAATGAACTACTTTCCCATGTAATGTTATCGAAATTTTTTTGTAATTAGATAAACAAACAAAAATTGAACTTTTGCATTCTTATCTCATTGCAGGTGAACCGATCGATAACTAAACGACGCGCGCTTTTCTCATTCGAATGGTATCGGCGCCGGGTTAACTGTGTTCGGGAGAGTTTGTAAATTGCTATTTTATAAAAACGAGGTTTTATCGCGACGTAATAATGTCGGACTTTTCGTCATATGAATTGGGTTCAGTCGATCGACCCAATCGATTCCAAGTAAATCCGGTAAATCACAAAAAAAACGATAGGGACAACGAACAGGATGATGTTCCACATGAAGTATACAGACGCTTGACAAACGTCGATGGAGAACCTCTGGAGGATGACCAATTTAATGAGGACGCTGCACGAATTATCCAAAAGCCACGAACACAAAGGTAAATAGATATACAAACGAGTAGGGTTACTGAGTGAGATTTTTTGAATGTCAAAGCTAGTTTCCAGTAACACACCATGAGTGGTTGTTTGCCTTATGTGGGTGGAAGCAAAGGAAATTCATCTCAAAATGCAAACACAATAAAATTATATGTGAGTACCAATTCTAGAGAAAACCTATTATTAAAATTCTGCTCTTCCGCTCGGTCACATTGATTTTATTTTATAGACATTATAACAAAAGAAGCCAGATCCCAGAGGGCTGAAAAATCTCTTTTCTATAGATACTCGATGTCATGTTGTGATGTAAACAAACAAAAAAAAAAAAAAACACCAAGGTCGTTTGTCTTGGGTGGAAGGTTTTATCGATTGACATTTGGTACACACAATTACATACTCAATAGGAAAACAGTAGTTTAACATTAAAAAGGCCTTGAATTTTGCAACGTTTGGAAATTAATCAAAATTACCACCGAAATTCATAGTCGGGGAACGCTACTTAAAGAGCGTTCACTCCAATTTGTTGTCGTAATGATTGTCTCACCAGACAAGTTGTTCTAAGTGATATAAAGGATAAATTCGATTCAATGTATTCACTATTGAATGCTTTCGTGGAAAATATCGCAGATGTGAGTGCTTCAGTCAAAAATGAGCCAAATCAGCAAATCCCTAAAACGTTCACAGGAATTGGGAATTTCTGATCTCGCGTTCTGAAGAATTATTTGCAAAAGCTTGTCCTACAATTTTCACACCGTTGAAAGGATTTGGGAATCTCTCATCCTACATCTCTCATCAAATTAACTCAAGAACTGAAGACTCTTGATCATTTGAAATGGTAGAGAGTTTCAACTCTCTGCTTTGCAAAACATTGAAAAAACCTGAGCAGTTTGTGGCTTAATGGTTGTGTTTATAAGCATACTATGCATTGCTGTACTACAAATCTACATGACATCCACAAAAAGTGATTTGGTGGTATCTTTCGTCGATGAAAATGATTAAATTCCAACAAGATGGTGTCACATGCCTGGTAAAATAAACGAGTGGTGGGTGCAAGACTGCGTCGTACACAACTTCTATTTCACAGCGAGTTGAACTTTAGGTGAAATGCCAAGCATGAGAGAATTTCATAATTTTGCCGAAAACCACGTCCCGCCCAGACGGAGGAAAGAGATAATATAGCTAAGGACTACCAGCTCCTTGACAAAACCTATGAGCGACTACCAAAGTACGATGTTAAAATTGATATAAAGGATAAATTCGATAAAATAAAATGTTAAAATTGAAATTAAAATTGAAGAGAGGACATCTTTAGCAGTATTTGCGAAAAACATATCCTACACGACAATACGTCTGGTAACGGACTTAGGCTAATTGACTTCGCTATGGAATGAAATGCCACTATAGCCAGCACACGGTTTCCTCACCTCGATATCCACATGGGACATGGGACATGGCGGTCTCCTGATCAACGAACGGTCAACCAAAATGATCACATAGTGATAGACAAGAAGCACGCATCCAGTATTTTGGATATCCGAACATTCCGAGGAGGTAACATCGACTCGGACCACTACCTTGTTGCAGCCAAGGTTAGAATGTGGGTATCCACCACGCCACAACAATCCAGAAATACTGTAAAAAATATAATGTCCAAATACTGCTATCGCAAGAGACCGCCAAGTCCTTCGCGCAACGCGTATCCCTAAACCTCTCGATTAACACCATACCACCAGCATCGAATGTCGAAGAAAAAATGCCAACAAGCCATTAGATCAGCCGCAACTGATGTGCTAGGTTTCTCGCGCCCACCAGCAAGAAACCCCTGGTTTGATGAGGAATGCCTACACATGCTCGCAGCCAAGAACGAGGCCTACAAGGCCAAGCTGCAGGTGAAGATGAGAGCTGCCGTTGATCTCTATAGGCAGAGAAGAAGGAAAGAACAAGAAAAGCCTGCGATCGTAGATTTAGAGAGGTGCAACTCCAGTAACGATGTTCGCAGTTTAACCAAAGTGCAAAGCAAAGGATACAAGGTTCGAACAGAATCCTGTCGAGATGAACAAGGAAATATCGTAGTTGAGACACAGTCGATGCTGAGGATATGGAAGAACCATTTCTGCAGACTGTTAAACGGCGATGACGAACAACATTCTGCTGTCAGGCAGGACGAACCATTCAATATTGGCAACGGCAGCGAAAACTTCCAACCACCCGACCTGAGGGAAGTGAGGACAGCAATATCTAAACTGAAGCTTATTAAGGCTGCCGGAAATGACGGCCTTCCCGCCGAGCTTTATAAAGCCGGCGGGGATGACTTGGTAAGTAACACCAACTCATAAGCCGAATCTGGTCGGAAGAAAGTATGCCTGAAAAATGGAACCTCAGCATCGTTTGCCGAATCCACAAAAAATGAGACCCTCTAAACTGTGCCAACTACATAGGCATAAGTCTCCTCAACATCGCTTACTAGATCCTATATGCCGTAAAATGTGAACGCCTTAAACCGTTCACCAACACCCTGATCGGCCCTTATCAGTGTGGTTTTAGGCCAGGAAAGTCAACAACCAATCAAATTTGCATACTTCTGCAGATCCTGGAAAAATACGACCATCCTTTTTTTTTTGGAGGTCTGTTCGCCATTGACAGATATACATCGGCTCCGTTATTAACTCTGACATCTCGTCAGAAATTAAACGAAGAATTACTCTTGCCAACCGCTGTTTCTTCGGGCTAAGAAGGCAATTCAGTAGTCAAGCCCTCACTCGAACAAAGCGGATGTAGAAATCCTTGGTCGATTCGAGAGGAAATTTCCTCGAAAAATCTTCGGTCCTGTTTGTGTTGATGGGCTATAGAGACGAAGATTTAACCAAGAACCCACGGATGGAAATCCAAAAACTGATTTTTTGGTTCCGCAGCCATCGTAACATAAATCTCGAGGTCGAATTTTTCACGAAAACAAAACTTGTCTCTTTGTAATGTAAAAAACCAATGAGAAGGCTACAGACCGTTAAATATCCTATCCTATCCCATCCTTAAAATAATATCCCCAAAAATGTGGGCTTTATGGCGATGTAGCAACATATTGTTCAGAAAATTTATCAAAATCTTCTTTGGTTGGACAAAAAAAACATTTATCTTCGCTTATGCTATGAGATAGAGTAAACAATTTTTTTTGGCTTGAAAACGCCTCCAAAAAGTGGGCGTGGGTAAAAATGATATAAGGACGAAATTTTTATATTATTATTACAAATAACTTTGCTTTAAAAATATTTTCGAATATTTTAAAATTTTACCGAAAAAACGAAAAGCCCCTAAGAAATGGGGTTGGCAAAAAACTTTGTATAACCGAAATATAGACATAAGAATATTCTAAATATGTTGTTCAGACATTTTTTCAAAATTTTTAACGGTTTCGTCAAAAAATAGGTTTTTCCAAGCATCCTCAAATGGACTGGTGTTTCCAACAACATATTGCTCGGCCAGTTAATCGAAATCTTTTAGCACAGATAATAAAGTCTGTCTGTGCCTTAAGCAAACGCCGCCAAAAAGTGGATAAGGGTTAAAATGATATATGGACCAAATGCATTGTAAATTATTTTCGAAGTATTTGTATCAACACCTTTTGGAATTTTACTAACATTTGCCGAATTTTTTTTTTTATAAAGCGCACAAAGTGAACGTGGCTGAAAACTTTATATGAATGAAACATAGACAATGGCATACTAAGATATCTTGCTCAGACCCTTTTTGAAAAATTTCTTATGGTTTCATGAGAAAAGACGTTTATTTAAAAAGTGTAAGTGACAGTGGGCGGTTTTTAAAAACAGAGAGTCTATATACTAAATTTCGTTATTTTAAGACATAAAACCCGGTTACGCACGGACGGACAGACAAACAGCTACCGATTCTGAGTCGATCCATATACTTTATATCTATTAAAGGCCTATAAACTCATATGAGCGGATGGCTTAATCGGAAGACAAAAGTTACTAGATTAGCTAGCTATTCTGAGTAGATTCATATTTAACGATGTGTCTACCAAAATTATTTCTCTGAGTCATAATTTTTGTGACAGAGCTACTGCATAGGATAGGGTATACAAAAATGCGGGACGGAACCACAATTTTGAGGTCTGCTATCATCGTAATCAAAATCTTGAACCTGGTGATATGGCGTAGGAAATGTACACTGTCGCTTGGGAGGAAATCGATGAAAAACCTCTTGAGAATGACAAATTTAATGAGGATTCTACACGTAGGTATACTTCAGCAACCACGAACGCAAAAGTAAATTGATATAAATAGTTCCGACTAGGGTTGATGTTCCATAGCTTATTTAAAACGTGTGGTTACCTTCAAAGTAATTAAAAGGATATGAATCTTGCTTTGGGTTGTGCAGTTCCGGCCGAACATTGATTTTATTTTAACTGTTTTCATTGTATAGAAATAAACAAAAAATAAGTTTCTTTGCTACAAGAGAAATCTTCTTGTATAGGTACCCACTTTAATTGATATTGTTATGCAAATTGAAAGAAATTTACCAAGGCCATCTGTCTGGGGCTGAAGGTTCTATCGATTGAGATTCGATACACATTTCAACATGTAGAGAGTAAAGGTGTATAGAACGATGTGTTGGTGGATATTTATTTTCTAAATCTAATTTGCTGCGTGATGCTTTTATGTGGAAACTCAACAATCAAAAGGTTAAGTTAAGTAAGTAATTCTATGATACCCAAACGGGTGATTAATTTAGATTTACTTTTTTTGTATTTAGGTGTTAATGACGTAATTATTCGATTCGGTCCTGTTATCAAAATCTCGACTTCTCGTATGCAAAAACTTGACATAATTTACCTAAGAATGTTACTTTAGGAGCATATGAAATTCTACTAGTGCCGTCATTAAAGCATTTTGGTGTCAAGAAAAGCTCAAAGAATTCCACTATTCTAAAATGTTGCTTAGGGATATGACACATTTCTGGTTTGGCTACGTCAATAAACACAATGTACATATTGTATATGCTACAGACCCATTTCTTTAAAAAAAAATATGAGAAGGCTACAATCCACTATGCTTACTTACTTACAATAGTCCGTAATGAACCTGGGCCTCAACCAGTATGCCTGGTGGGTTTCGATTTGAACTTCTTGGGTTTTTTTCCCAGAATCTGCCGAAGTGTGAAAATTTTATCAATGGTGGACTTTCCAAACCTAAAACCACACTGGTAAGGGCCGATCAGGTTGTTGGTATATGGTTTCAAGCGTTCACATATTACGTCATGTAGGAGATGTTGAGTATACTTATGCCTCTGTAGTAGCGCAGTTCAGAGGGTCCCCGTTTATGTGGATCGGGGAAACGATGCTGAGGTTCCATTCTTCAGGCATACTTTCTTCCGACCAGATTTGGCTTATGAGTTGGTGGATGTTACTTACCATGTCATCCCCGCCGGCTTTATAAAGCTCGGCGGGAAGGCCGTCATTTCCGCCAACCTTATTAAGCTTGAGTTTAGATATTGCTATCCTCACTTCACGTTGCCAATATTGAAATGTTCTTTCTGCCTGACAGCGGAATATTGTTCGTCATCACCATTTAACATTCTGCAGAAGAGGTTCTTCCATATCCTCAGCATCGACTGTATCTCAACTACGATATTTCCTTGTTCATATCGATGGGATTCTGTTCAAGCCTTTTGTCCTTGGCTTTGACGTTCTACATTTTGGTAAAACTTGCGAACATCGTTCCTGTAGTGGCATCTTCCTATATCCTCGATCGCGCGCTTTTCTTGCTCTTTTTTTTCTTTCTGAAAAGCCGGTTATCTTCCCTTTTTCTCTGCCTCTGAGCTCAATGGCAGCTCTCGTCTTCACCTGCAGCTTAGCTTTGTAGGCCTCGTTCTTGGCTGTAAGCATATGCCGGCATTCTTCATCAAACCAGGGGTTTCTCGTTGGTGGTCGCACATCAGTTGCGGATGATCTAATGGCTTGTTGGCATCGCTGCCATTGTTCTTCCACATTCGATACTGGTGGTATGGTGTTAATCGAGAGGTTAAGGAATACGCGTTGCGCGAAGGTCTTGGCGGTCTCTTGCGATTGCAGTATTTCGACATTAAATTTTTTCACAGTATTTCTAGATTGTTGTCGCGTGTTGGATATCCGCATTATTACCTTGGCTGCAACAAAGTATTGGTCCGAGTCGATGTTAGCTCGTTGGAGTTTCGGACATCCAAAATACTGGATGCGTGCCTCTTTTCTATCGCAATGGGATGAATTTGGTTGACCGTCCGTTGATCTGGAGACCGACATGTCCCCTTATGGATATCGAGGTGAGGAAACCGTGTGCTGGCTATAGTGGCTATAGTGGCGTTCTGTGGCGAAGTCAATTAGCATAAGTCCGTTACCAGACGTGTTGTCGTGTAGGCTATAATGCTTAAGATGTCTTCTCTTCCTACCTTTGCGACAATAATGCTAAAGATGTCTTCTCTTCCTACCTTTCGTTAAAATCTCCCAGCACGATTTTAACATCGTACTTCGGTAATCGCTCATAGGTTTTGTCAAGGAGCTCGTATAAGCAGTTCTTAGCTATATCATCTTTTTCCTCCGTTGGGGCGTGAGCGCATATAAGGCTTATGTTGGCGAATTTGGCGTTGATGCGGGCTGTTACAATTCATTCGTTAATGTCTAGGAAACATAAGACTTCTTGGCTAAGTCTGGCACCAATAACAAATTCGCATCCGAGTCGTTGCTGTTTCTGCTCACTATAACACGGTCCGTAGTACATTTCACAGTTTTTTTTATCATATTTTTGCTCGGCCCATCCCACCGTATTTCCTGGATGGCGGTAATGTCTGCTCTGTAGCAGTTTAGGGCTTCCGCTAGTTGTTCGCTTGCACCTCTCCTGTTTAATGTTCTCACATTCCAGTGCAGATACGAACGTCGTTGTCCGTTTTTTATACCACTATAGGATAGAGTATAAAATTAAATACCAATAAAAATCCTGAAGTGATATCAGTCAATAATTTATTACCATCCATACTCATGATACCTCAATACCATTTACAAACAATAAAATGTGTAGGTATCAGCCTAACGTTCGAATCAAAATTGGATTTCCTTCCCAAATTCAACCTTCACGTCGTCCCTACATTTCCGCTATCGTATTTTATATTATTGCCTCTGCTGACAACGTTTACCGACCGCAACTGGATAGCTTTTATCACTTTAACCAGGACCCATAAACCGCAAGCATGGGGAGAAAGGTTGATTTCAAGGAAGGATGACTTTACTTGTTTTTCGACACTCCTGTAAAGTCAACAAACTCCTACCACCCTTTTTTTTTTGTTAATAAACGAAATGTTTACAACATTTAATTGGAAATACGTCGATTTTTCGTAAAACCTTACCCAAACCTCGTTTGGCGGTCAATAAAACAATACTGGACTCTGCAGACTTTAAATCTTTTCAAATCATCTAAAATTAAATATACTTTAAAATATTTAAGTAATTGGCATTATAACAACACCGTTAAATATAATAGAACTCGTAAACTCGTGTAGAAGGTGGGAAGTTGTTTGATTTTGTTCTAAGACATTAATTCCCATAATTTGGCAAACTTTTGTGGACATAAATCATTGATTGCTGTGGGGTGACAAATAACTTCTATAGAACAATTGTTGAATGGCGGATTTACGAGCCAGTAGACGTTAATTTGTCGATTCTATCTTTTATGATTTTAATTTATGCAACCTGCTTTATTATATGACCAGCTGAGGATGTCATAGTAATAGTATGTTCATAAAGGACGGTTGGCTTTGTAATGAAATTGTAAAAGTTTTCCTAGCTATAAAAGGAACAAATTATTATGAGCACAAATCTCTTCCCACGAAAGGTTAGTTTGCAGGAACAAACATTAAAACTTTGGCCAATGAAAAGACAAATTTCTTCCAAATGGTTTAGTGAACAACGTGGATGTTTTATTCATGATAATTGCTTTGAAAAGTTTTTAAACTGAAAGCGAGTCGTATTTCGTACATAAATTAGTAAACAGTTTTAAATTATATTATATATCAGTAGCATAAATTGTTTTGTGCGTTATATTATTAAAGGTACTCGAACCGTTTTGAGAAATACTGGCATATTGTTTGTCCGCTTATACGAAAAATCTATATGAATCGATTTGCTCTCGTTAAGTGCAATCCGCCAGGATTTAGTCCATTCATTAACCTCGTTAAGAGCGTTTTGTTATTTAACATTTGTTTCATCTAATGTTGTGCCAACTGCTAGTATAGCTGCATCGTCAGCAAACGTGGCAAGTATTGTATCGTTTGTTTGTGGAATATCACGTGTAAATAGGAGCTACAAGAGTGGTCACAGGACGCTTCCTTGGGGTACTCCTGCTTTGAAATCCGAATATTCGTTTCCAAGTTTCACACGGAAGAGTCTATGCTCAATATACGACACGAGGATTTTATATAATTTTTCAGGCAGAACTTGCCTTAGCTTGCATTCTCAATTACATCAGTAATGCGATGAACTTGGTCCAGAGTCGAATGCTTACTTCGAAACCCAAATTGATGGTCACGTAAAAGGCGTTTCTGATCAATAATCGGGTGTAAACGACCGAGTAATACCCTTTCAATAATAATAATAAATTATTGGATAAAGTGAAATCGGTCTGTAAGATTTTATTTCATTTATTATGGTATAAGAACCATAATGACTTCTGCGACCATAATCACTTCTGCGACTTTCCACTGTATTCTAATCTAAGAATACACTGTTGGCAATACTTGCATATCTATCTAGATTACTATCGGTTGTAGTTTCAAATAAATTAACGTCTTCTGGACCATCAAATTGCTTAAATGTTTTCTGAAGATATGCGGCAAAAACGTCTGCCTTTTCTATATCGCTCTTTGCCCAAACGTCTTGAGTTACCCTAATAGTTTTTTTTGGCCGTTTTATTACTTTAATTGCTTTCCTAAGTGAATAATTTGATTGAAAGAAAGTTTAAAGGAAAGTTTGATAATATCGCTAAATAATTTGTAAATAATTGCCTCGGGCTAAGTCTTAAATATCATACAATACCAACGAATAATTCCATAACATGATAACTCACGCGTTATTATAAACCCCTTCCTAGAAATGGTTGGTTTAAAGCATGCATAAAGTAAAAAAAAATTTATACCCGAAATTATTGATAAAATGCCTTACTTAGATTGAAAAAATAAATATTTTAAGTTAATTGACGTGACTCGAATTAACTTCCCCTGATATTTAGAAAATAACATTAATATTAATAGAAGTGGTGTTGGTGATATTATTAACATTAATATTAGCAGTTCGATTGTGAGCTTTATTACTAATTTGCCTTCTAAGCACAAAGAAACATCAATTGGCAAGAGTAATTCTTCATTTTAAACCTGATTTCGAGATTAACGAGTTAATGAGGTAGAATTAATCAGTTACTATCTTAAGATTATATCTGTCAAGCTTTGTGTCCTCTAGTGATGTTGCCTGAATCTTTTTTGGGCCCATTGCCGACCCTAATAGAGCAAAGGAGAGCTATTTTACACATTTTGCAATCTTCTTTTTAATGTTGTCCTTAAGCATCGAGTACCTATGTTCTTGGTTTGTTTCTGTATACACCTTTTCTTCCTGCAAGTACCAAAATAAAAAATACAAATTTTAGGCGCAACAGGCTCGTTAGTACCCAGTGACGAGCATTCTCACAACCATTCTTGTGTGCTTCTTGTACGATCGCGGGGCCTCCTGTTTTATGCCGACTACTAACGACGAATTTGAGATAAGCTTTTCTTGCCAATTGATACTACTCGAATGACTTGTCAGATCATCACGTGATGAGGGCCAGTGAAAAATAATTTTATGTCTTGCTACGGCTGGAAATCGAACGCAGACCTTCTGCGCGGCAGTTCATGTGAGCCCATCTCCTGCAAGTACCTTCACAAGAAAAAAATCGGGAGGCGTCAGAAGAGGGGACCACAGGGTTAGTCGGTTTCATGTGACACCGTTTTTTTTAAACCAAATATTCTGTAGGCCTAATCAATCCAATTCGGGCACAGGTCCCGTTTTAACAGTAACTGTTGCAACACTTTCTTTTACAACACTGACTATTGTATTCTTAAAGAATTTTAATTTTGGTTTAATGACGGCGTGTTCTTTGGTGTTCCAATCGAGAGTTTTCAGTGCCACAATAGCGGTGAATATGTTTATTATTGTTATGTGATTGATTTTGGCAAAACATATTGTTGTTGGGTTCGATGCTGTATAATAAATTGCCATCAATCACTCAACTCTTTACGACTGTCAAATTCCAATTGGAAAATTTTATTTACACAAAAATGAAAACCAAATAAATTCATCTCTTGCGATTGCAGTCTTTCTACATCTATATCTACATTTAAACAAAACAAAGTGTTTGTGAGATATCTTAGAACTTTTTTCGTTTGTAAGTCATATTGATGACATGTATGGAAAATAACATCGTTCAATCGTCTCTTGCGATTGCTGTCTTTCGACATCAAATTTTTGTACACTACGTCACAATATGTTGGTTGCAATAAGATAGTGGTCCAAGTCGATGTAAGTCCCTCGGAATGTTGGAACATCCGTAATACAGGATGCGTGCCTTTTGTCTACCGTAATATTCAATTTGATTAATCTATCGTTTATATGTAGTGTATGCTGTAGTAGCATTTCCGATTACCAATATTTGCCCTCTTCTCCTGCTTTTGCATGAAAATCTCCCAGCACGATGTAAACAGTGTACTTTAGAACTCACTTACAAGTTTCATAGAAATAGTCCTTCGTAGTATTATATGTTTCCTCTGCCTCTTATGTTGGCAAATTTGGCCTTGCTGCGGATTGCGACAACGCAGATCACTGTAACACGGACTGCAGAAAATGTATGATTTTTATTCCCCGGCCGATCCTATCCTATTTCATGTGGAACGTCAGTGTCCTTTTTACGATATGCATGGTCGTCAAAAATAGAATCAGTTCTCTCCGAAGCTTTTGGTAGATTTTAGCAACCATTTATACCCTATCTCATAGGGGTATATTAGTTTTAATACATAGTTTGTCACAAAGAGAAATAATTTAATTATAGCCGTCAATCATTTTGTTAACCTTATTCATGACATCGTGCGTTGCCTCGAAAAGACCTTCGTGATTTTTGGTCCGCTTGTTAATTTAATTTATGTCTGCTTGTAAGAGTTTTCCCCAGGCAGTTGCATCGAGGGAACCTGCAAGCCATTTCCAGGCACTACCTATCCAGTCGATAGATCGAGCCCGTCTCATCTTTGGTTCACTAAGTTAACTTAGTCAATCTTTTACCTGCTTCAGATGATAGGTCAATACCAGCTGCATTTCCTGATCTGCAACATGCTTTGCGGCTAGTTGTTCGGAACGTTCAATTAGAGCGCTATAATTGCTCAAGTCAATAACATGTATAAACTTGAAAAAGCCGTTTATCACCCATGTATTATTGCTTTCTTAAATGGTCACGATTGTCGATTTATACTCAAAAATGTGCAGAGGCTGCACAGGAACCAAGATAGCTAGGCTATAATACAATTTCAAGAATTTCATTATTTTACTAATTATCTAATTACAAAATTGAACTTAATGTAATAGGAAGTATGTTAAAAGGAAGATTTCATTCAAATCTTTTTGACAAATATTTTATTTAATATTTAACTGTAGTTTATTCGTTTTGTTGTTTCTCCGTTTTTTGTAGGATAGGGAATCATTGTCCTTTTTTTATATATATATTTTGTTTTACATGTTTTTTAAGTGAGCCTTGTGAATCTTTTTGCCACTCTAAATTGTTCGAGTACTGAATTGACGGCCCCGTTAATTGAGTCACTGAGTTCCTAAGTTCATTCATTTTAATAGTGATAGATAATTAGTAAGAATGTAAAAATACCGTGAAATGTCCCTTCAAATATGTATATTAAATGAGCTAGCTAGTGGCAAAGCGAGTTTGGATTTAATCTTAATTTTCACAATTGAGTGCTCTTTAATTCATATATGAGTTTAGTTTGTTTCATTCATATATTTATTTAGTTTGTTTAATTGTTTCGCTGGATGCCTGGCTCTCCATTAAACTTTCGGGATAGTCACCTGGAAGGTTCGTATGGGTCCGTTTAAGTCGTAATGCAATTATATTTGCAGCGACCTACTGACGTACGAGTGTCTTCACCAAGAATAATATTAAATAATTATTCATTGAACCGGCCCCTTTTATCTTGAGAGTCAGCCTCTAGGCGTAAATGTTTTCTTAACTTAGTTACTGAGCGGATAATTTTCTTCCACAGTTTTTAGGGATAGATGTTTTATGAATTCATACCAAGATGGTAATTTCTTTTATAAATTTTGCTGATACATTTCTTAACTTATAGCTTACTAAAATCCTAAAACGATTGGTGACATGATTCGGATGTTGTCTGCGGAGTTGTTCCTTGTTCTTCCGTATATTCTGTTTCACCTTCATGGACCTTCTTCATTAAATGGTGACAACGATTTTCTCGCTCAATTATTCGATGCGCAGTTCATATAGCACTTTGACGTTAGTCTCACTTTAACATATGTTTCTAGATAACGCAGTATTTTAGCTTTTACTTTCGTATCTTTTTTATGACGTTCACTTCACTCTAAGACTTGTTTCTAGAATGCACAAAATCTTTAGCACAAACTTTCGTATCTTTCTCTGACGTTAATTTATTTCACTCTAACATCTGTTTCTAGAATGCACAGTATTTTTAGCAATATTCTTTACTTTTTTTCATTAAGCTCTTTGTATGCACTTGCTCTTAAGTTTGATCCTGACTTTACGTGTCAGGTCCCTGCTCGGGCACCACTAAAGGAATTTCTTCCTTGAAATGTCAAAAAAATTAATCACTGATTCGTGCACAACTGGGTTATTTAATAAAAGTCATTTTATACGTTATAATCGGTCTTTATTTCATTACTCGCCGAGTTCAACTTGATACCTAAAACGTAAATTCGCTTGACCTTAGTTCCCACGCAGACCCATTGCCATTATCTTGCACCTACAGACGCAAGTTGACACCGTTCGCCGTGAAACGCGTAACGGATGCGCGTGTATGAACATATGCAGCGCATGCATTTTTTATCGGCAGGTGGACAGCCGATCGTGTTTACTTATACCTCAAAGTATATGGATCGACTCAGAATCGTTAGCTGAGTCGATTATGGTTTTTGAGCCTTAAATTCTGAGCTAGGATAATGAAATTTGGTACATGTCATCCTTGTATGTGCTGTTCAAGTAAGTGTGAAAATGTTCCAAATCCGCCTACTGCCACTCCCACTTTTTAGAATAACGGTATTTTTAGCCAAATGGTAGGGAACTTTGCAAAAGTGACTGAACAACATGTAGTCAATCCCAATATCTATATTTCGACCATGCATGTTTTTTTGCCACGCACACTTTTTAATGGCGTTTTTAGTAAAAAAAATTTTCGGTAAAATTTGAAAATATTCGAAAAAAAAATTTTGATGCAAAATCATTGGGTTTGATTAAAAAAAATGTTTGTCCATACATCATTCAAACCCACGCCCACTTCTTGGAGGTGTTTTCCTACAAAAACCATTATGCAGGATAAAAACGTTGTTTTTTGTCGAAACATACAAGATTTTGATAATCTGTCTGAATAATATGTTGCGACAATATTAATTTTAACATTTGTTTGCCACAAACCCCACATTTTAGGGAAATTTATTTTAAGAATGGGATGGAATAGGCATAAGGTACAAAACGATCCTCACAGTGGATTGTTTTTTGTAACATTTATAGCAACCAACTTAAAATTTTAATAATGGGAGTTAAACAATGCACAAATTGTTTTTTGTAACCTTTATAGCAACAATCTAAGAATTTTAATAATGGGAGGTAAACAATGCACAATTGATGTTTAGTCATCGTAGCGTTGTCCCCTGAGCTACCATGCTTGGGTATCTCAGTATTTTTAATATAGAATGCGGCATGACTTTAATATCTCATCTCCTTCATTGTAAGACATATTTGAAGAACAAAACTCTTAAGATCAATAAGTGTGTCCCTTAAATATAAGATATTAAGTGGCTTTTTATATTCTGCCAACAAAAAGACCATCAGATTTATTTTTATCAAAGCTGGCATATTGTCGCAAATTTATGTCCGCCTACCGCACAGATGGTATGTCTTGTTGGTAATAAAAACGTGCGTCATTTTTAGTTAAAGTTATATATGCATATCTCCCTCTTGAGGTTTTAAGCAAAACTTTCCTGATTATAACCACATTTGTTCTGCAATAATGTGATACATATTGTATGTATATACAGTAGATATATTTCTTCCTCAATAACACATACACATGCATGTGTACGTTGACTAAATAACAATCAAAAGTGATAAATAATCAGATAATTAGATAAATAAATTCGCTAATCTTGGAATTACTTTTGGAAGTTGCTCATATAAATAACAATTGCCTATTCGGCAATTGGAAATTGTTTTGTAAGTTTCTGAAAATGAAAAGAATAGGATTTAATCTGTACCTCTTTCTATCAGCAAATCGATTGCGCCTTTTGGCAAGCACAATTGAAACGGTACATTTATTTAAATTTGGAGGTCAGAAAAAAACGCATCTGTAATTCTATTCAATGTTTATTTTGGTTGGACGCTGTGTAGTGGTAATGTGTTCGCCTATTAAGTGAAATGGTTTAAATTCCATCCCATCCGAAATCCATATTTTCAAGTAAGTCAGTTTATAGCCGAAAACTTTAAATTTGAGACAACTCCATAGGAAAGACTCCATAAAGGTTCAATTCTGCATGGAGGCCAATTTATGTCACCTATTCTATAAGTCGATTTGCCACGGAACGATTTGAATTCAGGCACTAAGAAAGGGTTTCTGTTGCTTGCATTTTGGTTTTGTTAAACTCCAGTATAGAAGCGGTCAAATGTCTATTAAGATAAAAATGAAGTTATCAGAAAATAAGATGTTGGCAAGCATCGAAATCAATTAGATACACGTTTTCTCCTTTAAGATCTTGTCTATTATAATTAAATGTGTTATGTATCAAAGCTAACAATTATTTTTATATGATTTTGAGTATTTTTCCCCGTTTTATACTAGTCCATATACTTTATTGCAGATGCAGCTAATTTAATCCGCTATGCATCAAAATTATTATATAGGGTATAAACAATTATTTTCGACTTTAGTGTTAATATTAAGTTCACCAATTTAATGTAAGTGTTGGACTAAAATGCTTCGATACGAAGATCATATCGTCCTAACGTAAGTTCCACAAATGTGGTGTAAATTAGCAGAATGACAGGGGCGAGATACCCGCCTCTGGTCAAAACATAGGCATGGGTCACTGGGTTTAATACTCACTTGTTTGAAAACAAAATTGTGACGAAGGTAAAAAGCACCTTGCAGTGGATAGATTATTCGTAGATGTACTCGGAATAATAATAAAAAAAACCGCTTCACAGATAAGGTTCAACCAAACAACTAGGAAAAGCTCTACTAAGCAGATGTTACTGCCATCCAAGAACAGCGATGGAAACCGCAGTATCAGCGACTATTTGAATGTGGACTTGTAATATAGTGAATGGCTTAACGAAGAACTATTATGCTTCGTAGAGACCATCGAACGCATTGTTCCAATTCTTATAATGGTGGAAAGGAGGGGGAATATAATAAAACTAAAGAATTCATCTAAGAGCTCCTCGACACAAGATATGACAGACTTCCGAAGTATGATGTTTTAATGGTGTTGGATGGATTGAATGCCAATATAAGAAGAGGGAAATAAATAATAAGCATTATTTTCGGAAAAAAAAAACCTTCACAAAGCACGCCAAGGAACGGATTTGACATAATTGACTTAATTGACTTCGATGCAGAACGAAATGCCATTATAACAAGCATACAGTTGCCCATTTTTATATAAATAAGGTGACATGACGTTCTCCGATCTAAAAAGCCAGCACTGCGGTCTGATCAAAACTTCCCACATTGACAGATCCTGTAAAAACCTACGAACTTTAGAGATCCATGACGAGTTTTAGTATACCCAAAACTTTTGCAAAAACCCCCAAATCAACAGCTGGGCCTGGACGATATTCACATCATTGTCAAACGATGTGAATATCCCCATATTTAATATCGACTAACTGAACACAATGGCAAAATCGACCCCTAAAATGTTGAGAAAGTACATACTTTGCCTACCTCGGCCGGTCAAGTACTTTTTGCAATGACATCTCGTCAGAAACCAAACGAAGAATTCGATTTTTCAACCCCTATTTGTAAAGACTATGAAGGAATTCAACCTAAATATGCAATCACTCGAACTACTAATCAAACCTACCCCAGGTCCCACATGGACTCCGAAGCTTTTCTTGAAAACTGATACTACTCGGATGTCAAATCATCACGAGAGGAGGGCGAGTGAAATTGTTTAGGTGTTGCTTCGGCTGCAAATTGAATCCAGACCCTCTGCGCGCCAGTTCCAACCAACCATCGTGCCACTGTATTCCACATTAAACATTAAAAATTCAGCATAAAATATGCGATTGTTTAAAATCCTGAAACGTCAGTAATAATGTGCCTGAAAGTTATCTGTCTATTTGCACCCCGTATATAAATATAAATATAAATAATCAGATAATTAGATAAATAAATTCGCTAATCTTGGAATTACTTTTGGGAGTTGCTCATATATATAGCAATTGCCTATTCGGCAATTGATAATTGTTTTGTAGGTTTCTGAAAATGAAAAGAATAGGATTTAATCTGTACCTCTTTCTATCAGCAAATCGATTGCTCCTTTTGGCAAGCACAATTGAAACGGTACATTTATTAACATTTGGAAGTTAGAAAAAAACGCATCTGTAATTCCATTCTATGTTTATTGTGGTTGGACACTGTATAGTGGTAATGTGTTTCTGAAATGAATCCAGACCTTCTGCGCGGCAGTTCCAACCAACCATCGTGCCACTGTATTCCACATTAAACATGAAAAATTCAGCATAAAATATGCGATTGTTTAAAGTCCGGAAACGTCAGTAATAAGGTGCTTAAAAGTTATCTGATTCTTGGCTATTTGCACCCCGAACATCAACAAATCCCTTCAATATCCCTACTGTCGCCCTCGTTCAATCAACATTTTCAAATGTTTTTAATCATCAAGATATACCCTCCCCTCTTCCTTAAAAACGACGGATTAGGAATTTTATTATTAGAGGTTCATTGCCTACGAAGGCTTAAGTAAATCTTTCAAAGAATCTAAAAAAATAATGGCATCTATTTCAATATATTTGCTAATTGCATTGATATGCGTCGCACACTTCCCTTCTTTGGAAACTTTTCTTTCACAAAACTCCTTCAAAGTTTCAAATTGAAAATTTGGCCTAAGGGCCAAGTACTTTCAAGAGGCACTGGATGCTAATTTTAAATCAAACAAAAATGCCAACTTCTCCAAATACTTGCAGTGGAAATTGTTGTTTTGAATGAAACGTTTGATGTGTTTGTTAAAACTTGGGCGAATGAACATCATCCCTTCTTAATTAGTTCCCGCTCATAGCGTTATCCTATTGAAAAACAGAGATAAGTTGGCACATATGAAGACATAATGGCCAATCATGAGTACCCTCATCAAACATAACATAGTCTGTTTTTTAAACAAATTAACTATTTTTTGGAATTGGTTTTTTTTATAAGTGGGAAGGTTAATAGTGTCAACACATTTGGAGTGGCGGTTTTCAAAAATATGCTTGTTTAAATTGAGTATTTATTAAATTTGTTTTATATAGGGCAATGTTTACATTTGCAGAGCTTAGGTAATTATTCTTATACCTCGAAGACAGTGGTAAGTGATAAATTAGCATATTATATATTTAACGGTTGTAGTGTTTACAGTCATAGTAAGGTTGCCCAAAAAGGATGTCCTTGTTATGCTATGCATTCTGATAAGTGTTGTTCTTATTCTATGAAAATAAAACGAATTAGTTATGAGAGAGATAACAGAAAAGATGTACAACGTCATCATTAATGCATAAAAAGTTTTCCGTCCTCGGCTTCGCTATTAATTTTAATCGAAAATCAATAATAAAATCAAAGTCTACAACGAATAACAGAGTGACTATTGACCTCCTCCAAACGTATGCCCTTAGTAGGATGATGTTTGTAAATAGGAAAAAAAGATACAGAAGAGTCGCGGCGGCATAGATAAATTGAAGGCAATATACATCCTTGAATTTTGTAAGCTGTACCAATATGTTAATATAATTTAATGGACAAAATTGATGTCAATGCATGGATACGGAATATTAATTTAAAGGTTCAAGTGATTTTGGATGCTATGGTACGTGAACTGAATAACTGACAACAGAGTGATCAGAAACGAAAAGTATTAATGGCTGGCAAGTATTGTACAAAAAAGTTAACCCTCTGAATCGTGCCAACTTCAGATGCATAATTCTCCTCAACATTGCTTGCAAGATCCTATCTGCCGTAATATATAAAAGTCTGAAAACGTTTTCCAACAACCTGATCGGCCCTTATCAGTGTGGTTTTAGACTTAGAAAGTACACAACTGAACAAATCTTCACACTTTGGAAGATCCTGGAAAAAAACTTAAGAAGTCCAAATTCATTCATTCATTGAATTCAAAGCCTCATACGACAGCATTTATAGAGACGAACTATACAGAACAATGTCTAGTTTTTCTCGCTGCTCCATCAGGGTCGGAAACGACCTCAGCAACACATGCGATACCAAAAAAAGATTTAGAAAAGGCGATGCGCTGTCATGTGACTTCTTTAATTTGATTCTTGAGAGAATTGTGCAAAACTCCCGAGCCAACACCAGAGGTACAGTTTTCCAAAAATCGGTGCAACTACTATCATACGCCGACAATATTGACATCGTTGGTCGGACTCAACGAGGGGGCATAGCCACGTTTGCTAGTCCATAGAAGGAAGCGAGAAAAATGGGAAAACAGTAAATGAGGGTAATACTATATATATGCTGTCAACACGAAAAGATATTCAACATCGACTAAGGAGATCCTATATAAGATCCTGATCCTCCCAGCCCTGCTCTACAGCGCTGAAGCAAGGGCCGTATCAAAAACGGATGAAGAAATCCTTGATCGATTAGGGAAAGAAAATCTTCGAAAAATCTTGGTCCCGTTTGCGTAGACAGGCTATGGAGACGAAGATTCAACCAAGAACTATACGAGCTGTACAACGACATGTCCCTAGTAAAAAAATCCTCATTGGGGTTTTCACGATGGTTACGTTAGGACGTAGAACGAATGGATGTAGACCGAATGAGAACGAATGGGTGGCAATACTCCGGCTCGCAGAGTCTTAAATAGGAGGCGTAATGGTTGAGGCCCAGGTTTATTCCGGGTTTTAGCTACTTTTAAGTAAGTAAGTAAAACTTAACAACATCTGAATTGGCACTTTTGAATTTTTTCTGAAAAGCCGGTCTTCTTGAGTCCTTCATTGCATATAAAACTCATCTTTCATCTTTCATCTTTCATCTGTTATCTTTCCTGTATCGGGCTGGAGCAGGTTCAAGTTATTGATTATCAACAAGGTGTTGCTACAAAAATCCCTCTGAGCGATCTGTCAAACACAGTTCACTCACCCGAAAATTCGCAAGTTTTTTTTCTCGTAAGTTGGCTACGAGAGCCCCGTTGATTCAGCGTTCGGGGTGGGCTCGAATTTCGTGTTCACTCGAAGTTTTTGGCTGCTACGTTATTTTCGGAAAAATTACGAAACCTGAAAACAACCCGAGTGAAAATTAAAAGAAAGCAAAAAAACGAAACCAAAACCCATATAGTTAAATGAAATGAAAGAAAATGTTTACTTCACGTTAAAGAATGGGGTTGGAGCTCCCAATTATATTTTTATTTGGATGATTTCTAAGATTGATACTAAGTGTATCAAAAAAAAAAAAACTGGCGGACCACAAAGATGGCCCCGAACGAATTTTATCTTAAGACTTCACAAAAAAAAAAATATTTAAGGGTCGCGTGTCCCGTCTTTTCTCTGGATTTTTTCGGCCGGGGAACAACCAACGACTTTTGCACAGTTTTGCTCTACTCGCACTAACACTATTAACCACTCTACTTACTTGTTTTTTTCTTCTTTCCTTTCTCCTCCGCTCTTCTGTTCTTCCTGCTATTTTTGCTCTTCTTCCTTCTTCCCTTCTCGATATCCTAATCGTCGTCTCTTTTGCCCCACACGATTTATCACCGCAAACATTTTTTTTAAACAAAATCGGAATCACGGACTTTTCCTTTTCTTTGTTAAAACAATCCCGTCGTCCAGAATCGATCCCGTTTATTCATTCACACGCATACATTCACTCTTAGTACTCTCCATTCGTTAGCCCACTAAAAAAACATATGAGAAGGCTACAATCCACTGTGTGGATCGTTTTATACCCTATCCCATCCCATCCCTAAAACAAATATCCTCAAAATGTCGGCATTTTGGCGATGAAATGTAGAAAACGGCATTGCCAGAAAACTTTGCTCAAATAGTTTATCAAAATCATTTTTGGTTTGACAAAAAAACACCGTTTTTCGCCTGGTTATGCTATGAGGTTGTATATTGAAATGGTTTTTGTATGGAAACGCCCCCAAAAAGTGAGCGTGGCTTAAGATCTTATATGGAAGAATTGTTTATATAAATAGAACCAATGATTTTGTATCAATATTTTTTTCGAAATGTTTTAAAATTTTTCCGAAAAATGTTTTTTTACGGAAAACGCCTTCAAAAAGTATGCATGACAAAAAACTTTGTATGAACAAAATAAAGACATTATGATTGTCTAGATATATTGTTCAGAAACTTTTTGGTATCTATAACGGTTTGGCCTAAAACTATATTTTTCTGAAAAGGGGGCGTGGCAGCTTGCGGATTTAAAAATGTTTACACAGCAACAACAAGCATGTGTACCAAATTTCATCATTCTAGCTCAAAATTTAAGGCCCAAAAGCTCAGCTATCGATTCTGAGTCGATCCATATACTTTGAGGCATACCTAGCTCAATTATTTCACTATGTTACTATGAAAACCACGGTATTAATCTTGGACATCTATTTTCTGTCAATCAAACATTTGCCCCCGAAGGCTACTTTATTTTGATATATGTAGACGGTGCAGTGCAATTTGCAGTTGTAAATTCGCAAAAAAAGTGGAAATAAGTCCCACTGCTTGTAATGCCTTTTGCTTATCGGATTTATTTCCTTTGCATTCATCCAATCCTGCACGCAACACAAATCAAACAGTTAGTCCAGTCAGGAGATTGCAGGGTACAGCGGGCTTAATTCCGCAGGTGTTATTGCATGCCCCTGTGTAAAATAATAACACACCCCTGGTGATGGCGGTTTAATAAGAGCTACCTTTAAATTGTGCGGTTGCATGCATAAGCTTTATTGGTGCTACATTTGAACAGCGCCGTCAATTCAACTATGAACATAAACATTATTACGTTTGCTAGCCCATGTAAGGTAGGTAATGTTTTGTTGCTATTGGTTTTCATGTAATATTAAAAGGATCACAGTATCTAGTTTCCTCTAAAATGTTATGGTTTCTCTTCCTCAAACTAGTCTAGAATTAAAAAAAAATAGTTCACTTTGAAAGTTTTTACACATTTTTCTGTCCGTCGGTTTTTTCTTTCCCGTAGTTGTCTCTCCAGTCTAAACGGTTTGGCCGATTTCCTTTAAACTTGGTATTTACAATTTTCATGGTCATAATTCCAGTCCATTTTTTTACTCTTAGTCATTTTACTAACCATTATGCCATATAAAAAATAACGATTGTTATTACAACGGTTTTAAGCAATTTAAGGCAAATTTCTGTTTCCTGCAAACTATTTGACCAAATGATACTTAATATCCGTGTTACTATTATTATTTGTAAAAATTTTACATAATTAGTTTTAGCTCAAATAGTTTCTAACGTATTTTTAGTTTTGGATAAATCCATTAGAGATTTAAATAAGACAACTTGCAAAATTTTCTTTAAATTCTTTGTTTTATTATTCAGAAATAACTAATATATTTTCATTTTAGATTTACATGACTATCAATTCTATTACATGTAATCGTATGTTCAAAATGCAGTTAATGAGAAATATCCCAAAGGGAAGAAAATTATTATGAAACTACTCAACAGTGGTATTCCTTAAAGGATTTTTGTGTTTTATTTTTATATCGCAATAGAATCATTCAAATTTATGTTTTTATTTGAGTAGGTGGTTGTACTCAGAAGAAAGATTGTTACCAATTCGGAATATGAAGAGCAATTCCATTATTTTTAGACATCCCTTTTAGTAGAGATTTCATCCTATACAAACAAACTCTTGAGATAAATCCCGCACAAAAAGGAAACCAAAATAGTACTTAACCAGACTAAAAGGATTACTTTCCTCTTCTTTTGCGTTGTGTCATTAGACCCTTGTAGAACGTTTTATTCGTTTTGTTTTTCTTAGTCTAATTTTTCAGAAACACATAATCTACTTGGAAGTAGTGCATATAAAAAGAGACTTTTTGTTTGTTTTTTATTTTAATTGATTGTAGTCTTATGCAAGAATATGTGCGTTTTTTGCTTTTAAAATAATTTACTTATAAAATGAAGCCCGAATAATTTTCCAGCCTTACACTCTTAGCCTGGATAGAAAATGTGCTACCAAACCTATTTATTTCAATAGCTATCGAAGTTTACATTAACGATTTTTTTTTAAGTTTTGTTAAGAATGTTTAACAAAGGAGAACATGTCGCTTGGAACAGTGAATGGAAAGGCGTTGGAAAAATAGTTGAACGCAGATGGTTACAGCCACGATATAAGAAAGGATGAGCATCAGGTGTAATGTTTTGGGTAGCTATTACTTAATATCGCACAGTCGAGTTGGAGTTTTTGTCCACAACAATGAACAAAAACAACAAAAAATGTTTGCTGGAATTGTGTTTTGAAATTGTTTACAATTATTTTGTAGGTACGAGCAAGTATCCTATATACCAAATTGCATTATCCTAGTTTAAATGGTTCAGAAATCGGGGACAGCTAGCGATTCTGAGTTGATCGATGTAAGTAATTTAAGGAATAGCTTCTTCAATTATTTCTCAATGTTACAAAATATGTATCAAAACTGATATATTACGATGGGAAAGGGTATAATAAATTTTCGTCTGACTGTTCGCTATGAATATCCACCTCTTCCTCTTTTGATGATACTCCTAGTTGTACTTAGGGTAACTTTTTTTTACATCGCTTTAAATTTAATTTAAGTAATCAAATCTACATTTTTGATTTCACTTGTATTTCATAGATTACAGTCGATAAAGAGTAGCTTCCGTGACAAAGATAAGCCATCTCGATTTAAGGATTTGCAGACGACGCGTTTTCAAGTGGATCCACGTAGCGAGGACTCAGAGGATTCGAATGACTCAAATGAAGATCGTGAACTACTCGACAACGAGTACGACACAAAATATGGAAAGAGTTTTCGGTAAGTTGCACAGCATAAGTCTTGGAGTCTTGATAAAGTTAATCTATCTCTATCGCATTTTATCAATAGGCACTTCACTAGAGAGGCGCTACCCCGTCTGGACAATTATCGCAATATTATGTCAATACAAGCCGCATACCGTCCCACATTGGATGAGTTGCATAATGCAACTCTTACCGGAAAGGTAAATGCTTTATATGATGATTATATACGTATGTTAGTTTTGTTACAGCATACAATTAACGGTATTATTCGCATTGATTGATATCAATTAATGTTTTATCCATTTTAAATAATTATTAGCTCAGTTTGCCTTGCGGGATCCCGGAAAAGTCTGAAACTGGGAAGTAGTTAATCATTTGAGGAGCTAAAAACTTTGTTCAAGCAAACTAACATTTGTTGGATTCATTTCCTTTCCCTGTCTCAGTTTATATTTATATAGTGGTAGATAAGGAAATTGTTATTTGATAAGTTCCCTTTGATACAACCTTTCTCTAACATATTTTGTTCGTATTTGATTATAGTTTAAATAAATCCACTTTCGTTGTTATTTTTTCAAACTGAAAACTCTAATAATAATAATAAAAAAAATACAGGGCTGAGTAAACTCCAAGTTGGTTGAGGTCGGTTTCTACTTGTGCGCGCCACTTAAGGCGAGGTCTTCCTCTACTGCGTCCGACGTCTGGCTGGGAATCGAAGACTCTGCGAGCGGGAGTATTGGTGTCCATTCGTTCTACATGTCCTAGCCATCTTAAACGTCCAATCCGGAGTTTTTTTGACCAGGGGCATGTCGCTATACAGCTCGTATAGTTCTTGGTTGAATCTTCGTCTCCATAGCCCGTCAACGCAAACGGGACCGAAGATTTTTCGAAGAATTTTCCTCTCAAATCGACCAAGGATTTCTTCATCCGCTTTTGAGACGGTCCATGATTCAGCGCCGTAGAGCAGGACTGGGATGATCAGGGTTATATAAGATCTCCTTAGTAGTTCGAGTGACGGCTTTACTACCGAATTGCCTTCTTAGCCCGAAGAAACAGCGGTTGGCAAGAGTAATTCTTCGTTTAATTTTTGACGAAGTGTTGTTGTCAGAGTTAATAGCGGAACCGAGATAGATAAAATCCCGTACTACCTCAAAGTTATATCTGTCAATGGTGACGTTCTGTCCAATTCGTCGATGTTGTGTGTCCTTTCGTGTTGAAAGCATATACTTCGTCTTGCCCTCATTTACTGCTAAGCCCATTTTTGCCGCTTCCTTCTCTATACTAGCAAACGTGGCTATGACATCACGTTGGATTTTTGGAAAATTGTGCCTCTGGTGTTAGCTCGTGAGTTTTGCACAATCCTCTCAAGAATCAGATTGAAGAAGTCACATGACAGCGCATCGCCTTGCCTAAATCCTTTTTTGGTATCGATTGTGTCAATGAGGTCGTTTCCGACCCTGATGGAGCAGCGAGAATTCTCCATCGTCATCCTACACAAACGGACGAGTTTGGGCGGTATACAAAACTAGACTTGGCTCTGTATAGTTCGTCTCTATAAATGCTGTCGTATGCTGGACATCTTGGGTTTTTTCCAAGATCTGCCGAAGTGTGAAGATTTGATCGGTTGTGGACTTTCTTGGCCTAAAACCACACTGATAAGGGCCGATCAGGTTGTTGGTAATCGGTTTCAGGCGTTCACAGAAGTGGTGCTTCCATATCCTCAGCATAGACTGTTTCTCAACTACGATATTTCCTTGTTCATTTCGACAGGATTCTATTCGAGCCTTGTATCCTCTCTATATCATCGATCGCGCGCTTTTCTTCCTCTTTTTTTTTCTTTCTAAAAAGCCGGTTTTCTTCCCTTCTTCTCTACCCAAAGAGCTCAACGGCAGCTCTCGTCTTCAGCAGCAGCTTAGCCTTGTAGGCCTCGTTCTTGGCTGCGAGCATCTGGCGGCATTCCTCATCAAATCAGGGGTTTCTTGCTGGTGGGCGCAAGAAACCTAGCACATCGGTTGCGGCTGATCTAATGGCTTGTTGGCATCGTTGCCATAGTTCTTTGACATTCGATGTTGGTGGTATGGTGTTAATCGAAAGGTTTAGGGGTATTTCTGGATTGTTGTGGCGTAGTGGATATCCGCATTCTAAAATTGGCTGCAACACGGTAGTGGTCCGAGTCGATGCTAGCTCCTCGGAATGTTCGGGCATCCAAAATACTGGATGCGTGGCGCTTGACTATCGCTATGTGATCTATGTGATTTTAACATCGTACTTCGGTAGTGGCTCATAGGTTTTGTCAAGGAGCTCATAGAAGTTAGATTTTTCCATGATTGGGTAGGTCACCCAAAGCACATTCCCCAACCTGGAGGGTCAGTTCCAATTTTTTAGATTAGGCCGGGTATTCATTCCGTGCCATTCTGACCTGGCTGTTTATAGTGTTGCTGTTTTTCGTCGTGTTATCAACACTCGCGCTTATCGTTTAGCAAGTCAAATCCGGTTGGATGAGACCAGTACCCGATGGTTACCACTGGGAGGTAAAAACAAGCACTTGATGTGTAGTCAGAGTTACAATACTGGTCATTGCCAAGTTAAAGCCAATCAGAGTCTACCCTAGTTCTACAACACCCAACCATTACTTATTTGTATAGCTTTAGAAAAATTCAAAAAAGTCATTAAATATTTTTGGTCGAAAAAGTGCAGTTTTCATCCATACATACATCCATAAAACTATAGATAGTTGCACAAAATTGAAGAAAATCAGTAAAGGCGTTTGTGCGGTTAAGATTAATGATTTCTTGTCAGTGACCATAAGGTTGTTTAAATTCCTTACAAACTCAGATTTTCGATTTCATTAAACTGCTCAATATAGTTTCAATATCCTTCCATCCTTCCTTTTGAGTGTATGGCACTTAAATGTTAGTTCGATTGTGATATCGAACGAAAGCGACCGTAAAACTATAGAATAGTCAACAAATGAGTTGAGCCATATGATAGATGATGCTGTTGCAAAACCAAAAACCCATTTGGATGTTTTTTTTTTTTTTTTTTAATTTTTTGTTGTTATGTTGCTTTGGTATTTAGATTTTCTTATATTTTCGCTTTTCTTATGAATATCCAGCTTGACGAGTTAAAAGCATTTTTCACGTCAAGGGTCATTACCTCTACTTACCATTTGGTTTCAGATACAGTATCTCTTGCTATGTCATACACTGCTTGCATCCGATTGGTGATGATACTACCTTTTTTTCGAAAGCAGTGTTTGGCAAAAGATATTTTCTACCACCGCGATCAATCCGATGATGTCCACTAATATCCGCTGACCGCTGAGAATACATGTATGTAATTCGTAGTCACATACACTTATCCTTTTCAAGGTCCTTGTCGTGCTTTACAATCTGACATCTGATGGGACTTAGAATCCTAGTTATATGGCATGAACTTGTCGCCCAGAGAATTTCAAAATTTATGCTCTTAATTTATCACTTCCTTTTGGACCTTCATCAAAAGCATATCTTTAACCCCATACCATTTGAATTTTGAGCCATGTATTCCATTTATCTTCTATGTGCGTACTCCGTATATCGAGTAGAAACGAAAGTTATACACTATATTATGGACCTAACCAATGTGGGTCTTTCTACGCTGACATAGAAGAAAAAGTTTTACCCATCTAATAAAAAGCGTGGTGGGTACACGACTGGGTCGTACGTAACTTTACCTTATATGAAATTTCATTCGAGTTTGGAATTTTTAGTGATAACAATACCTTTGGCTTGTAAGATAAAGTTAAAACAAACATAAAACAACGTTGCTATGCAATTCATCTTCCCTGTCTCGGTAATCCTAGTTAAATCCAAGGATTTGTGTTACTATCATAAAAGAAGTATCTAGGTAAGGGTATCATGTATAAATTAAATTATAGTAATCCCATGTCATTGTATTGTTTACTTCTAGTTTCCGGATGGATTGCGAAACATTTCTTCCATAGACAGATTTCTTTGACTTGAAAGGGGGACACTGAAGTCTCTTTCTTCTTTTTCTTTATTATTACTTGCTCTTTTGGAAGAATTTGAAATCATTAGTTGGATTTGGATACTATCAGTTTAAAGAAAGTTTCGCATAAATAACGATTAAATTCATTGGCGCTTTCGATGTTCTATAGATTTCATTGTTCAGGTTACGTTATCACGTTTCTATGGAAATTATATTTTCACAAGTTGATGCTTCCATCTTAAATTAAAATTAATTCAATACATCTCCTTCAATATATAGGGTCAAGGATTATTAAACTAATTTCAGACAGTGGGACGAAAGTGTTCGCACCTGTTTAGAGGTGTAGTTAGGTTTCCCATAATTTTGTAAACCTTTTTAATGAGAGTTTTATTGGTAAAATGTAAGTGGCATTTCAAGTGTGTTCTATTGGTTATTGGTATATCTTAAGAGGGTTTGTATACATTTTTTACCCTAGCCAATTGAGGCGAGCCCTCCATCATCTCAGATACTGGGCACGTGCTCCGGTTCCAGTCAGACAGCCCTAGGTTGTATCTTCTCTCCTACATTACTTAGAACAAGCAATTTGCATAGGGATTATTTTCATTAACACGCTACCAAGATTCGCAGCGGAGGATCTGTTAAGCATTGTCGACGTACCTGCCAATGATCAATCGCTTTTCTCTTGTGACGTCAAGATGGAGGTGGTAAAATACTTTGATATCATCCCTTTCTGGCTTTCAATCTATAGTGTTGATGTTAATGAATGTCGAAAATAATGGTTCAGTTCGGGAAGTTTACCGGAAGCTCCGTCCATTTTATGGTCAGAGAAATTAATTCGGTTAACCATGGATCGTTTTCGCACTACTTTTAGTCTATGTGTTAATAGGCAACCGCAGAGAAGTCGAACAGTGCGCACCGGAGAAACAATTGCCGCTGTAGAGCAAAGTGTTGAAGTGGACCCGAATAAATCGATTCGCCACCGTGCACAGCAATTGGAGGTTTATCCATCAATTTTGTTCAGTGATGAGGCTCATTTTTAGTTGAATACGTCAACAAGCAAAATTGCCGCATTTGGAGTGAAGAGAATCCGCATGAAAACTTTGAGACGCCATAACATCATCAAAAACTGACTAATTGGTGTGCTCTATGGGTTGGTGGAGTCATTGGGCCATACTTCTTCCGAAATGATGCTGGAAAGTCATTTAACGTTAATGGATAACCGATAACCGGCTATTTTGTTCCCGAATTGGATGGCATGAATGTGGATGAGATGTGGTTCCAACAAGACGGCGCTTCATACCACACAGTATCGTGTGATTGACACCATTGGCTTATTTTATTGGGGATGTGTGACTTCGCTCGTCTACGCCAACAAACCAGAAACGTAAGGGCGTAATTGGCGATACACGCCCCAAATATTCGAAAAGGTGGTTGAAAATTGGATCTCTTAACTTGGCTTTATTTAAACCACATTCCCGAAATCATATTTAAACATTAATGGCATAAAGTCATACTTCCAATAAAGCCAAATTAATGGACATTAAAACGGTTTTCTTGTGTTTTATTTCAATTTGAAATTCTATACTTCTAAAAAAACACTCGATACATAACTTTAATTTTCTTAAAAACGGCTGTAACGAATTTTATTCAACCTATCAGAAAATTTAACATTTCCGAACAGTACATTTGTCTGTTTGGGCTGTATTGAGAAATGATTAATTTTTCACAACAATATTATCTACTTGCATAAAATTCAATTTCTGACTTAGCGTTAAGGTCAGTCATTTTGAGTTTTGACCAGTTTCTCTGCCGCATGAACCTCATTACCTGTTTTGTTGTATTCAGAATTGAGAGTACTTTAAATATTTTGTTTTTAAAAAGTAGCCAATTATGCAAATTTGCCACTGTATTAATTTTGTCTAATGTTATAGAGATCGAAAATTACATAAAACATAGTCGGGCACCCATCATGGGTTTTTTGAAAATTGTTTTTATTTTTCTAATCATCGAAATTGTCCTGAATTTGATTAAAGTCCCCCCAAGAGACTATATTGATGACCTCGATTATTCAGACTCAGTCTTTTGGGAAACTTACAGATATTCCGTAATTCTCTAAAATTTTAGTACTTATACCCATCATTTGAGTGAAGTTATTTCCTTGCTCTTTAGTATTTTTTTTTTTAGCATGTACTACATGCTTAAAAGCAGACCCATTTGGTGCAATTAAAAATGTTCCATCCATCATACATTTCCGAGGGTGACTTTCTTTCTTTCTTAACACCATATGGCGTTAGTTCACATTTAAGTGATGCCTTTAGTTCTGATTTGAAAGTGAATTAAGGCCATAAGTGGATTATGGCGTTAATTCATTCGCATTCGAAAGTGAATTTACGCTATTATGGCGTTAATTCATATGGGCTTAGATCATGGTACCTCTTACCTTGATATAGAAAAAAATGATACGTTGGTCCTTACAGGTTTTGGTCTAATTCCATTAACTGTCAATGTGTGAAAATTTGATTAGATGCCGGGTTTCCGAGCCTACACCCACACCGATTTATGGGGTGTTGAACGGCTAAAGGTGAAAATTGATTACGTCAGACAGAATATCGTTATCTATAACAGAAAGCCATACCAAGTCATCTCCCCTGGCTTTAAGTAGCTAGTCCGAAAGCCCGTTATTTCCGGCAGCTTTGGTAATCTTGCTAAGCTTTGTTAATTGTGATTGTGACCATTTAAATTTATATCATTTTTGAGTATTTAATCATATCTGATTGTGATGAAAAAAGTCACATCATGCATTTGTAGTGTTTATACACACATTTTGTTGTTGGTTTTTCTGTCCTTTGTTCCTGTTTTTGCTCAATCTTCAGTATGCTGGGATTTTATTTTTCATATAGAATGGAGTATATATTGTTGGAACAAAGTTTCCTTACAAAGCGTTACAATTATTATCGTATGATAGTGGGTGAGTTAGGAGTAACAACGATTCTAACTCTATATATATCTATATATATACCATCTTAATAGTTGAAAGCTCAATATAAGGTGAACTATACACATTCTGTAAGCTTCGAAGTTGAATCCTTTTCTCAAAATAACGCTTCGCGCCTGAAACGTCTGTCCATTATACCGTCCGAAAATTGCGTTAATCGTTCTTAAAGTTGCCACCATACTGACATAGGATTTCGGTAATAACTTTTAATAATTTTTAATAATTACTCATTCGTAAAATTAAGTCCTTGGCAACGTTTTGACATTGACAAATGATTAAAAACGTTTGAAGGGGCGTTTGTGTTATTTTTTTATTGGAAAACCCGATAGCATTCGATATATCCAATAATAGTAGTCGAGTGACAGTCGAACATGATACCCAAAGTCATTGCTGTAGGTTGTGACGTTATTTCCGAATTGAAAACTTTTCGACCAAATTTAGCTTATCAGGTCTCTTATCCCAGCTTTATATACATATTCAGCCTAGCGGTCTGTGGTCACAGTATTTTATGCTGTAAATATCAGAATTCTTACCTTGGCTGCAACAAAATAAAAAAAAAAATTTCTGTGGGCTGGTGGAAATCTCAAAAGACACGATGAGCACGTGCCCAAAGTAGTGTGAGACTTTAACCCACTGAAACCATCACACTTGTTGTATTTGTATTGCAACTAAGTATGCGACTTATCTAGCAATTTTGTTATCACGAGTAATGAATTTGGTAGATAGCTTTCCTTTGAGAGTTCCTGCTTTTTCCGCAATTTATAGCGCGGTTTGTTATTATCGGACCAAATCTAAGCGCTTAGTTATTTGAAGACGCCACAATAAATGTGCTTCTACAAGAATTTGGAGGACCGTTGTGTTAACTTGTCCAAATAAACGTTTTTTATGTTTGCGTGCAAAATTGTTCGTTTCATCTTTAACCGCGGGAATACCCAGATCTCTGCGTAGATCTTCATTCCTTATATACCACGGCGCATTGACGAATGATCTTAACATTTTGTTTTCAAAAGTTTGTGGAATGTTTAGATTCGTTTCACTGGAACAACCCCATAGTTGTATACCATATGTCCAGACCGGCTTTAGCACTTGATTGTATAATAGCAGCTTGTTATCAAGGTAAAGCTTCGGATATTTTCCGAGTAACCAGTATAGTTCTCTGTATTTATTTTTAAGTTCTTCGCATTTATTTTTTACATGCGACTTCCATTTTAATTTTGCATCGCGTGTCATCCCGAGATATTTCGCTTCATTTGCAAAAGGGACTCTAACCGTATTGAGAAATACTGGCAAATTGTTTGTCCGTTTATACGAAAAATCTACATGAATCGATTTGCTCTCGTCAAGTGAAATACGCCAGGATTTTGTCATTCTTTAACCCCGTTAAGAGCGTTTTGTATTTTCATATTTGTTTCCTCTGTTGTGCCAACTGCTACTATAGCTGTATCGTCAGCAAACGTGGCAACTATTGTATCGGTTTTTTGTGAGATATCGCGTGTAAATAAGAGGTACAAGAATGGTCCAAGGACACTTCCTTGGGGCAGAACTTGTCTTAATATGTATTGAAGGCCTCTATGCCAAACCTTGTCAAAAGGTTGCGACGCGTCAGAAATACGGCTTAGCAAATGGTCTGTTCTACGAAAGCTTTCTTTATTACATCAGTAGTTCGATGAACTTTTTACACAGTCGAATGTTTATTTCTAAACCCAAATGTATGGTCAGGAAAAGGCGTTTCTGCTCAATAATGGGATATAAGCGACCGAGTAATATCCTTTCAAAAACTTTTGAAATGATTTGAAGAAGTGAAATGGGTCTGTAAGATTTTATTTTAGTCTTGTTTTAAAAACTATAATCACTTCCGAGACTTTCCACTTTCTTAGTATGTATTCTAATCTAGTTGCAGCATTTACAATGTTGAGGAGTAAAGTTAAGTTCTCCTGTAAATAGGTCATAACCCGGAGTTTTTTTAGGCTTTAATTTCTGTATTTCCCGTCTAAGCTTGGCAATACTTGCGTATCTTATTATATAATAAGGTATTTTATTATATTGTTAATAAAATAATAATTGTCCGAGTCTATCTTAGGATTTTGGAAGTTCAGACATCCAAATTATTGGACGAGTGACAGATATGTTGGTGTGGGCTGTATTTATTCGATAATTCGTTTTTCTTCTAACAACAAACGTTGTGCTCTTTTACAAAGAGGTAAAACCCAATCTGTGGCATACGATGGTCACGGTTATAGGCGGAGTTGGACTCAAATCAATGCTTGATTTTAAACAATTTTAGGTAATCAGGTAACATTATTTGTTGATAAATAATAATGTATAATGTATAATAACTATTATAACATAAACAAATTGAAACGTGTGAAACGGGTTATGTAAGACTTTATTGCATTCTGTAGTTTTTTCCGATTTTAGAATCCCAATTACTTTCCTGTATACTTACGTATACAGGAAACCTTAGTTTGTGCTTTCGATGCAATATTTAAGATTAATGAGAGGGTTACAATCCTGCGCTGTAGGAACGAAATATACATACAAATATTGGCCCAGAAAATTGTAACCTTAATATAATAATTATTCGGATTCCTTTAAACATTTGCCAAAAACAGTTTCATTAGGAAAACGCCCCAATAATTTGTTGTAAACCGTGCATCAAAACTGATATATCTACCCCTAAGGTATGGAGGTGTTTGGCTTCAAAAATCGTTTATGTACATCCACCCAAATGTGTGTTTTACGGATATAATAGTATACTGTTGCTTGTTTATTATTATTTAGAGATTATTGTTATCGGTTTTCAATTGTACTGTTATATATGTATTTCAGATGAATCGGTTTATGATACTTTTCAGTAATCAATTAAAACTGAGCCAGGGTGGATCTCTTAGAATGCCTTGCCAATTGACTTTATAAATGATTCAACCTTTTTTAATTAGATTGGCGACTCTAAATTCGTTTTAATTTTTCGCAACTAATTCGGTCAGTAAGTTCCCATGAATATGATTCGTTTCAATGGCAGGATGAAAGCAAACATTTGCAATAGACTTCAAGGCAAATGATTTGTGTTCGTTTAAAAAAGTATTTGTATGAAAATTTAATTCGAATTGGACGAAATAATAAAAAAAAACTAGGGAAGGTGCACGAATGGGTCGTACGCAACTTTTTCTTTCACAGTGAGTTAATTTGACGATGTTAATAATTTGGCCAACATACACAAAAATATATATTGTGATTAATGATGCTAAAAATGATATGAATATTGTTGAAATATGATTATACGAACGTTTCTTCCGTAATTGAAAGGAATCGGTGCAATTGTGAATAATAATGATGTTCGGTTATTGGCCAAAACTGAAAACTTAGTTTAAAGATAATTGAGCCGAAATCAATTATGTGGAATTCATGAAAACATTAATGGTAGTATATAAATTAAATTTCATTCAATTTGGCCAAATTGTTCGCGAAAAATTGACAATTTCCTTTATATGGCCTAAATGCAAAAATCCGTTATATGGATTTTCTCGAACAAAAAACTGGGTTTGCAGTTTTGCTGGAACTAATGTGCTTTTAGTAAATATGAAGTTTAAAAAAAATCATTGCAGCCGTTTTCGAAAAAAAAAAAAATTGAGGTTATGTAGAGTTTTTATATGTCAGGTACCGCTAATGACATGACTAAGAGCAAACAAAAAACAACTGCCTAGAATTATGACAAAAAAAAAACGAAGTTTGAAGAAAATTGGCAAAGTCGTTTAGGCTGGAGAGACCATTACCATGACCATGGAAATGCAATAAACACTTTTTCCGCTATCATCGTAATGTTAGAATCAATCAAAATCTCTAGGTCGCAAATTTCAACGAAAACAATATCTTACTCTTTGTAAGAGAAAGTTAAAAATTTTTTTTTTCCCACACATCAACTGGGGATATATTGATCCTGTGAAAAGCATTGATTTTCAAGATCGATGCTACAAATTTTATTTATTTATATTAATGAAGTTGAATGTGGATGCGCGGATGCCATTACAAATACGTAGCTGGTTTATGTTCCGTAACATAATGACTTCCTATCCGACTTTTAATTTCAGATGATGAGATGGTAATCCCGGCAATTGCAGCGAATTTAAAAATTAAGTTAGATATTAACCAAATCGTTGGCATCAACGTTTTTTGCAATCAATGTAACACGTTCGCTCAACCAAGCATGCCTTTAGTACTATCCCACCATCTCTATGATTTTGGTAGGTATGTAATTCAATAAAGTGACAAAAATTGGCAGGGCAATCTATGCAGATGATGTGTCAATGGAAACACCAATGTCGAGTAATTGTTTGGAAAAAACCTCTCCAGATTGGTCGTTCTGCAATTTGAGTCGCATGTTCATTAGATCTTATACGCTGACTTTAATCATGGAATCACTAGCACAAAAGATCAATTTGATTAGATGCAACATTTTGGCCATAGCAGTTCCGAATTCCTCAAATTCCTCGAAATTTTGCGAGTTTCATTAGTTTGCATATTCAAATTCTTACAAATTTATTGCAATAGCTGATAAAGCAAGTGATAGTGAAATCCCATTGCGATCGAATCGTAAATCAATGATGTTAAAAACGTTTTTACCAGTTCCGACGGAAGCATCTAAGAAAAATAACTTATCTATTAACTGTTTTTCTTAATGCCTCGCAATCGTATTGTGTTCGCGTCTCAGCTTTTGATTAAATGCATCGTGCATTGGAATTCATTTATATATACATATATACATAAAGCTTTCAAAAATAAAAAGATTATTACTTTCAAATCTTTAACGTAATACGGCCAACATTGTTAGTTTGGAAGTTACAATTTTCGATGACGCCATCGAGGAATGATGCATGAAATGATGGGTTCCGAACACTAAGATTTAATCAGGCTATCTATGTAGAGAGGTTGTTTTATACGTTGTCACAAAAGAAAAATGTCTGGAAGCGTGATATTACATTCCAACTTACAATTTTGCTTCGACAAAACACTTTCGAAGTTCTTTCCCCTTCAGCAATATTAGCTGTATAAAGTCTTATGGAAACACGTTTGGCGCACACCACGGTATTATATAAGACTGCCTTACCGGAGACTTACCGAAACTCACAATAAGTGAACAAAAAATTCAATTTTTGTGTTTATTTCAAATATGTTTTGTTGTTCCCATCATATTTGTTTATTTAATTAATTTCAAGAATGAGAAAATTGTTTATGATAGGTATGATAGTTATAAATTATAGGCATAATTTTTATAGCAATAAAAAAAATGTAAACAAAAAAATTTTTAATTTTTGATATGTTATGTGCATTTGGTGCGATTATACTAAGATATAGGTGTTTCTGAATATTTTTGAAAAAAAAAACATGTTGGTGTTGTTACGACTGGGATTCGAACCCAAACCTTTTGCGTAGTAGTTTATTGCAAAACAACATCAGAAGTCACAGCTAATATAAGTCTTAAGTCATAAGATATTATGGCTCTATATTGCTGCAACTGTCACATGTATACATGTCCCCGGGAAATTTTTAGAAGCCTTATACCAATCAATATTTTATAAAGCCTGTGCGTTTACCTAAAAGAGTTATTAAACATGATGGACTCTCCGCACAAGTACAAAAAAGCTTAGATTATGGAAGAAATTGCTTCTGGAAATTTGAAATTTATGCCTTATAGAAGAAAATTTATTATTTGGGATGTTCTAGGGTGAAATCAATTTTTCACCGAATAAAGTCTGTGTGACTACTAGTAATGTTTTGTTGGACATTATTATCGCCAATTCGCTATCAATTCGTCACCTGAATGCAATATCGATTTTTTTTAATTTTTGAGATATCTATGATTTCTGCTACCTTGATTCGAAATAAATGTAGTTCCTGATCTGCTGCCACCAATTAGGAATTAGAAAGAGTTAGTGCAAAAAATGGATTACTGACCAATTTCAAATTTTAATAATTTTTTCTCAGCAAAATATTTATATATAACATAAGTACCAATAAATAAATATAATAAAAAAAAATAATAATAATAAATATTTCTGGCAATTATACTCCTTTAACATCAACCAGTGTCACAGTAAAAAAATATAAAATAGGTCGCAAATAGGTTTTCAATAAGTGTTTTCAATAAGTGTTTCAAAAGTGTTGAAAGTTAAGTTAACCATATTCATGTGACGAATTATGGTTCATCTCCTACTGCGGTGTGTTAATGATAGAATTTACCAGTGATTTCTATAACCAACTTTTAAAGTAAAATTTCACATCCATTATTTACTTTCTCTTAAAAAGAGAAATATATTGCTTACGTGAAAATTTTCGAACTCGAGATTTTGATTCTAACGGTACGATGATAGCGGAACTCAAAAAAGTGTTTTTTGGAATTCCTTCTGTCGGTTCGTCGGTCCGTCTGTCCGTACAAGTCTCTCCAGCCTAAACGAATTGACCGAGATTGACAATTGAATGAAACTTAATTTCTATACTTCTATTACTGTTTTCATGAGCTTCACAAAATTGGTTTTGGTATAATCTCATTTCGACATTATTTATATCATTCTGGCATCTAATTCGAAATAAATATTATTCTGTATTTTGTCCAAATTGTTACAAACGTCAAATTAACTCGCTGTGAAAGAGAAAGTTGCGTACGACCCAGTCGTGCACCCACCACTCTTTGTGTTCCAATAATGGTTTTCAATGTTAACTAAGTCAACTAATACTTTCTCAGGATATACACACGACACCCAAAACAAAACGCAGCCCATTCGGCCATGAATGAACTCAAAAAAAAAAAGGAATGGAAGAATAATGGAATTATTTTCAAAATGGTACAAGCTATCAAAAGAAACGGGACATAATTCATCTAAATCTCAATTTCATGCAAAAATATTGGATTTATTTTGAATGTACCCTTATTTTCCTCGGGAAACAACTCGGGTTGCTTAGATTCTAATTTGATTTAACTCGGTCTGGCACAACACTACTATTAACATTTGTTTTTATTTTTTACAATTTTGTATACTCTACACATTCAATTGTTTTATATTTTTTACAAAACTGTTTACATTGTTATATTAAGTAAAAAATCTCTTGGTAGTTTATAATATATGTTACTTTTTTATGTCATTTGGAAGACAATACGTATACATATTCTAGAAACTCCAGTAAAAAACGAACGTTGTCCTCTGGTTATCCTTATTCTTTGTATATTTCTTAATAAATTGTTACATAGATAAATACATTAAAATTATAATAAATTATTTCCTTACCTACATAGCTGAAAGGAATATCTCTTTTAATTTTAAACACAATTTCTATATCTTCATTTTAAATTTTAATATAAATATTTAATCTTACTTGTACTCACATTTTTTTGGGTCATTATTTATAATACTATTTTCAAATGATTGTGTATCATTTCCAGCACAATACAAAAGGCCACCATTACCGAATACATAGTATCAATTTTTTACAAATTCTTTCTCTTTCTAAGAGAAATTGAAAAAGTGGGTTTTTGCCAAAGTTAATTTGTTCCGAAAGTTTGACAAATTATGTAAATAGATGTATTCTAGTAGTTATGTACAAATATTTATGAAAGCTTGTGTACCTGGTTTTGGATCTGAAGTTTTGCACAAATACTCATGAATGCACTCGTTACGCGTCTGAAATATTTTATGGTATCGCATGTTTCAGTGAGGTTGTTGCCGTAACTAATGAAATGAAAATGAAATATCTGGCATTATCGTGTCCAAAGTTAATATTTTTGCCTCAAATAAGAGGGTCTCCTGTTTAACGCTGAATCCGAAAGTTAAATTTGAAAAGCTTCTCATGACAAAGTTACTTTTGGATGTTTCTCAGAACCGGGGTCACCGGGCTTAGTAGTTCAACGAATTAATTACTAGGCCACTGCACTAACCGGCTTTCATGAAGAAGTGAGAATCCTCAATCGTCATCCTGCATGAAGTACGACTACGGGCAGTCTACCAAAACTAAACAATACTCTGTATAGTTCGTATCTATAAATACTGTCCTATGAGGTTATGTATAATTGTTGGTGGGTATCGATTTGCAATTGTTGGTTTTGTTGGTCAACAGTTTCAGGCGGTTATATATTATTGTAGATGTGATCTCGTAAGCGATGTTGATTCCGCCGTAGTGCAGTTGATGCAGTTCATCTCGTCCCCGTTCATCTCAACAGGATTCTGGTTGGGCATTGTATCCTTGGCATTAACGTTTTAAACTTTGGAAAAACTTGCTAACATAAATTCTGGAGTGTCGCCTCTCTATATCATCTCTCGCTCGCTTTTCTTTGTATTTATTTTTTATTATTTTACTAGCATCTGTTGGCATTTTATTTGTTACAAACCAGTCGTTTCCTGTTAGCATATCAGTTGCTTCATATCTTATGACTTGTTAACATCATCGCCAATGCGCTGCGACATTAAATGCTGGTGGTATGGTGTCAATCGGGAAGATAATGGATTCATATTTTGCATTCTTCCCTTTGCTTTGTTGCTTTGTAACTTTCTCTTACAAGGAGAGAGGTAATGTTTTCGTAAAAAATGTTTACCTCGATATTTTGATTGATGATGATAGCGGTCTGCCTATTCTTACGCCTGTACGTAATAGTCTCTTCAGTATAAACGGCTTTTCCGATTTTCTTGAAACTTTGTATCGAGGGTTTTTTTTTCACAATTCTAGGAAATTTTTTTATATTAGGCCATTATATTAACTTGCCATTTAAAAGTATTATATAATATTAATTTTCTCGAAATCGGCTCTAACGATCATGATTAAACTTAACTCGATTGTTACCTTCAACATTTGGAACAAAAAAAACCCTCGAACGACAGATTTTTGTATAAAGGAGTACTATAGGTACTGCCTAATTGAACGAATATTCAAATCTTCATAAAAAAAATTACATCTGCAACAAATTCTCTTAGCTAGTTTTAATGGAAATGTCTCTTAACGGATTGTTTTAGTCTTTTGCCTAATTCGGGAAATCAATATTTACAGGCGCATTGACGCATTTACTCATTTCCTTGTCATGATTTCTTATTATCACAAATTGAAGTTAATGATGCAAGGAACATGAACGTGTGACTTAATCGTGTCCCCAATAAAAGTTCAAATCATTTTACTTGGGGAAATATGCTCTCCGATCTTCGATTTAATAGTTCACGTTCTCGATAAAACCATTGCACGGTTTTATATAGACATTTTTTCAACTATTGAGTTAACTGGTCTCTTAAGATCAAATTTTCAAGAAAAATCATAAGCACAGAATTATGACAGAAATTATAATTATAAGTGAAAATAATTTGTATTATACAAACGACTTTTGATATGATTTGTATTATTGCACACTGCACAGCCATTGCGTTTTTTTTATTGTTTCAATGATCACTCACTTTTAAATTTGTATTTATTTAAGCACTTGTTATATCTATGTTACTGCATTCGCAATAAATATTTCAGATAACATAGTTATTATTTTTGGTTTTGTAGTTGTCAATATTGCATAACAATATAGAACTCTTTAACGAGACTATACTTGAAAATATTTCTGATATAAAAACAGCACCACCCGAATAACTGGGTGCTATTTTACAGTGGAATATACAGAATCCATCAGAGTGTATATCTTCCATATTAAATTTACCAGCTGCATGAGTTTCAGTTTACAACAATATATTGATATCCAAGTTTGTCTGGACATGTCCGTGTCTTTGTCAATGATTTGTAGGCCTTAAGTGTGAAGCTATGAATCTGAACGGGAAATTTGACTGCTGCTCATGACAGTCTTACCCTTGAATGTTTATCAGAGCAGTGAACAACTAAGGTATTGTTTCGTTCGGGGCTTAAAGCAGGTACCTTGCACTTATTAGTCCAACGCACTAACCACTAGTTCACTGCTCCTTCATAGGATATCACATATACGAGTTCCGTTTGAAAATTAGAAAATTAGAACAATGAATTTGGTGTTAAAGCTCTTTGTTCGTGCCTCTAGACAAGTGCAAATAGTTTTAAAATCCGGCATTTAATTATTTTAATGATGGTATGGGACTAAATGATTCACACAGCGGATTGTAGCCTTCTCATATTTTGTTAACCGATATTCCATTTTTTAATAAGAATTCCTTCGTTTTGTAATTTCATAACTGCACTAATTATGCTTTTGATTTCAACTGTTTTCGAAATATTATGATTTTCCTTTAGTTGACAATAGTATGTATGTACTGTTATTTTGTATTTTTTTGTCTGCTTACTTTGGTTTAGCCGGCTTTGATTGTAAATGTGTCACTTATGGTATTTCGTTCACCGGTTTTTTTTAAATTCATTATTAATTTTATTACGTTACTGTTTGCCGGAGACGATTTTTAACTGCTGCTATTAAAGCAATTATTGGTGTCGTGAAAAGTGCAAACTCGAGATTTTATTCAAACGTGTAGTATCGGTTTATCTACAGGACATGCCCATGTAAATAAAGTAAATAAATAAATATATACATATATAATATATATATTTCCATCGAGGAAACAATTGTTGTGACTGAACTACAGAGCACGATGGACTTCTTTTATACAATTCACATATTTAAAAAGCCTAAGATTGCTATGATGGAAAGCGGGTCCGGCAATTCTGACCGTCTGTCAGTTAGTGACCATAGCTGGATCCTAAACAGCTGAATGGATTTACTTCACATTCGAATTACTACGATCAAAACTAATGGTGCCTAACATATAACTGTTTGATTAATAACAATTACTCTCAAAAATGCTTCTAACTATTTTGATAAAACTTGACACGATTACATAAGTTTATATTTGAAACAAAACTGCATACACTGGTATTAAGTTGTAGAACTATTCCCAGGAATGCATCTTTACTCAAGCCCCCAGATATGTTAAATAGTAAACTGTCCTACAGTCGTTTGAAGTGATGAGCTACAGTCTAGGCCTACCATGTCTAGCCAGGACTAAACCTATATGATTGATGGGAATACCGTCTCAAAGAAGAACGGAAGACGGAAACAAACTCTGTATTCACTCATTTGAATGTTTTGCAGCCCAGGTATAAAAATTAATCGAATCATTTTGCATAAGTGCATTCTTATCTTATCTTAAGTGAATTGATATAACAGTTCTTATCAACTTTTAACCTAAAAGGAAATGCAGTTAATGGCACCCAAGCAAGTTGTAACTGTGGATGGATTTTTCGAATACTACAACACTACTACTTCGTATAGAATTTTTGGTCTTATAAAGGAGAAGCTGATGCTTGTTTGTATTAACCACAGTGTACATACAGCTCTGTAGTAAGAGTAAAGAGCCACTGTTACCTTTGGCTTCCAGCTTTAGCTTCCAAATTTCACCTGGTATATAACCTAATTGCACTTTGGCAAATAACGTTTCGTTCGGTAAAAGTTGTTTAACGCTTTCCTTAAACGGCGATAGCAACGTTATCGATATAAGCAATCACGTAGCATCCTTTTTCTATCAGAATGAGTAAAGGCTTGTTCATAAATAGGTATATATTCATGCAGAATGATTTCAACTTTACTTTTTAAGTCTCAGAGGTTCGAAGAAAAAATTAGTGGTGATTCCTTTCCTCAGTCTTAGCATTTAAGGCATTTAAATTATTGAATTTGATTCTGTTGAAATTATACGGCTCGAGTCTGTCAAATTTGAAAAGACCACATTTTTATAATCTCTGATTTTACTCATTGTGATACAAATCATTGTAAATCCCATCATATTTTCATATATTATTAATAAAAATTAATTTGTCAAAAATATAAAAAAATCGGCCTCATCGGGTCGCGGCAGCCATTTTGTTTTATGCATAATTGAACCATACCAATATTATCATAATAAAAAGAAATGACAATAGTTTCTTAAACAATTTGTGTTTTATTCAAAATTAACATCGGCCCTTAAAATGTTACCACCCTTTACATTGCCAGATTGTGCACAGTCTCCTACGGTACTTGAGAACGTAAATCATTCTATGGGACAAGTTCACTTTCGTACTCGTACAGTTGCAAGAGTTTTATTTGATCTTGACATTCACAAGTCCACTGGTCCAGTGGACTACGCTAGAAAAACCACTGCGTAAGATTTTCTTCTTCTTTCTCCAAACCCGACCAATTGCACTTACGTCCCTTCTTTCAAATATCATAGAAACGCTGATAAATCTTCAGCTTATGAAATATCTCGAAACACGAAAACTTCTTAATGACCGGCAGTATGGTTTTCGTAGCAACAGGTCCACTGGTGGTTATGTCATCAAACCACCAGTGGACCTGTCAGAACAGTGGTACCAATCAATCCACATGGATGCACTTGATATTTCAATGGTTTGGCAGCAAGCCCTTTTATCGAAAATGCGTGCATTTGAAATCAATGAAAACTTCTTCTACGGATTAGAAATTATATTTCGAAAAGTTCAATTCAAGTTGTTTTGGACGGATTCGAGTCTGGAACTCACTAAATAAATGCTGGTGTCCCTCAAGGCTCAGCTGTCTTCTGTCGTTAAAGCGAAATTAAATTCTAGAGCCATTATCCATGAGAACTTACTTCGAAGAAACCGAAAAACTTTCCATGCTAGGTATGTGTGTTAGTAACGACTTAAGTTGGAACGACCACGTATGCCAAGTTGCTAAAAACGCAGCGAAATGTCTAGGTTTCCTTAATCGATGTAAAAAATATTTCACACCTTCTGGTCTGGCCAAAATATATAAAGCGTTTATACTCCCTAAACTTGAGTTTAACGCCCACATTTGGTCGCTAGAAATATCTACTGCCTTACATTGTTTTATCGCTATTTCAACAACCAATGCTCAATGCTCAATGAAATAGCCAGCTACATTCCTCCCATTCAACAATTCAGCCGCATTACTCGTTACACTATGAATGTTTCGGGCTTAAACTTGAGTTAATTCGAAAAAGTAATTTTTCAGTAAATTTAAATTCTAGAAAGCACAGCAAGTTTGGTGAGTTAACTCTGGGTGTAAATGATCAGATGTTTTTGACAGATGATAAAATACCAAAAAAAAAAACAATTATTTTATTTATTCTTAGATACTAAACATCGTAAACATTAAATTTAGATCCCAGCGAATCGAAAATGTTTTAAATATTGAGTTTGACTGTCTTGAGATGGAAACGAATTGTAAGATCGCAACAAAAGAAACAAAAAAAAACAAACAGCTGTTAACTGAGCTGTTGCAAATTCTATACATTTCGATAACTTTTTGAAAGTAAAATCGATAAATCATGAGGGCTACCAAATCAACCACCACACACGGAGTCAAATTTAACTCTGCACTGAAAAATTGCTTTATGAGATAACTCTGGATTGAAATTTTGTGTTAGTTAACTTTGACTTCACTCAGCACTGAAAAACATGGCCTTAGAGTTTTGTAATCTTAAAATTTAACACAGTTTTTGAGCTTTGCATTTGTACTTACTTACTTAAGAGACTGAAGTGGCGATACAGTCCAAAATGAACACGCCAACACACCTCTCCAATTAGCCCGGTCCTTAGCTAACTGCCTCCAGTTGCACACTCCATTGAATCTTCCTTTTCATCGATTTTCGAAGAATTTTTCTCTCGAATCGAAGGATTTATTCATCCGCTTTTGATACGGTCCATGCATCAGAGCCAAAGAGCAGGACTGAGATGATCAGGATGTATAGGATGTCGTTGGTATTTCGAGTGAGGGCTTTACTGTTCACTTGCCTTCTTAGCCCGAAGAAACAGTATTTGGCAAGAGTATTTCTTCGTTTAATTTCTAACGAGATCTTGTTGTAAGAGTTAATAGCGGGGCCGAGGTTGACAAAGTCAAACTTATATCTGTCAATGGTGACGTACTTTCCAATTTTTCGAATTTGTGTGTCCTTTCGTGTTGACAGCATAAACTTAGACTTACCCTCATTTACTGCTCAACCCATTTTTGCCGCTCCGTCTCTATACCAGAAAACATGGCTATGAAATCACGTTGAGTTCGTTCAATGATGTCAATATCCTCGGAGTATGCTAGTAGTTGCACCGATTTTTGGAAAATTGTGCCTCTGTCGTTGACTCGGGAGTTTTGCACAATCCTCAATTGAAGAAGTCACATGAGTATATGACAAAGCAGCGCCTTGCCTAAATCATTTTTTATTATCGAATGTGTCGGTGAGGTCGTTTCCGACCTTGATGGAGCAGCGATACAGATATGGCTCTGTATAGTTCATCTCTATAAATGCAATCGTGTGCGGCTTTTTTGTGGATCGGGTTAACAATGCTGGGGTTCCATTCTTCAAGTATAATTTTTTCCGAACAGATTTAACTTATGAGTTGGTGGATGTCATCTGCGCCGGCAAGGCCGCCATTTCCGGCAGCCTTATTTGTTCTTCCATATCCCTAGCATCGACTGTGTCTCAACTACGATATTTCCTTGTTCTTCTCGACAGGATTCGGTTGGAGAATTGTATCCTTGGCTTTGACGTTTTACACTTTGGTAAAACTTGCGAACATCGTTATTGGAGTGGCAACTCTATATATCCTCGATCGCTCGTTTTTCTTGCTCTTTTTTATTCTTTATGAAAAGCCTTATCTTAGCCTTGTAGGCCTCCTACTTGGCTGCGAGCATCTATCAGTTGCTGCTGATCTAATTGTTGGAATCTTTGCCATTGTTCTTCGAAATACGATGCTGGTGGTATGGTGTTAGTCGAATGTTAAGGGGTACGCGTTGCGTACCTTGCGCGATTGCCTTGGTGGTCTCTTGCGATTGCAGTCATTCGACATTTTTTCACAGTATTTCTGGATTATTGTGACGTGGTGGATATCTGCATTCTTACATTGGCTGTAATAAAGTAGTGGTCCTCAGAATGTTCGGACATCCAAAATACTGGAGGCGTTCCTCTTGTCTATCGCATCGCAATGTGTTCAATTCGGTTGAGCGTTCGCTGATCTGGAGACCGCCATGTCCCCTAATGGATATCGAGGTGAGGAAATTGTGACAATATCGGAATATCGTTCCGTAGCTTAGTCATGTTCGTTACCAGACTTGTTGTCGTGTAGGCTATGTTTCCCGGCAATACTACTAAAGAAGACTTCTATTCCTACCTTTGTGTACGACTTTAACATCGTCATCATCAGATACGAACTTCGTTGTCAATTTTTTGTTTAACAGGGTCATCAACAATAAAATCAGTCATTTTCGATGCTATTGGATGCTACTTTACAATGTTTTTCTTTTTCATTTGTGAATAGTTAACCCAAAGCACAACCCTTTAGGCCTTAAGTTGGAAGGTAAGTTCCAATTTATTATTAGAAACCCCTAGGACACGTTGCCATCAGTATCCACTATGGGATTAAGCGCTGCCGTCGGCCTTTCGTTTCATCCGCCATAATCTGTGTTCTGGGTCCTGAATTACCCTTGAAGTTCCTAGACAATATGTTGTCCGATTATGTCGAAGCAGCTCGTCTACGTTCGCCTAGGACAGCAGGCCGGGTATTCATTCCGTGCCATAATGACCTGGCTGTTTATAGTGTTGCTGTCTTCTGCTGTCTTCTTGTTATTGGATGAAACCAGTACCCTATGGTTACCACTAGGAGGTAAATATGAGCACACTTGATGAGTAGTCGGAGTTACAACCACTGGACATTGCCAAGTTAATGCCAATCAGAGTCTGCCCTCGTTCTACAACACCCAACCATTATTTGTACAGTTGCTTCCATATAATGGATCAATTTTTATCAAAAAAAAAAACAAGGGGGATAAAGGTGAGCCCCAGTCGTGCACTCTCCACTTGTTACATCAAACTTTTGCTATTATTTAGTGCAGACCTCAAGGTGTTACCTATTGCTGCTGTTCAAATTAATTAAATTTTTATTTTGCAAAATTTTCTGCGTGTGACAATGACAACTTGCCTGAGGATTACATTCATTGGGCTCCTAGACCGAATTCCGGCAAAGATGGCAGAGATACATTACCTGCAAGGGAGACATGAGAACTGTTTAAGAAGACATTTGGGTTGTATGTATGTATTTGGATATAACAAAACATGTGCCGTTAAATATATGGTGGAATTATTCTTGCTTCCAAACACTACATGGATGGATTAAGAGATTTACATACAACAGTGCGCATATATTCATATTGCCAGCGTTTGTTACGAGTGGATCAATTCTAACGTATAAAGTGTCTTATCTAAAGAGACAGTGGTAGTATATGAATGCTATTTAAATTGTAATTAGGAATGATATGTGTTACTTTATTTCAAATGGTTGTAGCGGGAACATCCGTAGACTTGCGATGTATTTCAATGAGCAGTATATTATTACATTTTCCGATTTTCACTCATATTTGTCTACACACGTCTATTGATTTTAAAATCAGCCTTGAGTCAAATACATCTAAGAAGTGTTTGTCAAGCTAAAATCCTTTTAGCGAAAATTGTATTTGATGGGAGCTCGGTATTAAAAGAAGGAGAGGTTTTATCATGATGTCGGAGCCTTCTGAATACCTGAATACCAATTTATGATATACTTATATGTCATGTAAGTTAACCGACAAGCTTATTGCTCACATTTATATTGTATATGCGAAATGACAACTGACGAAATGTTTTTGTTGTAGTATATGTATTAAACAACGAACCGTAAATTACGAGAAGTAATCTAGATCCTGTCAGGAAAGTAATTGATACACATATCATTTTTATTTTTCAATTTTCTATTATACGAAGTACAGGTACTCAGCTAACAATTTCATACCTAGAGGTATATATGTATATCCAAGTTATTTCTGTATGATAAAAACTTAATGTCAAAACTAATATAACCTTATGGGATAGGGTATAAACATAATTGTTAGAAGACTACAATCCGTTGTGCGTATCGTTAGAAAAGTTAACATGGTTGAAATATAGAAATATTTGAATATCATGATTAGATAGACACCTTTTAACACCTTGACATTTTAAAAAAATCGTGGAAGTGGATTGATATTAAATATATTTATTTATTCCTGTACTGAATTCATGAACAAATATCTCATATAATAAATTTCTTTATTCGAGCTCGAAATTGCCGATCGGATTACCTATATCCCTATGAACTATTGGCGTGTGTTTTTTTTTCATAGTATAGGCTTCTGGATAATCTGGCATTTTGACAACTAAATATAATCCTGTTTCATTTTTTTTTTCAATAAAAAATCGACATTTTGTTCTCTCTTAGAATCAAAGCTAGTATAAAAATACTTTTGAATCAAATTACAATTGCAGTAAACAGGCTGTAGCACATTTTCTATCCAGGCTAAGATGTGGATAGCTATCCAGTCTTGCTGTTGTTTTTATTTTATTAGAAAACACCCCCATTACGTTTGCTCTGAAAACTGACCGTGGCAGTGGCAGATTTCGAAAATGTTACACTAGATCAAAACCATCATAAACTAATTTATGCATATGCCAAGTTTCTCTGCATAAATGATATCGTATGCGACTTTAAGGCGGCTCTCCCATTGAGGCAACAAGCAACTGGCAATAGGAAACATGCGATATTATCGCTAACAATGGTTAACATTGAATCATATAAGATGTCTCTCATTAAAGCAACTCGATATCAGTAGAACGAAAAATATTGCTGATTGCGGCAACATTATTGCTGGCGTGGCGATACACAGCGCATGTATCGCCATGCATATTATGTATGTCGCGTCGTAGTATCATTATTTTCGAGTAGTGCAGTGACTGCCGAACAAATCGCTAGAGGCTTTTGCGCTTACTACGTTTTATTTAATTTGGGAAATATGTCGGGCGTATCAGAAGGCTACAATCCTTCTTTCCCATCTGTAAAACTAATATGTGTCCCCAAAAATCGTGCGCTGCTAAAAACATTATGGGGATGAAATATATAAGATGACATATTCACAACATTTTCAGACACTTTATAAAAATCTTTTGTGGTTCGACAAAAAACAACGTTTTTATATTGGAAATGTTTACAAACTGTTTTTATAACAAAACGCCCCCAAAAATTGGGCGTGGCAAAAACTTTATTTTGACGATATATACATATTATGATTGTTTAACTTTCTTGTTCAGTTACTTTTTCAAATTTGTTTGCCGTTAAGCGGTAGGCGAATTTAAAAAAAAACACTTCATTTGCTAGGAGCAACAAAGAGTTTGTGTCATTATACCATATCCCATAGGGTATATTCGTTTTAATACATAGTACGTAACATAGAGAAATAATTAGCTAGCTATACCTCAAAGTATATGAATCGACTCAGAATCGATAGCTGAATCAATTTAGCCATATCTGCCCGTCCGTCCGTACGTCAACAGATTTTGGACCTTAAATGTTGTTGTTTGTTGTTGCTCCCAGCAGAACAAGTGTGAACATTTGAAAGCCCCCCTGCCACGAACCTTTTTTTTTTTTAGAAAAATGTAGTCTTAGGCCAAAACGTTAAAGATTTTGAAAAAGTGTCTTGGGAGCTTTTACGAAAGGTGGAGTGTGTAGCTTTGGTTGGATTTTGTATGCAGGTAAGCTAGTTAGTAGAAGTGGCGGTTCGGCATGAATACAGGTAGCATTTATGTGTCTTTATATACCCTATCCCATAGGGGTATATTAGTTTTGATACATAGTTTGTAACATAAAGAAATAATTGAGCTAGGTATACCTCAAAGTATATGGATCGACTCAGAATCGCTAGCTGATTTTTTTAATTTTATCTATGCCTACTTTTTGGAGGCGTTTTCATAGAAAAACCAGTTTATACCCTACGCCATACCATATGCGGAAAAAAAAAGTTTTTTTTTTGTCGAATCATACAAGTTTTGATAAACTGTCCGAACAATATGTTGCGACAATTTAAATTTTAATATATCTTTGCCATAAGATCCACATTTAAGTGATATTAATTTAAAGGATGGAATGGGATAGGGTATAAAACGCTCCACACAGTGGATTGTAGCCTTCTCATATGTTTGTTACTAAGACTCGTGTGACCTTTATTATGATTGTTATTAAGGATGTGATACAGGCGGTCTCTAGATCCAGCCTGTAAGGTTTAGAGAGCGGATTAGATCTTGTATCCTTTTACCCAAGATGTTGCTAAGGTTGTCGAAAAATGGTTGGTCTGACGCACGCAATTTGGCTCATGTTAGTGCCGGACATTTGCATATAAAATGGGAGAGGGTTTCTCTCTCATTTGTGTTCCCGCAACTGCGGCATTGAGAGTTGTAGGGGATCACTAGTTTGGCCGCATGGTCTCCAATTGGCCTGAAATTTGTTAGGTGCTCGCAGATACTGATTGCGACATTTGTATGATTGTCTTTTTGACGTGAAACTTAACTTGGAACGTTGTGAATTCGATTGAATGAATCGAGAAAGTGTATCGAATGAGAGATAAAAAAAAAATGGTTATCGTCTGATAACCGAAACCAAGTAGCTTCAATCGCGGTTAGTACTTAAATATGGGACCGCTCGGAAACTCCGCGTGCAGGTGGTTATTGGAAGAGAATGAGATAAGTTCAACATCTAGACAATCCTATTGTCTATATTTCGTTCATACAAAGTTCTTAGCCACGCCCACTTATGCTTGCGGTAATATATACATTTCTTCTATATGTCATTTTAACCCAAGCCCACTTTTTGGAGGCTTTTTCATACAAAAACCATTTCTATACACTACTTCATAGCATAACCAGGCGAAAATCGATGTTTTTTTTTTTGTCGAACCATAAAAGATTTTGTTAAACTGTCTGAACAATATGTTTTGAAAGTGACATTTTCTATATTTCTTCGCAATAAAGCCGACATTTTGGGGATATTTAAAGATGGGATGGGATAGGGTATCAAACGGTATAAAACACAGTGGATTATAGCCTTTTCATATTTTTATTTCTGAGTCGATGCATAGATTTTAAGGTATAAATAGATAAATTATTTCCCTACGTTACAAACTATGTATCAATATTGAATTTTGAAGTAATTTGTTGACATACAGTTTATATTCGAATGCACAACGAAGACTTATATATTTTAAATTGAAGTTCAAGAAAAAAATACAAGTACAATACTATGACATGGAGCTCTTAAATCGATGATACCTGGAATTATGTTCTCATACAAAGTGTCTCACTGATTTTTGTCATGACCCCATGATGATTTAACCGCTCGTCCTTTTGTCGACAAAACAATCATTCGCCTAATGCGTTACCAACAGTTTGTGCTAGTGTTAAATGTCATAGACTCAACTAATGTAATTGTCGGGCAATGCGATGCCATTACTAAACCTTTGAACAAATACTTCGATTGTTGCATTGGCTCGATATAAACCCATTATTTATTCAATCTTTTCAATTGATTCATTCACAGATGACTCACAGCTTAAATCGAAATCAGGATCCAGAGACGGGTGTCCAAAATGGTATGCTCAAGTTTGGTTGGATAAAAGGAGTTCTCATCCGATGTCTGTTGAATATTTGGGGTGTGATGCTATTCCTTCGTTTAAGTTGGGTCGTTGGGCAGGCGGGCATCATGGAGGGCTTTATATTGATACTGACAACCACAGCTGTTACAACAATAACCGCTTTGTCAATGTCTGCGATTAGTACGAATGGAGTAATTAAAGGAGGTGTGTACTAAAATAGAGGATTGGACAGCCACTAAATGACACTTTGTTTGATTTTTCTAGGTGGGACATACTATATGATATCACGTTCCTTGGGACCAGAGTTTGGCGGATCAATTGGCTTGATATTCTCTTTGGCTAATGCGGTTGCTTGTGCTATGTACGTTGTCGGTTTCTGTGAGTCAATGATGGATTTATTGCGGATGTTTGGAGCGAGTATTGTGGATGGTGGTATTCAAGATGTACGTATTATCGGCAGCATTACAATCCTCATACTGTTGATTATTGTCGTCGTGGGAATGGAATGGGAGGCTAAGGTAAGTCAGAGATGGTTAATATGACATTGAGGGGTAATGATATTTTTTTGTAGGCACAAATTGGTCTGCTAATAATACTTTTGATTGCAATTGCTGACTTTATGATTGGTTCTATTATCGGACCGAAATCTGATGAAGAGAAGGCAAAAGGATTTATTGGATACAATTGTAAGGCATACGTATATATGTATTTAGATAGAAAATAAAAATGGATGTATCTTTTTAGCGACCTTGTTCATGGATAACTTTTTTGCGGATTATCGACCGGATAAGGGTGTGAAACATGATTTTTTCTCTGTGTTTGCCATCTTTTTCCCAGCTGCCACAGGCATTTTGGCTGGAGCCAATATCTCCGGTGACTTAAAGGTGAGTTTGTGACTACAGACTATAATTAAATTGTGTACATATCATCATTCAATTACTGGTCGATGTAAGGCTAGTGGGTTATCTGATATAAAAGCGTCAATCCTCTATTAACAAGAAATCAGTGATTATGGTTGTACTTTTGGAAACTAAAATCGTGATTAATAGGCAGAGGATAAAATTATTGAATTAAATTAAATGGACTTCAATTATTATTTTTCCATCACCAGATGCAGCATATGCATCAATCGTTCAAGAAAGCTCACTTAACTATGAAAGGTTGTGAGAATTAGATAGGCCCTGGGTAGTAACTAACATGTAGTTCATCTACATAGTTTTTTTTATTATAAATTCTACTAATTCGACTAATATGCTCATGCGTTTTCAGTGTTTCTTTTATGAATTGGTCTATGCAAAATATGAAACCTACGCAGGAACATCCTCGGGGGTTAAAATTAATCAGGAGTATATAAGCACCTAGATCTTTTAAACCTTCGACGTATTAGATATTATTTCGGTATACAACTAATTTCGGAAGGAGCACGTTTTCGTCATATCATAACATTCTATAGGGTTCAGACTTAAACCGTTTACAAGAAACCATATAAAAATTATATAAATCGGTTTTTAGTGAATTCAATTCGTATTCTACACATTCGAAAATGTTCATGTCACCAGCATATGTCAATGTTTTGCTATCTCGAATACAACCTATTGTTAGTATCAAGTGTAAATACAATTGGTCCTAAACGACTTTCTTGAGGTACTCCAGATTAAGCAACAAAATTTTACGTTAAGAGCTTCCAAGTACCAGAACCTCTAAATTTTATTTGGTAAGTTCTCAATGATATATGATTTAACCCAATTTGTTAATCCTGGCGGAAATCCATACTCCTTGAATTTAAAAATTATGATGTAATGTGATAACTGGTACAATACAATCGAGTTCTTTTTTTATTTTCTTAACTATTGGAACGATGATGCATCAAAGTTAAAAGATTTGTGTCATTAGATTAATGTTTTACAAAACCATGCTGCTCTTCTTCACTGGATGATTCGACAAAGAAAGACCAAATTTTCACAAATATTATGTTCGAATAACTAAGGATTGCAACATAGTTTTGAGATAGGGGTACAATTAGAGATAGAGATATCTTCTGTAATTAATGCATTTTCCCATTGAGTTGGGAATTATCATGTGTGGGCCCCGTAGAATAGTCGTTGTTTAATAAAAAGATATATTAAAGTTATGTCTTATATTCAAATGTAACGTTGCTGAAACTAACTTGTTCACAGAAATTGCGATTACTGAAATATTGTTCGTCTCAGACAAGATGGGTATTAATAAATGAATTACTTAAATTCTCTGCGAATAAGTTAGATAAAATTAGAGAAATTAGATAAATTGGCTGAATATTCATCCGTTTATCTCTTTGTATTGATAAATCCCCAAAAGCGTTTAGGTTTAGGGTAATAAGAGCGTTCTCCATATTGGCTATGTAGCTATTACATAAACTTCTTGACATCACAAAATGTTCATTAAAATAAATCTGATATTTATCATAGTCGTAATGATTCTGGCTTTTTACAAATGATTCCATAGTTTTATCCATGAAATCTGTTAAGAGAAGATAGAATTTTTTAACAGCTTCTTCTAAATTGGAGATACTGTCAATATTCAAATTCAAAAGAATAATTTCTTGGGATAGCCTTTAAGAGTTCGCTTTCCGAAAGACAAAAGAGTACAAATGATCAAACGAGTCAGCATTTTCGTACAGATGTCCGCCTATGTCAATAAAAATGTACAGTGGAGGATGTTTTTTGTCTAAGTTAGTGATACTGGTACTAGATTTTAATACTGCAGCACTAACAGAGTCAGAAGAAAAAACTAAATCAAGAATTCGATTATTCTCATTTTCTATGCAGTTTGTTTGCTATAAGTCAAATAATAAAATGTTTTCAAGTAATAATAGATTGTTGTGCAGAGACTTTAGATGGTATAAAATGAGGTTTTTCCTCGATACGCACCCATTCTATGTGCGGCATTTTAAAATCATGTTTTGGTAGTAGCGGGACAGTTGGTAGAGTTGATTCTAGCATTAAGAAGATAGGGGATTCCAAAAAATTGCTTTTTGGAGTTACACCGGTTACACCGGTCGGTCAATTTATTAAAAGTACCTGCCATATAACAAATTACACATAACGTCAATTTACTCGAAAATGGTTCTAACGGCTTCGATTAAACTTAACACATATTTAATTGTACAAGCGTAAACAAAACTGCATACCTATTTTCCGAGAAAATCCAAATGCTGGATTTTTGGATTAAGGCCGTGTAGAGGAAATTGTTTGAAGTTGAATATATATTCTACCATTACTGTTTGCAACAATCCCACATAACTAGATTCGACCCAATTATTTCATTACGAAATGTTCAGATTAGGCTAAATACAGAAAATAATTATGTATGGTACGCATGGATACCAATTTCCTTTAAGTTCCTTATAATGTTTTTAATTTTTTTAAGTTTTAACATTAGTAACCGAAACCAATGTGGTCGTGAATGTTTGCTAAACTATGTAAATCGTCAAATTCCCACATGGTTGTCATTTGATCTTACGCATACCTCACAGAGAAAGAGAATCAACCAGTCGTACACCCACTACTAGTTTAAAAAAAGGATGATTTAATGAATGCATTTGTCCATTGATTGGGGAATACTCTTGATGAAAGGGAGCGCACACAAACTTGCGGTATGGCAAAAGATCATCTTTGCATTGCTCTGCCACTATTAATGGGATTCACACATTGGGCTCGCAGATAAGTCATTATTTAATAAGGAAATATATTTCAACATCGTGTCACATCGTAAAATGTGAAGTTACTGATACTTAGTTGAAGGCAGTCATTGAGATAATTGAAATTATCTTTTAACTTCGATAACCAAAAGAAATATTATTGTGAATTTTCGTCAACTATACTCAATTTCTTGTATTGGTATGTACAAGGGTGGTATAAATGAATGAATTGCTAAAGTTCTCTGCCATAAAGTTTGAGTGGAGTGCTCGATATTTTTATATTATTGTTAAAGAAATTAAGCTGGATATTCACCCGTTTTTCAGAACTTTTGAAAGCTCTTCATATTTATGCAATAGTCATTACATAAACTATAATACATGGAACTCATAGAACTCATTGGAACAGATTAAGTAATTGTCATAACATTTCATGCCTGATTGCGTCTGTTTCTAAGATATTTTAGCACTTTCGTGTACGATGTTATGATTTTTATGATTTATTGAATGCTTTAAGGGGATAGTTCTATCCCAATTCCTGTGAATGGGTTGGAATAAATTGATTGGGGTGCGATGCTTAACTGTCATGGGAATAGTTAGAGCATGGAGTCGCTTTTACTTGCCTAGCTTTCTCTCGTAGGATAGTCGCTCTGTGAGGCTGCGATTAGAAAATATTTAAAGTCGTAGCTTGCTCTTCAGAATGTATATGTACATATTTATATGATGTTGAAATTGGAAATTGGTTGGAAATTTGACCATCTGAAGATTGTCAGGTTGTATTTGAAATGAATTCGAAATCGAGGTTACCTAGTGCTAAAATCAACTAAAATCAATTAGTTGAAAACCATTATCTCTTATCGTTTCGTGGAGGCTGTACCTACTTTCCAACTAACGAACGATGAATTGGAGATTTCAAATTGGGACCCCACGCTCGGAAGTCCATTGAACTTACCACTAGGCCACTGTACCAATTAATCAGAATCCTTCTATCTTGTAATTAGTCTAGTCATTGTTCTTATCAATTGCGACTTTGAATTTCAACTAAAGATCTGCATTTACGTGCTCTGAAGAGCATGCAAACAGACATCATACAAAAACATCCTCTTTGAATTAACTGGCTTTGACAAGTATTTGTATAATTACATGCCAAGATGCTGAGAATTCAAGAATAGTGGTGTTGCAATGATTATGAATACTTGGCATTGCCAAGTTAAGACCAATCAGATTCTACCTTTGTTCTACAACACTCAACCATCAAAGGTTGAGTGTTGTTCAAAGGTATGAACTTTCAACAAGTCGTCGGAAATTTCAACAGACAAAAGGTTGGTATGTTCAGTAACTATAGTAGTTTGGCACTCTAATACCACTAAAAACAACTCCCTTATCAATCAACAAGATCGACAAGTACTTTACTTTAGTACTACAACTAGGCTAAGCATATTGAGTAGTTTTGTTTTTAATATAAATACACATGCCATACAATAGAAGTTGTAATTTAGTACAACAGATCGAACGGTTTGGTTCTTTGAACTCTTTGCAAGTCTCTCGTCTAAAGTTTGGAGAATAGCGGTTTTACAATGATTATGAATACGAATATAACTTATGCGAGTGAAATTTACAATTTCGTCCTCAACTGTGGCTTTTCCTGAATCTCTGTGGATATCATCGTTTCTAATATACCACGGTGTATTTACAATTGTTCTTAGAAATTAATTTTGAAAAGCTTGTAAGATGCTTGTACAACCCAATAGTTGTATACCATATGTTGCGCATCTAGATTCATTCCCTAATACTATATAAAGAGAACATTATCGGGCCGAGGACGCTTTTTTGAGGAACCCCAGTCTTTATATTCTTAAACTCGGAGTATTCGTTTCTGTGTTCTGTCCTCCCAAATGTTAGTGTACAAATTTGTTCCGGAAGGTTTTCTCTGAAAAAGTCATTCGATCTTAGATAGTAGAGGGCAATTTATTGATGCCGTAACGCAGTCCGAGTGTGGTGACAAACTGATTGCAATTGTTGAAACCAAAGTTTAAAGGAAGATTTAACTGCGCCACGATGATGTGCATCGGCTACTAAAACCATGCAATTTGACGTCATTAAATTTTTTGAAGGAAAGGTGTTTATTCAGGGTTATACAAATTGTTATTCATAAAATATCTTCCCACACATAATAGTTATACAGAGTTTATGTCAAACAAATTACCAAAAAAGAAGAAAATGTATTACAATTAGATGCTGCACAGATCGGCATAGTTTTTATGATTGCAATATTTTTATGATTGCGACTTACATGACGACAACTTTGTTTTCAACACTTTAATAACATTTTGTTGACATTATGTTGACTCAACAACTTCGTTTATATTGTTGAGTCTGTAGGTAAAGAATAATTACTATTTTAATAAACTAAATCGTGAAAAACATCTGCTAAAATACACATCTGTATACACAGAAATTATTTTCGTATTTTTGTATTTTAAGCACTTTTAACCATCAGACGCGTTTAGGATATGCAGAGTGCAGACTTTATTCAACGTTGTATAAGTCTTATGATTAAGGCTTTTGCGTTCAGAGGCTTCTAAGAAGTGCATAATTTCATACCCTACCTATAATGAGTTTACGCCCCCAAAAAGTGGGCGTGGCAAAAAACTATGTATGAACAAAATATACATTATGACTGTCTAGATATGCTGTTCAGACTCTTATTCAGTATCTCTTACCTTTTGCTCTAAAACTATGTTTTTCTGAAAAGGGGGTATGGCAGTGGGCGGATTTAAAAAAAAAAACACGTGTACCAAATTTTATCATTCTAGCTCAAAATTTAAGGCCCAAAAACTGGTGATGTACAAACATGGCTAAATCGACTCAGCTATCGATTCTGAGTCGATCCTTACTCTTACTCAATTATTACTCGATGTTACAAACTATGATGTATCAAAACTATTATACCCCTATGGGATAGGGTATAAAAAAAGACCGCATTATGTTTGCAGGTTCTGCTGGACAAGGTGAATTTTTTTGATGCAACAGGTGGAGTTGGTAAAACAGTTAATTCTTCTCGAAATACAACAGAATAATGGCATCGCATTGAATCCACAATAGCTCATTCAACATTTGAGATGACTCTGAACCCAGATAAAAAGTGCAACAAAAAAAAAACCTAAAAAACAATTATATAAAAAAACATATGAGAAGGCTATAATCCACTGTGTGGATCGTTTTATACCCTATCCCATCCCATCCTTAAAACAAATATCCTCAAAATGACGGCTTTTTGGCAGACAGTTTATCAAAATCATTTATGGCTCGACAAAAAACATCGTTTTTCGCCTGGTTATGCTATGAACATAATGTATAGAAATGGTTTTTGTATTAAAACGATTTTGCATCTAATTTTTTTTTAGAAATGTTTAAAATTTTACTGAAAAACGTTTTTTTTTTACTGAAAACGCCCCAAAAAAGTGGGCGATGTAAAAAACCTTGTATAGACGAAATTTAGATATTAGGATTGTCTAAATATCTTGTTCAGATGTTTTTTCAAAATCTTAAATAATTTGGCCTTAAACTATGATTTTCTAAAAAGGGGGCGTGGCAGTGGGATAAAGAGTCTATATACTAAATTTCAAAACTCTAGCTCAAAATTTAAGACCCAAAAATCGGTGACACAAAGACGCACGGACGACGTCTGGACGGACGGCAGACAGACAGACATGGCTAAATCGACTCTGCTAGCGATTCTGAGTCGATCCCTATAGTTTGAGGTATATCTAGCAAACATGTCAAAACTAATATACCTCTATGGGATAGGGTGTCAAAAACAACGACAAACTATTCAGCGGCACTCAGGTGATTTCAAACAAACAAGATCCATCGACTGACACATTTTCGAAACAATTGTTAGATTTCGGCGATGGAAAAGTTGCTGTCCGTAAAGATACTGGCTGCATACCCACCGATTTCTGCACAATCATTGATAACCGAAATATTCTCATTGACCGCATATTCTCCGATGTACACATAGAGAAAGGCAGATAGAGCTACTTTGGCAGCAAAAAGTGTGGAAGTTGACGATTTGAGCTTCAAGTCGTTGCCAGGCGAATTGATATCATACAAATCGTTCGATGATTCAGTTTGCGATGCCAACGAAGCTGTAAATAAGTCAACACAGTTTTTGAACTCACTCGATCATGCCTGGCATTGCCACCACACCTTCTACGAAATTTGAAAATTGGATCTCCGGTTATTGTGCTTCGGAATTTGAACCCACTCACACTACCCTTTTAAAAAAAAAAAGTTGTTCGATGCCAACGGTTAGGAATTTTTTAAAAGTGTCTGAATGAAGTTCTTTTCCACTCCCATTTTTGTGATTTTTTTTTTGTTCAAAAACCGATTTTCGGTCAAATTTAAAAAAAATATTCGAAATCAACTTTTATTGCATCTATATATAAGCCCACTTTTTGGGTTGTTTTCTTATAAAAAACGACGGTTGTACCCTACCCCATAGTGTAGATATGCAGTAGAAAAACGTGGTTTTTCTGTCCAACCATAAAAATATTTTTATAAACTCTCTAAGCAGTATATTGTGACAATTGCATCTTCTATTGTACCATCTTCGTAAAGATTTTAACCGCGCACAATTTTTGGACACGTTTAATTTTAGGATGGAATGGGATAGTACATTCAACAATTCGCATTGCGGATTTTAGCCCTTAGTCTAGCCACCAAAGTATTCAATAGAAATAATTTATATGGCAAAACAACGTTTGCCGGGTCAGCTAGTATTAAAAATGTCTTCAAAGGAACAACAAATACCAAAAGCCACGAGATGGATAGAATACTGTAATCCCTTATAAAAATAAAAGCATCAGAACTTCTCAAAGATTTTTTTTTTAATTTCCAAAAAGCCATTAACAACCACTATTTGGAAATTAACAAAATTCTACCCTATCGTAAATTACTTTATAAATGAAATATGCTTCTTAACAATATACATTTCATGCACATAATCATACCCTAAAAAGATGAAACAAGATCTAAAAATAACAAATTTTCGAATGCCATTATTTCGTATCACTTCCAGTCCATCCTTCTATTGTCATTAGACAACAAAAATACTAAACGAAAAAAACGCCCACCCAATGATTATATACGCTCTAACATTTTTACACTATTTTGCTTTCAGGATCCACAAAAATCAATTCCCAAGGGTACCATTTTGGCCATCGTCATTACAACCGGTACATACTTAGTAATGGTCCTAATGGTTGGGGCCACGGTTGCACGTGATGCTACTGGTAATGTGACAGACGCTATTAATGGTTCGTGGGCCTTCTTGGACTGCGCATCAGGTAGTACTTTATAAAGGGGAATATTTCACAAGCAATTTAAAACGCCCAATTGTTTTTGTCCTTTTTTTCAGGTGACTGCAGCTTTGGTACTCTGAACTCTTTCCAAGTCATTGAACTTGTGTCCGGATTTGGTCCACTAATCTACGCTGGATGCTTTGCAGCAACTTTATCATCAGCACTTGCCAGTTTGGTGTCGGCACCCAAAGTTTTCCAGGTAAGCTCCCTCCCCTTCGTCCTCTGGCAGAGTGGGAAGGTCAAATTTTCTACTTGTGCTAATCAGGGGAGGAAATCACGAATGAAGAGTTTGCATGAAATTGAAAAAGTTTATGTGACTGTGCTATTATATAAGGGGGATTATGGTAATTTATACTTTTGGACTAAGCCTTAACAGATGCGATGTGAATAGTTTGTCAAGTTGTCTTTTGCTATGTTCATGCTTATCAGATATCAACACGGTTTGTTTCTGATGAATGTATTATCGTATAATTTTACCCTTAGTTATCGAAAGAAGGTAGGGTTTTACTTTTGGAAAGAAATTTTATTGTTCAGCAGATTTATGTAGTTTGAACTGTAGGGGTGAGTTTTCTGTTTTGTGGAGATAAATAAATCAATAAATGAGTTTAGGAAAAAAAATCGAAACATCTGAAATCTTTTTAGACCAAGAGCCCGCAGCAATTTTTGGGTGTGAAAGGTAACCGTAAAATTATCAGATGAACTGAAAGCTGGTGTAAGCATTATGTTAAGAACAAAAGCCTTGCAGTAAATGGTCACGGCATTACTGAGTAATGCTGAAATTCACTTTTTTCCAAAATTGAGATAATTGATATAACCAGTTAATGCTAGTTTTATTGCATAGTGCACTTCTATTTGATCGTGCTAATGTTGGTCCAAGACGTTTTGAGTGTGGCAACGCTGTTGCCAGACCATCTCAAAATTATAAATTATAAAATTGTATATGACATAACCAAATATTCAAACCTTCTAATGGTAGGTACGCAATGCCTCATGAAAAACATGTAAGTAGACAAGACAATTTCTAGGTGAACTAAGCTATCCCAAACGTTTTGGAAATTCAAAGAAAATCGATTTTCAAAGTAATTGTCATAACCAAAATTGAAATACACCATAAAAAAGATAATATCCCCGTATTACAAATTGGTAGGCCCAAGACCATTTCAATGTGGATTACGCTCTCCCAGATAGTTTTAAAATTGTGAAGAAAGAATTGTTTTTGAAATAGGTACAACCATTCTATATACATAACTTAAGAAATTCGTCCTAGTGAAAGATAAAAAAATTAATTTTACAGACCCAACTTGGTCTCTTTAAATGAAACACGAATTAAGTTTTCGTTATAATAATTTATTCGTGTACTATCCCGACCAGAGCCGAAACCAGAATGAATTAATGCTCCGGGATATTGACCTTTCCGTAAATCTTCTTCCAGAATAGGCAAATAGTAGTGATGAATGCTATGACAATAAAGATTTCTGTAAGAATAGAAGAGTTAAGGTTTTTGGTTAAGATTAGCTCGATATTCCTTGTGCTAAGGTCATGCACGTATTAGAGGTTCGGTTTGATTCTGTTACTGGTTACGTTGGCCAGGACCGGCGGAAGTGCCTGCGGACTGTAAAGCATTCTGCTGTGGTATGTCTTCTTCTTAATGTGTACCGTGTCATTGTCTAGCTGTATCAGGTAGGTACCTACTAACGGAATAGAGGAATTTTTATTTAAAACTGTTCCGTTGAAGTTTGTCAGAAAAATAGTGTTTTCTCCAACCAGTTCGATTATTTCTTTATTCGTTGTTTTATAGTCGCAGAGTGCATTACCGCCCTTAAGTATTCTGGGCAAGCAGGAGTCTTCTGGCAGTTCTTCAAGGATGCTTTCCTCACACACAGATGTATTACCTATATTTCGACATTTTCCGTTCAAACCGTCGATTTGTCTACCGTTTTTAATTGCAGCGCGAGCCGTAACCAGGTGATATACCTTTGGGTCCGTCTTAAGTATGGACAGGACATATAGCATTAATGTTCCGTTACCATAATATATTGAAGGTCGGCCGTATTCAATAGCTTCTACAACGTTTTGATAAGGCAATGTTTCAAGTTCGTTTATAATAGTATTAATCTCTTCTGAGTCCAAAAGATTGCTATTGACTATGCCGACTTCTCGCGTCGTGTCGAACAGTTTCTCGTTAATTACATATTGTCGGTTGTTATTCTTTATAATGTCTGCCTGCTTCTCTAAAAGGTTGTCCCAGTCTGTTGCGTCAGGTGAACCACCTATCCATTTCCAAGCAGTCCCTATCCAATTTATTGACCTAACTTTCCTCACCCTAGCGTCCCGCAGTTCGTTAAGGCGATCCCTAATTTGGTCTAAGTGATAACTTAAGATAGGTCTCATTTCTTTGTCCTTAACATGTTGGAACATCAGATTTTCATTGTCTTGTATGAGTGAGTCATATTTTGTCAAGTCAATAAAGTGTATTAATCTAAAAAATCCATTTGTCACCCAAGCGTTTCCTTCTTTAATTGTCGCAATCGGAGATTCGTAGGCGAATATATGTAGAGTCTGCATGGGAGTGAAAAGAACTTCTAATCTGCAATATAATAAGGTTTATTAAAATTTAAGTTTTACAATTTTTATCTTAAAATCCAAGTCAAAGTAAGTCATAGTTTAATGACATGTACAATTGTATGTATCTTTTTTTTTCCTTTTACTCATTTATGTGAATTTCCTCGTTAGTCTTATTTTTGGCTTTATGTTTCATGTATTTGTTAAATTCATTTTTCATTTTCTACTGTGCCTTAAATTAATTTGGTCCCTAGATGCCCGATGAGGTAGTCTCCATTAAATTTTCGGGGTAGTCACTCTGGATCGGAAAGTTCGTATTTATCCGCTTTGGTTGTAAGGTAAAAATGCAAACAACCTACTAGGGTACAAGGATCAACACCACCGTAATTATGGTTTAATAATTATATAAGTGAACCGGCCCCTTGTTTCGTGAGAACTAAAGCTCCAAGGCATATTTCAGTAAGCTAATAGCACAAATGCAATTTATTTCAAATTGTTTCATTATACCTTTTTTCTTTTTTTTTTAAAAAAGGAATTCAAAAAGGAGAGAGAAAAAAAATGTATAATAAGTTATTTTTAGATTAGCCTTGTGGATTTTTTTTCCGCTTACTGTTAAATAGTAACTCGATTGTTCTTAGCTACAATTTCTTTCCTATACAATGGCTTGTTTTTGCTTCTTATGCCCTTAACAGCAATGTATACTATGTCGCCTGGGCAGTATATCGTCGGGACCACTTTTTTCAAATTATGCCTTAGATTTCTGGCCTCCATATTCTTTTTTATTAAACCTCTAAGGTCTTTATTAATCTTTGAACGTATGTTCAAAAGATTTTGGTAATTAGCTCTCTGCGACCGTCCACAGGTTTCCTACTTGTGATGGAATGTACTGTATTTTTAGTTCTGGGCATTCTACCCTAAGGCATCGATATATCTCCATGACTGTAGAGTGGATTCTCTCTATTTGGCCATTGACCTCGCTTCTATGTGATGGGGTTAAGTACAACTTTACCCCTAGGCTTTTAATTAGGTTTAGCACAATTGGGCTAAGGAAGCCCCTTTCGTTGTCCGTGACTAAAATTAATGGGACAGTAAAATACTGCAGAATTTTCATGACCTTGTTTCTTATATAAATTGCTGATTTTTCTTTAATGTGAAAGAATTTGGAAAACTTATCCATAACAGATAGAAATATTTCGCAAGGATAGAGAGGTACAGGCGTGTCTTGCAAATCAGGGTTTACGGGGTGTCTGTCGTATTTGTTTGCCTTACAAATGTCACAAGAAGCAGCAAATCTTCTTATGCTGGACATCATTTGTAAAAAATAAAATTTTTCAAATATTTGTTCCTTGTTTTCCCTAGGAGCGCGGTGAGCCCTTCTGTGCTCGTATTCAATTATACAGAATTTACGCTCTGCGTTGGCTATGTCTTCAACTACCCTCTGTGTTTTCCGAAACTCTCTAGATATACATCTTGTAGCATTCCTAGGAAAGATGTAATGCCGATGATAGCCAGGATGTGCTTCCTCGTGGGAACAAAGGTCGACGCCAATCTTAAATATTATTTGATTGTGAAAAACGTTAATCGGGGCTACTGTGAATGGTATTAAGTCCGAGCCGTCTTGCTCGGCACTGTGCATTGTTCCGGAATCATCGCTGTCAAAAGATTCCTCGCACAGTCCTTCCTCTGCAGTTCCTGTTTCCGCTTCATTTGTTCGTTCTAGAAAGAAAGGTGCAAGTGAACAACTAGCGGAAGCCTTAACTACTACAAAGCAGACATTACTGCCATCCAGGAAATACGGTACCAAGGGCCGGGCAAAAAGAGGATGAACAACTGTGACATCGTGTTATAGTGAGTAGAAACAGCGACTAATCGGATGCGGATTTGTTATAAGTGCCGGACTTAGGCAAGAAGTCTTATATTTCCACGATATTATAAAACGCATTGTAACAATCCGCATAAAGGCCAAATTCGCCAAAATAAGCCGTGTATGCGCTCACGCCCCAAGGGAGGAAAAAGGTGATATAGCTAAGGATTGCTTCTATGAGCTCCTTGACAAAACCTATGAGCGACTACCGAAGTCCGATATTAAAATTGTGCTAGGAGATTTTAACGCAAAGGTAGGAAGAGAAGACATTTTTAGCAGTATTGTCGGAAAACATAGCTTACACGGCAACACGTTTGGTAACGGACTTAAGCTAATTGACTTCGCTACGGAACGAAATGCCACTATAGCCAGCGCACGGTTTCCTCACTCAACTCAATATCAATAATTGGACATGGCGGTCTCCAGATCAACGAACGGTCAACCAAATTGATCACATTGCGATAGACAAGAGGCACGCATCCATTTTTTTTGGATTTCCGAATATTCCGAGGAGCTAACATCGACTCGGACCACTACCTTGTTGCAGCCAAGGTAAGAATGCGAATATCCACCACGCCACAACAATTCAGAAATACTGTGAAATTTAATGTTGAAAGACTGCAATCTCGAGATACCGCCAAGACCTTCGCACAACGCGTATCCCTTAACCTCTCGATTAACACTAATGTGCTAGGTTTCTCGCGCCCACCAGCAAGAAACCCCTGACTTGATGAGGAATGCCGATAGATGCTCATAGCCAAGAACGAGGCCTACAAGGCTACGCTGCAGGTGAAGACGAGAGCTGCCATTGAGCTCTATAGGCAGAGAAGAAGGAAAGAACTTTGGTTTTTCAGAAGGAAGAAAAAAGAGCCAGAAAAGCGTGCGATCGAGGATATAGAGAGGTGCCACTCCAGGAACGATGTTCGCAAATTTTACCAATGTGTAAAACGTCAAAGCCAAGGATACAAGGCTCGAACAAAATCCTGTCGAAATGAACAAGGATATATCGTAGTTTAGACAAAGTCGATGCTATGGATATGGAAGAACCACTTCTGCAGACTTTTAAACGGCGATGACGAACAACATTCCGCTGTCAAGCAGAACGAACCAATCAATATTGGCAACGACAGCAAAAACTACCAACCATCCGACTTGAGTGAAAAGTCTCCTCAACATCGCCTACAAGATCCTATCTGCCGTAATATGTGAATATCTGAAACTGTTTACCAGCAGTAAATGAGAACAAGACGAAGCACAGTATATATTAATTATATGCTGTCAACACGAAAGGACACACAACAGCAACGAATATGAGAGAACTTCACCGTTGACAGATATAACTTTGAGGTAGTACGGGACTTTGTCTACCTCGGCTCCGCTATTTACTCTGATAACAATATCTCGTCAGATATTAAACGAAGAATTTCTCTTGCCAGCTGCTGTTTCTTTGGTCTTCGAAGGCAATTCATTAGTAAAGCCCTCAATCGAACTACTAAGGAGATCCTATATAAGACCTTGATCATCCCAGTCATGCTCAACGGCGGCGAAGCATGGACCGTTTCAAAAGCGGATGAACAAATCCTTGGTCGATTTGAGAGAAAAATTCTTCAAAAAATCTTCGGTCCCGTTTGCGTTGACGTTAACTCGGCCAGTTGGCCAGTAAGTTGGTTTTCCCCCAGAATGAAATTCGGTATTGTACTTTCTATCTACATCTAGATCCTCAGAATGTATGTTTTGAATTAAAGCCGCCTCCAGTGACAAAACGCTGTCCAAGGCAATTAAGCAAGTTTTCAAAGTCAATTTTCTTAACCTTGCATCGTGGTGAGCAGTAAACAAAAGATATCTTCAGAAAGGATTTTTTTGCTTCTGACTTGTATAAAGCTAACTTGCATTGTTTCGTTTTCTAATTTAACATTCAATCGTTCGATACATTCTGAGTGAGGCTTCACCTATAGCGTTATTAGATGGATGTAAAGCCTGATAGTCGAAGTAACCTTTAATCGTTCGAATAATTACTCTTTGCAGAGTTTCCGATATTAAGCAGAAATCGATATCTTTTTCCTGCGTACCTATACAACCCAGGTTCATTGGCTATTCAATCTATTCATGTTGAAGGTGGAGTACGTCTGTTGCGAAAATGTTTTTCGAGCTTTACTAGCCTAGGTCAGGTGAGACATTTTGAGCATTATAGGATACTGTAGCTTGGGCATACGTTTGAACATTTTGTTTTGGGTGTACATGATCCGAAAGGATCTCTGATGGCCACGTAATTTGTGAATATTTAAGGTTCAGATACGAATGGCCGTCGAAAATTAAGTCAGTTTTTCCAGAGACCCTTGGTTAAACAAAGCACTACGACCAACCTGGTGGGCCAGTTCCTATTTAAAATAGAAACCGAGTGCTGCTACCATTTCTACTCACTTGGTCTGATTTTAATACTTTGTTCGAATATGTCAGAGCAGCTCATTTAGGTATGACTGTATATCTGGGGTATGACTGTATATCTGGGCCAACTTGGATTCCATCTTGGGAATTCTTCCACTGCCCTCTCAAGAGTTATTTTTTTATTCGGTGATCTTATTGCTAGCAAATGTTGGGTTACGAGTGGTATATTATTTTTCCTCTCATGTGTATCTAACGAGCGTTCCGCAATCTACCACCTAAGGAGCGTACGATGAGGGAAAAGGAATTCCACTATGTTGTAATTCGACAGGTGTTCGTAGAAACAACCCATAGCAACGTCATTTTTTCTTCGTAGGAGTGTAAATGCGTGTTGACGTCACAAAGTATGAGACTTATTCCCTTAGTCTATCGTTTTCTACAAATTCGCATCTGAACAGTAGCAATTTCCCACTGTAAGATCGTAGCAAATGTCACAGTTTTTTATCTGCTTTGTAGCAGCTTATAGCCAACGCTAGGTGTTTCGTAAAATTGGCGAATTGACTTCTCGTAATATATGTAATCTTCTTATGTTCCTTTCAATTACCTTTATCCTTGCCCCATACTTCTTTGTAGAGGACACGCATTTGCCATGAAATACTATTATGTCCTCAGATTAATTGGTCAAACAACGATAACCGAAAAAAAATATTATCCAATCACCAATAAAATTGTGTTGGCCAAACTATTTATGTCTCGCAATAAATATAATCATTGATTGGAAGAATAAACTGCAGACTGAAAGTGCCACGTGTTGCCTGTGGTTAGATACATATTACATTATCGGGGGTAGGCTTTTAGCTTAATTTAGTTATCATCTTCTGCAACTACCCACCATGGTAGTGTTATGGTCGTTGGCTCTCTACTTGTATCACCCCATATTCATTTTTACAGGCTCTCTGCAAGGATGAACTTTATCCGAAAATCGTTTGGTTTGCGAAAGGATTTGGCAAAAATAATGAACCAGTACGTGGCTATGTTCTAACCTTCTTCATTGCCATCGGGTAAGTCTTTAGTGGAATTTCCAATTAGACAACTAATTCGTATTCATACTGCTTTTGTGTTACAGATTCATTCTAATTGGTGAGCTCAACTTGATAGCCCCATTAATCTCGAATTTCTTCTTGGCTGCCTACATGTTAATTAATTTTAGTACATTCCATGCCAGTTTGGCTAAACCAGTCGGATGGCGGCCAACCTTCAAGGTAAGTTGGTAGAAGCAAGAACGGATAGTTTGGAGCTAAACCTGTTTCATATCATATATGCGTAGTATTACAACATGTGGTTGAGTTTGGTGGGAGCGATTCTATGCGTCGCGGTTATGTTTTTAATATCCTGGTGGACGGCGCTGATAACATTCGTTGTTGTCCTTGCACTGTACTTAATCGTGTCGTACCGTAAACCCGATGTGAACTGGGGTTCTACAACCCAGGCGCAAACGTACAAGAACGCACTTATATCTGTGCAGCAGTTGAACAATGTTGAGGAGCACGTAAAGAACTACCGACCTCAGGTAATAGTAACGTGATTATATATACATTCGCATGCTAACATTATATTTTCTAGATATTGGTTCTTTCCGGTCTGCCGAATACTCGGCCGGTCCTAGTTGATTTTGCATATATGCTAACGAAAAACCTTTCACTATTGGTTTGTGGTCACGTATTGCGCGGATCCAGCTCTCAGAGGTATCGTAACTATCTGCAGGAACGAGCTACCACATGGTTCCGGAAGCATCGTGTTAAGGGTTTTTATTCCCTTGTCGATGGAGAAGATTTTGAAGGGGGATCCAGAGCTTTGATGCAGGTAAATAATAGCAAGAGGCACCTGCGTGACGACTTTATTTGATTTGTTCCTTTTTTTATTTACTTGACAGGCATCAGGCATTGGGAAGCTGAAGCCAAACATATTGCTCATGGGTTATAAATTCGATTGGCAAACGTGTGATAGAAAGGATCTAAATCAGTATTTTAATATTATGCATAAGGTGAGAGAAGCTTAATACGAGTAGACATACGACCATTGATTTTATTTGTCTTTAGGCACTTGACATGTATTTGTCAGTAGCGATTCTACGGGTATCCAACGGATTGGATTGTTCGCAGATTCTAGGCGATGAAAGTACGGCACAAAGGAATTTACTTGATGTACCACGGACGCTGCAGCCGAATGAAAGTTCGGCCGATTTGAATGCAGTGGATAAAAACGCTCAAAACGGACTCAGTGGAAGTATGGACTCGTTGAGTAGAAATGTATCTCAAGGTAAGCTAGCTTGGCTTTTAACTTAACAACATAGTTAATGCGGTGTTTTGGTGTAAGATGAAAACGAAGTAAACAGGTATACTTTGCGAACATATTTTAATATATTTGCATTCACTAAAAAGTGTAAATTTCACCACTTAAGTAAAGAAGTAAGTAAGGTAGCTGATATAATAAATATCAACTACCTAACTTACTTAATTACTTAAGTGGTAAACCGATTGTTCAACCAAAATATCGATCCAACTACCCCAGTCCCTGACTAACTGCCTCCAGTTGCACATATAAATTGGTTTGAGATTCGTCTAGGAATCAATGACTGTCGTATTCATAGGTTTTGTTTTTTCCTTATACTAATAAAGATATCCTTTTTTCTTACCTTTCCGTTAAAATTTAATTTTAACATCGTATTTCAAATGTCGCTTATACGTTTTGTCCAGGAACTCGTAGAAGCAATCCTTCGTTATTTCATATTTTTCTTACGTCGAATCGTGAGCGATTATATTTAAAAATTTAGTCTTAACGCGGATTTGTCTGTAAAGCAACTCTTCTGTTTTATGTTCGCAGATTCCAGGTACCGATACCAACGTCGATATTTATGTCCTATCCCATAGGAGGGGTATATCAGTTTTGATACATAGTTTGTAACATATAGAAATAGATATAGACAGATACTTTACAGCATATGGATCGTCTGTCTGTCTCTCTGTCCGTTCGTGTGTGTGTCACCGAATTTTGGACATTAAATTCTGAAGTGGAAGTGGAATGATGAAGTGGAATTTTAAGATCCATGCACTGCCACTCCCACTTTTCAGAAAAAAACACTGTTTATGGCAAATAAAATTAACGGAATTTTGAAAAAGTTTCTGACTAAGATATATAGGCAATCCTAGTATCTAACTAGATTTCTTCTCAATACATAATTTTTCCACTCCCACTTATTGGGGCGTTTTCAGTAAAAACAAATTTTTGTTAAAACAGAAACATCGTCTGTGTTTCATTATAACCCATGCCCTTTTTTTGGGGCGCTTTCCTATAAAATTCATTTGTATACTCTACCCTGCATGTGCAGGAGAAAGACGTTGATTTTTATCGAACCATAAAAGAATTTGATAAACTCTCTGAACAATTTGTAGCGACGATGCAATTTTCTATATATCCACCCCATTAAGTTTTTTGCCTCGCCCACTTCTTGGAAATATAAGTTTTTATGATAAGTTGGAATGGGATAGGGTATTAAACGATTCGCACAGCGGATTGTAACTGCGGAGGGGGGTTGCAGGGTAACTCGAAAACTTGTTGGTTTCGTGGAGATGCGCGGGTTTTTTCAATATATTTGGAGTCAAGTCAAAGAGAAGACAGTTGGCAGTAAGTATATGCGGTTTGGGGTTATACAAACTTCTTTATTTCTTAAAAGTCTTCCCTCTACACTAGTCGGGAACAGAATGGGGCGAGAGCTTAGTTTAAGGCACTTAGCTTAAGTCAAAAAACAGCAATTGGTGAAATTTGTGGAGATATATTGGTGCGAAATTATGAAACGTTCGGAGAACGCCATCTTACAATTCATATTAATACTAAAGACATAATTTTTATAGATTCAAGTTAATGTCTAATTGTAATTGCTAATTACCTCGGCTTATTAGGTAATAGGTTTTTGGTTTAACAAAAATATAACTTAGGTACTATATAGTAAGTTGTGTCCAGTAAGAATCCCTACTAGAATCGAAACAAATTTCCCATTTCTTCGAAGTAGTTTTTGGGTTCTGGCTTTGTCATACTTAGGTTACATCCTTTTCGAAGTTTCACAGGTGGGGAGGGAGCTCCACCTGTTCTTAGCAATATTCTGCCCCCCGTCAAGAACCTTTAGCTCTTCACGACAACGCTTCACAAGCTTAGATTTTATTTCTACAGCAGGGATAGCTTTTATTGCAGCTTGATTATCAATTAAGATGGTGACATCATCTGGTGGAATCGCGAGCATTGAGTTCGCCTTTTCTGCCTCTGCTTCTGCGAATATCTCGGCTTGGAAGACACTGCTGTGCTCAGAGTGATGAAAATTTTAGATTATGTGTTACTGATAACACTCCGGCTCCAACGCCTACATCCGTTTTTGAACCATCAGTGTAGATGGTTATGGAGAGGATTTGGAGATGGACGAACTGGGAACCGAAGTGCACTTTTGTCTGCAGATTCTTGCATGTAAAGGTCGAGCGGTAGCAGGTTAAGGATGGTTTCCAGTCCCGCTCTTGGTATGGTTCTCATTGCGCTAGTACCGCTTAATACCGGTTTCTTTAGTCAACAATTGTTGAACATTGTTCGAAGCCAAATATCAGAAAAAGGAGGACGAAATCCTAAAAAACAATTTTTTGTGTTCCCCTATCATCAAAACGTATGAATCAATCAAAATCACGATTTCGCAAATTTTCAAACAATACCCTTCTCTTGTAAGAGAAAGTTAAAAATTCCCTGAGTACTTTGGTCCAAAAATAGTTTTAAATTGCGTTATTGCAGGAGATAACTAATAGCTACAAGGCCAAGTTAGACGTAATTTTTCATATTTTTGATATTTTTTTAACTTAATTTTATAAAATCTTTCCGAAACCGACCTTAAGTAGCATTTGCGGTTAAAATGAATTGATTATTGCTGTCAGAATTAACGACATAATAGACCAGATTACCTCTTACCAGCCCTCAAAGCATCATTAATTAGTCTCATGTTTCTTAATTGCGTGCAGGCAGTTTGTCGGCAACACAGAACAATTGATGTGACTGTGGAGTAGGACGTATTTCCCGTATTAAGCCTCCGTGGGAGTATGACATGTCAAATGTTTTTCTTTTGTAATGAAAAAAGTTAGGACTTTGCTTATTTGATAAGCAAAGCAATACGCAGAAAATAAAGGAAGACGAAATGAATCCATTAATCAAGGATCTTGTTCTGAGAGGAATTAATGCGAAACTAAGCAGAGCGAACTAAACGTGATTAACATCCTTATGGAAGTATAACCACTTGTAAATGATATTAAATTTCGTTGAAAGTAAATCCAAAATAATATTGAAATTTAATTAGAGGAAAAATAGAATGAATAAGACGTTCTCCACCAGAAATTGTGCAATCGTAAATAAATCTTGGTTTATTGTAAAGCCCCGCTATCTACGGATGTTCTGTTAAATTTGCTTGACAAAATACCGCTCAATATTTTTTTTAAGAAGGAAGCAATAAAACGTTCAATAGGCCGTGCGTTATGGTGACGGTACAAACTGTGGTTATTATTCGTCACCGGTTAAATGCAATTATGGTCGATTGAGGAAGTTGGATTAAGAGATAAAAAAAATTCTCTGGAACCCTGAATATTCCTCGAATACAGCATTGATTTTGAAAATAATCTTTGATAATTTACCAAATTTGCTCAACGATAAATAAAATAAATAAATAAATTAAGTATATCTTTTATTATTATTATTAGAAGCTTTATTTTAGCCATATATTCTTATTCTATATTATATGATTAATTATAAATTATGATAAATTATGATTATAATTAACTGTTCTGTTAATAACTGTCTCTTATATTTAATATTTTCTAGTCGTTGCTTCGGTTGGCATAAGCCTCCCAATTGTTGTCCATAGATTACTGTTCTTTGCGTTGTTGTACCAGTTGCGATTGTAGGTCATCATTCAATCTTTTCTTTGGTCGCCCTACTGGTCTATTATCATCCGGTATTAATATGGTTGTTCCATGTCCTGTTTTTTGATATATGTCCTGCTTAGCCCCATTTTATAATTGTTTTATTTTTGTCTGTTAAATTTGTACTTTTCCTTACTTCATCATTTCTGACTCATTCTATTTAAGTAATTAATTTAGTAAGTGTCTTTCAATTTTCGTCTGGCAAATTCGTATCTTCGCGGTAAGGTTTGCTGTCATTGCTAATGGACTACAAACATATGTCAAAACAGGTAGGATCGTTAAGTCGAATATATATATATATATATACATACATATATGTATCTTTTCGTGTCTGCTCCTATATTGCAATCCAGTATTTGTTTAGTATTACAGTATTGTTTCAACTATTTGTAAATCGTCTGTGGATTTTTTTCCTTCTGATTTGAAAATGATTTATTTGTCCTAGATATAAGTTGTCTTCAACATATTCAATGGCATTAACAGATAGTAGTATCTTCAACATATTCAATGGCATTATCAGATAGTAGTATGGGATATTTTTTATGATTTGTCATAGCTTTAGTTTTTGTCATATTTATACTTAGTCCATGCATTTTACATGCTACTGAAAGCCGGTTAAACATTGCCTGGATTTTGTCAGATTTATTCGATATAAGAAAGATATCGTCAGCGAATCTTAAATTTTTCAAGCTGCGAATAGTGGAGGTGATTTTTGGTCTCATTGTCTGACTCCTTTATTGATTTTGAATTCTCGTCCCGTTTTGTCAGTTTTAATTTTTCTGGAATAAATATCGTTAAATGTTGTTGCCGCCAAGATACCTTTGTGTTTTACCACATCAAAAGCCTCACTGAAGTCAATAAATAGAAAATAAAGAGGTTTCTTATATTCTTGACATATCTAGCTATGAAATTAGAAAGATTTTGACACCTAACGAATTTTGAACATTACTATAAAAGGACCCTTTAAGACCATAGAACGGAGATTCTGCATTTTGAAAAAAATTAACCATGCTTTAAATTTACAAAAAACTCCTTGGTATTTATACTTACCCTTGCCTCGCACTGCTCATTTTCTGCTAAAGTACGTAACACGAATTAAAGAAATTTGACAGTTAATATATTAAGAGGAAAAATTGTTCATGTTTACTGCGTTTGCTGTACTTACAAATTTAACTATTACGGTGAATTGTTTTGTTTATACCCTATAGGGATTAGTTTTTTAACATAGAGAAATAATTAAGGCATTAATATCGTTAAGTACATGGCTCAAAACAGAACCGCTAGCTAAGTAGATCTAGTCGTATTTGTCTTTTTGACCGTCTGTACTTCACTGATTTTGCTATATAAGCTCCTTGTCCATGCCTATAGCACATATGTACAAAATGTCAATCTCTGTCATGCTCGCTTTTAAGAAAAACAACGTTTTTGGCCAAATGTTTATGAAAAAGATACTTAGACAAGACAAGATAGACAAGAAAAGATACTTAGACAACACTAACTTAAAAAAAAATACATGAGGAGGCTACAATCCACTGTGCGGTTCGTTTTATAGCCTATCCCATCCCATCCTTAAAATTAATATCGCAAAAATGTGGGCTTTATGGCGATGAAATATAGAAAATGTCATTGCATAACATATTGTTCAGACAGTTTATCAAAATCTTGTATGGTTAGACCAAAAACAACGTTTTTTGCCTAGTTATGCTATGAAGTAGTGTATACAATTAGTTTTTATAGGAAAACGCCTCTAAAAAGTGGGCGTGGGTTATATTAATATATGACAAACGGTTTATATTACCATAGCCAATGATTTTGCATCAACACTTTTTTCAAAATGTTTAAAATTTGATCGAAAAAGTTTTTTTTCTGAAAACGCCCTGAAAAAGTGTGCATGGCAAAAAACCTTATATGAACAAAATATAGATATTCATGTTACCTACATATGTTGTTCAGAGACTTTTTCTAAATTTTCTAATGTTTGGGCGAAAATAACATTTTTATAAAAAGTGGGCGTGGCAGTGGGCGGATTTTGAAAACTTTTACACCTGTTCGAACACCACGTACAATGGTCACATGTACCAAATTTCATTATCCGAGCTCAAATTTTAAGGCCTAAAAACCGGTAACTTACAGACGGACAGACGGACAGACAGATATGGCTTAATCGACTCAGCTAGCAATTCTGAGCCGTTCCATATACTTTGAGGTATTCCTAGCTAAATTATTTCGCTATGTTACAAACTATGTATCCAAACTAATATACTCCTATGGAATAGGTTATAAACATTTTCAATGAACGTCTTCTATATAATATTGTCACACACACTCACGCTCGAAATTGTGGAGCGAATCGCTGATTTAGCAGGACTTGATTCGGAACTCAAAAAAGTGGTTTTTGGAATTCAGTCCGTCAGTTCGTCGGTTCGACTAAACGACTTGACCGATTTTCTTCAAACTTTGTATCGATCGTTATTTTGGTCATAATTCTTGGCCATTTTCTTAGTTTGCTTTTAGCCATGTTATAACTGGTACCTGCCATATAAAAATCAAACATAACCACAATTTCTCGAATACGGCTCAGACGATTTTGATTGTACTTTATATATACTATAAGCATATTAGTCAGTTCCAACAAAACTGCATACACAGTTTTTTTTCGGAAAAATCCATATAACGGATATTTGCACATAGGCCATATAAAGAAAATTGTCAATTTCTCACTAACTATTTGGCCGAATTGAAAGAAATTTAATTTGTATACTACTATTACTGTTTTTATGAATTCTTCATAATTGGTTCTGTCCCAATTATCCCTAAACGGAATTTTCAGTTTTGGCAAATAATGAAAAATAATTATTATTCACATGGACACCGATTACTTTCAATGACGGAATAAACGTTAGTATAATCACATTTCAACATTTTTTATATCATTTTTAGCATCATTAATCAAAATAAATATTATTGTCTAAGTTAAATTTATTAACAAAAGTTCATATATTTTTGGACTATGTTCAAATGAAAAGCAAAGATGGTTTTAATAAAAAAACACTTTCATTGCCTCACAGCCTTGCGTCTACTTAGCAACTAAACTATAATTGCGAAACTTAAATCTAACCTACTGTAAACCATCACACATGACATCGGCATCATTCCCACGGTGTTCTTACATTGCAGGTAAATGCGCTGACGACATGTCTACGCCTGCTACACTTGATCGATTATATTGATCGCGTCGTGTCTCGCTTCTCTCGACTTTCCCATGCTCGGCAAAATTTTTAACAAGTCTCATCATCATTCATCTGATTCGAGGATTGCCGCCATACGTGCTTTACTGTCCTTGAACCGAAACTACGGACTCCAGTGCGTGATAGCGGCGGACAATCCAAATTCTTATTTCAGTGTACCAGTTATCCATTTTAAGTGGCGCTTAAGAACCTGGGCCTCAACCAACATGCCTCTCCAATTAGCCCGGTCTTTAGCAAACTGCCTCCAGTTACGCACTCCAAGTTGGTCCTCTACTGCGTCCGACGTCTGGCTGAGAATCGAAGACTCTGCGAGCCGGAGTATTGGTGTCCATTCGTTCTACATGTCCTATCCATCTTAAACGTCCAATGCGGATTTTTTTGACCAGGGGCATGTCGCTGTACAGCTCGTATAGTTCTTGGTTGAATCTTCGTCTCCATAGCCCGTCAACGCAAACGGGACCGAAAATTTTTCGAAGAATTTTGCTCTCAAATCGATCAAGGATTTCTAAATCTGCTTTTGAGACGGTCCATGCTTCAGCGCCGTAGAGCAGGGCTGGGATGATCAGGGTCTTATGCAAGATCTCCTTAGTAGTTCGAGTGAGGCTTTAGTACTGAATTGCCTTCTTCGCCCGAAGAAACAGCGGTTGGCAAGAGTAATTCTCGTTTAATTTCTGACGAGATGTTGTTGTCAGAGTTCATAGCGGGCCGAGATAGATAACGTCCCGTACTACCTCAAAGTTATATCTGCCAATGGTGACGTTCTGTCCAATTCGTCGATGTTGTGTGTCCGTTCGTGTTGACAGCATATACTTCGTCTTGCCATCATTTACTGCTAATCTCATTTTTGCCGCTTCCTTCTATACTAGATAACGTGGCTATGACATCGCGTTGGGTCCTACCATTGATGTCGATATCGTCGGCGTATGCTAGTAGTTGTAAAGATTTTTAAAAAATTGTGCCTCTGGTGTTGGCTCGTGAGTTTTGCACAATCCTCTCAAGAATCAGATTGAATAAGTTACATGACAGCGCATCACCTTGTTTAAATCCTTTTTTCGTATCGAATGTGTCAGTGAGGTCGTTTCCGATCCTGATGGAGCAGGGAGAATTTTCCATCGTAATTCTACACAAACGGACGAGTTTGGGCGGTTTACCAAAACTAGACATGGCTCTGTATAGTTCGTATCTATAAATGCTGTCGTATGCGGCTTTGAAATCGATGAATAGGTGGTGGGTATCGATTTGGACTTCTTGGGTTTTTTCCAGGATCTGCCGAAGTGTGAAGATTTGATCGGCTGTGGACTTTCCTGGCCTAAAACCACACTGATAAGGGTCGATCAGGTTGTTGGTAATGGTTTCAGGCGTTCACATATTACGGCAGATGGAATTTTGTAGGCGATGTTCAGGAGACTTATGCCTCTGTAGTTGGCGCAGCTTAGAGGGTTTCCTTTTTTGTGGATCGGGCAAACGATGCTGAGGTTCCATTCTTTAGGCATACTTTCTTCCGACCAGATCCGGCTTATGAGTTGGTCGATTTAACTTACCAAGTCATCTCCGCCGGCTTGATAAAGCTCGGCGGGAAGGCCGTCATTTCCGGCAGCCTTATTAAGCTTCAGTTTAGATATTGCTATCCTCAATTCACTCAGGTCGGGTGGTTGGCAGTTTTCGTTGTCGTTGCCAATATTGAATGGTTCGTCCTGCTTGACAACGGAATGTTGTTCGTCATCGCCGTTTAACAGTCTGCAGAAGTGGTTCTTCAATATCCTCAGCAGAGACTGTGTCTCAACTACGATATTTCCATATTCATCTCGAGCCTTGCGTCTTGGCTCTGACGTGGGCCACTCCACCTCTCTATATCCTCGATCGCGCGCTTTTCTTCCTCTTTTTTCTTCTTTCTAAAAAGCCGTAGTTCTTCCCTTCTTCTCTGCCTATAGAGCTCAACGGCAGCTCTCGTCTTTACCTGCAGCTTAGCCTTGTAGGCCTCGTTCTTTGCTGCGAGCATCTGTCGGCACATCAATTGCGGCTGATCTAATGGCTTGTTGGCATCGTTGCCATAGTTCTTCGACATTCGATGTTGGTGGTATGGTGTTAATCGAGAGGTTTAGGGATACGCGTTGTGCGAAGGTCTTGGCGGTCTCTTGCGATTGCAGTCTTTCGACGTTAATTTATTTTTTTAATATTTCTGGATTGTTTTGGCGTGGTGATATCCACATTCTAACCTTGGCTGCAACAAGGTAGTGGTCCGATGTTAGCTCCTCGGAATGTTCGAACATCCAAAATACTGGATGCGTGCCTCTTGTCTGTAGCTATATGTGGTCAATTTGATCGACCGTTCGTTGATCTGGAGAACGCCGTGTCCCCTTATGGATATCGTGGTGAGGAAACCGTGTGCTGGCTATAGTGGCATTTCGTTCCGTAGCGACGTCAATTAGCCTAATTCCGTTACCAGACGTGTTGTAGTGTAGGCTATGTTTTCCGACAATACTGCTAAAGATGTCTTCTCTTCCTATCTTTGCGTTAAAATCTCCCAGCACGATTTGAACATCGTACTTCGGTAGTCGCTCATAGGTTTTGTCAAGGAGCTTATAGCTTATATGGCGTGAGCGTATATACGGCTAATGTTGGCGAATTTGGCCTTGATGCGGATTGTTACAATGCGTTCGCTAATGTCTTGGAAACATAAGGCTTCTGGCCTAAGTCTGGCACTTTTAACAAATTCGCATCCGAATAGTCGCTGTTTCTGCTCACTATAACACGGTCCGTAGTAGATGTCATTTCCTGGATGGCAGTAATGTCTGCTTTGTAGCAGTTTCGTCAACAATAAAGTCAGGGATTTTTTTTCCATCGTTGGGTAGTTAACCCAAAGCACAACCCCCAACCTGGAGGGCCAGTTCCAATTTATTAGATACCCCTAGGACACGGGGCCATCAGTATCCACTACGGGATTTAGCGCTGCTGTTGGCCTTTCGGTTCATCCGCCACCAGCTCTGTTCAAGGGGCCTGACTAACCCTTGAAATTCCTAGACAACCTGTTGTCCGAATATGTCGAAGCAGCTTGTCTAGGTTCGCCTGGGACAGCAGACCGGGTATTCATTGCGTGCCATTCTGAGCTGGCTGTTTATAGTGTTGCTGTTTTTCGTCGTGTTATCAAGACTCGCGCTTATCGTTTAGCAAGTCAAATCCGATTGGATGAGACCAGTACCCGATGGTTACCACTTGGAGGTAAAAAAGAAGCACTTGATGAGTAGTCAGAGTTACAACACTGGCATTGCCAAGTTAAAGCCTATCAGAGTCTACCCTCGTTCTACAACACCCAACCATCTTAAGAGTCTAAAAACCAATCTGCAAAAAAAAAATAACCAGATTCATTAAATAGAAAAAAAAGTTATTTACTTTTTTTGTAGCGGCTTTCATCAGCCACCCTGTATTTGCTTTAGTAATGATCCATTTTCTAAGCTAGCAATAAAGTCAATCGAATCATCTTTAAAAACTTTATCTTTGAGATTTGGCGAAAGATAGGCCAAAAAGTGGTCAGCATAGAGAGCGCTTCAAAAATACAAATTCCACAACATATTTTAGACAAAATACATTCTTCATCTAATTCAACTAGAGTAGAAAGACTGAAAAAAGCTTTGCTGAGTGCTGTTAAAAAAGCAGGAAGAAAAAAGTTCAAATCATTTTAAATTCTTTTAGCACTGAAGAAAATAAAGCTAAGAAAAGACGGAAAACATTTATCTTAAAGTTTTTCAAACCTAAGTTTGATTTTTTTCCTCAATCATTTGTCAAATCTTAGGAAAACACTGTTAAGTGTTATTGGTTTTTACCAATAACTGCAGATGATTGATCACAACTATATTGTAAACAACTTTTTTTACATCATACAAACGTCACATAATTCTACAAATTTAAAAAAGCTAGGACGAAACACAAATAATAAAACCGCTATCGAATCTTCTGCAGAATGTCGGTCACATCATTGATTGTTTATGTGATTTCAAAACACTAAAACTGGTCCAAAAGAACTACCCCAGAAATCATACAAACAAACATTTTCGCCCGGTAATCCTTCCGATGAAAACATTTTTTTCATCTCTATGGTTCCGATCCAGATGCATTTCTTAAGAGATGAAACTAAAAGAGTTGTTCGGCAAGAACCAGCCTTATCATCAATCAGATACTGTCGACCTGTTATATTAAATTTTGCTAAAGAAACGACAGAATTGATGAAGTCTTATGTAGAATCGCTCTTGGGTCAGGGTTCAGAATTGATACAAACGCTTTTGAGAATTTTGCAAAATATAAAAGGGAACTGTACCTTAAAAATGTTGCCTGGTTTTATATGCCAGTAATAACACCAGTTCTTGTTTCAAAGAAAACAAATTATTTCTTCTTGTTTACTTCCAATCGGATAACTTTAGGAAGAAGCAGGAAACAAGGAAAAAACAAAATGTGAATGTGAATTATTTACCAGGAAAAATTGGCATGTAGATACCGTCTTATTAGATTGTTTGTGTTATTTTGTCTTAAAATGTGTGCTCATTTGTTTAAACAAATTATTATTTTCTAGCCTGTGAAGAATTTCAAGAAGAATTGAAAAAAAAACAGAAAACTTGAACACAAACATTTATTTGTGAGCGCTAATAATTTAATCTCGCTAAATCAGCGGGATTATATGACCGTTAAAATATCTGTAATAAAATAGACAAATCTCCTACAAGTCTTGGCTGTGCATGTCTCCAGTTGAGCATTTCTTTTGAAATCCAAATTGCCGATCACTTGTTACATAATTTCTTTCTAAAAAAAAATTAAGCACTTTTTAACTACAATAGGTGTAATTTCGTCAGGTCCAGTCCCTTTTATACAGTCCAAATGTCAGTGAGCCTCCGATACTTGCCAGAAGTTTGTTAGTTACTCTTGCCTTTTTCGCATTCGTTGAAGCTTCTATTGCTTGGTTGGCTATGTTTCGCTGATTGATGGAAATTACCTCCGGGATTCTTTATTGCCGGATGTGTCATCATAACTTTCGGGTCCCACCCAAAAGTCGACCGATCTGTCACTTTGACAGATCATAAAAATAGTTTAAAACTTTGTTAGTACTAAAAAACAAAATTGTTATGTTCCCATTGGAAACCTTTTATGAACTTGCATTGTGTATTTTGGTACATTTTGGTCTTGCTTTATTATTTTTTTCTCTTTTTAATATAATATTTTTTTTTTAAATTTGAACTTCTTTTATATTACAATAAACAGCACACTAAGCTTTGAAAGGGGAAAACTTGTTATGTAATTAGCCGCGATAGGGAGCAGATTGATATTTATTTACTGTTTCAAATAACATTACAGGATAACTCACATAGTTGTAGTGTATATGCCGCACATATTATTAATAGCTATTCGATAAATTGCTGATTGTGAAACTTATAATTAAAACTCATAATAATTGCTAATGTAATTGCTACATATTGAGCATGATTGATTCTTTTATATTTATATTAAAAAAATAATTATTAAAAAAAAATTAGTAATCTATCATTTACACATTTATTTATTTGCATGTAATCCTTTTCACAAACAAATAAATTTGAACAAATATAAAATCCACAAACCAGAAGCAAATGATGAAATTACACAAAATGGCAATGGAAATGGCCTCACCCTCATGAAATGTAAGTAGCATGTATTTTTAAACTCTTTTATGTAAATATCGATTAAAACATTTGTCGCATAAATAAAACTATAATATTTTTTTGCGTTTTTAACCAGTATTTAACGTACCATTAATAAGGATAACTTTGGCAAAAGAAGGTACTAGTGCACAAACAAAATTTTAATCATTAGTCATTTTTAATTAACTCATCAAATCATCAATAAGGAAACGATTTCAATGGGTTTACTGAAAGAGGAATACATAAATAAGCTCATTCTCCTTTTTTTTTAAACTGGCATGCACTGAATGGTTATAAATTCACTTATTACATCAAGGACATTTGGGAAATTAAAATGAATTGGATTTGAATAACTATAAATTACAATTGAGAGGAAAAATAGAGTTTGGTAGATCATCCGCGGTGTTGTGACAAATCATTTTATCAACTGTCATTCAAGTCTTATCTCTACCAGAAATTCAGTTTTGGCAGAATCTTGATCCCCTCGTGCAAGTACATAGTACACATACACACATATAAATTACGGTGATAAAAAGCTATGGCCTTTTGAGCTAAAAAAGTTTAATTGTACCATCAAATTCTTCATGTTGGTACAAAACGCTTACTGACGGCCCATTAGTAGTTCCCACTTTTCAAGATATTTCATGAGCTGGAAATTTATCTGGGTTTCTGTGACTTTAGAGTGAAAGAACGTCATTTCAATTAGTCAGTAGTTAGAGGATGAAGAAGATTTGACCAGATTTATTTATTTAAATAGTGCCGAATTTATATATTCAGTATTATTTCCCTTTGTTGCATATAAAGCCGATTCGGCCTTATTTCACTTTGCATAGATCCAATATCGCAACCATTCCATACCCAACAATGAGCCCAAGCAGGTGGTTCGAACTTTGAATACATCCGAGTGCGACTTTGGGTGTATGCAAAGCTTGAACATGGGTAAGGGGCATGCTGCCCATCTGCTATCCCCTCATTCGGCTCACTGTTGGATTTGAGCCGAGTGTGAGGTTAGATGTATGCACAAATAAGCTTCCTCCATCAGTAAGTCCAAGCTGGGGGTTTCATACGAATTCTAAATTCAACCTCGCACGCAACCCAATCGAAAAGTGAGCCCCAGCTCTGGAGTTTTGCACAATCCCCTCAACAATCAAATTGAAGAAGTCACATGACAGCGCATAGCCTTGCCTAAATCCTTTTTTGGTATCGAATGTGTCGGTGCGGTCGTTTCCGACCCCGATGGAGCAGCGAGAATTCTTTATCGTCATCCTAGACAAACGGACGAGTTTGGGCGGTATACACAAACTAGATATGGCTCTGTATAGTTCGCCTCTATAAATGCTTTCGTATTCGACTTTGAAATTGATGAACAGATGGGGGTTATCAATTTGGGCTTCTTGGGTTTTTTCCAGGATCTGCCGAAGTGTACAAATTGTGGACTTTCCTAGCCTTAAACCACACTGATAAGGGTCAATCAGCTTGTTGGTAAACGGTTTCAGGCGTTCACATATTACGGCTGATAGGATCTTTTAGGCGATGCTGAGGAGACTAATTCCTCTGTCGGTGGCGCAGTTCAGAGGGACTCCTTTTTTGTGCATCGCACAAACGATGCTGAGGTTATATTCTTTAGGCATCCTTTGATCCGACCAGATTTATCTTATTAGTTGGTGGATGCTTTTTACCAAGTTATCTCCGCTGGCTTTATGAAGCTCAGCGGGAAGGCTGTCATTTCCGGCAGCCTTTTTAAGCTTGACTTCAGATATTGCTTTCGTTGCCAATATTGAATGGTTCGTTCTGCCTGACAGCGGAATGTTGTTCTTTATAGCTGTTTAACGGTCTGCAGAAGAGTTCTTCCATATCCTCAGCATCGACTGTGTCTCAACTTGTTCATTTCGACTTGATTCTGTTCGTGCCTTGTATATTTGGCTTTGACGTTTTACACTTTGGTAAAACTTGCGACCACCTCCCTTTTTCTTTTTTCTTCTTTCTGAAAAGTCAGTGCTCTTCCCTTCTGCTTTGCCCATAGAGCTCAATGGTAGCTCTCGTCTTCACCTTCAACTTAGCCTTGTAGGCCTTGTTCTTGGCAAAGAGCATCTCTCGGCATTCCTGATCAAACCAGCGGTTTCTTACTGGTGGGCACGAGAAACCTAGCACATTAGTTGCGGGTGACCTAATGGCTTGTTGGCATCATAGCCATTGTTTATGCAAACGCGTTGTGCAAAGCAGTGATTGAAAAGTTAACCCCACAACCCGAATTGGGGGATTGGCTCATTCTTCGATCTGAATACAGCAGGCCGGATATTTCGCGGCAGTAGTTCTCAACAGATTTTTTATAAGTTCTGCTATTCAAGTCAGATGCGACCGATATCTTATGGTTACGACAGTTTGTTAGAGTTAGTATTGATATATAGTGAAGGTTACAAGAACTAGGCATTGTTCAAGCTAACGACCGTTAGTGTCTGGCCGCGTTCTAAAGCACATAATCATCACTTAACCATATTGTACATAATTTCTACTCACGATTAAATCCTGATTTTATGGTAAGATAAACGATTGGGTCAGATTGAGTCAGATTTAGTCAGATTGAGCAAGGCGCATAGATCCACTTAAGTTTTCATTGGTACCAACCAGCGGGTGATTCACCTTGCTATTCACAGGAGTATATATAGATTTTTGAGAAAATTAAAAAAAAAAATAAATACATATATTCCCCTTCCTTTATGACTCCAACACAAGTGCAACTATTTTTAAAATATCTCCTTGCCCACTTTCAAAACAAAACGTGGATTTTGGTCAACCAGATATTTCAACTATGCCTCTTTATAAATTCTATATCCTTTCAAAGGTTGTAGCCACACCCACTGCTTAGGGTTTCAGTTATGGAATAAGTTTTATTTCCAGATATTTTGGCTAATTGAGATTGGAAGACTGGAATGGAACAATAATTCAGCAGTGAAAATTATTATTAAAATTAATTATTAAAATAAATTTATTCCATGAGCCCATGTCTGCCAAGTGTTTTGAGATTTATCTGTAACGTGAGAGTCGTTGAAAATTTACCACACGTCATGAAAATAACGATATCGTCATCTATGTTCCTTAGTGTTCTACTATTAACTGTAGAAGTGGCGATAATACACCATTTTAGCGGTTCGTATTGACCTTATTACTTGTTTGGTACCAAAGGATGGTGAGATAGTTTTGAATTTATTTAGTTGGTTATTGCCGTATCTGTACCAGAATTTTTAAGTTCAAATTTGATTGCATCAGTTTTTATATAATACTGAATGTTCTCTTATTATCGCGAAAGGTTGCTAACGTATAATCTTTGTAATGTAGTAATTTCTCCTTTTTTAAGTTCCATTTTACGAAAGACTGATTCTACTGATTTGCATTGAACAAATGCTTCTGATATGTAGATTGTAGGACAACCAAATTTTTAATTGCTTTCAGCAGAAAAGCTGAAAGGCTTATAGGTCGGAAGAATTAAGCCATTGTAGGAACGTATTTTTCCACATTCAAGATGAAGATAAACAAAACAAGGACAAGAAACAACTTTTGGTGTTGGAATGATTTTTTGACACAGTTTTTTTGGTGGGATATAAGGTGTTATTCGAGTCGAATCAGCTGACTTATGGGCCTCGAAATTGTTTATTGCCAATATTTTATTTACTAACTAACAGTTTGGAAAATTGCAACTTTTCAAATTATGATTCTGTTCAAGTTTATTATGAAATTTTCAAAAAGCTTTGGCAACTTTGTTCCTGTGAGAGTATCTTTTTCAGTATTACATTTTTTTTTTAATGTTTTCGATGATATTGCAGAATTAACTCCAAGCCACCCTGTTGGGTATTCTGATTTCTTTCTTGAAACACGTTTGACTGGATATGTGATATGACACTGGGAATTTTTTTTGTGATGAGGTGCAAGTACTTTGGAGCACAAGGGATTTTGGTTTGTTAAATATAAAAAGAATCAAATTTTAATCAGCAAGTTACCCCTTTAAATGTAAATGGTTTATGTAGAAGAGCAATGTCGATTTAATTGTTAAACGAGTGGTGGGTGCACGACTGGGTCGTATGCAACTTTCTCTTTCACATCGAGCTAGGAATTAGATCAAACCCCAAGCATGAGACAATTCGATAATTCGTCCAAAATACACAAAAATATTCATGTTGGTTGTTGATGATCAAAATGATACAAGTAATTATACGAACCTTTATTGTAGAATATAAAGAAATCGGTGCCTATGTGATTAATAATGATTTTCCGATATTGGCCAGAACTGAAAATTCCGTTTATTGATAGTTGGGCCAAATCTAATTATGTGGAATTTAGTATATAAATTAAATTTCATTTATTTTTGCCAACTATCTAGCGAGAAATCAACAATTTTTTTATATGACCTAAATGCTCAAATCCGTTATATTGATTTTTTTCTAAAAAACTGGGTATGGTGTTTTGTTGGAAGTAATATGCGTATAGTTTATATAAAGTTTAATTAATATTTTTAGAGACGTTTTCGAAAAAAATTATTGAATGTATAATTGTTATATAGCCGGTACCGTTAATAACATGGCTAATAGAAAATATGGTCTTGAATTATGACCACAAAAACGCTGGATACGAAGTTTGAAGAAAATCGGTTAAGCCGTTTAGGCTAGAGAGAGCATTACGCACAGACGGACAGACGAACCGAAGAGCCGACGGATCGACGGATGGAATTAAAAAACACACTTCTCTGGGTTCTGCTATCATCGTAATGTTAGATTCAATCATTAACTCGAGGTCAAAATTTTTTACGAAAACAATAACTTCTTTCTTTGTAAGAGAAACTTAAAAAGCAGGTTGGAGCTAACCCTTGTAATGTGATAATGATTTAGCTGAAGTAGCTTCATTAAGTTTAGTGTCTGATGAGATCCCATTCTTACGTCTACTGAGTTGTTTTAAAGTTTAGCCTATATCCGAGATCTTGAAATTTCACTATTTATGTTCTTTGACTCAAAGTGCTTGTTTCAACTTAATGGCGGTATCTGATACTTTCAGATGAATCACGAGATGTAAAAATATTTTGTAAATTTATCGTGAAGTTGTAGCGATGTCAAACAAATCGAGATTCCATTGTAAGAGTTAATAGTGCAGCCGCCGAGATACACAAAGTCCTTAGTACATCGACGTTGTAGCTAACGATTCTGTCCGACTTGTCGCTGCTGAAAGCATATACATGCTCTCGCCTGTGGAGATTGTTAAACCCACTTTAGCTAAATCGCAAACGCGACGATAACATCTTGTTAATGGAAGACTATGCTTCTGGTGTTGTTGGCTCAGGGATTTTGCATAATTTTTTCAAGAATACTACTAAAGACGTCACACGTCAATGGATGACCTCGTCTTAACCCTTTTTTTTCATATGTTTCGGGGAGATCGCTTCCGACCTTGATGGAAAAGCTATAATTCTGCATCGTCATCCTACACAGACGGATGAGTTTTTGCGGTATACTCAAACTAGACATGGCTCCGTATATATGCTATCATATTTGCTTGAAATCTAAGAATAGGTTGTATGTATCGATTGTCCATGGGTTTTTTTCATGATCTGCAGAAGGGTATAAAGATAAGTTGGAGTGTGAATGTTACCAAATCATATCCATCGGATTTATATAGCGGTTAAGTTGTGGCAGCCGTGGTAAGCTTATGCTAAGATATTGCTTTCCTCACTTCATTTCATTCGGGTCCTCTCGCATTCTTCGTTCAGTCTGCAGAAGTATTTCTTGCATCCCTGGCTTCGACGTTTTAAACTTTGATAAAACTGCATTTGTAGAGTATTTCTAAGAAGTCAGTTTCCTTCCCTCCTTCTTTGATTATAAAGCTTCAAAAAATCTTCAGCGACGGTGGGCTTTCACGGGCTGTGAATATTTTTATACCCTATTCCATAGGGGTATATTAGTTTTGATACATAGTTTGTGACATAGAAAAATAATTGAGCTAGGCATACCTCCGTCCATCCGTCCGTACGTCACCAGTTTTTAGGCCTTAAATTTTGAGCTAGAATGATGAAATTTGGTACACTTGCTTGTCGTTGCTCCCAGCAGAACCAGTGTAAAATTTTTTGAAATCCGCCCACTGCCACGCTCCCTTTTCAGAAAAACATATTTTTATGCCAAACCGTTAGAGATACTGAAAAAGTGTCTGACCAACATATCTAGACAATAATAATTTCTATATTTTGTTCAAACAAAGTTTTTTGCCACGCCCATTTTTTGGGGTCGTTATTAGTAAAAAAAAAATTTCGGAAAAAAAACATTTTGAAAAAAATGGTGATGCATCATCATTGGTTCTGTTAATATTAACATTTCTTCCATATATCATTTTAGGTCACGCCCACTGTTTGGAGGTGTTTTCATACAAAAACCATTACTATACACTACTTCATAGCATAACCAGGCGAAAAACGGTGTTTTTTGTCGAACCGTAAATGATTTTGATAAACAGTCTGAACAATATGTTATGACAATGACATTTCCTATTTTTCATCGCTTTAAATCCATCATTTTGGGGGCATTTGTCTTAAGGATGGGATGAGATAGGGAGCAAAACATTCCACACAGTGAATTGTAGCATTCTCAGAAGTGGGACACGTTATCGCAATGCATTCTAATTCATTATTCATGTCTAATACATTTAAAGCGTTTGTTGAAATGAATTTTGTTTGATTGTTCAATAAATATCTTTCATATTTCTCAAATCGTATACATTCTTACATGTGGCTGCTCACACATGGGAACAAAACATTACATAACTTTTTTTTTCTTTTTACCAGTTAAATATCAAATTAATTTTACTGCGCTATATGGTATCTATTGCACCACCGGCAAAGAAGATTGGAATGTAGCGAAGGAATCCACCCACAAAATGGATTTTATTGACAAAACCATGAAATCGTTCACATCCCTTCTACAGTATTTTGGCACTTTTGCCGCGAATTTGTTGTGTCTATAGCGTTCCCGATAGACTTACAAAAGCGTCAATGGTTACGAAATTCAAATTGTATGCCTACACGTTAAAGCTTTAATACGCTGCCAAGCACATACCAGATCGATTCTATTGTATGAAGAAAATTAGATTCTAGAAGTATGTGAAATGGTGAGGGTTTGATGTCTACAAATCGTTTCGCGTTCAACCACGTTGAATGCCTATGTGGCATTCCTTAGGCACTTATCGAAGTGCGTTGCTTTATTCGCTTATGTTAAAGCTCTTTAAAGAAAAAACAAAAAAATTAATAAAAGAGTAAGTAGGTATACCACTACGGAGCATGTTGGTATGTCGATGTCATATGATTTGCATTATATAGCAAAGACATCTTTACAGGGATAGCTAACATGGTTTGAAATGTAAATTCAAGATGTGTAGTGAACAAAAACAAACAAATGTGGGTACCCATTAAAAGTCGGTTACTGCACGTGCGGAACTGAGTAAGACAATTCAAATCAAGTTCTAATAAAGATACAAGATTCCCAACCCTTCAGTTTGACTACGAACTCTCTCATTATTCCTTAACGGTTATAAATTGATCAGAACAAAGAAACTCCTTCCACAACAGCATCCTTAATGGATTGCATGAATTTGCCTTGATTATTTATGTATTTATACTTTTGCTTATACCCTATCCCAAAGGGGTATATTAGTTTTGACATTAAATTTGTTATATAGAGTAATAATTTCGATAGATATATAACTATATCTATATCTAGCTGCGTCGATATATGGCACCGATTTTCGGGCCATTAAGCTAGGTTATAGAAATTTGATGTAAAGATTCTCTATCTGACGAAGCAGAACAAGCGAAAACATTTTCAAAATCCGCCTACTACCACGCCCACTTTTCAGTTAAAAGTTTTGTTTTTTTGCCAAACGTTAACGAATTTTGAAAAACTGTCTGAATAAGATATTTAGACATTCTCAAAATCTACATATATTTCATCAATATAATGTTTTTTTGTTGGTGTTTTCTTTAAAAAAAAAAACGATATACCCATTCCATATGCAATAAAAAACCTAATTTTTTGTCGAACCATTACAGATTTTGATAAACTTGCTGAACAATATGTTGTGACAATGCTATTTTCCATATTTTGGCGATGTATATTTAAAGGATGGGTTGGGATAAGGTATTCCATGATCCGCACAGTTTATTGTAGCCTTCTAATATGTTTTTTTATCGGACGATGTCGTTTCGACCATTAGCTGACTCGGGTTACGCTAAATACCATTATTTAATCGTGATTGCTTGTATCATATTAAGGAAACCACTAATTTATTTGATTCAGTGCCGCTACAATATGAATGAAGTAGAACGTGGGTAGACTCTGATTGGCCTTAGCTTTGCAATGCCCAGTGCTTGCAATTCTGACTACACATCAATTGTGCTTATTTTACCTCCGAGTGGTAACCATCGGATACTTGTCTCATCCAAGCTATAAGTGCGGAATATCCTACCTGCTGTCCCAGACGAACCAGGATGAGCAGCTTCGACATATTTCAACAATAGGTCATCTAGGAATCTCAAGGTTCAGTCAGGCCGCTTGTTGGGGGGGTGAACCTAAAGGCCAACGGCAGCCCTCAATCCTGAAGTGGATACTGATGGCCCCTACTCCTAGGGGTATCTGATAAATTGGAACTGGCCTTCCAGGTTAGGGATTGTGCTTTGGGTTAACTACCCACCCAATGTTAAACTCAAGCTGGGAGATTTTAAAGCAAAGGTACGAAGAAAAGACACAACATTTTGTCAGAAATTAAACGAAGGATTACTTTTGCCAACCGCTGTTCGGGCTAAGAAGGCCCTCTCTCGAACTACTAGGGATATCCTATAAAAGACCCTCAGCATCACAGTTCTGCTCTACGTCGCTTAAGCATGGACCGTATCGAAAATAGAAATTCTTGGTCGATTCAAGAGGAAAATTCTTCGAAAAATCTTAGAAACATCTTCGGTCAAGTTTGCGTTGACGGGCTATGAAGACGTAGTTTCAACAAAAAATCATACCAAAAATTGTACAGCGACATGCCCCTAGTCAAAAAACTTCACATTGAACGTTGATTGCTAGGACATGTAAAACAAATGTATACCACTAATCCGGCTCGCAGAGTCTTCGATTCCCAGCCAGACGTCAGATATAGAAGAAGCCCTCGCATTAGTTGCACGAACAAGTAGAAACCGACCTTAACCAACTTGTAGCGCGAATTAAAACACTTGACCGGGCTAGTTGGAGAGGCATGTTGGTTGATGCCCATTGGTTCATTCCAGACTGCACTTAAGTAAGTGCATGCTGAATTAGTCCTGTCATTAGCCAACTGCCTACAGTCGATTTCTACATGCAAGCAATTCCTGGACATATTGCGTCTACCATCTATCGAAGTATTGGTGTACATATATTAACTAATGCAATTTTTTTACTGAGTCTGTGTCGCTGTTCAGCTCGTTAATGGAGCCCATAGAATTGTTCGTTCGAAACGACAAAAGATTTTTCATTCGCTTCATCACCGTAAAGTATGTAGACTGTTCAAATACTTTTAAGATTTCGAATGCTTCGGTGAGGTATTTGCTGACCTCGATAGGCTATGCATCGAAACTAGACATAGCTCTGTATAGTTCGTTTTAGCTGGAATTTTAAGATCCATTTCTGTTCATTCATTTGTTTCCCCCCTATTTAACGAAATTCCTCACATCCATTTGATATCCTTGTATACAAGACCGAAACAAGACGAAACAAAAAGTCAAGATTGTTAATCTTTAATCTGACTTTGTTTGCTTATAACATGTATTTATTCTATCTTGTCCTAATTGAATAACTCTGAATATATAAAGCTCTCTGATCCAGATTTTAAAAGTGTTAAAAAGAACGTCAATGCAGTTCTATGCATTACATGGCGAACTTAGGTAGATGGTGGTCACACCTGAAAGTATCTAAATATTAATGCTGTCCAAGTTTCCGTGTTTGAAGAGTAATGTCTGTTCGTTTTCCCGTTTCCACTGCTAAGCAAATCTTAACATTCCTTCCTTATCAATGATTGTACTTCACTTGTTGCCCGACATTGTTTCACTTTGCCTCAAACATTTCATGAGATATCAAATAATATCGCGTAGAATCATCTTGACAGTTTGACGGAAAAAGTTTACCCCTTTTCATTCCCGACTGACTTATTTTCAATAATAATCCAGCTCTTTGGTTTCCTGCTTGCACAGGGACGAATCACAACAGAGAAGAAAGAAAAAAGTTCAAAACAAGCTGAACGTTTATTGCTTATTAACTTTTATACACTTGATACTTTTCACTTTTCGCTGAATACTTTCCTATACATTCTGCACTGTCATGAAATAGACTTGGGTAGAACGTGTTTCAAGTATTTCAGCTTTACCACACTTCACAGCATCGTTGTGTCGCTACGCAGCAATTTTATAAGGGTGCAAGATTTAAGGAAACGAATTGGAAGCCCATTAAGTGTCTTTTCGTTTTTTCTTAACCTACCATGTTTCGAATATTAGTCAACCAACCTGGTTTGTTTTTTAATCCGGATAATGTCGAGGGCCTATTATAAAAGATTGTTTCGAAATTCAAGAGCATCTTTAATCCAATGGCATGCAAATTTATGGATATCCGAATAATTGGAAAATCGAATATATGTACGCCGTATGTTTTAAGACGTTTGACAGATACTTTGGTAACTAACGTGTGTTGAAGCTGTTGAGTTGATTAATCCAGCCAAGGCTTTAAATTGCAAAGATATATTTATGACATCACATGTTTTTTTTTGCCGTGGGCTGGTGGAAATCTCAAAAGACACGATGAGCACGTGTCCAAAGTAGTGTGGGACTTTAAACCCTAACTAAAATCACCCCCCTTTTTGTATTTTTATTGCAACTAAGTATGCGACTTATCTAGCAATTTGTTTCTCACGAGAGATGTATGTTTGGCAGGTAACTTTCCTATGGTTTGTTACTATTTGCTTGTATAATAGCAGCTTGTTATCAAGGTTAAGCTTCGAATATTTTCCGAGTAACCTGCACCTACTGTTTTCTTATTTATTTTTAAGTTCTTCGCATTTCTTCTTTACATGCGACTTCCTTTTTAATTGTCATTCCAAGATATTTCGCTTCATTTGCAAAAGGGACTCTAACCGTATTTAGAAATACTGGCAAATTGTTTGTCCGTTTATACGAAAAATCTACATGAATCGATTTGGTCTCGTTAAGTGCAATCCGCCAAGACTTTGTACATCCATTAACCTCGTTAAGAGCGGTTTTTAATTTCATATTTGTTTCCTCTATTGTTGTGCCAACTACTAGTATAGCTGTATCGTCAGCAACCGTGGCAATTATTGCATCGTTTGTTTGTGGGAAATCACGTGTAAATAGGAGGTACAAGAGTGGCCCAAGGACGCTTCCTTGGGTACTCCAGCCAATATTTCTTTGAAATCCGAATATTCGTTTCCAAGCTTCACACGGAAGAGTCTATTCTCAAGATACGACACGAGGATGTATTGAAGGCCTCTATGCCAAACCTTGTCAAAAGGTTGCGACACGTCAAGAAATACGGCTGAGCAAATTTTCTTTCCTTCGAAATCTTTCTCAATTACATCAGTAATTCGATGAACTTGGTCCACAGTCGAATGTTTACTTCTTATCCCAAATTGGTGGTCAGGTAAAAGGCGTTTTTGATCAATAATGGGGTGTAAGCGATCGAGTAATATCCTTTAAAAAACCTTTGAAATTATTGGATGAAGTGAAATAGGTCTGTAAGATTTTTTTTTCATTCGGTGATTTTCCTTGTTTGAGAACCATAATCACTTCTGCGACTTTCCACTGCCTTGGAATGTATTCTAATCTAATTGCTGCATTTACAATGTAGAGGAGTTTAGTTAATACTTTTTGGGGTAACATTTTAAGAAGTTCTCCTGTAATTAGGTTATAACCCGGAGTTCTTTTAGGCTTTAATTTCTGTATTTCCCGTTTAAGCTATAGAGTTTGGTGCTTTTCTTTTTTGTCTAACCAATTCTTTTATTTTCCATGGGTACTTGATATTACTATAGCTCTCTATTTTGCATTGTTGAGTAGTATTATTCCACGATGCTTTTTGAACGGTATCGATAAAGGAGTCAACCGCGACTTCAAGTTCCAATGGGGATCTAAGCGGTACACCCAGTCGAATTGTTTCGAAATTCAAGAGCATGTTTAATCCAATGGCATGCAAATTTATGGATATCCGAATAATTGGAAAATCGAATATATGTACGCCGTATGTTTTAAGACGTTTGGCAGATACTTTGGTAACTAACGTGTGTTGAAGCTGTTGAGTTGATTAATCCAGCCAAGGCTTTAAATTGCAAAGATATATTTATGACATCTCATGTTTTTTTTGCCGTGGGCTGGTGGAAATCTCAAAAGACACGATGAGCACGTGTCCAAAGTAGTGTGGGACTTTAACCCTAACTAAAACCACAGCCCTTTTTGTATTTTTATTGCAACTAAGTATGCGACTTATCTAGCAATTTGTTTCTCACGAGAGATGTATGTTTGGCAGGTAACTTTCCTATGAGAGTTCCTGCTTTTTCCGCAATTTATAGCGTGGTTTGTTACTATTTGCTTGTATAATAGCAGCTTGTTATCAAGGTTAAGCTTCGAATATTTTCCGAGTAACCTGCACCTACAGTTTTCTTATTTATTTTTAAGTTCTTCGCATTTCTTTTTTACATGCGACTTCCTTTTTAATTGTCATTCCAAGATATTTCGCTTCATTTGCAAAAGGGACTCTAACCGTATTTAGAAATACTGGCAAATTGTTTGTCCGTTTATACGAAAAATCTACATGAATCGATTTGGTCTCGTTAAGTGCAATCCGCCAAGACTTTGTACATCCATTAACCTCGTTAAGAGCGGTTTTTAATTTCATATTTGTTTCCTCTATTGTTGTGCCAACTACTAGTATAGCTGTATCGTCAGCAACCGTGGCAATTATTGCATCGTTTGTTTGTGGGAAATCACGTGTAAATAGGAGGTACAAGAGTGGCCCAAGGACGCTTCCTTGGGTACTCCAGCCAATATTTCTTTGAAATCCGAATATTCGTTTCTAAGCTTCACACGGAAGAGTCTATTCTCAAGATACGACACGAGGATGTATTGAAGGCCTCTATGCCAAACCTTGTCAAAAGGTTGCGACACGTCAAGAAATACGGCTGAGCAAATTTTCTTTCCTTCGAAATCTTTCTCAATTACATCAGTAATTCGATGAACTTGGTCCACAGTCGAATGTTTACTTCTTATCCCAAATTGATGGTCAGGTAAAAGGCGTTTTTGATCAATAATGGGGTGTAAGCGATCGAGTAATATCCTTTAAAAAACCTTTGAAATTATTGGATGAAGTGAAATAGGTCTGTAAGATTTTTATTCATTCGGTGATTTTCCTTGTTTGAGAACCATAATCACTTCTGCGACTTTCCACTGCCTTGGAATGTATTCTAATCTAATTGCTGCATTTACAATGTAGAGGAGTTTAGTTAATACTTTTTGAGGTAACATTTTAAGAAGTTCTCCTGTAATTAGGTTATAACCCGGAGTTCTTTTAGGCTTTAATTTCTGTATTTCCCGTTTAAGCTATAGAGTTTGGTGCTTTTCTTTTTTGTCTAACCAATTCTTTTATTTTCCATGGGTACTTGATATTACTATAGCTCTCTATTTTGCATTGTTGAGTAGTATTATTCCACGATGCTTTTTGAACGGTATCGATAAAGGAGTCAACCGCGACTTCAAGTTCCAATGGGGATCTAAGCGGTACACCCAGTCGAATTGTTTCGAAATTCAAGAGCATGTTTAATCCAATGGCATGCAAATTTATGGATATCCGAATAATTGGAAAATCGAATATATGTACGCCGTATGTTTTAAGACGTTTGGCAGATACTTTGGTAACTAACGTGTGTTGAAGCTGTTGAGTTGATTAATCCAGCCAAGGCTTTGAATTGCAAAGATATATTTATGACATCACATGTTTTTTTTGCCGTGGGCTGGTGGAAATCTCAAAAGACACGATGAGCACGTGTCCAAAGTAGTGTGGGACTTTAACCCTAACTAAAACCACAGCCTTTTTTGTATTTTTATTGCAACTAAGTATGCGACTTATCTAGCAATTTGTTTCTCACGAGAGATGTATGTTTGGCAGGTAACTTTCCTATGAGAGTTCCTGCTTTTTCCGCAATTTATAGCGTGGTTTGTTACTATTTGCTTGTATAATAGCAGCTTGTTATCAAGGTTAAGCTTCGAATATTTTCCGAGTAACCTGCACCTACAGTTTTCTTATTTATTTTTAAGTTCTTCGCATTTCTTTTTTACATGCGACTTCCTTTTTAATTGTCATTCCAAGATATTTCGCTTCATTTGCAAAAGGGACTCTAACCGTATTTAGAAATACTGGCAAATTGTTTGTCCGTTTATACGAAAAATCTACATGAATCGATTTGGTCTCGTTAAGTGCAATCCGCCAAGACTTTGTACATCCATTAACCTCGTTAAGAGCGGTTTTTAATTTCATATTTGTTTCCTCTATTGTTGTGCCAACTACTAGTATAGCTGTATCGTCAGCAACCGTGGCAATTATTGCATCGTTTGTTTGTGGGAAATCACGTGTAAATAGGAGGTACAAGAGTGGCCCAAGGACGCTTCCTTGGGTACTCCAGCCAATATTTCTTTGAAATCCGAATATTCGTTTCCAAGCTTCACACGGAAGAGTCTATTCTCAAGATACGACACGAGGATGTATTGAAGGCCTCTATGCCAAACCTTGTCAAAAGGTGGCGACACGTCAAGAAATACGGCTGAGCAAATTTTCTTTCCTTCGAAATCTTTCTCAATTACATCAGTAATTCGATGAACTTGGTCCACAGTCGAATGTTTACTTCTTATCCCAAATTGATGGTCAGGTAAAAGGCGTTTTTGATCAATAATGGGGTGTAAGCGATCGAGTAATATCCTTTAAAAAACCTTTGAAATTATTGGATGAAGTGAAATAGGTCTGTAAGATTTTTTTTTCATTCGGTGATTTTCCTTGTTTGAGAACCATAATCACTTCTGCGACTTTCCACTGCCTTGGAATGTATTCTAATCTAATTGCTGCATTTACAATGTAGAGGAGTTTAGTTAATACTTTTTGGGGTAACATTTTAAGAAGTTCTCCTGTAATCAGGTTATAACCCGGAGTTCTTTTAGGCTTTAATTTCTGTATTTCCCGTTTAAGCTATAGAGTTTGGTGCTTTTCTTTTTTGTCTAACCAATTCTTTTATTTTCCATGGGTACTTGATATTACTATAGCTCTCTATTTTGCATTGTTGAGTAGTATTATTCCACGATGCTTTTTGAACGGTATCGATAAAGGAGTCAACCGCGACTTCAAGTTCCAATGGGGATCTAAGCGGTACACCCAGTCGAATATTATTTTCAATATCGTTTTTGAAGCCTTCGCAGTTGATTTTCCCGTTTGCTAGTCTAGGTGGGTTTTCATTTGTAATGATTGACTCGCTCGTTGTTAAAATGACCGAGGAATGATCAAAGCAAATATCAAAGCATTCGTCAACTTTGATTCGATTGAAAGGCACACATTTTACTATGAAAATATCGATCAAATCCGGTATTTTTGTAACATCATTTGGCCAGTAAGTTGGTTTACCCGTAGAATGAATTTCGATATTTTACTTTCTACTTACCTCATAAACCATCCTACCTTTCAGTGATATACATATAGATCCGTCTCCTCAACATGGCCTACAAAATTCTATCTGCCGTAATATGTGAAAATTTGAAACCGTTTACCAACAACCTGATCGACCCTAATCAGTGTGGTTTTTGGCCAGGAAAGTCCACAACCGATCAAATCTGCACACTTCGGCAGATCCTGGAAAAAACCCAAGAAGTCCAAATCGATACCCACCATCCATCCATTCATCGACTTCAAAGCCGCATACGACAGCATTTATAGAGATGAACTATACAGAGCCCAAACTCGTCCGTTTGTGTAGGGTGAAGATGGAGAATTCTCGCTGCTCCATCAGGGTCGGAAACGACCTCACTGACACATTCGATAACAAAAAAGGGTTTAGGCAAGGCGATGCGTTGTTATGTGACTTCTTCAATTTGATTCTTGAGAGGATTGTGCAAAACTCACGAGCCAATACCAGAGGCACAATTTTCCAAAAATCTTTACAACTACTACCATACGCCGACGATATTGACATCATTGGTAGGACCCAACGTGATGTCATAGCCACGTTTGCTAGTATAAGGAAGGAAGCGGCGGAAATTGGTATAGCAGTTAATGAGGGCAAGACGAAGTATATTCTGTCAACACGAAAGGACACACAACATCGACGAATTGGACAGAACGTCACCATTGACAGATATAACTTTGAGGTAGTACGGGACTTTATTTATCTCGGCTCCGCTATTAACTCTGACAACAACATCTCGTCAGAAATAAAGCGAAGAATTACTCTTGCCAACCGCTGTTTCTTCGGGCTAAGAAGGCAATTCAGTAGTAAAGCCCTCACTCGAACTACTAAGGAGATCTTATATAAGACCCTGATCATCCCAGTCCGCGCTGAAGCATGGGCCATCTCAAAAGCGGATGAAGAAATCCTTGGTCGATTTGAGAGGAAAATTCTTCGAAAAATCTTCGGTTCCGTTTGGGTTGACGGGCTATGGAGACGAAGATTCAACCAAGAACTATACGAGCTATACAGCGACATGCCCCTGGTCAAAAAAACTCCGCATTGAGCGTTTAAGATGGCTAGGACGTGTAGAACGAATGGACACCAATACTCCGGCTCGCAGAGTCTTCGATTCCCAGCCAGACGTCGGACGCAGTAGAGTAATACCTCGCCTTAAATGGCGCGCACACGTAGAAACCGACCTCAAGTTGGAGTGCTCAACTGGATGCAGTTAGCTAAGACCGGGCTAATTGGAGAGGCATGTTGGTTGAGGCCAGGTTTATTCCGGACCGTAGCTCCACTTAAGTAAGCAAGTAAGAATATTCGAAACACTCTTCTATATATATTGATGCTCCACCTCTAGCCTTATTCGATGGATGTATAGCATCCTTTAATCTTTAATTTCGAATTACTCTTTGCGTGAGTTTCGGATATTAAACAGATGTCGAGATCTTTTTCTTGCATATATCATTATACACATTGAACCATAAATCATTTTAATTACTTTCCATGAGGAACCCAAAAAGTGATTTTCAAATTTCCGTCCATCGGTCCAACGGTCCGGCTTGACCTATTTTCTTCAAACTTATTATGTATTTACAATTGGTCACAATTCTGGGCCTATATTTAACTATCCATTACTAAGGGGGAGATATTGTTTTGGTGAAAATGGCGACCTCAAGATTTTCATTGATTCTAACTTAACGACGATATAGGAACCCAAACCCGTGATGGTCTCTCCAGCCCAAAAGGCTTGACCGATTTCCAAACTTCGTATGCGCAGTTTTTTTGGTACCAATTCTGTGCCATATATTTAGTCCTGTCCATATTGTTAACAATACATCAAAGAAAAATTGTTAATTTCTGACATTGCATCAAATTGAATGAAATTTGAAAAATATTTTTTTTTTATTACTGGTTCCAACTATTCGATATAATTAGTACTGCTTTAACAATTCTTTAAAGAAATTTATATTTTTGGGCAGAATAGACTCAGAATCGCTAATAGTCGATCTAGCAATGTATGACTCGTTTTTCGAAAAAGCAAAACAGATGTAAATAAATTTAAAATACGGCCACATTTCAAAAAATGTTGTTTTTAGCGAAACGGTAAACAATTTTGAAAAAGTGTGTAAATAAGATAATTAGATAATATCAATATCTATATTATCCATATAAAATGTTTAGCCACGTCCAGATTTCCGTAAAAAACGGTTTTCAGTACAATTTCAGAAAAAATCGAAAAAATAAACTATTGGTGAAAATATTTCGAGAATAATACTATGAACAATTCATCTGTAGATTATATTAACCCACGCCTAAATTTTGAGGGCGTTTTCTACAAAAATCAACCTATTGTTAAACATTTCCTGTAGAACCACTTTTTTGTCGAATATGAATACAAGAAAATAACAAAGAGAATATATAAAAAAAAAGCTTACTGAACGGGGTCCCGACCCATTGAGGGTCTCTACCTTTCATCATCTTCAATCTTGGGAACGTTGCTGCCGGGTAATCAGTATTAATATTCGTATTTGCGACGAAATCAATAAGAATTTTTTATTCAACAATATTTTTTTCAGCAGGCCATTTGTGGTTATGCAATTTAATGCTTTATAGACATTAAAATTAAAAAAAAAAAAATTGTTTTCTTATAAGTCAACGAAACCTGGGGTCGAATTACCACATCAGTTAACGAGTGAGTCAAATGCATACTCTATCGAATGATCGAGTAACTACATTGGGATCACAAACGAATTGTCACGTATCGAAAGCACGTTGAAAACTGTACCAATCGTACTAGCGCAATTCTGCTACATTGAGGTTTGAAGGCTGACAAATGTCAAATGTTTTGTTTGTCTGTGAATTTTATGACAATAAATTCGTAAATAGATAAACATAGATTGGTTGTGTTTTCATCTTCCGAATCAGGAGATGGGCATTGTGAAACCATTGAACGAAACGTTTAGTAAAAATTCATCTTTAAAAATTAAATTTTAAATTTCTTGAAACAAATTTCATAACATAAACTTAATATAGTTTTGTTAAAAGATTGTTATATTGATTTATAAATTGTTGAATAAGAGTGCATTTTTGTTTATAAGGGAGCAACTTAAAATAACCAAACGAAAATATCTCACATTTTTTTCTCACAAAAATGCATCCACAGATCACAGATTACAGAATACCAGAAATCGATAGTCGATACTCGAATCTCGTGTGCGATCATACCAAATCAACATTTATCAGTATGAGTCGAAAACTGATGCGGTAATTCGACCCCTGTTCGATGTTCGGTTTTAAAAGCGTAAAGTAGTTTCCGGAAACTTAGATTTAAGTTTGGTGTGAAAACCTTATTTATCAATATTTAAGAATAACCGGATATAAAGTGTGTGGTTTTTGGTTTTTTAAGTGCCCTTCTTGCAAAATGCAACGTCTGTTTAGTTTCCCAAATCGACATACACATTATTAATGAACAACTGTTGTCCTCTTGTACGTATCATAATGGAAGGATTGAAGATGGAATGCATCTAATCCGGTTATCTAATAGTCCCGAACGGGAATAAACCGATGCTTCGCCTCGATTAAATATGTTTAGTTTTACCAAATCGGGTATATAACATTCTCGTACACATCTTTATAGAAAGGTATGCATTGATGGTTCCCTTTGATATTCAAACAATTTTCATTAAAGTCATTCGGTTAGGTTGTCTTTGAAATTTAACCGCACGTCCTGTTATATTATATATGTAATGCAAAAACATTTCTGTTCAATTCCAACTTGGTAATGTATAAATATTTAACTTTTACTTGAAGAGCCTTATGCTGTATTTCGTTCCGAAAAAGGGACATCTAATTTTTGTCTTAAGTGTAGCAGTGAACACATTTCTCTTCTTTCGAATATAGAAGCTCGAATTAACAATTTCCTTTTCTAGCAACACGCAATAATGGTTGTTTAAATTCTTGTCAAAGTTGTACAGAGTACTAATTAAAACATATGAGATCCGCATCTGCTGTGCGGATCATGTAGTACCCTAAACCATCTCATCGTTAAAATAAATATCTCCAAAATGTTGGCTTTATGGCGATGAAATATAGAAAATTTCATTGTCAGAACATATTGTTCAAACAGTTTATCAAAATCTTTAATGGTTCGACAAAAAAGAAGGATTTTTGCCTGGTTATGCAATGAAGTAGTGTATAGAAATGGTATGAAAACGCCCCCAAAAAGTGGGCGTGTCTACTTTGTAGACGAAGTACAGACATTAGGATTGTCTAGATATCTTTTTCATACATTTTTTCAAAATATATAATGGTTTGGCCTACAACTACGTTTTTCTAAAAATCAGCATCGAGACCAAAATCATGACGCATTGCATGGTCTCGCGGCTTTAATTCTTGTACAAGCTGAATCTTGTAAGGTCCTAAGCGCAAAATCTTCCATAAAGTTAGCTCCAATTGCTGTGCACGGTGGCGAATCGACTCATTCGGGTCCTTTTCAACACTTTGCTCGACAGCGGCAATTGTTTCTCCGGTGCGGACTGTTCGACGACTCTGCGGATGCGTATTATCGCATTTAGTAAACGTAGTGTGAAAACGATCCATGGTTAACCGAATTAATTGCTCTGATGGACGGCTATGTCGACCATAAAATTGATGGAACCTGCGGTAAACTTCGCGAACTGAATCATCATTTTCGAAAGAAATTTGCACTATTCGCAAACGTTGTTCATTCGTCAATATGTTCATGATGAAATGGCAAACCAAATTGAACATAATCGACATTAGAGTTGCCCGATTTGAACACTAACTGTCAGTTTCATCTCTATTCGAAAGATTAACCTCTAAAAAACACCCTATATAAACATTTATTCCTTATATAACTTTAACCCACGCCCACTTTTTGAAGGCGTTTTCATTCAAAAGAATTCTCCATCGTCATCCTACACAAACGGACGAGTTTGGGCGGAAACCAAAACTGGTAATGGCTCTGTATAGTTCGTCTCTATAAATGCTGTCGTATGCGGCTTTGAAATCGATGAATAGGTGGTGGGTATCGATTTGGACTTCTTGTGTTTTTTTTTCAGGATCTGCCGAAGTGTAAAGATTTGATCGGTTGTGGACTTTCCTGGCCTAAAAGCACACTGATCAGGGCCGATCAGGTTGTTGGTAAACGGTTTCAGGCTGAGGAGACTTATGCCTCTATAGTTGGCGCAGTTTAGAGGGTCTCCTTTTTTGTGGATCGGGCAAACGATGCTGAGGTTCCATTCTTCAGGCATACTTTCTTCCGACCAGATTGATAAAAAAAAACATTAATATTAAATACACAAATCGGTCACAATGCTTTATGATAGTGCAACAAATACTTGAGTAGGACAAATGCAGCTCATAATTGCTATATATGTGAAGCTAAAGCTTCGCAGATAAATTTCTACAGAATGTAATTACAAATTTATCTTTACATTTCTGGATATAATTCTTTGAGTGCTTGGTTCAATTCATACAGATTGCCTTATAAAACTTTGCAAATACATGGCCGTGTAACTGGTAGCGAAATTAATATGGAGAGTTTCGTTAAACTATTAGAAAATACAAAATACGATGTATCTTTCAAAATACAAATGGTACTACATTGCTAGCAGCGTCCATAAGCCTCTGGGTCATGCTAAAGATGTAATTCCTTTTTAAATTACCTCTTGGTGTCTATCTGAAGAAGCTAGTCATAAATATATAAGAAAGACCAGACTAAATCGCAATCAAAAGTGCTCCAGAATTAATATTTAGCAACTTTCCGAGAAAAAGGCAATTTTTGAAAGCCAGGAATTCACAAAATTTGGCAAACGATGCTGAGGTTCCATTCTTCGGGCATACTTTCTTCCGACCAGATTCGGCTTATGAGTTGGTGGATGTTACTTACCAAGTCATCTCCGCCAGCTTTATAAAGCTCGGCGGGTAGGCCGTCATTTCCGGTAGCCTTATTAAGCTTCAGTCTAGATATTGCTATCATCACTTCACTCAGGTCGGGTGGTTGGCAGCTTTCGCTGTCGTTGCTACTATTGAATGGTTCGTTCTGCCTGACAGCGGAATGTTGTTCGTCATCGCCGTTTAACAGTCTGCAGAAGTGGTTCTTCCATATCCTCAGCATAGACTGTGTCTCAACTACGATATTACCTTGTTCATCTCGACAGGATTCTGTTCGAGCCTTGTATATTTGGCTCTGACGTTATACACTTTGGTAAAACTTGCGAACATCTTTCCTGGAGTGGCACCTCTCTATATCCTCGATCGCGCTCTTTTCTTTCTCTTTTTTCTTCTTTCTAAAAAGCCGGTGTTCTTCCATTCTTCTCTGCCTATAGAGCTCAACGGCAGCTCTCGTCTTCACCTGCAGCTTAGCCTTGTAGCCCTCGTTCTTGGCTGCGAGCATCTGTCGGCATTCCTCATCAAACCAGGGGTTTCTTGCTGGTGGGCGCGAGAAACCTAGCACATCAGTTGCAGCTGATCTAATGGCTTGTTGGCATCGTTGCCATAGTTCTTCGACATTCGATGTTGGTGGTATGGTGTTAATCGAGAGGTTTAGGGATACGCGTTGCGCGAAAGTCTTGGCGGTCTCTTGCGATTGCAGTTTTTCGACATTAATTTTTTTTACAGTATTTGTGGATTGTTGTGGCGTAGTGGGTATCCGCATTCTAACCTTGGCTGCAGCAAGGTAGTGGTCCCAGTGGATGTTAGCTCCTCAGAATGTTCGGACATCCAAAATACTGGATGCGTGCCGCTTGTCTATCGCTATGTGGTCGTTGATCTGGAGACCGCCATGTCCCCTTATGGATATCCTGGATGGCAGTAATGTCTGCTTTGTAGCAGTTTAACGCTTGCGCTAGCTGTTCGCTTGCACCTCTCCTGTTTGATGTTCTCACAATTCAGGTGCAGATACGAACGTCGTTGTCCTTTTTTCGTTTATCCGTGTCGTCAACAATAAAATCAGTCCTTTCCGAGGCTATTGGTTGCTTCGTAACCGTTAGATTTTTCCATGATTGGGTAGTTAACCCAAAACACAACCCCCATCCTGGGCGGCCAGTTCCAATTTATTAGATACCCCTAGGACACGGGGCCATCAGTATCCACTACGGGATTGAGCGCTGCCGTTGGCCTTTCGGTTCATCCGCCACCAGCTCTGTTCAAGGGGCCTGACTAACCCTTGAAATTCCTAGACAACCTGTTGTCCGAATATTTCGAAGCAGCTTGTCTAGGTTCGCCTTGGACAGCAGGCCGGGTATTCATTCCGTGCCATTCTGACCTGGCTGTTTATAGTATTGCTGTTTTTCCTCGTGTTATCAACACTCGCGCTTATCGTTTAGCATGAGACCACTACCCGATGGTTACCACTAGGAGGTAAAAAATAAGCACTTGATGTGTTGTCAGATTTACAACACTGGGCATTGCCAAGTTAAAGCCAATCAGAGTCTACCCTTGTTCTACAACACCCAACCATCTGTAACTACACAATGTCGAGGAAAAATGTCATTTGAACATTACAGGATACAGTATCTCGTATTCTGTTCGTTCTCTATTAGCATTTTACCTCATATTACAGTAACGACGCCATAAAGTATAATGTTGAAATTTTTAAGGGCTTTTTTACTACAATTACCTATAGGACTTTTTCTTTTCTTTTTTATGAAATGAATGTTTATGTATGCAGTGCGTGACAATTTGGAATGTCATATATAGTTATAAAGATTTGAATTTCTTATTTTTAAATAATGCAATCCTTAAAATTAAATAGGTATCATTCTAGTTTTATCAATAGTTTTGATCATATAGAAAACAAAATTGAATTACGAAGATTATTTGTATTCAAACTTATATTCTAAATAAATATAGAAGAGTGACCTTTGCATGCTAACTTGCGTGTATATATAGACCGTATGTAGTAAATATAAACTATCTTAAACAGCCACATTCAATAATTTTCGATGTTCTTTTGCAGCGTCCAGCACCAGTGACCTATCGTTCACTGTCAACACCCATACCAAACCGCAGGATGTGTCTGGTCTTCCCGATCCAGCAGATCCAAAGGCTCCCCAGTTATTGGTAAACCTCATTGGTTCGATAGTATTAAACGCTTTGTTTTCAAATATATTCTCATTTCAGACGAATTCTCTTCGAAAATCCAAAAAAACTCGTGACGACCCAGCTTCACTGTATAAAGGACCTGGTGGTGTGGAATTACCGAAGGAGGTGCTGAATGATTTGACGCAATTTACTCGGAAACGAAGTCATGCAGTAATCGATGTCTGGTGGTTGTACGATGACGGTGGTCTTACATTGCTTTTGCCATACATTATAAGTACTCGACGTACTTGGCAATCGTGTAAACTGCGGTAAGTAACAAGTTTTAGTTTTCATCTGAAATTGAGCTGTATGCAATCCCAAATGTGAGTGGTTGTTCTTCTATTCCGTTGCTATCTTCACAGTTGTTGTTTGAAGTGAGTTTGAAACTAAATATGCGTTCATCAATTCTGTGCCCGAGTATGTAATGAAACTCAGTTATCAAAAATTTGCGTAGTTAGCACAGGAATTCATTAAAATATCATAAGTCAAGCGCTTTTTCAATGAGCAATTAATTAATATCATGCTTCAGCGCCGTAGAGCAGGAGGGCTTGAACACTAAACTGCCTTATCTTTCAATGTTGAAGTTCTATCCAATTTGCCGATGTTGTTTGTCCTTTTGAGTTGACAGCCTTCTCCATACTAGCAAACGTGGCTATATCACATCACGTTGGTTCTGCCCAATGATGTCAATATCATCGGTGTATGCTAGTATGTTGGTGCACCGATTTTTGGAAAATTGTGCCTCCGATGTTGGTTCCGGAGTTTTGCACAATCCTCACAAGAATGACAATAACGAAAAGATATGACAGTGCAATTCTGTTTTGTATTGAATGCTTCGTTGATGTAGTTTCCGACCCAAAAGAAGCAGCGATAATTCCCCATCGTCATTCTGCACAGACGGAGAAGCTTGAGCAGTATACCAAAACTAAACATGGTTCTGTATAGTTTATTTCTGTAAATGCTGTCGTATGGGTCTATGAAATCGATAAACTTCGATCTGGACTTTTTGGGGTTTTTACAGGATCTGCCGAAGTTTGTAGATTTGACGATAAAGGCCTATCAGGCTGTTGGTAAATGGTTTCGGACGTTCATAGATATATTATGGCAGTACGTGAGGAGAATTATTATATTTTCGGGTATCCAAATTTTGCTGATGAGTTGATGAATGTTACTTACGAAATCATCTTCGCCGGTTTTTAAAATCTCGGCGGGAAGGGCATCATTTTCAGCACCCTGTTGTTAGTTTTCATTGTCGTCGCCAGTACTGAATGGTCCGCTCTGCCTGATAGTGGGAGATTGTTCGTCATCACCGTTTAACAGTCTGTAGACCTTGTTCTTCCATATCCTCACAATCGGCTATGTCTCCATTACGATATTTCCTTGTTCATCTCGACAAGATTCTGTTCGAGCCTTCTGTTCGTTTTGAAGTTATGCAACTTATTTGTTTACTGGATTGAACTTGCGTTAACAATCGTCTACCGTTTGTTTTTACTAGGGCAGAGTAGCGCACTCCCTTACTATCGTTGGCCGTAACCGAGCTCCAAGTAACCTTTCGAAAAAGATGACGCGAATTTAACGAGCACAAGAAAAATAGTTACATCCAGAAAAGTTAGTTTGGAAACTACCCATTGAGTAAATCATTACTACACTCAATATCTTTCCCAACTCTTCCAATTCCCACGCTGAACTAAAACCCTACAACGAAAAAAAAACATAATATGAGGCAATTGCAATCTATTCCATCCTTAAATAAAAAATCCCCAAAAAGTGGCTGTGGCTAAAATCTTTTTATGGATGAAGTATAAAAAAAGAAAATCTTATCGAAATTCCTTGTCGATTGACCAAAATCCAATTTTTTTATAGTAGGCGTTGCCCTGGGCGGTTTTTGAAAAGATATTTATTTATATGCATACTAAGTTTATGAACAAAGGGCTTGTATACCAAATTTCATAATCCTAGGAAAGCGTTTTCGGACAACTGTGACCTATGTGCAATGTCATAAGCTATTGTATATTATGTTATGAACATTTTTTTTATAGAAAAACGTTCCCAAAATATGGGAGTGGCCTATAAATTAAATATTCATACGCATATAATCGAAATGTTATTTTTTCGATTTTCCTTGAAATGTTACCGTAAACCCTGTTTTCTCTGAATGCAACTTTAGCTATCAACGACTGAGCTTAAATAAAAATATTTCAACTAAATGATATTTTTCTATTTACAGTGTTTACGCTTTGGCAAACAAAAAAGCTGAATTAGAATTCGAACAACGTTCTATGGCGAGTCTTTTATCAAAGTTTCGCATCGACTACTCCGACCTACAACTTATTCCTGACATAACAAAGAAGCCACAAGAAACTTCTACTCAGTTTTTTAATGAATTAATAAAGGACTTTGTGGTATCTGAGAACAATGTGAACCCATCACCACCACCAAACGAAGATGAAGGTAAATAAATCCATTATTCTTGTTGCATCTCATAATAACACTTCTCACACTAATTTCATGAAAGCTCTAACCACGGAAGATGACTTAATGGCCGTACAAGACAAGACGAATCGTTACTTGAGATTAAGGGAATACCTGCAGGATAAATCCACTAAATCAGATTTGGTGGTGATGACACTACCAATGCCAAGGAAAAACATTGTTTCTGCACCACTTTACATGGCATGGCTGGAGAGCCTGAGTCGTGACATGCCGCCATTCCTGTTCGTACGTGGCAACCAAACAAGCGTCCTCACGTTCTACTCGTAGTTTATACGTAGTTTGTTGCGTTGTCCTTCACTTTATATCTCTCCATCTGTTCGTGTGTTTTATTTGTTAACATAATTTTATAAGTATTTAAGGCACGAATAACATAGACTATGACATGTTTTAACTATTAGTTCAAATTCCGTTTTTTTTGTTAACGCGTTTAAGTTGCATCTATCAGCATATTTCCAAAAGAAAAAGAAAACAATACTAATGACCGCGTAAGGTGAAAAAACTTACGAAAACATTTTACACTGTTTATGAATAACGCTATAAATTTAGATAAATGTAAATTATTTCATATTTGAAAATGAATCACACTTCAAGAATTGTACAATTCACAGCTACATTATGTTCAGACGTAGTATAACTATATTTGGGTACAATTTTGAAAATTTAAGAAATAAAGTAAGGCTATGTATGTTTGTATATAGCTTAGAATTTAACACAAATTTTAATTTGTATTATTTTTTGAAGATGAAGATGAGGACGTGCCCAAAGTAGTGTGGGACCTTAACCCACTAAAACCAACACCAATTTTGTATTTGTAATGTAACTAAGTATGCGACTTATCTAGCAATTTATCTAGCAAAAGATGCCGCAACAAATTTGTTTCGTCAAGAATTTGGAGGACCGTTGTGTTAACGTGTCCCAATAAACGTTTTATATGTTTGCGTGCAAAATTTTTCGTTTCAACTTTAACCGCGCAAAACCCAGATCTCTGCGTATATCTTCGTTCCTTATATACCACGGCGCATTGACGAATGATCTTCACATTTTGTTTTCAAAAGTTTGCAGAATGCTTAGATTCGTTTCACTGGTACAACCCGATAGTTGTGTACCATATGTCCATACCGGCTTTAGCACTTGCTACTATATAATAGCAGTTAATTATTAAAAATAAGCTTCGAATATTTTTCGAGTTACCAGTACAGTTCTCTGTATTTATTTTTAATTTTGCATCGAGTGTCATTCCGAGATATTTCGCTTCATTTGCAAAAGGGACTCCAATCCTGTTGAGAAATACTGCCAAAGTGTTTGTCCGTTTGTACGAAAAATCTACATGAATCGATTTGTTCTCGTTAAGTACAATCCGCCAGGATTTTGTGCATTCATTAACCTCGTTAAGAGCGTTTTGTAATTTCATTTTTTTTCCTCTATTGTTGTGTCAACTGCTAGTATAGCTGTATCGTCAGCAAACGTGTCAACTATTGTATCATTTGTTTGTGGAACATCACGTGTAAATAGGAGGTTCAAGAGTGGTCCAAGGACACCAATATTTCTTTGAACTCCGAATATTTGTTTCCAGGTTTCACACGGAAGAGTGTATGCTCAAAATACGACACGAGGATGTATTAAAGTCCTCTATGCCAAACCTTGTCAAAAGCTTGCGACACGTCAAGAAATACGGCTGAGCAACTTTTCTTTTCTTCGAAAGCTTTCTCAATTACATCAGTAATTCGATGAACTTGGTCCACAGTCGAATGTTTACTTCTAAACCCAAATTGATGGTCAGGTAAAAGGCGTTTCTGCTCTATAATGTGATGTAAGCGACCCATTAATATCCTTCCAAAAACTTTTGAAATTATTGGAAGAAGTGAAAAAGGTCTGTAAGATTTTATTTCATTCGACGATTTTCCTGGTTTGAGAACTATAATCACATCAGCGACTTTCCACTGTCTTGGTATGTACTCTAATCTAATTGCTGCATTTACAATGTTGAGGAGTTTAGTTAATGCTTTTCGGTGAAACATTTTAAGAAGTTCTCCTGTAATTAGGTCATCATAAACCATAGCCTTTTTAGGCTTTAATTTCTGTATTTACCGTTTAAGCTCGGCAATACTTGCATATTTAAGTATGTTGCTATCTGTTGTAGTCTCGAATACATTAACGTTTTGATGTTGCGCTGGTACATATGGTTTTGGATGCACAAGATCCGATCGTATTTCTGTTGGCCGAGCAATTTCGCATTTAAAAGACAACGATAAAAAGTGTGCGTAGGCTTTATATCGACGAAACATAGAATTCAAATTGTCTTAATTTCTTTGTTCACTTTACAAACAAACACTTTATCAAAATTCCTTGTCGTTTGAACAAAATTAACATTTTGCTCTGTAAGTGGGCGTGTCCGTATTTGTGCTGGAGGAATAAAAAAAAACATATACGTACTATTTAATAGCTTTTCAATTTCTTAGGCATTTTATAAAAAAAGTTGGCATGACATATGTGGATTTTGTAAATGTTAAAACCTGTTCAGCTCTTTCTTTTTCACAGATAAAAATAGGCCGAATTCCATCATAATAGGTCAAAATTTAAGTTCAAGAAAGGTGACGGACGGACGGGAGGACAAACAGACAATCAGACTCGGATTGTCTATCTTAATTATTTCTCTGCACTTCAACAGCATGAATCGGTTAATCGGTAGATTTTAATTACACCACGTGTTTAATTTTGATTTTTGTAATACAGCTGAACAAGTTAAAGGCGTTGTGTCGGGCTAAGTCTTTTCATTACTTAACTTGGCCCCTAACAAGAGAATGGTCCGAGTCAATATTAAATGCAAGGAATGTTCAGACACTCAAATCAACCAGCACAATTTTAAGTCGCTTATAAGTCTTACCGATATAGCAATGGGAATGGACCATTGGAAATAGAGCTATAATTTCATGAAATAAAATAATTATTGGGAAAAACTTCCAAAGAAATTTAGAACAGTTTTGTTTTGGGTGTGTATTTTGAACGATTCCACTTGTCCTATATGGGGAATGAATTTTCTTATAAGTTCTTACGCCGCCGCCGCCTTTCTGAGAAAATTTATATAAAATTAGAAAAATTAAGAATTTAAATACATATATCTATTTCAGTACTGATTTCATGAAGCTCAACATTTTGATCAATATAATATGGGATCGGGCCATAATCCCGAAATACGAAATATATAATAACGTAGAATTTAGTCAAACTAAGTTACTAGGTAAATTTAGTATGTAAGAATGCTGAATAATTGTAAATTGTCGTCTACATCGAAGAAAGCGAATCCCCCATTCTCGATTATAAGATTGTGGGTAGTAAAGCGGGATGGAAATCGATTCCATTTTGTTTATTTTCATCAAAACCTTACGACCGTTCTTCGAAGTTGTTCAGGCAACCTCCCCAGAATGACGCAGTTTGAAGAAAAACGATGGCAACAAGCTGATGATAGATCATATATATTGTGCCAGTGAATTTAAGCACTTAAGTTTTTTTTTTTAATTTACACGCACTCGAGGGATTTAAGTTTATATGTTTAACCACAGTAGGAGTGACATAGAAGGGGAAGAAAGAGATTTTTAGGAAATATGTTGGATGTAGTGGAGACTTAATCCATGGGTGGTGTCTGAACTAACTTCGGGGAGTCACTGTTTCTTCTATTCGGTAAATTTGAAGGATGCAAGATGTTGCATTCGGAACAATCAAAACATTCAAACAATATAAGCTACTGTTGAACAGCAAAAACTAATGAAGTTTAAAATGTTTTTTCACTTAAAAATAATTCTAATGAGAATAACCACATAGACCGGAGTAATCTTTTTAACACTAATTGCTTGTTCCGATCGTTATTTTGAAAAGAACACTTATTATACTTTAAAGCAAACAGCTATCAGCTATGACATCAAACATCATTCTCCGTGGTATGCGATATTTTATTCCCAACAGAATAAAGTATCAGACCAAAGGCAAAAGGGTGGTATGACTTGAGCTGCAAAGAAGCAATCAGGTTGAGAGAGACAAAGTTTCGGTTATACAACAAAAGGCGAATCTTCTTCTCTCTCCAACAACCGACCAATTGCACATACGTCCCTTCTTTCCAAGGTCATGGAAAAGCTGATAAATCATCAGCTTATGAAGTAGCTCGAAACACGAAAACTTCTTAATGACCGGCAGTATGGTTTTCGCAGCAACAGATACACTGATGATTTGATGGCATTCCTCACCGAAAAGTGGACCTAATCAATCCATCATTGTGGAGAAAGCAAAATTGTTGTACTTGATATTTCAAAAGGCATTTGACAGGGCTTGGCATGAAGCCCTTTTATCGAAAATGCGTGCATTTGGAATCGATGAAAAACTTCTTCTATGGATTGGGAATTATATTTCGAAACGTTCAATTCAAGTTGTTTTGAACGGATTCAAGTCAGCTCACAAAAAAATGCTGTTGTCCCTCAAGGCTCAGTTTTGTCTCTGACTTTCTTTCTCATTTTTACCAATGATCTGCTGTCTGCAACTTCCAATCTAATTCATTCCTTCGCAGATGGCAGTACTCTCAGCTTCTAATATTCGTTTTCAGGTCTACGTCCCTAATCTTCGAACGTGGAATCTAAACGACAACATATGTTAAGCTCATTGAATTCCGACCTTGACAGCATCATCAAATGGGGTAAATCCAACAGATTTGAATTCGAAGCATTGAATTCTACTCTGTCTTCTGTCGCTAAAGCGAAACCAAAATCAAGAGCCATTATAATGAATGGCACTTACGTCGAAAACACCTAAAAACTTTCAATGCTAGGTATGTGTGTTAGTAACGACTTACGTTGCAACGACCACATATTCCAAGTCGCTAAGAACGCAGCGAAATGTCTAGGTTTCCTTAATCGATGTAAAAAATAGTACACCCCTTCTGAACTGGCCACAGTATATAAAGCGTTTATACTCCCTAAACTTGAGTTAAACGCCGACATCTGGTCGGGTGCACCAAAACAAATATATCGCAACTCCTAGATAGGATTCAAACGCATGCGAAAAAAAACTTATAAGAGATATTATAATATCGAACTCTATAGTCTCGCTTAAACACCATCGAAATATCTCCTGCCTTACATTATTGTATCGCTATTTTAACAACCAATGCTCAAATGAAATAGCCAGCTGCATTCCTCCCATTCAACAATTCAGCCGAAATACTCGTTACGCTAAGAATGCGAATCAGTTAACCCTCAAGCCCATCTTCGGACGAACGCTGAAAAATAGAGATTCGTACATAAATCGAGCAACACGAATGTGAAATGCTCTACCAAACTTTTTTCATTTTAACTTATAGGCATTTAAAACCAATGTGCATCGATATCTCCTTTCTTCTTATCCCGAATTTTCTTAACGCCCGCACTGTGCTAAAACATGTAAAGGGTATTCATTGCCCCTTGAGTGCTCGCAAATTATAAAAAAAAAAAACAAGTGAGTATGCAAAAGATTTATTTAGCCTAAAATGTGCAAACTACTTAGTTTCACACAATTCCTTTCAGTTTTTTTTTTCAAGAAATAGCCATTCTTTATAAATATCTTCTTTTGCCCTTCTTACTCGTTGGTAATTTTTACCAATTCTGATACTTGGAGGTGCCGAGCTAAGAAAAAAGCGAAAGTGGCTCTTACAACCTTTTCAATAGTGAAATATCTACTGCAAGATGACATAAGCAGTTTTTCTCAAAAAAATGCACATAAAGAAACGTAACATTATTACGAAAATGAAGTGTAAATTTGGCGAACTCAAACCTTTCGGTAAAATTTTAAACATTTTGAAAAAAAATTTGATGCAAAATAATTAATTTTGGTAATATAAACATTTGTTCCAAATATCATTTCTACCCACGACCACTTTTTGGAGGCGTTTTCATACAAAAACCCACTATATACCCTATGCCATACCATATGCAGGAGAAAAACGTTGTTTTTGGTCGAACCGTTAGAGATTTTGAAAAAGTGAATTTAGAACATATCTAGACAATCCTAAAACCTAAAACCTTTTTTCGTAAAATTTTAAATATTTCGAAAAATAATTTGTTTTTGTAACCTTTTCTACATTATATTCATAGCATAGCCAGGCGAAAAATGATGTTTTTTGTCGAACCATAAATGATTTTGATAAACTGTCTGAACAATATGTTCTTACAATGACATTTTCTATATTTCATCACCAAAAATCCGACATTTTGAGGATATTTGTTTTAAGGATGGGATGGGATAGGGTATAAAACGATACACACAGTGGATTGTAACCTTCTCATTTGTTTTTTTTTAGGTTGGTTTTTCGAATAGAGAAAAAACTGATATTTTGTGGTCAAATCGGGCAACTCTAATGGTTTGCCATCTCATTATGAGCAGGTTGACAAATGAAAAACGCTTGCAAATCGTGCAAATTTATTTCGAAAATAATGGTTCAGTTGTGCTATTATGTTCAGATACTATGCTATTGGAAGAAACGAAAGTGCTACGAAATAAATCACAAGCATTGAAACAGCTGTGATATAGAAGCAAACATATATGATGAGATAAAACAACACATGATCCAAACAAACTTTCAAACGAGATATTCGATTTGAAACTATACAATACAAAGAAAGATGAACAAATACGGGAGATGAAAACACAAGAAACACTCTCGAACAGCAAATCATCAAAAATAATACCGAAACCCGAAATTTTTCATCTGCACCAAACGAAAACTTAGACGACATAATTGCGACTAAAGGTAAAACAACTTATTGCGAAATAAATCTAAACGACATTACAGACATTTATCAAACAAGAAGAAAAAATCCGAGACGTTCAACAATAATTGTATCTTTTACGAGTCATACACGTAAAGAATCATATTTGTGTTCATATGTATAGCTTTTAAGTTTATTTATGCTATATATTATTTAATAATATATATTATGTTAATACATAAACGTGTAAAAAAAATCATTTTTAAAAATTGCAAAATCAATTCGAAAGGAAGAGAACAGTAAAACAAAACATGTGTAACAACAACATCAACAAACAAAACGGAGAGCACGATAATATGACTCCAACATATAAACGATTACTTCGTCGAATCTCGTTTGAGATACGGGATACTGGGATGGGGATATGCATCCAAAACGCACCTTGATAAACTGAAGAAACTTAAACATAAACTGATAAAAGAGGTAGATAGTCAGCTAGGTTCCAGAAATCGAATGAAATTAAAGTGAAATTACTTTTGTAAATCGAGTGAATTGGTTTTTGGTGTTCCACATTCTGACCGATTTCATAACTTCGAAAACTTTTCGAGATCACTCGCTGAAATAAATGACAGATGGATACCTATCTTTCATATGCGACATTGCGAAATTAGGTTTATTTTGATAAATTGTATTGTTCAGAAATTCTGCTTTAATTAAAAGATTTATAAAATAATGAGTGTTATTTATATTGCTGCTGTGTTTGGAATTGAAAAACTAAACTATGCAGAGGAAAATATAAGCGGACGCCTAGAGGCCTTTTTAATCCTATATAAATTCCAGATGCTGCGTAAGTAAAACAGAAAAATTTCCAATGAAAATTAATAATTGTTTTTTGTTAACTTAGATTTATATCATATTAACAACTTAGTAAACATGCTCGCCGCAGGTTGACGCAAATTGATGCGCAACATCTAAAACCTTAATCGATTCCTTGTAGTCAGCCGCAGGTTTGCGTTTGCAAACTGGAAACTTTCAGAGATCAATTGGAAAAATATCTGATATTTCAGGCCGTAGCATTGTATGAAAAGAGTTCTCAATGTTTTGGAGAACAAAATTTGTCCTATATGGATCAAACTTTCCATGTCGGATGAAAAAAACGGAAGTTATAATATAACAACATTTCATGGACGAATTTTTGTGTTTACCCCTGTTAAAATACCTTATGTTTTATTGTATTTATTCAAAATCTAAGTAACATTCTGAATTACATATCTAAACTCAAATATTATTCACTTACATTTTCAATCGGGTCAGCTCATCCCAACAATTTGAATTACATAGATACTAAAATGATCAGATTGAAATCACTCCCAAAAAGATAAAACCGGATTTTGAAAATTTAAATTCACTTTTTTTCAACTTCAAAAAATGTGAAACTGAAATCGGTAGAAGTGGAATGTTTTATTATTCATATTATGACGACTTACGTTTCCAGCAAAATATACCACACAATCGGAATACCAGAAGAAGGACAAGCTCATTTTATTTTTATTTTAAAAATGTGATAGCCAAATTAAAAAAAAAATAAAAAGAACGTAAACCAAAACTACAAAACTATTTCTTAAATATTAAATTCGGCATAACTATACTTTAGCTGCCTTTCACTTTTTGCACTTTTTTTTTTATTAATCGATTCGTCTCTGCGCACTGATCATTTATATGCTTTAAAAAATTGTCGCTCACGTTTAGTTTAAAAGTTATTAACAAAATAAAATTGCACTTTTTGGGTTATAATCCCATACAAATTGTTGGAAGTTTGACACTTCATTTATTTTTTTTTCTGCTGCGGTGTACGCAGCATTGCCATGTTGAAAAAAACATACCAAATAAAAATATTTTAACAAAAAGAAATGTTGACTAAGGCGCCTGCCTGACGACTTTAAATACCCTGAGCGGAGCAACGAAGTTGCGTGAGCGTGGACTGTCCACAGAAAGAGAGTTGAAATCCTTTGTTCCCGCGAAGCGGGCCACGCAGAGTACCGCTTAATAGAAAAACTGTTGACTTAGGCGCCTGCCTGACGACTTTAAATACCCTGAGCGGAGCAACGAAGTTGCGTGAGCGTGGACTGTCCACAGAAAGAGAGTTGAAATCCTTTGTTCCCGCGAAGCGGGCCACGCAGAGTACCGCTTAATAGAAAAACTGTTGACTTAGGCGCCTGCCTGACGACTTTAAATACCCTGAGCGGAGCAACGAAGTTGCGTGAGCGTGGACTGTCCACAGAAAGAGAGTTGAAATCCTTTGTTCCCGCGAAGCGGGCCACGCAGAGTACCGGTTAACAGAAAAACTGTTGAGTTAGGATTTAATTTATTTATTATATTATACTAATTTATGATGAATCGTCAGAATCATTAGAACATGGTTCTGGAATTGCTTCTTGCCCGTTGTATAGTTTGCCGGCACATTTAAAAAATTCTTCGAGGGGGTCTAAATTTTCGTTACGGCATTTTTTTAAGATATTTTGTTTAGTCATTTTTTATTATTAATTAATGATTGTTAATAATTTTTTTTACAATTTTTTACATTTTTTACATTTCTTTACATTTTGTAATTTTTTTTTTTCTATCTTGCAATGCTCCATTGGAGTGTTTTTTTTTTCATATTTATCATTCAGCTATGTGTGAACTGTCAAAAGTTGGTTGATTTCTATAGGGATTTTTGGAAATTTCATTGTTTAATAACTTTTGAACTAATTGAGAGCGACAAAAAAAAAATTGCTAAATTTTTAGCTTAATTTAGTGAGTGGAACAAAAAAAAAAAAGTGAAAAAAGTGATTGGAAGCTAAAGTAACAATGTTCCTTAAATTCATTAACTAAACAATTTAAAACATTTGTTAAAATGTCAACTGGTGTTGGTGTTAAAAAAGTGTTGGCAACACTATTTTTATTGGTCATTTGGTGATATGTATATTTTTATTTTGGATTTGCATTTCAACATGACGTCCGAAAAACGCTTTAAAAATGTGTAAATTCATTTTGAAAACTATGTTTCTATTTGAAATATGTTTGGCGCACTACGTCCATTTAACGGTTAACAATCGTCCATCAGAGCAACTGATTCGATGAAGTATGGAACGCATCCACAGAGACGTCGTACAGTGCGCACAGAAGAAATCATTGCCGCTATAGAGCGAAGCGTAGAGGAATTCGATATGTGTCCATCCACTTTATGTAAGATTTTGTGGAAAAATGTTGGTTTGCTTGCTTACAAAATCGAAATCGTGCAAAAATTGAAGACACAGGATTACCTAGAAAGCCGTACATTCGATTAATGTGCCCAAACAAGATTGCCGATCCTAATTTTCATAAACGATTTTTGATAAGTGATGAAGCTCACTTTTGGTTGAATCGTTACGTCAATAACAAAACTGCCCTATTTGGAGCGATGATAATCCTCAAGGGTATGTTGAGACACCGTTACATCCACAAAAACTGACAGTTTCGTGTGCTTTATGGCTTGGTGGAATAATTGGCCTGTACTTTTTTAAAAACGATGCTGGCAAGAACGTTGCAGTCAGTGGTCAATTTGACAACCAGGATGTGTCACTTCATGATGACCACTTGGAAGACAGCATTCACCCCGTTATTGCCGATATACGACGACAAATGTTGGAAAAAGTCATCGAAAATTGGACCTCCAGATTAGAGCCATCCGTAGAGGTCATATGCCAGAAATCATATTTAAATTTGAATGCCAGAAGATTATCTTTCGAATAAAGTAAATTGCATGTCAATTTTAAAAAATCATTTTTGTTTTATTCCATTTCAAAATTCAAACAATCACCTGCAGATAAGCACTTAGCTTCGCAGGTAACAATTATTGCGACTTTTATAATTGAAATTAATAAAGCATAATAATAATAATAAAAATTAAAATGACCGATTTTTGAAGAATGGCCGTCTTGATTTATAAAATGAGCATATAATGTTACAGAAAAACTACTGAATACAATCAATACGAAATTTTATAGTCCTATTTAAAAAAAAAACTTTTGTCACATAGAGCAAGAACATTTTTTTGGTCAAAATCAAACTCGAGATATAAGTCAAACCTTACATTACGATGATGGAAAAGCTCCAAAAAGTGGATCCGGCTTTTTTGTTAATCTTTTCGGGATGCTTCTGGAAACTTGATAAATTTACTTCGAATTTTGTGTTTGAAACTCATATTAAAGGACCAAAACTAATAGTACCATTTAAAGGTTTTGTAAAAACCAAAACTTTTCAAATTTTACTTAAACGATTTTGACTAAACTTAACGCGATTTGACATCATCATTTAATACAAAACTGGGCACCTAGTTGTTCACAGAAAACTCCAATAACTTATTTTGTATAGGTACAAACCATATTTTAAACTTCATCAATTCCTCGTGAACAGGTTGAGTGTAATTGAAAAGCAATGTTAATTTTGACGTTTATGTCATCAATTCATTCTTTTAAATTAACTATTAAAACTTTTATAATAATAATTAAAAGTCGGCACGCGAAATTCAAGTATGTAGGATCCAGTCGTGCAGGAACCGCTTGTTATATTTAGCATTGTCGTCAACATTATATTCAATCGTTGTCAAGGCTTTAGCTGCTTCGTTAGAGTTAAGTAGGTAATTAACCCAAGGCACAATCTTCAAACTGTCATTCTGACCAGGCTTTTAAAGTGTTGCTATTTTTTATTCACTACCACTCACACTTATATGCTTGGCAAGCCAAATCCAGTTGAATGTGGGTAGTATCCGAATGTAAAGGATACTAGCTACACTCAATCTCTCTTATGCTTAGCAAGCCAAATCCAGTTGAATGTGGGTAGTATCCGAAGGTAAAGGATACTAGCCACATTCAACTGGATTTGGCTTGACAAGCATAAGAGAGATTGAGTGTAGTCAAAGCTACAACGAGTTGGCATTGTCAAGTTAAAACCGGTCTGAAGATTAACCCTCAATTATTTCAATTATTTACACACAAATACATAAGTAATTAAAATAACATCTAATTATGCCCTTGATACTCTTTTGCATACCACCTGATGAGCACTGACTACGAGATAATTTTAAGTCATTTCATAACCTTTTGATAGTGTTATTCACCCCAACTGCAATTCCATTCAGATATGATAAAAGGCAGTTGACCTACTCAGGGAACACATTACATAGACTGTATGTCGTAGAGCAAATATCGTATTTGTAAGTCAATATCGTTGATTAAAAGCGCATGAACGCAATCCACAAATTACATTCCACATTTTTGTGTAAAGAAAATCATGAATGAAAATTTGCTTTTTCATTATCAGCAGTCGAGGAAAATACTTTGTATAGAACTATGGTGCACGCTATTTGAGAATACATCGGCCAAGTATCGTTAAGATACATTTGCGAGACGGGTCAGTGGAAAAAAAATCGGTGTGTTCTCTATGCCGGTGAAGTAGGATTGTTGTTCTTGAATTAGAACCCAAACCGACATTGATAGCTCGTGTTTGGAACTGTTTCCTATAAGTCACATACGTTCCTATAATTACACACTTGGTCTAATAACAGGTGAATAAATATTAACATCGATCTATACCATTTCGGTTGACACTTCAACTGAAGGTGTTTATAAAATAATTTGTTTGAACTAGTGTACTAGTAATGAGTATATACAAGATACATACATACCTATTGTTTGTGATGTGAAGTGTTATCCAAAAATATATTTTCCGTTCTCATAAGCCCAACGTTAAACGTGAATAAATGCTTAGCACAGTTATTAAGGCTACATAGCTTAAAGATTACCACTCCCGTAGGAGCTCTACTAATAAATTAAATTGAGTGTAACATTGTCTGCAAGCAAAAATATCCATTACTTAAATATTGCCCCTAGATTTTTGGTATCGAATTGAAGATACTATTGATCAATTACTGCACATACACTAATGTCCAATGCTGTGTCCTAATCCATAATAGCCATTGAATGTGTCTCTACCAAGAAATGTGGTACATAGTTATTTAAATATATCTGGCTTTATTTGAAAAACCAAATGAATAGTGAATAGATATAATGGGAATATACTGATTTGCGGAGCATCTGTATGTGTAATTAACTCGGTTTACTGCATTTCGGCATCGCTGAGAATCATTTGGATTACGTTTTGGATAACATTATATTTATGGAAATACCAGTGAAATAAATGGTGAGTACTATAATTAGAATTTAATTAATTTGATAAATGATTAGGAGGATTGACGTAGGGATGATCATAAGGATTAACATTCGTGTTACTGCCTAATAGAATGAATGATAGATTTATGAATACAGACAGAATAGTCGTTGGAGTAGGTATGTATATATATTTTTTAAATTCGTAGAAACATATTTTAAATTTTAATCCATGAGAGAAAATTCTAAAAACGTGTGTCTAATAATTCAGTCTGGTTGACAGGATTTGTTTGAATTGTATTTCCTACTGGGATAATCCCCAGAGTTCTTGTTAAAATTTGAATTCCAGGTCTAAGATTAATTGTGAATTTTGTTTAAGGCATTTAATTTTCTTGTTAAAGACGTATCTTGCGATTTTATGTTGATTGAACACTAACATTTACGGTCATTTTATAAAACAAAACGGTGTTTTCAGTAAGAAATCCAAATAAAAAATGGAAATAATCCATTGGTACTGGATAAAAGTCACAGCCAGGTTCCAGAAATCAATATAAAACTTTAATTATAACGAACCAAAAAGTGGTGGGTTAAACCAAAGATTATAAAGCCATACAGATGACGCAGTGCATACAAGAAAAAAAATCTATGGCGGGTCGTACTGGCACAGCCCGCCATATAGATATTTGGATCTCACACGTGCACACCGCCCGCCAGCACCGTGAAGCTGGTGAGCAAAAGTTTTTGTTTTTTGTTCTCAATGCGTCATCTGTATGGCTTTATAATCTTTGGTTAAACGTACTTGCCCCTTCTGCGCTTGACACGATTAAGAGAACGCTTATTTTATTTTTTAATTTCATTTTACATTTAGTTAACCAAAAATTGGTGGCGTAGATATAAAAATTCTGCTTTCGAGATTTTATCGGGGAAAAAACTACGCAGTTCTGATTCAAATTTAAACTAAACTAAGTTAAATAAAAATGAAAAAGAGTAATTTTTATTAATTTCGACTTTACCAAAATGGATGTTTTCATACGCTGACTTAAGGTCAAAACTGACTCTTGTACACGCCGAAAATGGGTTGCAGAATGGACGTTCACATAATACGTACTATTTTTAAGGGGAAGCGTATGAATGGTCAACAAAAAAATGCCGAATGGAAAAATATAAATTTTATCGACTGTTAAAATGTCTACTGAAGTTTGATCGACAATAAAAAAAATTGAGAGTTCAAAATTTAGACCATTTAAATATCGATTAAGAAGTTCTCGGTGAAAATATCGATTTTTTCTAAAATAAAACAGGAATTCTGGTTTGATATATAAAAATAATAATTTAAATGTAAAAATTAACAGTTATTAGAGAGTGGCTTGTTGATCGATAGTGGCAAAGTGAATGATGTTCACATGCAAGCGCGCATGTGAACAGGGTTGGGTAGGTACGATTGACCGCTTTTTAAAATATCGATCAAAAAAATAGTGACAAAAAAATATCGATTGGTTAAAATGCCGACTGATCAAAAAGTCGATTGTAAATATTTGAATTTTTTTAAAATATCGATTTTAAAATGTCGACTATTGTTAAATGAATGATGTTAACGCTTCCGCGCCCACTTGGTAACAACATTCACTTAACTATAGATAAACATAGATGACACAAATTTGACTTGGAGTTTTGTTCAAGTGATTCTATGCTGCACCCCATAACAGTATTGTAAAATTTGACACCTAAAAATTCGTAGACAATTTGACCGTCATTCGAAAAATTTAATCGACATGTTAAGTGTCAAGCTTTTAAGCTTTCGATATTTTCAAAAACCGATAAAATTTTTTTCGAGATTTCAGCAAGTGCCAACGTCGAAATTATTGGTTATCGACATTTTTTTCTCGGTTATTCGTAAATAATTTTCCCGAACATCATTCACTTTGCCACTGTGGACCTTTTACGAGTCGATGTTTTCAAAATCGACTTTGTAAGAGTCGGCATTTTGATCAGTCGGTATTTTTACCAATCGACTTTTTAAAAATCAACAATAAGGCTCAATTTTTTCAAATCGGCATTTTAAAAATCGGCAAATCATACCCATCCCATTTTTAAATATTCGTTTTTGTATTGTCGTTATGTATTTATAGGCTTATCATTTGAATTAATTTTGTTAACTTGTTATTTATCTTGCTAATTTTTGCATTTGTTAATTTTCAATTGGTTCATTAAACAATAATCGTTTGAACTGACTGTACTGCATACATGCAATTAGTAATTGATATCCCACACACACCCAGTTTTATGAACGTGCTGTGTGTATTTCTCTTTGTATTCCTGTTTGTACGGACATCAGTTGCACTGCTAATGCATTTGAAAACGAGTGGTGGGTGCACGACTTTATCTTTCACAGCGAGTTAATTTAACGCATTTAACAATTTGGCACAAATACCAAATAATATTTATTTTGATTAACGATGCTTAAAATGATATAAATAATGTGGAAATGTGACTTACGAACGTTTATTCCGTAATTGAAAGTAATCGGTGTCCATTGGAATAACAATGATTTTCCGTTATTGGCCAAAACTGAATACATATTCCGTTTAGAGATAATTTGGCCAAACCGATTTAGCAAAATAGTTTGCGAGAAATTGACAATTTTGTTTATATGTCTTAAATGCGAAAATCCGTTTTATGGAATTTCTCGAAAAAATGGGTTCGCAGTTTTGTTGGAACTGATAGTCTTGTTGTAAAGGGTGATCCATTTCGAGGTTCCCTACTTTTTTAAAGAAAAAAACACAGAAAATTCAAATTTAATGGAGAATGTTTATTATCATTTGAAAGAACATTCTTTGGCATTTATTTTTTGAAGATTATGTCTATCAAATGTTGGCCGTTGCTACGTCGCAGATGGCCCATCCGTTGAGTCCAATTTTCGATCACTCGTTCGAGCATTTCGACTGGTAACTGGCGAATGACACGCGTGATGTTTTCCTCCAAGGCCTGAATCGAAGCTGGTTTGTCGGCATAAGCTTTTGACTTTACATATCCCCACAGGAAAAAGTCTAACGGTGTGATATCACACGATCTTGGTGGCCAATGAATGCTGGGTCTCAAAATGGGTGATGGTGTTGCGAATAGTACGCTCAGTAGGCCGATTATGTTGACCATAAGTTGAGCGAAGTGCACAAAACACATTCCTCACAGAACGTGAATTTTCATAATAAAGTTGAACAATTTGTAAACGTTGTTTACGCGTAAGTCTTTCCATTATGAAATGCCAAACAATACTAAACAAAAATAACATGACAGCATGACACGACTCACACGTGATCTGTCAAAAAAGGCTATTGAAAAAAGTATCTCTACTTGGATCACCCATTATATATGAAGTTTAATCAGAACCGTTATAGCCGTTTTTGAGAAAATTGAGGTGATGTATGATTTTTATATGACAGGTACCGGTTATATTATGGCTAAAAGCAAACAACAAAAATGGCCTAGAATTATGACCAAAAAAACGCTGGATACGAAGAAAATCGCTCATGTTGTTTAGGCTGCAGAGACGTGTAAGGACAAACGGACCGACGAACCGACCTGGCCGGAATTCCAAAAACCCCATTTCATAGTTCCGCTATCATCATATTCTTAGAGTCAATCGAAATCTCGGGGTCGAAAATGTTCACGATATATAACAATATCCTGTTTGTAAGAGTAAGTTAAAAACTTAAACTGTTTTACTTGGATTTCAGTTACAGCGCAAACTAGAAGTGCAATGAGAAATTGGTAACTAGTTGGTGATTCTTCAAATGCGTGGTATTATTTACATAATGTACCCCGTTCAAATATTTTTGAATTTTCTCGTGTTCCTTCATTAACTTTTTTTTATCCTGCATCATCTTTGCTCGCCATTTCTTAACCTAATCACGTAGGATGGGACTTTGCAAGAAGACACATTTAGTTGGGATTTTCCTCTGTAGTTAAGGCAATAAATGGTTTTGCCAATTATGTAGATTTTCTGGTGCAGACTTTGATGTTAAGACTTCGTGAATTCAAATAAGGCCATACCTATGCAATAATTCCAAATCCCCAAAAAATTGTCATTATTTCGAAAAACATCGTCAATTTTTGTATTACTTTTAATTTTTGAACTATTTCCCTGCAAAATTGTGATATTTATTTTTGCAATTTATAGGCAATGTTTAAAATTATTAAGTTGTGGAAACTAAAACATATTAGGATGAGTTATGACTGAACAGACAATATTAATCAATTCCGTGGGTCAATTTTAATGAAAAACAAATGTATCCTCAAATTGACAACCAAAACATATTAATTAACGTAACATTTACTGAAAATTTTATTCAGTATCTATACATTGTTCTTTTTCAAACAATTTTGTGTTATGTTAAGTGGGACTCCACCTATCTAAACTGGTTCCTACCAATTTGTGCTGATTCGTCATTCTGGTCAGTGCGCGTGCATCCGATTTGGTGTCAAGTGCCATCAGCAGGCAATGGGGTAAATGCCGCACCCAATTAAGTGCCAAGGAAACAAGTTGTCGCAACAGGTTTCCGGTTGCACATATGTGGTCGTGTTAACTCCTCCCGTAGATCCTGCGAACTAAGGCTGCTAAGCGGTCGAATGTTGGTTGCCGACCGGAAGTGATCCTTGTATTTGAAGGTTCACTCTTGGGATGAATGAACCTGCCTTGAAATGTAGCGCCCTCCAAGCAAGAGTTATTATCAGAAGGAACATAGCGATGTCTGTAATCAAAGAAATATTCGTTTTATTGGCCGAGTTACCTAGCCGCTGTACCTATATTTAAGACGCTTAGGTCAAGTACCTATCCCAAATCGGTTCTACCCTCTACTTGGCTATATATGGAGCTTGAAAATGTCCTGTTCCTTAGTTGGATCGTCTCATTACTCAACTGAAAGATGTAGGTCTCTGATAAAAAGTTTGAAATGCTGTTATGGATTATGTCATCTTTGATGACTTCGATGAAATTGTTGTTGTTTGAACGATAAGTGCATGGCGCTTGTCCTTCCTTAAGTAGCCTTGGTAGGCAATCATCTTCTGGATTTTTTTTTTGTGTTTTCTCTTTGCACACTGCTGAATTGCCAATGGATAAACATTTCCCAATTAGGCCATAGGTATCTCTGTAGTTAATACCATCCTGTTAAATTCTAGGTTGACCTGTTTTCTTCAATGATTGATGGCCTTGTGTGCGCATGTTGTAATCTCCTGTTCTCTCTTTTGGTATGGAAATGATTTATAACAAAATTGAATTATTGTTGTAGAATGAAGCTGTTTCATGCTCAATGGCTTCGATTTCATTTTCATAAGGTAGAGTCTTCAGTTCGTTGATTATCCGGTTTATTTCTTCTTTATGCAGAATGTTGGTGTGGATCACGCCATTTTTTGTCAATTGACAAGCTTGCACAGTTTCGTTAATTTGCTCTATTATAATCAAGACTTAATTTAATATGCCTTGTTCGTAACGTCCTTCGATTTTATCTCGGATTCCATTATTTACTCGAGTCAACTGTTTGATTGATCTTTTGTGTGAAGTTTTGTAATCCTGTACTGGTGATAGATAGAATTATATCTTCCTGACTTTGGAAGATGTTGTTCCAGTCGGTTACTTTCCGAGTCCAGGTCCCATGTTTACTCGAAGGTTGCGCCCGGAATCTATATTGGTCAACTGTGTTCTCATGGATACGGTGGCGTGCACTCAAGTAAAGCATACTAGTTCTGGTGTTGCGCAGATCCACAGACAGAAAGACCACATATCCTGTCGGTTTTCTCGGGCGCCAGTTCAAAAATGCATCCTCGAGGATCCTAAAAAAACGTGAACGGTTCGACTTACTATTGAAAAAAAAACAAATTATTTAAACGTTATAAAATTATTTGCGACCGCCATCGCATCGTTCAAATTCGAATTTAGACTAACAATACAAATCTAAACCCTAACCAAGTTGGTCTGATTTGTGATTCTGACTAGTGCGCGTGCATGCGATTTGGTGTCAAATGCCTCGCCCACGCACGCATTGGGCTAAATGTCCCAACCAATAAAGTGCTGACTCGTCTGGAAACAGGTTAACACATGTCGCAAACGGGTTGCGGGTTGTACCTATGCGGTCGTGTTTTATGTTCTGTAGTCCATTTTGAACCGAACCCTGTCATATGTTATTTATTTATCTTTGAATATTTTCTTGCATTTTAACATTGCTATTATGTTGTTCATCACTTAGAGGAATAAGATCCACCATTTCGATGCACTGGTCATATAACACGGCACAATACTTTAATGTTAGAAGACAAATTACCATTTATCACAACTGCAGGTTAAAGACTGAGGATTGTATCTTATTTACAGTAAGATAACCTGTTGACGAAAAGTGCTAAAGTGTAAATAATTGTTTTTGGATAGTATATTCCATGCCAAATCAAAGTAATTTATTTTTCCCTGCTTGGAGTTGCTCATTAATTATATAAATATACCTAGTATGAGGTATTTGTTTTCGGAGAGTGTTTTTCCATTGAGTGGGACTTTATGACAGTTATTTTATGTACATCATTAGATAAAGATGATTATCGCACATATCCGAAAGAAAATTGGTCACTAAACTTGGATAATTCGCCTTTATTAGTGGAAGACATTTATTTAATTGGTTCTTATCTGGAAAAAGTGTTTATAATATTTATGGTGGGACATCACACAACTCACGGTTGGGTTGACTGGAACCCGTAAACGGTAGTGTCTTTTGCCTTTTGAATGCTGCATGAAATTTATTTTCATATGATGGCGACCAATTTTCATTGTGAATTTAAATGAAATTAATATTGTGTGTACCGCTACGAATCGAGTACCAAATTTTGTATACCCTATCTCTTAGGTTTATTGAAGTTTACAAGTTTTGTGAAACCTGTATGCCTGTATGTCTACATCCGTCGATTATTCTGAGTTAGACTAATGAGATTTGTTATGTAAAGTCTTAAGCCACACCAACTGTTTGTATAGATATTTGTAAATAACAATTTTTGGTATTCCTAAAAAAGTTTTGAAATTTTTAGCGTCATTTCAAGCACGCCTACCTTTTGGGGTTGTTAAAAAAAAACAATTTTGACTGCCGCTTTCAGAAACAAACCTCAAAAAAACATGTAAAAGGGCTACAATCCACAGTGCCAATCGTTCAATAACCAACTGTAGTGTGATTCAATACAAGTACACAAATTACGACCCCAGATACAAGTGTCAAGTGTCATTCGATGCGTATCGACAGTGATTCATGCAACGTAGAGGTTCATTCGGGTCCAAGTGTTTGTTATTGTTTACACTCTGTTCCTTACTCTCACCATGTGATATGTAGGAAAAATGGGATTAGGTTCAATTGTTATACTATATGATATGCGTTATGGTTATTCAGATATTCCATGCTTAACTTTTGTATAAATATAGAATGCATTTTAAAATAAAAATCAGTCTTGAAATCAATTTCGAGTCTCATTGATTGCGTTGCTTTCAGCGAGCTGCGCTTTATTTCGCAAAGAAGCTTTTTTTAATTTTATTTGAAAAAATGTTCTTCTTGGCAACGCTAATGATGAAAGAAATCCTTATGAGTCATAATTGTCTTAAGGCTAGAATTAAAAAACCGGCCGGTGCGTCGGGCGTAGGCTACGCAAACACGAATGCGTCAACGGTTGAATATAAGAGGAAGGATTGAAAGGAACCGGCGCGAGTTACGAAAGGTCAACATACTGACACAACACCCCCAAAGCCACCACGACTTACCGGATGCAACACATAGACTGCGGTCATCGATCTAGTGTTAATTTAAATTCTAAGAAATTATACTTTGTTATCTGCTTACTCCAATATCATTTTAGCTTTTGTATTTGTAATTAACTTGATAGATTTCTTGTAATTTGAATGTCAGAATAAATTTGTCAGTTTTCATCATTCATCAACGGTTGTGTTTTTTTTTTAAATATCGCGAGGTTAAAACTCGTAATTCGCGCGGGCAACTAAATTTCCAAACACACGCGCAAACGTGTTGCCGGAGGAAACTCGTGTGCGAGAGTGTTGTTAGAGATTTTTCAACAGTTTTCCCTGAATGAACGTCAAAATTGTTTTCGTTTCGAGATTTTGATTATATATAACATTACGATGATAGCGGAATTTTTGGAATTCTGTCCATCGCCACGGTTTGTCTGTCTGTCACTCTAGCCTATAAACGGGTTAACCGGTTTTCTTCAAACTACGAATTCAGCGTTTTTTTGGTCTTAATTCTAGGCCGTTTTTTGTTTCTAAATCGGCTATAAGGATTTTGATTAAACTTTAAATATTCTATAGGCATATTATTTCCAACAAAACTGCATTGGATTGGATCTGACACCCAACTCGCTTTGAAAGAGAAAGTTTTTTATAGGATTTCCTCAATTAATTTAATATTCAATGGTTATCTGGAACAAATCTTTTTTGAAGCAGTTAAATAAAAATCTTGGAAAATAAATTTAAGTAATTCATATTCCGGTCCACTGAGGCTACTCAGTAGTTAGTCTTCTTCAGTACCTAAGAATATCTACGTTAACCCAAAAAGATTTTCTATTTTGGTCAAATCATCTTAAATAGGTAGGTACATCGTTTAGGACTATTTCCTATATAAGATGTATCTTGCCTAAGAAAATCTTCTTTTTTTAATTGAGCCTTGGGGAACTAGTTCATCAACTAGGCTAACCGGTATATTACTTTTCGCAAAAAATAGAGCCAATTTGATTTTACCTTTCTAAACACATTGTGCTACGAGAAGGTTTCCTTTGCCGCCATGCATTAAAACACGCTTACAACAGATGCTTGGGATTTAATTACTATAAACTTTTTTCAATATGGTTCTTGGACTCCTTATGCTTTCTTAGTTTTGTTTTTCCTGTTGCTAACGTCACTCCGCAAACTATGCAAGAGCATGTAAAACAATTTTGTTTGTCTTCCTACAATCGCTGAATTCTGACAATAACTTCTTCTCCTTTCGGTAATTTTACTTACTTACTTACTATTTTGATGATTGAGCCTCCCGGAAAACAATAAGAAATATGTAAAAAGAAACGCAAACAATTTAAGAAAATACTGTTAGTCAGCTCGCAGCCATTTGATGTTTTTCGCATTTAATATTTCAATGGCATGTACGTTTGCACTGTAACTAGTTGGAAATTGTTTTGGACTGGGATTACGTTATACGTAATACGAAAACTACTCGAAAGTGTAATTGAATGTTCATTCTAAGACGTATATTTTAAATTTGAACGGTAGCAAAATTTTGCTAAAAACAGAAAATATAAAATTAATTTGGTTTTCTACTTCCATTTGGCTACATTACGTCGTCATCTTAGTGACACAAAACCGTTTGTCAATATTTTATAATTTTAGTTTTTTCGCGATTTTTTACCATTTTTTACAATTTTTTCATTTTTTTTAATTTAATGAACACTTTTTTAATACATTAATTCTATATTTTTAAGCGGGGTATGCCCAAAATCGTAAATAAACTTAGTTATGTTCTTGTGTCACAAGCGCGACGATGGAATGTACGAAATCGCGCATTTTTTCTTAGGCTAGGGAAAATCCCTAGTTCTAGTAACACTGCTCACACCTTCCGACTTTCTTGATGTCAGAAGAATATGGTTATTCCACCAGCTACACACAAGCGGGAGCTGGGAAAAGCAAAAGCCACTCACTCGCTGTATAGCTCGTGCAGTTCTTGGTTGAATCTTCGTCTCCACAGCCCGTCAACGCAAACGGGACAGAATATTTTTTGAAGAATTTTCCTCTCAAATCGACCAAATATTTCTGGGGGACATTCGATGCTGGTGGTATGGTGTTAATCGAATGTTAATGCGTACGCGTTGCGTACCTTGCAACTTAGGTTTAACTTGGCAATGCCCAGTCGTTGTAACTCTGACTATACAACAAGTGCTTATTTTTACCTCCAAGTGGTAACCATCGGGTACTGGTCTCATCCAACCGGATTTGACTTGCTAAACGATAAGCGCGAGCGATGATAACACGTGGAAAAACAGCAACACCATAAACAGCCAAGTCAGAATGGCACGGATTGAATACCCGGCCTGCTGTCCCAGGCGAACCTAGACAAGCTGCTTCGACATATTCGGACAACAGGTTGTCTAGAAATATCTAGGGTTAGTCAGGCCCCTTTAATAGAGATGGTTACATGGAAAAAATGTATGTTACGAATCAACCAATAACCTCTAAAAGGACTGATTTTATTGTTGAATACACGGCTAAATGAAAAAAGGACAACGAAGTTCCAATCTGCACCTGGAATGTGAGAACATTAAACATTAGAGGTGCAAGCGAACAACAAGCGGAAGCCCTTAACTGCAAATAAACCGACATTACCACCATCCAGGAAATACGATGGGATGGGCCGGGCAAAAAGAGAATGACAACAGCGGCTTTTCGGATGCGGATTTGTTATTAGTGCCAGACTTAAGCATGAAGTCGAATGTTTCCAAGACATTAGCGAACGCATTGTAACAATCCGCATCAAGGCGAAATTCGCCAACATAAGCATTATATGCACTCACGCCCCAACGGAGGAAAAAGATGATATAGCTAAGGCATGCTTCTCATGCTCATTGACAAAACCTATGAGTGAATACAGAAGTACGACGTTAAAATTGTGCTGGGAGATTTATACGCAAGGGTAGGAAGAGAAGACATTTTTAGCTGTATTGTCGGAAAACATATCCTACACGACAACACGTCTGGTAACGGACTTAGGCTAATTAACTTCGCTACGGAACGAAATTCCACTATAGCCAGCACAAGGTTTCATCACCTCGATATCAATAAGGGGACATGGAGGTCTCCAGATCAACGAACGGTCAACCAAATTGATAATATTGCGATAGACAAGAGGCATCCAGTATTTTGGATGTCCGAAAATTCCGAGGAGCTAACTACGACTAGAACAACTACCTTGTTGCATCCAAGGTAAGAATGCGGATACCCACCTCGCCACAACAATCCAGAAATACTGTGCAAAAATTTAATGTCGAAAGACTGCAATCGCATGAGACCGCCAAGACCTTCGTGCAATGCATATCCCTTAACCTTCTGCAGACAGTTAAACGGCAATGACGAACAAAATTCCGCTGTCAGGCATGGCAACGACAGCGAAAACTGCCAATCACCCGACCTAAGTGCAGTGAGGATAGCAATATCTAAACTCAAACTTATTAAGGCTGCCGGAAATGACGGCCTTCCCGCTGCGCTGTATAAAGCAGGTGGATATTAATTGGTAAGTAACATACACCAATTCATAAGCCAAATCTGGTCGGATGAAAGTATGCCTGAAGAATGGAACCTCAGCATCGTTTGCCCGATGCACAAAAAAGGAGACCCCCAGAACTGTTCCAACTACAGAGGCATAAGTCTCCTCCTGTCTGCCGTAATATGTGAACGCCTGAAACCGTTTACCAATGTGGTTTTGGGCCGGGAAAAACCTCAACCGATCAAATTCAAAAAACTCAAGAAGTCCAAATCTATACCCACCATCTAGTCATCGATTTCAAAGCCACAAAGCCACATATACAGCATTATAGAGACGAACAATACAGAGCCATGTCAAGTTTTGGTGACTTCTTCAATTTGATTCTTGAGAGGATTTTGCAAAACTCCCGAGCGAACACCATAGAGGTAGAGATTTTCAAAAATCGGCACAACTAATAGCATACGCCGACGATATTGACATCATTGGTTGGCCCCAACGTGATGTCATAGGCACGTTTGCTAGTATAGAGAAGGAAGCGACAAAAATGGGTTTAGCAGTAAATGAGGGCAAGACGAAGTGTATGCCGTCAACACGAAAGCACACACAACATCGACGAATTGGACAGAACGTCACCCTTGACAGATATAACTTTGAGTTAGTACGGGACAGTCAGAAATTAAACGAAGAATTACTCTTGCCAACCGCTGTTTCTTCGGGCTAAGAAGGCAATTTAGTAATAAAGCCCTCACTCGAACTACTAAGGAGATCTTATATAAGACCCTGGTCATCCCAGTACTGCTCTACGGCGCTGAAGCATGGACCGTCTCAAAAGCGGATGAAGAAATACTTGGTCGATTTGTGAGGAAAATTCTTCGAAATTCTTTGCGTTAACAGGCTATGGAGACGAAGATACAACCAAGAACTATACGAATAGTACAGCGACATGCCGCTGGTCAAAAAACTCCGCATTGGACGTTTAAGATGGCTAGGACATGTAGAATGAATGGGCACCAATACTCCGGCTCGCAGACCTCGCCTTAAGTGGCGCGCAAAAGTAGAAACCATAGGCCCAGGGTCATTCCGGACTGTAGCGCCACTTAAGTAATTAAGTAAGTAATATACCCCATAGCGTATGCATAGGGTATACAATTGAAGTATTTTAGGATGATCCCATAAATGTATAAAAATACGGATTAAAGCCAATTCGAAAGTATGAAAGTATCAAATTTCGAAGTCAGAGGCAAAATTCATGCATTTTGTTACAATTGTATCAATGCTGGAACGCTTATTTTTCTGACCGACAGAGTTGCCAGAACCACTTTTTAGAACTTATCCATCCTAATTATATTAGGTTTGATTTAAATCTTAAGTTCGATGTTTTTCAATTAATCAGTATGTACCCTATTAGCAGCAAATAACACATTGCACTAAATTTAAATAATACGGTCTTAATGAAAACCTTAATTTTGTGTCTGAGAACATAAACTAGGTAAAATTGGGTTTGCTATTTCATCCATGCAATGTTTGTCATTCCTTCCGAAACACCGCACATTATTACTCTTATTCTTATGCATAATAACAACAAGTATATAGTAATATTCCTAAAATGCATTCTTCTCATTTACAGCCAAATTGATGTACATGTATATGCGATATATCTCCTGTCTTAACATGTACTCGTCCAGTGTTCCAGCTGTTGTTTATTATTTAACAGAAATGGTAATCATCAATACACAACAGCGGAATATCATCAGAACACGTCCAGCTTAATTATTTTGTGCTCCAGTATTAAATCGACACGTAGCAGACAACTCTATGTGGCAGTACCACCCCACCAGCTAATACCATCAACCGTTTATGAATGCATTCGAAATTGAATTCGAAAAAAACCAAAGACAACAACTGGTCGAGAAAAGTGTAATTTGTGGATTTGTTTTTTTTAATTGATACCGAGGTTTAAAGGGTCAAGTAATTGCATAATTATTGTACCGCCAATAATACCTAATACCTGTTTATGATAGAGCAACCTTCACAATGCATTGTGAGACTGCTGCAATGCATATTACTTTAGTTCATTGCTGTGTGTAGTGTTGTAAATGTGTGAGACAAGTCCACTCTATGTGATTGTAAAAATAACAGTGAAAATAAAGAAAATAGTGTCTATCCTTTGCCATTACAATGGATTATCAAGAAAACCAAAATAATACCCTTGGACTAATAGGTGACAACCTAACAAATATTTTGGACTATTCCAATCTTGTGCTGCGTAACTTTGCAGTTGTCGGTAATGCTGCGTCAATAGTGCCTGTCCTGGATACACCAGCCTCTACACTTTTTTACCCGTCACATCAGCTAATGCCAAACGATACATATACCATGCGTTTGGAGCACGCACCAAGGTTGTCCAAATCATCAGTGATCAAAGTGATAGTGTTATCTGTGATGGCAGTGATATCCCTCTTAGGCAATATTGCAACCATGTGGAATATCTACAAGACACGCATGAGTCGGAGGGCTTCGCGCAATAGTTGGAGCGCAATTTACTCACTCATATTTCATTTGTCAATTGCTGATGTACTAGTAACGGGCTTCTGCATTATAGGCGAAGCTGCGTGGAGCTATTCTGTGCAATGGATAGCGGATGATTTTACTTGCAAAGTGGTAAAACTATTTCAAATGTTTAGCTTGTATCTGTCAACGTATGTGTTGGTGCTGATTGGTGTTGACCGTTGGATTGCTGTCAAGTATCCGATGAAGTCGTTAAATATGGCCAAGAGGTGCTATCGCCTTTTGGGTGGAACTTATGTGCTGTCGTTCATACTTAGTCTGCCACAGGTAAGTTTTATAATAATATGTTAATTTTTTTATTTTCAAGTGATAATGTTGCATTTTTTACAAAATGTTTTATATAATGCATAAATGAGTACACAGATATTCTAGTACGCAATCACTTCATGCAGAAAGCTCGTTATGACACAGTGCATAGCTTTTTCACACAACCAATTATACAAACTAACAATCTCTGATCAATAAGAGTCTATCGAAGCTACTTCGCATGAATCTGTACTAACTGCATAGCTCTTTTGCAAAATCCAGGAAAAATAATTTACGCTCTCTTTAAGACCTCAAAATACAATCAACAGGAAACTGGTTGCTAGCCTAAGGGAAGCTCATAAATAAACATAAAAGAAGGCTACAGTCCACTTTTAATACCCTATCCCCTCTCATCATCCAAATTAGTGGGTGTAGCTAAAAGCTTTATATTGATGCAATGTAGAATCTGGCCTAATAAAAATACCCTACGATTAACCAAAAAAACAACGTTATTCTGAAATGTGGGCTCGGAAGTGGGCGGATTTTCAAAAAGTTTACAATTGTTCACTGGCCGTTGTCAGAGTTAATAGCGGAGCCGAGATAGATAAAATCCCGTACTATCTAAAAGTTATATCTGTCGATGGTGACGTTCTGTCCAATTCGTCGATGTTGTGTGTCCTTTCATGTTGACAGGATATACTACGTCTTGCCCTCATTTACTGCTAAACCCATTTTTGCCGCTTTCTTCCTTATGCTATAAAAAGGGGCTATTACATCACGTTGGATCCTACCAATGATGTCAATATCGTCGGCGTATGCTAGTAGTTGTACAGATTTTTGAAAATTGTACCCCTATGGTGTTCGCTCGGGAGTTTTTCAAAATCCTCTCAACAATCAGATTGATGAAGACACATGACAACGCATCGCCTTGCCTAAATCCTTTTTTGGTATCGAATGTGTCAGTGAGGTCATGGTCTCATTTTTTGTGGCTCAGGCAAACGATGCTGAGGTTCCATTCTTCAGGCATACTTTCTTCCGACTAGATTCGGCTTATGAGTTGGTGGATGTTACTTACCAAGTCACCTCCGCCGGCTTGATAAAGGTCGGCGGGAAGGCCGACATTTCCGGCAGCCTTATTAAGCTTCAGTTTAGATATTGCTATTCTCACTTCACTCAGGTCGGGTGGTTGGCAGTTTTCGCTGTCGTTGCCAATATTGAATGGTTGGTTCTGCCTGACAGCGGAGTGTTGTTCGTCATCGCCGTTCTTCCATACGCTCAGCATCGACTATATCTCAACTAATATATATTTCTTCGTTCATCTCGACAGGATTCTTTTCGAGCCTTGTATTCTTGGCTTTTACGTTTTACACTTTGGTAAAACTTGCGAACATCTTTCCTGTAGTTGCACCTCTCTATATCCTTGATCGCGCGCTTTTCTTGCTCTTTTTTTCTTCTTTCTTAAAAGCCGGTGTTTTCCTCTTCTTCTCTGCCTATACAGCTCAACGGCAGCTCTCGTCTTCACCTGCCTCGTTCTTGGCTGCGAGAATCTGTCGGCATTCCTCATCAAACCAGGGGAATCTTGCTGGTATGCGCGATAAACCTAGCACATCAGTTGCGGCTGATCTTAAGACTAAAGACTAGCTTAATTAAATTAAATAATTTTAAGAAGTGTGAAGGAGTAGTGGTAGATGAGGAGGACATAATGAAGTTTCGTAGAGCAAGTAGAGCATACATCAATGGAGTTATGCACATTAGCCAGGCGTAGTATTCTAGTCATTGGCTCGTTGTTACCGTAGTTGGTTCGGTGGAATTTGAGTCGGAAGAGGGGAACAGATCTTAGGTTTCTGGAGTTGGCGTTGAGGGAAATCATTTCTAGCAGAGCGGGGCAATCAAAGAAAGAATATCGGCTATTTCACGACGCTTTTGTAGTGATTGAAGGTTTATTAATTTCAAATGATCCTCGTAGTGGGGTAGATTAAAATTTTCTACCCAGGGGAGATCATAAGATTTGTCAAGGAGTTCATAGAAGCAGTCCTTAGCTATATCATCTTTTTCCTCCTTTGGGGCGTGAGCGCATATAAGGCTTATGTTCGCTTATGGCTTGGAAGCATAAGACTTCTTGCCTAAGTCTGGCACTAACTAAATCCGCATCCGAATAGCCGCTGTTTCTGCTCACTATAAGACGGTCCGTAATAGATGTCACAGTTTTTCATCCTCCTTTTGCCCGGCCCATCCCATCGTATTTCCTGGATGGCAGTTATGTCTGCATTGTAGCAGTTTAGGGCTTGCGCTAGTTGTTCGCTTGTACCTCTCCTGTTTGATGCTCTCACATTCCAGGTGCAGATACGAACTTCATTGTCCTTTTTTCGTTTAGCCGTGTCGTCAACAATAAAATCAGTCCTTTCCGAGGCTATTGGTTGCTTCGTAACATAATTTTTTTTCCATGGTTGGATAGTTGACCCATTCTGACCTGACTGTTTATAGTGTTGATGTTTTTCGTCGTGTTATCAACACTCGCGCTTATCGTTTAGCAAGTCAAATCCGGTTGGATGAGACCAGTACCCGATGGTTACCACTTGAAGGTAAAAACATAAGCACTTGATGTGTAGTCAGAGTTACAACCACTGGTCATTGCCAAGTTAAAGCCAATAAGTGTCTACACTCGTTCTACAACACCCAACCATCATATTTATTTATCCAGTATTAATTAAAAAGTCGAAGTTCTTGACTTTTAACTTTGCTTATATACTTTTTTTTGGTCAACATTACTGAAGGTGTATCTTTACGTATTTACAGATGTTTGTAAAACAGCCTCACTTAATAGAGCTCTAGGCGATGGATAACGCTACTTAAAGCCTTAAAGCATATGAATTGATAATTCATTTCGACTTGAGATTCGTTGGCCTTTTTCAGGATTTGTCTAAGAGGTTAATGGTCGAACTGTGGAACAGAAACCACACTATTACGTGCCGATTAGCTACATGCAAACTTCTTTGCATGGCTAAGTGGTTAATGGTCGATCTGTGAGACAGAAACCACACTGTTACGTGCCGATTAGCTACATGCAAACTTCCGTGGTATTTTTTAACTTCTTGATGTGAATACAAAATCAATTTTCAAATATAGTTAACATTGCGACTATATTAATGAGTACCCACAGTTTGAAATGTCTATTATGTTGAGTGCGAAATAAAGAAGTGCAACCATACTGACAAGGGATCTTGATAGTTCCATTCTGAGTCGACCCATATACCTTAAGGTATATACAGCTAAATTATTTCTTCATGTCACGAGCTATGTATCAAAACGAATGTACTCCTATGGGATATGGTATACGAAGTCGGCACAATTATCTGTAACAGCGTAGTATTTATACTTTATCCCATAGGGGTATATTCGTTTTGATGCATAGTTTAAAACAAAGAGAAATAATTTCGGACATAAAGAAGGTATATCAAATCGCTAGCTGAATCTATGCGGCTATGTCTATCCGTCCATCACTATGTTTCGGGCCTTAACTTTTAAGCTAGAATAATAAAATTTTATACAAACTTAAATTGTTTTTTAAGTCAAACTGTAAGGAATTTTGGAAAAGTGTCAGGAAAAGTATTTAGACAGACAATCTGAATATCTATAATAAGTGAATATGAACAACGTTTCTTCAGGTATTCTTCGGGGGAGTTTTCTTTAAAATAAATATTTTTGTAAAATGTTAAGGAAATTCGAATAAATTTTCTAAGAAAATATTTCAACAATATTAGGTTCTATCAAAGAGTATAGAACTACATAGATTGCGCGTCTCATACAACGAACATTTTCTATGTGAGGTACTGATATTGATAGCCCAGTGTTCACGTTGCAGCATCAAACAACAGCATAACCGACGCATACGATAGACGAAACGGCTACAACATTTTTAGTTGTGATGCGCACTTCATGTAGTTCTATACTCTATGGTACTATGGAATTTTTTTCTCAATAGATGATTCTAAACAACGCCCGTGGATGTTTTCCTAAAAAAACGATTTTGATACCCTATGTCAATCCCATAATTTCGAGTAGTGATAACGAAATTTGGTATATAAAGTTTTTATTCATGAATCCTATAATATAATGACTGAGTATAAATCATTTAAAAAATCCGCCCATGGTGACGCCTACAGTCAAGCCCACTTTCAAAATATAACTTCGAGTAACGACAAGTAATATTGGCAGTGTCTGAAAGGGGATGAGATGGGATCGGGCATTAAACAATTCTTAAATTGGATAGTAGCGTTCTTATATGTTTTTGAACATAAAAATGTGCTAGGTTGGCGTTTTCTTATCCCTGAAAAGAAATGATTAATAGTATAAATGATTAACTGCAGTCTCTATAGTAAAATGGCATCGGCAATGGCAATGAATTTATCTATTAAAGAACAATCTGTATATATATATTTTGTTTTTTGAAAGTTTACGTATACGAGGAATGGGGTACTCTTCTTTGCACGAATAAAATATTAAATCATATACCAACAAAACTATCAAATAAATTTCAAATTAAAGCTGTCATTGCCAAATAAGCTTAAAGTCAGGAGATTATAAATGCTTGGTCAAAATGTATATGTTTTCAGGATTAAATGTGAACTAAATTCATAGGAAAAATAAAAAAAAAACTCTATTTCAAGCAGGTAACAAAGGAATCTACCAGATTAATTTTAAAATACATCATGTTAAATCTGTTGCAACAAACACTCTTTTGGTTGTGGAAAACTAAATATGATTTTGCATACAACTTAATTAATAAACACATACTACATATGTACAAGCTAGAGCTATAACCAATGAGCACAAAAGGTATAATAGAGTATGGAGTTGTACCAGAAAAATAATCTGAGTAATCCCACGATTAAATGTGAAACAATAACATTGATTAAATGAAAAAAAATTCGAACACGCTTGATTAATCAAATTTTGTTCACTTCTTATGAACAACTTGAATCATCCATTTAGCCCGATAATAACAAATTTACCTGGCAAATATTTACAATATTTAGTAATAAATAAATTGTTATATAAGTCTCATACTTGGGGTCACTCTCATAAATATATTCAATAAACCAGAATAACCACTCAATTACCAGAAAACCTCTTTTCAGTTGAATAAATGCACTCTTATATATGGCTGGTAGTTCGAATACAAAACAAATTTAAAGTGGTGATTGTTCTACTCATCACAATGTCCTGCGAAAAAATTCTATCTACCCTTGTTATAAAAGGAGTGATGGTGTATTGGAACTCGGAAATGTAAGTTATAACATTATAACAAACGAGTTTTATGGACAAAAGCCTAGGTACACATTTCATATTAACATTAATAACCATATTAAGTTTAATCAAAATCAATAGAGCTATTTTTGATAAATTTCGGTTTCGGTCGATATCAAAAGTTTAACCCTATAATGCCAATTCCAAAAAGCAGCTTGGGTATGGACATTTTATACCATAGTTTATATAAATTCGTCCAGTTTCTTAATTTCCAGCTACGATCACAGATCGACAAACCGACGAACGGACAGAATTTCCATACCAACTTTTTCGGACATTGCTTTCTCGTACTATTATTGATTAAAATACCAAGCTCGCTTCCGTGAAACCAATACTTGCTTTATTAGGAAGAAGTAACAACTTAAGATCATAATGGCAGCCAGTTCCGACTTTAGTCAACTTACTCTATGCCACCCAAACAAATACCTATGTTGTTGAAATGTTGTAAATCCGCGGTTAATTCTAATACATTAATAGTCAGAAACGAACCGACATTCAACGCTGTCAATTTAATAGAGACATGGTTGTTCATTCTAAAACCGAGTTGTACAAATTGTTGTATGAAGCCTGTCTTCGAATGATAAAACGCTTTCTGTTTTATGATGTTTACCAAAAATTTGTTTAAACATACTCTCATTTCTAGAATTCTATTATTTACAAAACGGTTATGCTTTTATTCGCGTTTAACAATTGGATTACACTTATTTCAAATCAAATGCCAACGATTAAATTCTCTCACTATTATCAATATCAAAATAATATCCCTTGGGTAAATTCACTCAGTTAACAATATTCAAATCACGTTAAGGTCGAAATTCAGACTGCCTGCTCGTTATCGCTTCATCTCTATTTATATCACATACTGATCTAGAAAAATATGGCATATTATCCGAGGTTCCCGGGGTCTCTCGAGTGTTCTCAGAAGTGGTGTTAACAGATTCAAATATTCCATCCATCCAATGGACGCATCCAGTACTAAATGGGTGTTTTGACATATCAGGGTGTGTTCGCGATAGTCGGATTTTATAAAAATTTTATAGCATTTGTGGTAGATTTTACAACTAAAAAACATTGAACACAACAGAATCTGTGGTTGAATGTATAGCACAACTTGTAAAATACACAACAATTGAAGATTTTTGTTTTATTTGCTGTCAAATTGTTAATTATTTTGTCAAATCTAGAGCTCAGTGTGTAGAAACTAATACTACCGTTTGTGTTATTTTTATAACTACTTGATCTAATTTACACTAATTATTTTGTAAAAAGCTTTGCTTTAAAATAAACGAGGCGTGCACCCACCGACTGGGTCGTACGCAACTTTCTCTTTCACAGCGAGTTAATTTGAAGTTTTTAATAATTTAGCCAAAATATACAATAATATTTATTTTGATTAATGATGCTGAAAACGATGTAAATAAGGTCGAAATATGATTATAGGAACGTTTATTCCATAATTAGAAGGAATCGGTGAATAATAAAGGTTTTCCGTTATTGTCCAAAACTTTAAATTCCGATTGGGTATAATTGGGCCAAATCCAATTATGTGGAATTCATGAAAATAGTAACAGTAAATATAAATTAAATTTCATTCAATTTGGATAAATAGACAATTTTCATTATATGGCCTATATGCAAAAATCCGTAATACGTTTTTTTTTTTCGAAAAAAACTGGGTATGCAGTTTTATTGGTATCTATGAAGTTTAATCAAAATCGTTAGAGCCGTTTTCGAGAAAATTGAGGTTATATATATTTTTTTATATGTCAGGTACCGGCAATAAAATGGCTAATAGCAAACAAAAAAATTACCTAGAATTATGACCAAAAAACGCTGGATACGAAGTTTGAATATCCTTCTCTTTGTAAGAGAAAGTTAATAATACAAACCAATTAACTTAATTCTTTATTTATATTTATTTATTTATTTGTTATTTATTTATTTATTTATATATTAATTATTTATATTTACATAATAAATATAAATGACTTAATATTTATTATGTAAATGTATGTAACAATGTTACAATTAAGTTCGTTGATGAATAAGATAGCTGAGAGCTGTATGATGACCTTGGCGCTAAGCTGCAGATCTCTTCTGCACTGAGTTTATTAAATAAACAAAAATTATTAATAAATAATTTAATTGTTATGATAAAAACAGAATAATATACATATTTATTTTCACTTTAATTATACATCTTCAAACTTCGATTGCAGCCCAAGATCGCTGTCCGGTAATATTTTAGAAATGTGCTCCGATCTGAGTGCGTAAACCCACAACCCAGTTAAATAAAAATTTGGCATATGGGTGCGAGTTAGATTATAAACACTCACAACTTCAACTTAATTGCAAACACCATGACACTCTTAGACAATGTGAAATTGCCTCCGAACTTAAAAAACGCTCACATCCAAAATTAATGTATTGGCAGAGTGTATATAGCGGAATTATTTTCGATTGAATCACTGTTCAACACTTTCAGGCAAACAAATTAAATTATGTACTGTCCATTTGGAAAACTAAACTGATAAGTTTGACTCAAGCTTAATGTCTTTTCACTTTCACAATAATTGATGATGGAATCAACAAAGGACTATGAATACATATTATGGCATGATTATACCCTATCCCATAGGGGTATATTAGTTTTGATACATAGTTTGTAACATAGAGAAGTAATTGAGCTAGGTATACCTCAAAATATATGGAAATTTTGAGCTAGAATGTTGAATTTTGGGACACATGTTTGTCGTTGCTCCCAGTGTACAAAAAAATTGAAATCCACTTAGGCCAACTATTAGAGATTTTGGAAAAGTGACTGATCAACATATCTAGACAATCTTAATGTCTATATTTCATCAATCCAAATTTTTGCCACGCTCACGTTTTGGGGGCGTTTTTAATAAAAAAAAACTTTTTTTGTGTAAATTTTAAACATTTCGAAAATATAAATATAAATATTTATTCCATTAATTGTTTGACTTATGCCCACTTTTTATGGGCGTTTTTATACAAAAACCAATTGTATACACTACCTCATAGTATGAGCTGAAATGATGATTTTTGGTAAACGTATTTTTTGTTACTCCCAGCAGAACAAGTGTAAAATTTTAAGAATTCCGCCCATTTAGAATTTTCAAAAAGCGCCTTTTCAGTAAAAAAAAAAAAACATTTTAAACATTTCGAAAAAACTTTTGATGCAAAAGCATTGGCTATAATAATATCAACTTTTAGTCTATACATAAATTTAACCATTTATATACCCTACGCCATAACATATGCAGGAAGAGAACGTGTTCTTTGTCGAACAGTACAAGATTTTGAGCAATAAGTTGCGACAATGTCAATTTTAATATTTCGTTGCCATAAAGCCAATATTTTAGGGATATTAATTTTAAGGATGGGATGGGATAGGGTACAAAACGGTCCAAACAGTGGATTGCCTTCTCATATGTTTTTAAAATTGTTTTATACATGCTTTTATGTCTCTTAATCATATATAGATAACACTAATTTCTATATTTCTTCCATACTAAGTTTTTTTGCAATGCCGATTTTCGGGGGTGTTTGGTAAAAAAATTCGGTAATATTTTTAAATTTTCAAAAAAAGTTTTGATGCAAAATTATTGGTAATGATAATGTTTACATTTCTTCCGCATACCTATTTAACCCACGCCCACTTTTAGTAGGCGTTTTCATGAAAAAAATATTTTTATGACCTATGCCATACCATATGCAGTAGAAAAACATTGTATTTTGTCGAACTATAAAAGATTTTGAAAAATATTTTGTGACAATGTCAATTTTAATATTACCTTGCCATAAAGCCCACATTTTAGGGATATTAATTTAAAGGATGGGATGGGATATGGTATAAAACGATCCAAACAGTCGATTGTAGCCTTCTCATATGTTTTTAAAATGATTTTATGCATGCTTTTATGATTTTTTTTTACTCATAAGAACCAACATTAAATTGACAGCGGAGATTTTTTGGGTGAAGGTGATTCCCCAAACAATATCGTCGAAACGCTTTTTGTTTGGTATTCGTTTTTAATTCGCAAAATGTTAAATGATATATGGTTTGCATAAAAAATGCGAATGGCCACCGAACTTTTATTATTTTTTTTCTTAAAATTATGATTTCATGGATAGTAGCTAGGAATAAACATTCAATCTTCCACTGAAAATGCAAACACATTCTCAATAAATGTGAGATTTACGGATAAATGCTTTCAAATATAAACCGTTGATTGAGTATTGTTCGTAAGGCCACATACCCCAGAACATTTATTTTCCTACGAATCTACGCCTGTTTCCAAGAAAAAAGTCAAACTACTCAAAACAAAAAAATTGAACCCTCTAAATTGCTTAGTTAGTAAGTTAGTTTTTTTCGAGTCATGGGCTATTTTTGCCTACTCACTTGGAAATAACGGTAACATTGTTGTTCATAGAATTTAAAAGCAGTCATGCATATGCATCTTCTACAATAAAATGCTTCGTTTAAATTTTGGGTAGCCCCTATTTTTTTAATTTTATATTTAAAATAAAATAGATATTTTTTGTCATTTTAAAAAGTACTATTATTATTATTTTTTTGACGAAAACTGTTTGCAACATTTTCGAAAAAAACTTGAATTCGGTTAGGTTGGTGGGTTGACTTGGCATATAGTATTCCTTCTACATCGCACTCAGTCGGGTGTAGGCTAATTGTGACTACCGTTCACATGTATGTTTATCTCCATCATTCTAGCATTAATGTCCATTTTCAACCAGATAAAGATTGCGCAAACCCGAAAAGAGAAGATTTTGCAATAGAAAATGTGTTTTCCGAGAGTTGTTATAAGGGATGGAAAATGTCACAGAAGCCATCAATTTCTGTGGCATTTTCCATCTTCGTGTGTTACCTCATTTTCATTAAGATATGTCCAGTAAGTTTGCCAACTAGCGTCATGAACAACGATGTGTTCTGGTGCTATTTAATATTCATTTTCACACAAATAGCTACATGGGTTTCCAAGAAAAAAAAAGTGTTCAATAAGAAAATACGCCCACTAGGGGTATATTAGTTTCGACATTAGGTTTGTAACATGGAGAAAAAATTCAGATAGACATTTGGATCAACTGAGCATCGCTAGCTTTGTCAATTTTGTACATCAACACTATTTGGGCGATACATTTAATTCTAGAATGATGCAATTTGATACACGAACTCTTTGCTGGCCACTGTCATAACAACCTTTCAGAAAAGCTTGTTTTTGGATAAACCAGTATTCGATAAAATGTTAAGGACATTCGCAAAAAATGTCAATTGAAAATAATTCTTAAAAATTTAATTCGACAATACTGCTTTAAATATTTAATTAATAGGTCACACCCACTATTTGTGATCGGTTTCTTAAAAATATATGTTTTTTTAGAGGTATAAAACTTTGAAATGGAATAAAACAAAGATGTTTTTGTTTTAAATTGACATGAAATTTACTTTATTTAAAAGATAATCTTCTGGCATTAAAATGTTAAATAACTAATAAATGTTGTGCGAAAACGTTCCGTACTTAATCGAATTGATTGCTCTGATGTACGATTATGAGGCAGTTTTTAAAAATGCCTTATAGTCATAATTCTTATAGCATATGCAATATATATTGGTCAGGCTGAAAATGTTGAGAGTAGAATATATATAACATTCAAAGTTCATTCAAATAAATATATATAATGAAACTTTGAACTACCAATCACCGCTCTTTATTCACCATTAAAATAAATTAAGGGGTTTCCATTAAAAGAGAAGAAAATAAACTTTCAGCTATTACCCAACTGAGGTGAAGTCATTTCCCATGTGAAGGTAATGCCTGTTCATTTTGTTAACCTGAACTGTCCAAAATCATCAAAATCATACATCTGTGACCTAAATCCGTTGATCACAAAACCACGTCATTTCCTTGCACCGTGTTCATCTACTTCCTCCATCACACAATAGTACCTACACTCTAAAAAAAACATTCGTTTAATTTAACGATCAAAACAGGAGGCCTACTATAATTGCAGTATTTTTACGCACATAATAAGTTTAAATATTTAAGGTCTAAATCTCAAATCGTTTTTGTATGAGTAAGTTACATAAGGTATTTGTGTTAAAACAATATTTGTTTATTTATTAACATTTTAAGAGTATTATTATAACAATATTAGATTATTATTTAACAAAAGTTGTTGAAAGGTATACAAACGGTGAGAATATCCAGAAAATGTGATATTATTTACATACATTGTTTGAATTTTTGTTTACCTGTTGTCATGTGTATAAAAACTAAGTTGCGCAAAAGTAGGTAGCAACCTCAATAACTATTTTTCCTCATTAGTCCGTTTAGTGATTATCGAGATCAATCAAAGGGTCGCAATACTTTTATTTTGTCAAGAATTTAGAGGACTGTGGTACAGTTCTCTGTACTTATTTTTAAGTTATTTGCATTTCTTTTTTACATGATACTTCCATGTTAATTTTGTATATATTTTCATTCCGTGATTTCAATACAGGCAAGCTATTTGTTTCTTTTATATCTAAAATCTGGACGATCTATGAGCTCGAAAGCTTTCTGAGTTACATTAGTAATTCCGCGTACTTGATCAATCGTCAAGTGCTTTCTTCTAAGCCATAATTAATGTTCAGGGGTTAGAGGCCCCGAGTAATATCAAAAAATATAATTTAAAACTAACAAAATGTTTGATAGAAGTGAAATGGGTCTGTAAGACTTTATTTTAATAGGCGGCACCCCCACCACACTTTACATGCCAAAACAAATGGTGTGCAATTATCTATCTAAGATAAAAGCTATAAATCGTGAGGGTTGATTCAGATTAGACTTGTGCGAACTTAAATGGGCTTTCGAAATAAAAGCAAAGTGAATGACAAGTTCAATAGAGAATTACTTTTGCGCACTGTGATTTACAAAAACTTTAAAAAAAAAGTTAAAGTTTATACGATTGTTATTTGTAAAGTAACACAAAAGTACTTTGAACAAGTGGGCTATATATTTTTCATCAGTATATTCGGAATGCTACAAATTTGTTGAGCTATAGTCAGATGCGTTAGCAATATCATATAGTATCAAATAATATGCGCTACCATAAGAAAAACAAAAAAAGCTATAAAAACGGATTAACTGTGAATTCCTAAAAAACAAACAAAACAATAATTCCATGTAATTTCCTATAAATACGAGCGGTAGTAAACAAAGGTGAGCACAACTTGCCGAGCCCCTTAAACGTGCTTTTTAAGTACTTGGAATATAAGGTTCAGCAGGAGCCTTTTAAAATGAAATATGTAGATGACGAGGGCAGAGACATCAATAAAAGCGACGTACACTCAAGCTCTTACATTCACCCTTAATTTATATTTGCTGATGGTACTATTCTAACATTGCGCAGAAAATCGTAAAATTTACGTTTTTTTTTAATGTGTAAGAACACAAATTGACATGCTTAAAGTCGTAAAGTGTCAGACAGTAACCTGATGTGGGATATCCAATAAGAAAAGGCACAGGGAAATTACATTGTTGTTAAGGTGGCTAAACATACCACATTACGAATTGGGCAACTTTTTGCCGATCGTAAAACTTTAATTGAGGTCAGAAATAATGTTATAAAATAACTCTTACGGGGATCATAATATTTGGCCGCTATCAGTAGCAGATAAATTACATTTGAATATATATTTATAAAAATTGAATTTGTACAAACCTTGAAATGCGGACCATTAAAATGTAGAATTTAAATGAATTAATTGCTTTCTAAGTACAAGGACGTGGCAGGCCGGGTATGGGTGAACATTTCCCTTGTGACAACGGGGTGGCTGGCCGGCTAGGCTCGGCAGTAGTTCATCAACTGGATGGGATGTTGTTGTCACTTACCTACTATCAAAATAAATATCGTGTCTAAGAAAACCCAACACACATAAACTATCAACACTCATAATGTCAGATAAGTACTTCGTAACAGGCATTTTCTGCCTTTTATGTACCGTTAAAAGTGCACCTTGGTTGCACCTAAAAAAAAATTCGTGCTGATTTGTTGATTGACCCCAGAAATGGGTTAATATTTTTGGTTCAGTCAACATATCTGATCCTCTATTTTAGTTTTGTTTACTTTCTTACAACATTGCAGTAATTTTAGATATAACAGATATTATTGTTAGACATTGCAGATAAAAATATATGTAAATAGCACTCCAAATGTATATCTTATTTCTAATAACATTCGAATGCTCTTAAAAATGACCCTAAACGCTTTTGCGGATTTGTCAATTCGAAAAGAAAAATGAATGGATATCAACCAACTTCTCTTATATATATAATCATTCAAAAACATCGAGCTCTTTTATATTATCAAACTTATTTGCAGTGAATTTCAGTAAATCATTTTTTGATACATCTTAAGCCTTAGATAAATATTTCAGTTATCTCACTGACTGTCCTCAAGTAAGTTTCAGCAATGTCGATGAGACGATGTGACTTTACTTAAATATATTTCTTCATTAAATAATGATTATTGTGCGGGACCCGATGGAATCCCACCAATAGTCGTAAAGCAATGCAAAGTTGCTCTTTTGCCAAACTTTAAGTATATGCCAAAGGAGTATTCCCAACTTAATGGAAAAATGCATTTATAACACCTGTTTTTAAAAAAAGGTGAGCGAGGAGATATCTCTGACCAATCTCAAAACTTTCTTGCAATCCTAAGGTGTTCGAACATATTATTTGTGATAAATTCGTCTTTCTTATTGTCGAAACATCATATGTGAAGAACAACATTGTTTTGTAAAACAACGATTCACTGTCACAAATCTCTTGACTTTTATGCACCCTTGTTCCAATAGCTTGGAAAATAAAAAGAAATCGATTGTATATTCACTGAATTTCTCAAAAGCCTTTGACCAGTTATCACATAACATCATGCTTTTTAAACTTAAGGAATATGGATTTGCTCCAGGATTCATAAATTGGGTAAACTCATACCTCTCATTGAGAACTTACCAAGTCAAATTTAGAGGTTCCAAGTCCAAACCTTTCGTTGCTACATCTAGAGTACCTCAAGGAAACCATTTAGGACCAATTTTATTTATACTTGCAATTAACGATGTAAGAGCTTGTATTCGAGATAGCAAAATATTGATATATGCTGATGCCATGAAAATTATTAAATTTGTACGAGATCTAAACGATTTGCTTTTACTACAAACCGGTCTAAATAGTTAGTTATAAAAACGGTTTGAATTTGAATCCTACTAAGTGTCAGCATATGACATTTTCACGAAAACGTGTTCCATCCAATTTTAATTATACATTGTCGTACACACCCTCTGTCATGTGAACAGTTTCAAAGATCTAGGTGTTTTTTTTGATCCTCAAATGGAGTTTAATAAACACATTAACATTATCGTCAACAAATCCAAATCTATATTGGGATTTATAACAAGGTGGTCAAAAGAGTGACCCTTATATCACTCTCTCCCTATACAATTGTCTAGTTCTCCCCCACTTGGAGTATCAATTCAAGTAGAATTGAAGCAGTTTGACAGGGTTTGACATCAAGCCCTTTGTCGAAAATGCGTGCATTTGGAATCGATGAAAAACTTCCTCTATGTATTAGAATTTATATTTCGAAATGTTCAATTCAAGTTGTTTTGGACGGATTCAAGTCTGCAACTCACCAAATAAATGCTGGTGTCCCTCAATGCTCAGTTTTGTCTCCGACTCTCTTTCTCCATTTCATCAATGATCTCCTGTCTGCAACTTCTATTCTAATTCATTCCTACGCTGATGACAGTACTCTAAGCTTCTAATATTCGGTTTCAGGTCCACGTCCCTCATCTTCGAACGTGGAATCTAAACGACAACATATGTTACGATCATTGAATTCCCACCGTGACAGCGTCATCAAATGGGGTAAATCTAACAGAGCAGAATTCAATGCTTCCAAAACACAATGTTGTCTTCTGTCGTTAAAGCGAAACCAAAATCTAGAGCCATTATCCATGAATGCCACTTACGTCGAAGAAACCGAAAAACGTTCCATGCTAGGTATGTGCATTAGTAACGACTAACGTTGGAACGACCACATATTCGAAGTCACTAAAAATGCAGCGAAATGTCTAGGTTTCCTTAATCGATGTAAAAAATATTTCACCCCTTCTGATCTGGCTACAATATATACAATATATTGTGCTTAACGCCCACATCTGATCGGGTGCACCAAAAACAACATTGCACCTCCTAGATAGGATTCAAACGCCTGCGAAGACAATAGAAAATCGAACTCTTTAGTTTTGCTTAAACACCATCGAAATATCTCCTGCCTTACATTGTTTTATCGCTATTTTAACAACCAATGCTCAAATAAAATAGCCAGCTGCATTCCTCTCATTCAACAATTCAGCCGCATTACTCGTTACGCTATGAATGCGAATCAGTTTACACTCAAGCCTATCTTCGGACGAACGCTGAAAAGTAGAGATTCGTACATAAAGCGAACAACACGAATGTGGAATGCTCTACCAAACTCTTTTTTTCCTTTTCATTGTAACTTATAGGCCTTTAAAACCAATGTGCATCGATATCTCCTTTCTTCTTATCCCGAATTTCATAACTTATTCATAACTCCTTGAGTGCGCGCAAATTATAAAAAAAAAACAATAAAACGTAAATTCACAATATTTGCTCTGAGATATATTTTTATTTTTTGATTTATATTTAAATTCTACCGAAAAAGGTTTTTTTTATTGAAATCGCCCCCAAAAAGTGGGCGAGGCAAAAAACTTTATACAAACGAAATATAGATAAAGAAGTTTTGTAAATATGTTGTTTAGAAACAAAAAACTACGTTTTTCTACAAAACGGGACGTGGTAGTGGGTGGATTTTAAAAATGTTAACACTTCTTCTGCTTCTTCGGTCGCACTTTTTGACTGATGAAACAGAACAAGTGTGATCGGCTCATTCTCTGCTAATGCCAAGCTTCGTAAGAACTTTTGACTTTTCTCAAGTCTAAGGCGAACCGTTTTTCCTAAAGTTTCCATTTTTCTTAGTTTTCTGATCGGCAGCTTGCAGGATTTGACTCGACTACGGATGGACGCAGTTGTAAAATGTAGATGAACTGGTGCTGAAGTAAAAGTCATCTTCATCGAGAAGTCTATCATCGAGTTTGATGGTTATCGGAGTAAGAGGCTTTCATCCTCCGTCAGTTGTCGGTGAAACATTGGATACCATCTCTTAGCTTCATTATATCGCCTCTGATCTCATCGGCATGGGTAGCGTTGACAGCCTCTCCGTTGTTAACTGCTTGGCCGTTATAGTATATGAAAATTACACATGACGTACATTTTCATATACTTTAAGCACAGTAGTTCCAACAAAACTGCATACACAACTTCTTCGATAAAATCCATATAACGGATTATTAATTTTAGGAAAATTATTACTTTCTCAAAAACTATATAGTCAAATTGAATATCTGTATTAATATCATTGTTTCTAACGATTCCAAATAATTAGTCTTAGCCCAACAAGTTCTTAACGTATTTTTCAGTTTTGTGCAGTAACGGAAAATCATTATAATTCCTATTGACACCGATTCCTTCAAATTCCGGAATAAAAGTTCTTATAATAACATTTTTCACATCAACAATCAAAATGAATTAATTGTATATTTTGGCCAAACTCAGCAAATCGTCAATTTCTCGTGAAGTTGGTATTTGATCTTACGCCTACCTTAAAGGCTAAGAGACAATTTCGTATGACCCAGTCGTGCACCCTCCACTTATTGATATAAAATGTATGTGTCATGAACATAGCAGAATCAGAGTTAAAGGATCTGATGGTAAGAAATGGGAGGAACTGTTCATTGAAATTCGTCGAAACAACCATACGAAATACGAAACAACCAGGAGCCAATGTTGATTGTGAACAATTTTGAAACCCGCAAACAGCCAAGTCTATATTTTATAAAAAAAAACAATTTCTTTTTTGGCCAACCGGTAGTATTTTTTTTAAAAAGTGTCTGACCAACATAAAGGGTTTTTCAATAAGAGCGCTACAAAAGTTTTTTTTAAAATAAAACAAAAACGGTTTTGTATATCCATGTATGCATTATGTATGCATTATGTATGGAACTCGATTTCTGTTGCAGGGCCACCACGGGCACGCTTGCAGAAGTCCAGACGCTGAACCCAATTTTCGACGGTTTTCAAGCATAAATCGGCCGATACTGCTGCAATTTCACGTTCGATATTCGTACGAAGTTCATCAATCGTCGCTGGCTTGTTGGCATAGACCATAGACTTGACGTAGCCCCACAGGAAATAGTCTACCGGCGTCAAATCGCACGACCGAGGCGGCCAAGCGACTAGACCATTTCGTGGGATAACACGTTCTCCAAACTTGGTTTCCAATAAATTGATTGTGACATTCGCCAAGCCACACATTGTTGCGCCGTCCTGTTGGAACCACATGTCCTCCAAGTCCATATCATCCAATTGGGGCCAAGAATATTCGGTTATCATTGAACGGTAGCGATTCCCATTCACAGTAACGTGCCGGTCTTGATCATCACGGAAGAAGTACGGCCCAATGACGCCGCCGGCCCATAAACCACACCAAACCATAATTTTCTTCGGGACACAATGATGACTCATGGAGTACGTGTGGATTGCTGCCTGACCAATACCACATATTTTGTTTATTGACGAAGCCATTCAGCCAGAAATGAGCCTGAAGATGATTTTTCGATGAAAATCCGAATCATTTTCAAGTTGTTGCGCAGCCCAATTCACGAGCATACAACGCTTTTGGTGGTCAAGCGGCTTCAGTTCTTGCGTCAATTTAATCTTGTTAGGATGTAGGCCAAGATCTTTTCGCAAACTTCGCCACAACGACGTCACAGAGATGCCCAACGCTTGAGAACGACGTGTGAGAGACACATTTGGGCTTTCTTCAACTGAAGCCTCAGCGGCAGCAATATTCTCGACACTACGTGCACTTCTTTGTCTCACTGGCACGGGAACATTTTGTACTGTTCCTCTGGATTCAAATTTTTCCACTAGACGCTCAATTGTTGATCTGCTAGGACGATTATGACGACCATAAATTGGACGTAGCGCTCTTAACGTTGAGGCCACTGACTCCGAATTTCGGTTGTAAATTTTAATATTTTGACTCGTTGTTGGATCGTATATCTTTTCATCATGAGATGGCAAACCTTACTGAAGAGAAATGTCAAAAGAGCGACAAGAAATATGGCGTCGTTTGCTGTCCCTATCGCTCAACTTTTGTAGCGTCCCTGTTGAAAACCCCGATATTTATATTTTGTCCATACAAAGTTTACATTAAAAAAAAGGTTTTCAGTAAATATTAAAATAAATATTTCGTCTATAGATCATATTATCCCACGCCCACTTTTTGGGACATTTTTTCTATAAAGACCATTTTAATAAAAGGCATTTGCAATAGAAGTACGTTGTTTTTTATCCAACCATAAAAGATTTTGGTCAACAAACAATTTCCGGTCAATACCCAATTCAATCAACCATCTTTAACCCAAGAATTGTCTGAACCAATTAAAGAATTGTTAGAAACATCAACCGAAATAGTTCATAGCTTAGTGTGTTTGTAGGTGCCGCTTTAAAATTGTGATGCGGTGCTAGTGTACATAAGTTCTTCTTTAAAAACTGCCGTCAGAAACACAACAGCTTTGGGGAGTAGAGCCGGGCTCCAAGAAAAACATCAAGGAGTTGGCCTCACTTGTGGAATTTAAACGGTTTCTTGAGCCCAGATTGCGTGCCTTGGAAGTAGTTAGTTACCAGCCTGATAAGCCATCTGAAAGGTCGTCCAGTGAAATTTTTTTTCACTCCCAGGCTAGTTCATCGAAATATTCTAGCAAGTTGTACAATAAAGGCGCATATTCCATTCGAAATTGCAGTCGGTTTAAAAAAATGAGCATCCCAGACCGCTGTCAAAGCATAGGTATCTAGACTAGGCTTGTGTAGAAACCATCTTGCATATAGTGTCAGCTCCGAAAGTTTTCCGATTACCTATAGATGTCAGAACACCATTTTGTCTTATTATTTTCCACAAAACGTTCCAAGTCGCGTACTTCCTCCTGTAATATTGTAACACATGTAAGTCTTCAAACCCAAACAAAATGAACCTTCTTACCTTATCTGTAAATGCAAATGCTCCCAGTTTTAACCCTCCGAATATGGAACATTCTACAGCACATAACACTCTTACTGCATATGTCTACCCTCCTTATGTTGGCCACAACTACCGTGAAGGTGAGCAGATCGTCAGAAAAGGAGATTCCACTTTGAGCATTGCTTGATTCAGGCTCTGAGGCTTCTATTCTAATATAACAGGGACTCTTCAACTCTTACAGTTGAGTCACCACACGACTTATGTCGAATTTTCCGGGTTAGTTTTGGTCAGTAGCGGCACGTGGTATTACGATCTGTTAATACAACTCTGCATTCAAAATCTGCACACAAGCTCTTTTGTACAAGTCTCTATCGATTACAGTTCATTGCGCGAATTGGAGGACGAACTGGTTTATTTCAGTTAAAGAATAAAAACGATATTTTTTTTTACAATTTAAATTAAATAATCATCACTTGTATAATGGATTTAAATAGCATTTAATTTTTATAAGCAGTGGATGGCTTACCAAATTAAATACCTAATTATTTGTTTTATCAAAAGGGGGTAAGAAGAGAATACTCCGAACGTTTTTTTAGTAATTAGTATACAACAAAAATATTTGAAGAAATGTTCAGCTCTGATTAGCAAGTTTAAAACTAACTTCTATTTTTGTTCAGGAATAGTCGATTTTGTTTAATTCAAAAATGCTTTTCAAACTTTAACACAAATTTTTAAGCCTTTGATCCAGCTCTCTATAAAGATAATAAGACACGGTATTGCATTTTTAAAAGCTTAAACAACTTTTTCCAATGAAACACATATATGTATAGAAAGAAAGAGGAAAGATGTAAAACAAAATTGTTACTACACTAACCAAAATTAAAAAAATGGCGACCTATTTTGATGCCTTCCTCTATCTATCTACCAATTTTTTTTAAGACTGATTTGGCAACAAAAATTAAACACAATTTGTTTACATTGCTTTAAAAAAAATAAAACAAAATGTACTTACCTCACAGTAACGAAATTACCCAGTATAATCCAGTCTTATTTCATTATGTCTACTCGAATTCAAATTTGCTCTTTCTGTATTCCAACGGCGGAAACTTTAATTTGGTGAAAGTCTGGCGCTGTCGGGGGGATTCGTTTTAAGCACCCTAACCTTTAATGAGTGTATTCAAGAATATTCGTCTGACTTACTATGCCCAAAGGTAAGGGAAATACCAAGCTCGAAATATTTTTGATTGAGTGATGCTTATCCAAAGTTGACCTAAGGGTATTATTGAAAATATTTCAAAGAAAAAAAAAAAGAAATACAATTCCAGGTACATTAGGACAACAATTCTCATGATTTGGTTACTAAAAGCCAGTTGAAGTTTGGAAAGGTTTTTGCTCTACATTCATTAAGACAAAAGGATGATCTTTTGTTCTTTGGTAATACTCTTTCGAATAATAATAAACACAACTTTTGTTATTCTGAATTGAATCTTCAGAAAAAAATTGATTTATTTATGTTGGGTTAAAGATATGAGAGAAATGCATACGTTCTACATTTTTCCAACTATCTACTTCTATTGGTTGGCAGGCTTTGTAGAGTGTGGTTAGACTCTGATACTGAAAGGCCGTCGCGTCGTCGTTAAAACATGAGCCGGTCCCTTTGTGTTGACTACTATATCGTAGAAAACCCTACTATAATATAGAAACCAACGACCTCCGTTTGTGTGTCACTGAGTGTGACGACAAAGCAGTAAAATTACGAAAATTACGTACTCCAACAAAATATTTTAAGTCCTCTCATTCGCAGTTTTGAAAAAATAGTTGGTATGCAGATATGAAGCAACGGACATCATTATCCAAAATATAAAATTTTACCAATGTGTTATGTTTAATTTAATTTGCAAGAAATGCCTAAATTTATGAATTACGGTTATAATAAGTTGCTGTGCGGATGGTTTAATTCCTTATTCCACCCGTGCCATGAAATATAGAAAATGGCATTCTCACAACTAAACAGTATATCAAAATCTTTGGTTTTTGGAGGAAAAAGACCCCACAAAGTGGGTGTGGCAAGTAACGTAATATCAACGAAATATGGATACTCAGATTGTCTAAATATCTTATTTAAATTTGAAAATGCTTTACCATTTGACCAAAAAGACCGTTTTTCTAAAATGCAAGCAAGAAAGTGGGCAAATTTTGAAATTATTGGAAACCGTTACATTGTTTTAGGTTACTGATCTTGAAAGATAAACATTTTGAAGAACTATAATTGTAAGTACTTGTGTTTAGGAATTTGAAGGAAATCGGTGCCCATGTGAATAATAATGATTTTCTATTATTAGCGAAACTAAAAATTCCCATTAAGGAATAGTTGGGCCAAAAAGAATTATGTGGAATAATTGCAAATAATAAGTACGATGTTAATTGTAAATAAAACAAAAAGTTTTTGAGAGACCAATCTTTATATTTTTTTAATTTGATAAAAGGATCTATGACAATTATGTGTATAACAAAATATTAGCCAAATGCTAGCCACGGCTTCGGTGGCATACCTCTATCCGATGGTCCATTATTCCCATGCTGACACATAATTTAGGTTCAATGTCGTTAATGTGCCGAATTATCTCAGCCTTTAGCTCTTGAAGTGTTCTTGGCTTATTGACGTACACATTTTCTTTTATATATTCCCACAGAAGAAAGTCCAGCGGTGCCAAACCTCATGATCGTGGCGGCCAATTAACACCGCCACGTTGCGACGTCTGGTACCACGCCCATTGAATTATTTGCGTAAAAAGCCATTGTTTTGTTGGCTGTGTGGCAAGTGGCACCATTCTGTTAGAAGCACATATCGTCCAGGTCCATATCCTCAATTATTGGATATAGGAAGTCCGTTATCATCTTACGATAGCGAACACTGCTTGACTGACCTCATTTTCGAAGAAGACTGGCCTGATGATGCGCCAGCCCATAAAAACCGCACCAAACAGTCACTATTCGAGGATGCATCGGTCCTTAAACAATCGCTCGTGAGTGATGGGACTTCTACCACTTAAGTACATTTGCCACTTATTACAATGTTGGAAATCCTACCAACCTTAACTTTGAATCTACCACATTTTGCCGATTGTTTATAATGTTTAATTTTTAAAAAAAGTTTTGATGCAAAATTATTGGCAATGATAATGGTCACATTTCGTCCGTATATCTATTTTTTGGAGGCGTTTTCATGCAAAAACTAGTTTTATGACCTATGCCATACCTGCAGCAGAAAAGCTTTATTTTTTGTCGAAATTTAAAAGATTTTGAACAATATGTTGTGACAATATCAATTTTAATATTTCTTTGCCATATAGCCCACATTTGAGGGATATTAATTTAAAAGATCGGGTGGCATTGGGTATAAAACGATCCGCATAGTGGATTGAAGCCTTCTCATATGTTTTAAGTTGTTTTTGTTTATTTTGTTGAAATAAACGATATGTTTGGCGTCAAAAACAAGCATTTTTTTACTATGGGAAGGGGAAATAAAAAACAAAACTATGCATAGTTTTTGGGAAAAAAAGGGATTTTAAGCTCAAAATTTAGGAGTTTTATTTTATTTTCTCAATAACTAGAAGACATTAAACTACTCGGATATTTAATTTCGATTCAGAATTTTTTTTTCCGTGGGTGGTGAAAGTTCCAAAGGCACGACGAGCACGTGCCCAAAGTAAGTGTGCGACTTAACTCCACTAAAACCACCACCCTTTTTGTATTTTTATTTAATGAATGTTTGGCAGGCAATTTTCCTGTGAGAGTTCCTGCTCTCTCCGCAATTTATAACGCAGTTTGTTATAATCGGGCCAAATCTAAGGGCTTACTACTTTGAAGACGCCGCAATAAATTTGTTTCTTCAAGACTTCGGACGACCGTTGTGTTTAAGTGTCGGCATAACTGTTTTTATGTTTGCGTGCAAAATTTTTCGTTTCATCTTTAACCGCGGGAATACCCAGATCACTGCGTAGATCTTCATTCCTTATATACCACGACGCATTGACGATTGATCTTAGCATTTTGTTTTCAAATGTTTGTAAAATATTTAGATTCGTTCCACTGCTACAACCCCATAATTGTTACCATATATTCAGACCGGCTTTATCATTTGCTTGTATAATAGCAACATTTTATCAAGGTTAAGCTTCGAATATTTTCCGAGTAACCAGTACAGTTCTCTGTATTTATTTTTAAGTTCTTCGCTTTTCTTTTTTACATGCGACTTCCATTTTAAATTTGCATCGAGTGTCATTCCGAAATATTTCGCTTCATTTGCAAAAGGGACTCGAACCGTATTGAGAAATACTGGCAAATTGTTTGTACGCTTATACGAAAAATCTATATGAATCGATTTGCTCTCGTTAAGTGGAATCCGCTGGGATTTTGTCCATTCATTAACCTCGCTTAGAGCGTTTTGTAATTTCATATTTGACATAAGCATTGACCACAGAAAATGTGAATTTTTAAAAAGCCATTGACATAACTAATGAAATTTAAATTGAAAATTAAAGAGCTGGTTTCTGGCTTTCAAAAACGGGATAATACTTTATTGTAAGTGCTGCCGTTGTTTTTTTAATATTTTATATATTATTTAATTAGCATGATAAACCTTTCCTATTTCTTATACCACTTTTCTACCAAATTTTTATTCTGGCTAAATACCGCTAACGTGAATTTCCCAAGTATCATTAAAAACTCATTCGCGCAAATGTGTCAATTCTTCTTGTTTACGAATCCACTGAGGTGAAAGTATGCCTCGTCGCTGAAGATGTTTTTTTTTTTGTGAAGTCAATATTCACTTCTGCCTTTTCAACCAATCATTCAGTATATTGACGACGTTTGAAATGATCAGTAGGCTTCAGATTTTGAGTCAATTGAACCTTTTAAGTATGTCAATTCAAATCTTTATTTGAAATTCGCGTCAGTGATGTTCGTGAGATGTTCAATTGTTAGGCATGACGACGAGTCGAGGTTGATCGCGAACAACAGCATATTTTACGCATAACGAGCTGGGTGAGCATGCAGAGCATCACATTTCCAACAGACCCAGTTTGAAATTTGCGCACAATTCTCCCGATTGTGGACACATTTGGACGAATATGCTGACCAAAAAAATCACGAAGTGCACGAAATACATTTTGGTTTGAATGCTTTTTTTTCGTAAAAGGCTTCAACAATCTTACCGCTCTGCTCAATCGTGTACCTCTCCATGGTTGAATTTGTCAAACACTGAAACAAGGAAATGCCAAATTAAGTTGGGCAAAAAACTTGATATTAAGGTGTGACTCAAAATTAGCATCGTGCATTATTGTTAGACTCCCGAGCCAACACCGGAGGTACAACTTGTAGCATACGCCGTCGATATTGACATCATTGGTAGGACTTAACGTGATGGTATAACCACGTCTAGAGATGGAAGCGGAAAAAATTAGTTTACCAGTAAATTATGGTAAGACTCAGTTTATGTTGTCAGCACGAAAGGACACACAACATCGACGAAATGGACAGAACATCATTCTCGGCTCCGCTATTAACTCTGACAACAACATCTTGTCAGAAATTAAACGAAGAATTACTCTTGCTAACCGCTGCTTCTTCTGCTTAAGAAGGCAATTCAGTAGTAAAGCCCTCACTCGAACTACTAAAGAGATCATATATAAGACCCTTATCATCTGAGTCCTGTCCTACAGCGCTGAAGCATCTTGGTTGATGCCCAGGTTCATTGCGGACTTTAGCGCCACTTAAGTAAGTATGTCAGTATTATTGTTGGACCACCCTTTATATACGTATATAAAATTTCCTTAAATTTGACTAAATAGTTTTTCAGAAATTGGCAATTTCCTTATATGGCCTTAATGCAAAAATCTGTTACACTGATTTTATCCATCAAAATGGGTATGCAGTTTTACGAGAACTGGCTACTATAACCATAAGATAGGTATGTTAATTTTAATAAAATCGTTTTTTGTAATTTTAATATGGGCGGTACCGTAATTAAAATGCCTAACAGTAAAAAATTACCTGGAACTATGACGAAAATAATTGGAGAGAGCATTAGCGATAGACCTCCCGGCGGACGGAATTCTAAAAAAGTACTTTTTTTGGGTTCGTAATGTAAAAATCAATCCAAATCTCGAGGTTGACAATATTGACAACAATATCTTTCTCTATGTAAATTAAATTTCTCACATAGTACATTAATAAAAAGTTTATGGGAAACGGTATCAATTTATTTTTTTAGGAAAACCCAGCCAAAAAGTCGGCAAGCGTTAAAATGTTTGTAAACAAAATGTATATTACTTTATATCTATTTAAAATATTTTCATCAACAAATTTTCCAAATTTCCTTAAGCGCTAACCTAAAATTAAAGTCTACATACATAGTATGTAGCTTAAGACGTATAGGCCATAAACAAGTGACACACCTGTTTCAAAATGAAATCAAGTGCTCTGATGAAACTATGAATATAGCAGTAAAATATATAATCCAATTATAGGTACACAATACGCTTTTTCATGTCTTGTGAAGCTTAACCAAGTAGGATCGGACCGTTTATTTTAACATAACTTAATGCGTATCATTTTCACATTTTTATTCCGGACCATCTGCCATACAACTTCTTTATGGATAGTAAAAAGCTAGTGGGTATACGACACGTGGGAAGGGAACAGTGGTTCCAACATGCGGATAAAATTCGGGCTTCTTTTCACATAATATTGGTTGCTTTGTTTGGTTCTATTGATTTTTGGTTCTAAAATTGATACAAAGGATGTATCATATCCGACCTTTCTCATAAAATATGTTAAGCTATTCGTTACTTCGTGCCCACTTTATGAGTTAAAAAGTACATGCGTCTTTGCGCTGTTGTTCGGGTCTACTCGTATAATAAAAGTAAATATTCTATTAATATTTTCATACTCAGATGACACTGTCCACTCCCATCCATATGATGCTTGAAAATATCGTTTTATGTCAATATAAGCATAAGCAGTTGTCACTTCACGGCATTTATGGAAAGTGGTAATAAAATTTAAAATTATATTTAAGCATGCCAAATATTTATTTCAATAGTATCTGCAAAATTGTGGAAAATGGAAAATTAGTATGTATTTAAGTTACAACAACCAAACATTTTATTATCTTATTAATATCAATTGTTAAAATTTGTGTTTCCTTGACACAACGAATACTATAAACTAATTTTACAATAATGGTAGATATGTAATATATATATTGATTCAATAGTACAAAATGCTGCCAAGTAAAAACACTGTTAATAGGCGTGTTTGAGTGAGTAAAGTTTCACAAGGAGAAAATTACAACAAAGGACTTGGAATTACTTTAACTTTTTTATGTAAAGTAAGATTAAGTTGGGATAAAGAATATATCCTACCGTTCATTAGGGGGCGATGAGATTTAATTTTAATTTTCAGAGTATGGTAGCCCTCCATAGTTTGACATTTCTTGGGTTTCGATGAATGAAAATAGACGGCTACAAATTGGCCAACTTATTCAAATTTGCTCCAAAAATTATATTCGCGTGTGCTTAAAATCCAAAAATAAAAAAATTTACTAGATTAGGAAATACTAGAAGCTTCAAACCCCGAAATAAAATTTTAAAATCATTCAAAATATTCGGCTGATACATGGAGTTAAAATTTACTTATTTTTAAAATAAAAGAAACGAGTGGTGGGTGCACGACTGGGTCGTACGCTACTTTCTCTGTCACAGCGAGTTAATTTGGCGATTTTAACAGTTTGGCCCAAATACACAATAATAATTATTTTGATTAATGATGCTATAATGATATATATAATGTCGAAATGTGATTATACGAACGTTTATTCCGTAATTGAAAGGAATCGGTGTCCATGTGAATAAAATTGATGTTCGGTTATTGGCCAAAACTGATGAAAACAGTAATAGTAGTACACGACTAAAATTTCATCCAATTTGGCCAAATGATTGGCGAGAAATTGACAATTTTCTTTATATGGCCTATATGCAAAAATCCGTTATATGCAGTTTTGTGGTAACAAGTATGCCGTTTTTGGGCGAAATGAGGTTATGTATGATTTTTATATGGCAGGTACCAGTAATAACAAGGCTAAAAGCAAACAAAAAAATGGCCTAGAATTATGACCAAACAAACGCTGGATATGAAGTTTGAAGAAAAGCAGTCAAGTCGTTTAGGCTAGAGAAGCTTGTACAGACAGACGGACCGATTAACCGACGAGCCGACGGACGGAATTCCAAAAAACACTTTTTTTAAGTACCGCTATCATCGTAATTTTAGAAGCAATCAAAATCTCGAGGTCGAAAATTTTCACGAAAACAATATCTTTCTCTTTATAAGAGAAAGTTAAAATTGAAAGAGTTGTGGCGTAAAAATCTATAAATATAGTGATGCTCGGACAAATCATCCGAGTAGTAAAAATTGCCAAGAAAAGCTTATCTCAGCTAAGCCGTTCGGTCTCACCATTGTGCCAGTAGGACACACGCACACAAGAATGGTTGTGAGAAAGCTAGGCCCTGTATACTAATTAGTCTGTTGCGTCAAAAAAATTGTATTTGTATAGATTACAAATTATAGTTTATGTACCCTATCCCAAAGGGGTATGTATATTTGTTTTGATACATAGTTTGTAACGTAGAGAAATAATTTAGGTAGATATACCTAAAATAATATGCATCGTTAGTTGAGTCAATTGAGCCATGTCTGTCCTTCCGTTCGAATTTCACCAATTTCCAGGCCTTAAATTTTGAGCTAGGATAATGAAATTTGGTATATAGGAATCTTGCCCAAGCCTAATTTTTAGAAAGACGTTCTTTTTGGTCAAATGGTTACGAATTTAAAAAAATTATCTAAACAAGTTATTTAGACAATATCTATTTTCTTTTTGGGATGCATTCTCAGTAAAAAAAAATTGATTTTGTCCAAATTTTATATATAATCGAAAAACATTTGGATGCAAATACATCCGTACATTGATTATTGGCCACTTTTTGTCCAAGGCATTTGCAATAGAAATACGTCAATACGGTTTTTGTCAAACCATAAACGATTTTGATAAACTTTCTGACAAAGTCGTTCTGTGTATTTCATCGCCATAAAGCCCACATTTTGGGAATATTCATTTTAAGGAAGGATTGGGACAGCGTATTAAACGATCCGCACAGCAGATTGTAGCCTTCTCATATGTTTTGATTTTGATTTGGTTTATAAAAAACATTAAGAGTTATTAGTTTTAACTCCACGGAAATTTAATCTTTGACTATTTCTGAAATAGTTACCAAGAAAACCAGCTGGTGCTTTTTGCCTATTTAAGTTTTAGAGAGATTTTATGGAATACAGTCAATAGAACAATACTCTCAAGAAATAAGGAGTTTTATTAATTATTGTTTCGTTAACTTTGGTAACAGTCTTTAACTTCAAATCTATTAACAAATCAGTTTTTAAACAAATGTACCAAATGTTCCAACTTTAATGTTGGAACAGAAAACCTTATTAAGAATTTTAACTTTCTCTTATAAAGAGAAATTAATTGTTTTCGTGAAAATTTTCGACCTCGAGATTTTGATTGATTCTAACTGTACGATGATAGCGGAACTCCAAAAAGTGGTTTTTGGAACTCCGTCCGTCCGTCCGTCGGTTCGTCGATCCGTCTGTCCATACAAGCCTCTCCAGCCAAAATGACTTGACCGATTTTCTTCAAGCTTCGTATCTAGAGTTTATTTGGTCATAATTCTAGGCCATTTTTTTGTTTGCTTTTAGCCATGTTGTTACTGGTAACTGGCATATAAAAATCATACATAACCACGATTTTCTCAAAAACGGCTCTAACAATTTTGATTAAACTTCATATATACTATGAGCATATTAGTTCCAATATAACTGCATACCCAGTTTTTTCGAGAAAATCCATATAACGGATTTTTGCTTATAAAGAAATTGTCAACTCCTCGCAAACGATTTGGCCAAATTGAATGAAATTTAATTTGTATACTACTATAACTGTTTCGGCCAAATTATACCTAAACGGAATTTTCAGTTTTGGCAAATAACGGAAAATCATTATTATTCACATGGACACCGATTACTTTCGATGACGGAATAAACTTTTAACAATATAACAAAAAAAAACATTTCTTTTCTTCACATTTTGTTTTAAGCCTGCGCAAAACCCTTGATTTCTTAAATCACAACTTTTATGTCGTTTTTAAACTGTTTAAAATAGCCGCGTCTGTTTATATTGGAATTAACAAACTTTTATTTAAAATAAATATCAACATCAGATGTAATGATTTTTGCAACCAAAATGAAAATCGGACAACTAACGTGAAACAGACGAGTAGGCGCACTAATCTTCTAATACTAAAAAAAATCTTCTAAGCAGATTGACTTGGAACGTTTTGTTGAGAATACTTTACTGCTAGCACTTTTTGAGGGTATATAGGTAGAAGACAATAATCGACTCATATATAACGTAAAACGCAGAAAAAATACGGTTTTGCAGAAATTACTTGAAAATTTGTACGCATTAATGAATAATTATTATTAATTAAGACAATATGTATTCAAAAAATAAAAAAAATTTCGTTTTCTAGGAATAGAATACATAATATAGGTAAATTGTGTACATTGTACACAGAGTTGTACAGAAACACACAAATGAAATATCAATTTCATTCTAATATCTAATTTAAATTCATCTAATTTTTCACATTTTTGCCACATTTTAGCTTTAAGGCCTCGACCTGCATTTTTTTTATCAATCTTGGTGTTTTTTGCTGGTTTGGGTAAGAAATCCAGCACATCAATGTGATCATAACTATTGTTGTTAAAAGGTTATAATATGTACTTTTATAGTGTTCACATACCTCTGTAGTGATTCTTTGCACAGCGTGTATAGATGCTCTGAACTAGCTTTTCGGAAAGCAGCTGTCGTTTTGTGTTCATTACTTTCGCAGAATTTTTAATTGGTGCAACTTCTAAGCTTTAGTTTTAATTCTTAGAATTATGGTTTCCATCTCTATTTTGAATTCATTGGTTTCATTGAGCAAATTCCATCTACACCTTTGCTAGTCTTACTGCTGAGTCCGACGCACATATACCTGGTTGTCGAAGACTTTGCGGAGTTTTGTTTTGACTACGGGTATGTCACTATACAGTTCATTCAGCATCGACTGTGACTCAACTACGTTTTTTTCCAGAAAGTTGGTCCTCTGCTGCCATGCGGAGAACAAGTGATAGTCCCATTCAAACGCTTAGTAGTCAACGTGAATTGAATATACCTGAAAGTTTCGCTTGGCTACGACTTTAACGCTGTTTTTTTTGTATATTTAAATATTTTATCCGAAATAAATAGATGTGATAGCTCAGGTCTGAAATCAAGCTGCTTTTAGACAAGCAAATACTAAAGCCAGTGTGAACTTACGGTATACAACTTTGTGATTGTCAAGAATACAAATACGGACATATTTTTTAAAAAAAAAGTACTTTGAGAATTTATCTACGCTCCGTTGTGTAGTAGAAACGACGATATACATAAGGGTTCTCTACAATTGAAGTTACTTCTTCTTTCTTTCTTTAAGTGGCGCTACAGTCCGGAACGAACCTGGGCCTAAACCAACATGCCTCTCCAATTAGCTCGGTCCCTAGCTAACTGCATCCAGTTGCGCACTCCAAGTTGGTTGAGGTCGGTTTCTACTTGTGCGCGCCACTTAAGGCGAGGTCTTTCTCTACTGCGTCCGACGTCTGGCTGGGAATCGAAGACTCTGCGAGTTACATGTCATAGCCATCTTAAACGTCCAATGCGGAGTTTTTTGACCAGGGGCATGTCGCTGTACAGCTCGTATAGTTCTTGGTTGAATCTTTGTCTCCATAGCCCGTCAACGCAAACGGGACCGAAGATTTTTCGAAGAATTTTATTCTCAAATCGACCAAGGATTTCTTCATCCGCTTTTGAGACGGTCCATGCTTCAGCGCCGTAGAGCAGGACTGGGATGATCAGGGTCTTATATAAGATCTCCTTAGTAGTTCGAGTGAGGGATTTACTACTGAATTGCCTTCTTAGCCCGAAGAAACAGCGGTTGACAAGAGTAATTCTTCGTTTAATTTCTGACGAGATTTTGCTGTCAGAGTTAATAGCGGAGCCGAGATAGATAAAGTTACGTACTACCTCATAGTTATATCTGTCAATGGTGACGTTCTGTCCAATTCGCCGATGTTTCCGAGGCTATTGGTTGCTTCGTAACATGATATTTCTTCTATGGTTGGGTACTTAACCCAAAGCACAACCCCCAACCTGGAGGGCCAGTTCCAATTTATTAGATACCCCTAGGACACGGGGCCATCAGTATCCACTACGGGATTGAGCGCTGCCGTTAGCCTTTCGGTTCATCCGAAACCATCGCTGTTCAAGGGGCCTGACTGAATCTTGAAATTCCTAGACAATCTATTGCCCGAATATGTCGAAGCAGCTTGTCTGAGTTCGCCTGGGACAGCAGGCCGGGTATTCATTCCGTGCCATTCTGACCTGACTGTTTATAGTGTTGCTGTTTATCGTCGTGTTATCAACACTCGCGCTTATCGTTTAGCAAGTCAAATATGGTTGGATGATCGAATTATCGAATTATTTTTAATCGAATCTATGAATGGTGTATTGAAAATTATAAAAATTATGTCAATAATATGGAATTATTTTTTAACCGATTTTATGTAAGGTCGCATCTCTCTCTTGAAAAGTTTAAAAAATTTGTCGATAAAATCGAATTGTTTTTAATCGATTTTGTGAACGTTCTGTTGAAAAGCATAGAATTTCGGTCGATAAAATCTAGTTATTTTTGAATTGGTTCTATAAACGATCGCATTTATTTCTTGAATATTAAAAAATTGAAACGGTTTTTTGAAAAATATAAAAATCTGCTGAAAAAATGGAATTCTTTTCCATCGATTTTATGAAGGTCCGCATTTATTTCTTGAACTTCATAAAAAGTCTGTCGATAATAGTAATAATAATATTTAAGAGATATATTATAAAAATTCAGTCGGTAAAATCGAATTATTTTTTAATCGATTTAATGAATGGTCTATTGAAAATTATAAAAAAGATTTCGATAAAATTGAACTTTTTTTTTGAAAAAAAAGTCTGAATAACATATTTCGTTCGCATGGTTTTTTTTGCCACGCCCACTTTGTGTGACGTTTCTAATAAAAAAACGATTTCGGTCAAATTTTAATTTTTGTATTTATGGTTATTCCATAAAAAGATTTGGATAAACTCTCTGAGCAATATCTGCGTAAAGATTTTAGCCAGGCCCACTTTTTAGTTATGTTTTATTTGAGGAATGAATGGGATAGGGTACTCAACGATTCACACAACGATTGCAGCCTTCTCATATGTTTTTTATTTAGCAACCAATTTTCATTAGAAATAGTTTAGAAGGTAAAACGCAAAACTACGTTTGTGGGGTCGGCGAGTTTTCCTATACATTTAAACAGTTTTATTTTATGTTTTGGCTAGGCAAGCGGAGTTGACAAAAAGGGTGATTATAGGCGATACCCCTTACCATTACAACGACGGCATAGTTTGTATCGTCTTCTAACTTAATAATTTCTCCGATATTGCTATTGAAATAAAAACAATTTTTCAAATAAATTCCATCTAGACATATAACGCAATTCTGGGCAACTTCTGGAAGAATCTGGAATTTATGTTTCAAAGCATTAAATAACGTCTAATGGAATCCAAGTCCAGGAAACCAATTTTTTCAAAACCGAGTTGATGTTTATCTGGATAAAAAGTAATATGAATAAGGAGCTATAACGTATACGCTTAAACAAGAAATTTTAAAATCGTTACTCTTAGTTTTTTCGAATTTATTGACATGATTTTCGACAAGGTTGCTAATTCTGTAGGTAACATAGTTTTTTTTCTAAATGTAATGCTTTCGAATATTTTTCAGTTTTTAGAGACTGACACCCCTATTGCGAATGTCAATTATTATCAATTGATATTTGGTATTTATCAACCAATTTCTTTAATCGGTATTGTGATTGTCAATTATCAATGGATTGTTGATTCAGTGTCAATTTCAATTCATTTTAGATTGTGAATACTAAAATCGGTATTGCGAGTATCAATTATCATTGACTTTTCTGTCATTTTGCAATTGTTTCCCTTAACTGCAAATAACTTGTTGGTAATTGAAATATAACACGATATCGTATTAAAATGTACGTTTTTCTGTATTTATAGTTTAGTTTGTTAGTTAGTTCAGTTGATTTGATAATTTTCACAGGGGTAAGATAGTTAGCAATCGACTGAGCCGGCTAGTTGAACCGATTGAGCAAAACTTCGAGTCGAAAAAAATGGGTTGATGTTGCAAAAGACCGAAACATCTTAGGCCCACCGTTGCGTGAATTGCACAAATGGCATAGGGTAAATTAAGTTTTGCTATTAATTTAAAATCATTTGTATATTATTGTGATAACTTCTAGGTTTTGATCGATTAAAAGTGCAAAACAAAAAGAAAGGAGATAGAAAACCAAATTGAAATTTCGGCAACTGGTGGTGGACCGAATAAATTGCAACGTTTTAATAACTTTGAAGAATCCTTTATAAGCATTCTTGAAATGGAAATCTGCGTCAATCCATCTGGCAGAGAATTTGGGCAAGCAAATGACAATTTGAACGAAGAGGCTACTGTTTCAAATGACATAGAACCAGTCTTGGAAACCTCAATGGAGGATCATTTTGCCCAGAAGTATCCCAAAAAACATCGCGCGTAGAATTACTGCAAACGGAACGCAAATCTCTTTAAGAAGCTTAGACTTCTGCACAGAAAGAGTTCTATGAAAACATGAAAAGTGTTACGGCTGATATAAGAAGAAGCATGAAGAACATTGAATATTATTCGAAGAAAAGTGTGAAGCAAAAAGAGGAAATAATAGAAATCAAGAGGGATAAACTAAAAGCATATAAGGAAAACAAAGCCAATAAAGACACAGACCGAATGGCTAAGTTATAACTAAAAATAGAAATCCGCGAGATGAAAAAAAAACAAGATATGGATTTCTAGATAAAAAAACATCTCTCTTTTTTCTATTATTATTATTATTTTATTAGCAACATGTGATACAACAAGAATGATATGAATTTAAAGACTCAAAACCATTTCAAGAATACAAATAATGAAAAAACAAAAATCTGTTTTTTTTCATTTTTTTTTTTTAATTTCAAATTCAAGGCTACAGAGCTCTCAGGATTTGGTTTTGCACTGCCGCAGCTCTTACATTTTCAGGATAATGATGCAATTCTTCTGATTCGGTAAAATTTGCTTCGTTCATCTCATCATCCATGTCCATGCCGTCATAAACATCTATCTCGACTTCAGGGATATTGAAACTAATGCAAATATTATGTAAAGCTGCACAAATACTTGATGTTTGCGTAGCCTTTCGTGGGGTATAGTGTAACTCTCGAGCTCTGAGTAAGCCTCTAAATCGGTTTTTTTTAAGTCCTGTTGTACGTTCAACAATATTTCTGGCCTTAGCATGCTATTTGTTAAACAAACTCTCTAATGAACCCTGCTCTGGGTTACGGTATGGTGTCATTAAATAGGGCTGCAAAGCATATCCTGCATTACCTGGGAATAAGTAAAAATACATTTACGTAATAGCTTAATAAATAGTAACTAATTCCTTACCTAATAACCAAGTGTTTGTATTCTCTGTCCAAAATCAGCTTTAAGCTATACATATTCCAAACATTAGAGTCATGTGAAGAGCCCGGATATTTTGCATTAAAAAACCGTATTTCCATTGAATCATCCCATAGGTGAAACAGAAATACTGAACATCGACAAATGGGTGATTGATTTTTATAAACTTACAATCATAGCATTTAAACTAAAGAAACCTTTTCTATTGTAATAAACGTGCTGTAGATGTTTTTTGACGCGATTTCGATATGCGTTGCATCTACACAACCAATTATGCCAGGGATTATCCTCTTTTCAAAAAATACGTTTTTTTCCCGACGTTTTTCAGTTGAAAATTCATTCCCAACACTTAATTGGTACGACCCTTGCGTAAAGAAACGTAATGCTGCGCACAATTTTATATTGTTAGGAATTGATGTGCATCTTATTGGTGTTTTCATCTTTGCTTCTATTTCTGATAAAATATAAGTGAAAGCTGCCTTCGACAAACGAAAATTTGATATCAAACTGAAAAGGCATAGACTTCTCTTTAGGTAATATAATACTCACATTTGTTCTTCGAATTCTAGAGGGTTTGAAGCATCCCTTAGTTGCTTTCTTCTTGCTACAATTCCACAGAACTCATAGATACTCAATAAAATTGAATTTGTTTTAAAATTTCAAACAAAATATCAAAAGCAAACCCAATTTTCAAAACAAATGTCAAGAAAGTGCATTTTGTTCACAACAGTGACAACCTGTATCAACTGAGTATCAATTGACTGCAACATTTAATTATCTATCAATTAGTTGTCGATTGATAACCGCAATAAGGGTGATAATCTTGTTCAGAATATTTAAATCTACGTTCACTAAATGTTTACGTTTGTATCATCTGTAGAGCGAAAGTTATAACTAAAAAACCTTATAGCTTAAATCGTTTTTTACTTGAAAATAGTTTACCAACACAACTTAATTTAAGTTAGTTATTTTCATCTTGAAAACGAAAACATTCTTTAATTTGCAATAAAATCGTAGGTCGAAATAAGACATTCATTATCAACCATATTTTTTATTCATCCTATCTAGACTAAGGGTGTTTTTCTTTCAACTGCTCGAAAAACTATTTTATTTTCTTAACTTGACATTGGCTGTTATGGAAAATACAGTTCTTGATTGACTTAGACCTGTTATTATGTTTTAAGATTATAACGTACAATCTGGCAAAACGGCTTAAGTGTGTTCTTTTGCTATTTGTTCCTTAATTAAGTGATACAAACTTATTTGCTTGTGAATGGCAAAAAAGAAGTATGTTTTCTTCATTTCTGTCAAAAGAAAATCAAAATAAATGGTCCTTAAGTTGCAGGGAGGGTTTGACAAAGTTCGTATACTTCAAACTGTTCTCCTGAAAAGTATGAAAAATCGACTTAAGCGGTTATGGTTTGTGGCCACTGGTATGGAGAGTGTCCCTACTCACCTACTCTTGCATATTAAGATAAATTAATGCAGACTAATATTCAATACGCCATAGTCTTCGAGACTGCCCATAAGTAGAAACCGACAAAATTGTATTTCCAACTAAATTTTAACGTACCTGCCGTACAATGTGTTTTAAGTTTGTTTTGCCGTTGACTTAAGATTTCTATATTTTCTTATGCTATTTTAACTTTCATATTTAAAAAAAAATACAAACACTCATCCATTTTGTTCCAAAATCCTTTGCATAACATCATCTTTATTACAATCATGGTTTTCAAGATTATACTGCCCTTACAATACACATGCCAGTAGGAATATTCATATCTAACTTGGTTTGCAATGCTCGTCAATCATCATGTGCTGATGTATCACTCAAAAAACATCCCCTTTTTGTTGAAGCTTTGAGTCAAACATAAGTGTATGTATATATTTCGAGGACTCTTCATGATTATTTTCTATTTCAGACGCACTTCCGACACCATAATTTTGTGTGGCCACATCTGGGCATTTGTTATTTATGAATTTGCACAGCCCTCAAGCGAGGACGTGTCTAAGAAGTGTATTTCGTTCAACGTTTGCCATTAAAACCCAGTCACCCAGTACTATGCTCGATAAAATCAAACGTTCTATACGTTTTCACAGAACAGCGACTGACAGGGAGATACTACAAGGTATATAGGGCCACATGGCTGCATCACACAAGTGCTCATAACACAATTTTACAATCGTTGTGCTAAGTACAGTGAAAATTATACGACAGAAAATATCGCATGCAGATACAGAAATTTTTTTCAATGAATTTCAACACTTTCAACTAGATACTAAGCATGTTACCGTTACCAATGCCAAGACTGTGCCCGTCGCAAGGTCCTAATGTAATTTATTTTGATGACTAATGTACGTGGATATTGTGTGCAAACAAATATCACTGCCACTTTGGTTCGTAAACTGATTTATGACTTACGTAGAAAGTGTAATACTTTAATGAAGCTTCCACAGCAATGTCATTTGACCTTTTTTTGAAGGACAGTGTGGCTCTATTTACCATTCTCTAATTCTGCCTTGAAACGCCTGAATTTAAATTTATTTCCCGTGAAGTGAAATATGTGTAAGGATGAGAATATTTCAACAGGAATTGTGTAATACCATTTGTCTCTGGGGTTTGAAGCACTAATCGAAAGCGGATGATGATTTAGGGATAAACTCTGAGGATGCTTCGTTGTTGCTACGTGAATATCCACGGAAATTGCATTACTGGGTAGATAAATCTTAGTAAAGACGTTTTTTGAGATTCCTTTTCAGATTGACGGCTCATTAACAATTGAACATCGGATGATTGGTTGCTATGGATCGAAACCTCATAACAAACCTTCACCTAGACGAAAAGCAAACATTCGATTGTGGAAAAGAAAATTTTGATTTATATTGTACAGGCATATTAATAGCTTTCTAATGATTTTAAAGGTTTTCCTCTGTTAAGTATGCCTTTTGGGTATTATGGGGTTTCAATTGGTAATATGGTCGTTATTTTAGAATTTGTTTACTATTGATGCGGTACCATTATTGTTGATTATTTCCCATGTGGGGTTGAAAATTAGGTATTTTAAGAGACCAAAAACAGTATCAACTGGCATTTGAAAAAAAACTGAATCCAATGTAAAGTGGTTAAGACTTTTAATTAAAAAACAACGACTCATTTTTAATAAGATACTTTTTAAGATAGATTTACTCAAAACTTTAAAATGGTACAAAGCTTCAGATTTTTCGCAAGTCTTACAAGGAACGTCTAAAACAAACACAGAGATACAAATACAAATGCTACGAATTCTCGGTGTCACATTCTATGCTATGTACATGTTGCGAAGGATGCATGCGATAACTGAAATATTCTGTAGAACATTATTATCCGATTACTTTCAAAAACTAAGTACAGAGCAACTTTTGTTCCATGGGATCATTTTCTTTAACAATGTGTAGAAATACTATATTGCAACGATCATTGCTCGTGATCTTAGATTTAGTGTCATATTCTTCTAAAGTCGTTTATTGAACTTATATGACCTTTTATTATTACTTGAAATGTATGCATGAAACATTGTATGCCTTAAATATATTTGGATTTCCGTAGTACGACTGAATTGGCATAAGCAAACACAATTAACATTGAGTGGTGGGTGCACGACTGGGTGGTACCCAATTTTCTTTTTCACTGCGAGATTTTGACAAATTTCATATTTTTGCCAAAATACACAGTAATATTATTGTTGAGGTAAAAAATATATAAATAGATAATAACGAATTGTGACCACTTTTTCCGTATTTTTTTTAATGGAATCGGTGTCTATGGCCAAAGCTGAAAAATAGATGCGTAATGTAACAATAGTTTGCGAAAAAGTGAAAATGTTGCTTATATGACTTAAGTCCAAACATCCGTTATATTGATTTTCTCGGAAAAAAAAAACGATGAAAATACAGCAGCAGGCATTTTAGTACCCAGGGCCGAGCTTTCTCACAACCTTCCATGTGTGCATGGCACTTCGAGCGGCGAATTCGTCAGATCATCACGAGAGGAGGGCCAGTGAAAAATCAGTTAGGTGTCGCTACGGCTGGGAATCGAGACCAGAAATTCTGCGTGGTAGTTCATCGCACTAACCATTGCACCACTAAGCCCGAACAAATGTCTGTGCAGTTTTTATGGAACTAATATTGACGTTATGTTTTTTTTTTTGGCAGGTACCATTTATAAAATGGCGAAAAGTAAAAAAACATGGCCCAGAAGTGCGACCAAGCCAAACGCGGATTAGAAGTTCAAAGAAAATCGGTCAAGTCATTTAGGCTAGACAATTATGGACAGATGAAGTGACAGGCGTAATTTAAAAACCACATTTATGGGTTTCTTTATCATCGTTATGTTAGAATCAATTAAAATCTCGACGTCGAAAATTTTTTCACAAAAACAATATCCATCTCTTTGAAAGAGGACGTTTACTGATGAAATATGGTAATGTCGTCTTAAATACTTAAATAAACATAATAAGAGCATTTCAAGATTTAGTATCGAGTTTAATAATTCTCGTGTATAATGGGCATCTCTTAGCCTTAGCTTCCTTTGAACCGGAGTATGTTTTGGAGTAAGTTATCTATTTTAATATTTACTAAAGCACTTCGGGTTTAAAGAAGAAGTTGTCTAGGTGTAGTCTTCTTTTATTAGACAGCTGAACGTAATAGAGAGAATGAAAAATACTGTTGTCCTTATCCTGACAGCTTCTATAATAATCGTGCTTGCCAATGTCTAACTTATGCGGTTGTGTGAGGACACCGATGTTGAAAATTATATGTGATCATTTCGGCTTTCTGGCTTAAATTACTGTATACTTATAGCTTTCTTGAACAATCGCATTTAGATTGATTAGAAGTTTAGGTACCGAGAATCATACCTAGCATTTTCACTAGTGACAGTTCTTGCAAAGTTATTTTAATATTTTAATATTGTTGCTTTCACACCAAATAGATTATATACTGCTCCCATTCACCCTGATGATAGCTCCTCGGAAAGTGATCAATTTGGTTAACCGTTCGTTGATCTGTAGATCGGCATGTCCCCTTATAGATATCGAGGCGAAGAAACCGTGTGCTGGCTATAGTAGCATTTCGTTCCGTAGCGAAGTCAATTATCCTAAGTAAGTAGACTTTGCTTTTGGATAACACTACTAAAGATGTCTTCTCTTTCTACCTTTGCGTTAAAATCTACTTCGGTGTCGCTCATAGGTTTTGTCAAGGAGTTCGTAGAAGCAATCATTACCTATATCATCTTTTTCCTCCGTTGTGCCGTTGTGGCGTGAGGGCATATACGGCTTTAGTTGATGCGGATTGTTACAATGTGTTCGCTAATGTTTTGGAAACATAAGACTTCTAACCTAATTCTGCCACTTATAACAAATCCGCATCCGAATAGTCGCTGTTTCTGCTCCCTTAAACACGGTCCGTAGTAGATATCACAGTTTTTCATCCTCTTTTCGCCCGACCCATCCCATCATATTTCCTGGATGGCAGTAATGTGAGTAATGTCTACTTCGTAGCAGTTTAGGGCTTCCGCTAGTTGTTCGCTTGCACCTCTTCTGTTTAATGCTCTCACATTTCAGGTGCAGATACGAACGTCGTTGCCCTTTTTTCGTTTAGGAGGTTCGTCAACAATGAGGCTATTGGGCTGTGTGGGTAGTTAACCCAAAGCACAACAGTTGTGTTGTGCTGCAGCAACTCTTGTCCGAAAATGTCAAAGCAGATTTTCTAGGTTTTCCTGGGACAGCAGGTAGGGTATTCATTCCGTGCCATTCTGACCTGGCTGTTTCTAGTGTTGCTATTTTTAGTCGCGTTATCAACACTAGCGCTTATCATTTTGCAGGTAAAATCCGGTTGGATGAGACCAGTACCCGATCGTTACCACTTGGAATTTAAAAATAAGCATTGATGCGTAGTCAGAGTTACAACCACTACGCCTCGCCAAGTTAACGTAAATCAGAGTCTATCCTCGTTCTACAACACCCAAAGTGCAATTTTCGGATTCGAAAACGGTGATCGAACTCCAACCTCGAGCAGAAAATTTTTGCGAAGAACATTATATTGCTGGTTATAAAATATTTCAGCAGCGTGATTACTCTCACAGAGCCAGGTTTCAGTGAGACCAATTACGTCAAATTACAATGATGATTAAAAGAGCAGCTACATACCAGCAGCTACATAGGTGGTCTAAGAATAAAAATACATGAATTTTATTCTTAGACCACCTATGTAGCAGTAATTTAGCCAAGAGTTTTCTTGTGAGGGCGTCGGAATTCAGTATACATTTTTAGGGTTCCTTTCGTTGAGACACTTCTCACGAGAGTATTATACTCTTGGATGTCTGCCAGACTTTTGAAAAAGGTGGATAGTGTGTTGTTACTATAGGGATTAGCCTAAATAGTACTTATAAATCTTTTTCGAAACTTTTCAACCGAGTCATTCTACACATACATATATACTTTAAACAAATGGCTCATTGGTACTGAAACCTGTCGCAAATTTTATAACCCGGTGATAGAATTTGATGCATGTATACATATCTACATATCTGGATGATCTTTGCTATGGATCTGCTAGCGAATATCATTCGTTGTATTCAGTGATAAGATTCAGTGTTAGATGTGTTAAGTTTTCAAATTGCTGGTAAGTAGATATGTCAGCCAAATGTCAGTCAATTTTGCGTATATAACCATGCTGGATGGGGTTCCACCATCATGGTAGAACCCTAATTCTGACCAACAAAATTTCTTCCAGTATCGCTTGCTAACGACCGTTACAATGCGATTATTTTCATCGACGCGATGGTCTAATCATTCCTCCATCCAAAAATCCACACCCCCGCATTATTGAGTTTCTTTAATCTTGAAGGAAAGTATGCCAACACCAAAATGCTATTGCAAAGTATATTTGCTATGTTTAAAAATGTGCACAGTACCTTATATTTTGACAATTGCAGAGAAGTTAAAGTGTGCGTTTGTATTATAACGAATTGATATTTGTATGTTTTTCATTCTCATTAATATGAATTTTTTTTGAAGCAAACTTTTTATGATATCTTTTATTTGATTAAACAATTTACAGAGGAAATCTCGAAAATAATTAAAATGAAAATGCCGATAAGGTTACTGTACTCACGTACTTTACAAACATAATTGTTAAGAACACAATAAGTTTCGTGCACGATTTTGTTTAAACACAATTTAATACACAAACACTCGCACCAAACGACTTATTAAACTCTAATTAAAGAATCAACAGTTAATTACGTCCAAATTGTGTGAACATTAGATACCGCAGCACACACCACAGTAAAGTGGAGATACTTACAGATATTGGGATATACCTACATAGATACGAGTAATAAGGTTTTTGGGTTTCGTTTTGAGCTTATACATTTGAAGGTCGAGACGCGTCGCAGGAAGGATACAACACTCACATGGTATATGTTTCGTTTGGGGTCTATGTGGGCTTTTTTTCTTATTATAAAAATTATATTATGAATGACATTGTTTTAGATATTAAATTATGTTGATTTCTTTTTATTTTTTGTCAATACGTGATAGTGCGTGAAATAAATCGACATTTATTGCTAATTTATGAGTGAAATAATCAAAATGATAAAGCTTTAATTCGTGGTATCGAGATTTTGCACTGTTCATTGCATCTTTTGGCGCGAAAAGCAAAAGTTTTCGAAACTGTATTTGGTGCGCTTTACGACGAACGAAATCATCGGACACTATTTATCCCATAGGGGTATATTAGTTTTAATAGTTTGTAACATAGAGAACTAATTTAAAGTATTAGGATCGACTCAGAATCGATAGCTGAGTCGATTTAGGCAAGTCTGTCCGTCCGTCACCAGTTTTAAGGCCTTAAATTTTGAGCTAGAATGATGAAATTTGGTACACGTGTTTTATGTTGTTCCCAGCAGAACAGTGTCTAAATTTTTGAAAATCGCCCACTACCGCGCTCTCTTTTGAGAAAAACGTAGTTCTTAGCCAAACCGTCAGAAATTTTGAAAAAAGTCCGAAGAATATATCAAGGCAATTCTAGTTCCTATATTTCGTTATACAAAGTTTCTTACCAAGCCCACATTTTAGGAAGTTTTCAGTAAAAAAACGTTTTTTGATACAATATTATTGGTAATGTTGATAATTATAAACACTTCGTTTATATCATTTTAGCGCACGCCCACTTTTTTGGGGCGTTATCATACAAAAACCATTTGTACATCCTACCTCATAGCATAAGCAGGTGAAGAACGTTGTTTTTTGTCAAACCATAACAGATTTTGGTAAACTGTCTTAACAATATGTTGTGACAATGTCAGTTTCATTATTTCGTTGCCGAAAAGCCCACATTTTGGGGATTTTGATTTTAAAGATGGGATAGAGTATTAAATGATCCATACAGCAGATTGTAGCCATCTCATATGTTATTTTTTATTGCAAAAAGTTGGGTACCACGAATTTATCTTAGTCATATCAAGCAAGTGGTGACATAGTCACAGATTCCATATTTTGGTGCGGTTAGGAGATCAACCTTTTTCACATGTCTGTTATACTCGCTTATTTAATTGGGGAAACGAATTTAAATAGTTTATTATCTTTTTATCGAAGCGCTACACATTTGAAAAAGGTTTTCTCCAGAAAATGGAAATTCGCAATTTGCATTAATATTAGCGTTTTATCCCAAGTCTTTCTAGATTCCTGTGCCAAAGATAAATCTCTGTTATAATTACGTTCAAATTATGTAAATATGTAAATTATGTGAATGCGTTTCTTCAAATAGACGAGTTTTCAATCAAGCACTTAGAATTTCGAAACTTTACAATTGGATTATCTTTTACTATTCTTACTTGTTTTCTCTTTAAAACTTTTATTTTAAAAACTTTTTGCACCTGTATATATCTGCAATGACTAAAATCACAATTCACGACGTCTAATAACCAAAATGACAAAGTTTATTGTTAGTTGAGGTATATCAAATATAGCCTTATGTGTTTTCCAATGGCAAATATAGATTTTGATCTGTTACCGGAATACGATATCAGATTAATCTTTTGTTATTGTTTGATGTAATTTCGTGTCAGTGTAGCCGTCGAATTTCCAGCCACGCAAGTTAATTTTTTTTTCCTTTTAACAAATCTTTTATTTCGAACTACTAACCATAACTTTTAAATCATTTACAATCGTTTTTACAACCGAAATATAAATAAATCAAAACGATTTTTTTTATTTAGAGCAAAACAGAATTGATTCTTACCAATGGAAAACAAGTGGTGGGTGGACGACTGGGTCGTACGCAACTTTCTCTTTCACAGCGAGTTGGGCGTGAGTGAGAGAATTTGATAACTTGGTCAAAATACACAATACTATTCATTTTGATTGTTCATGCTAAAACTAATACAAATTATGTCGAAATGGGATTATACGAACGCTTATTTTGTAATTTGAGTAAATCGGTGTCTATGTGAATAATATTATTTTCCGTTATTGGTCCAAACTGAAAATTCCGTTTAGGGATAGCGGAGCTAAAATGAATTATGTTCAGTTGTTGCAAACAATAATCTCTATACATAAAAATCAAATGTCGTTCGTTGGTCACTTGAGAACGGCTGAACCGATTTGGCAATTTTTTTTTAAATGTTCATCATAACCGAAGTAATGTTTTTTCGGAAAGATAAATTGACCACGCCCATTTTTTTGGTTTTTCTTTAATCGGAGAACAGCTGCACCGATTTAGCCACTCTCTTTTCAAATGTTCGTCACAATGTAACTTTGGTTCTTACGAAAAGAAAAATTTGCCACGCCCACTTTTTTTTATTTATCTAATCATAGTAATCCAATTTAAGTTTTTAGGGAAAAGAAATTGAGCACGCCCATATGTACGCCCACTTTTCTTTATATATCTAGAATCAATGAACCCCTTGACCGATTTACCTAATTTTTCAATGTTTTTAAAAGTCCACAAGAAAGGATGAGTGCTTCGTGGCCCAACATCATTCCAAGATTAGCGAATCTTGCGAGTGTAAGAGACTGACACTCATTAGGATTACACCTTGGATTACATCGTCAAATATTCATCAAATACGAACAGTGTTTTGGATATTACTATCTCAACATGCTTCCTATCCAAAGCGACTAATTGTTGAGCGAATACAAAGATTAATTGTGTGATGGTATTTTACATCAGGTGCGTTTTACAAGGAAAGTACAAAGGAGAATACGTTTTGATATCACAAATCCCAATGGTTCGGACTGACTAGATATTTTAATACACTTGCAATGTTCGGCTCGGCTTGCTTTCGCAATGACAATTCAAAAATCTCAAGGGCTATCATTGCTTGCTTGCGGCATTAAGATCTATTTATATATATCATTCAAAAACGTCATTGGAAATGTTCCTTACCTTCTTGCGACTTTTTTATAAATTCAATCATGGGCGAGTTGGTTTGAATTTTAAAACAAGATTATCCTAAGACTATTTTAGTTTCTGTCAAAACAAAGCATTTGAATTTTAAAACAAGATTATCCTAAACTATTTTAATTTCTGAATAAAGATTTCGCAGAAAATCACTTATTGTTTTTCAATGATTAAGATTTTTTATTCTGAAGTATTCCAGCCAAATGAAACAGTATTTTCAAATGATTGCTTTAAACAGCTAATAAAAAAATTGGTCAATTCTATCATGTTTTATATTCCAATGAAGTTGTATATATTGAACACGGGACCATTAATCTTGAAAATCTATGCTCCTCGCATGTTCAATTGTATGTCACCGGTTCTCGTGTCGGAACGCCATCAGAAATTTTTGCTTAAGCGCCAGACAACAAAAGAAAAAGTCATAAAGCATTACAGGAAATTATATCAGAGCATAGCAATCGAAAAAAGTATTTATTGTTTGTAATTGCAAATGTAAATAAAACATTTCCCTGCCTGAATATGAATACAAATGATAATTCAAAAACGCGTTTTAAAATTTGAAGCAAAAAAAAGTTTGCCGGTCAGATATAGTATGACAAAATAGTTTGCGAGAAACTGATAATTTTTTTTTATTTGGCCTATAGGCGAAAATCCGTTATGTGTTAATTGTTTATTTACTTAGGTATACCACTATTTTTATAATTTACAGACTATATACTTCTTTTCAAAAACTCTTAAAGTAATAGAAAAGATATACAACAATAAAAAAAATAGTTATAATAAAATAAAAAGTTTAAAAACCTGAAAATATGTTAATTTGATTTATAATTTATATGGGAAGGCTATGATCCGCTGTGTGGATCGTTTAATATCCCCATCCCATCACATACTTAAAATAAATATCCCCAAAATGTAAGCTTTAAGGCGCCGAAATATAGAAAATTTAATTTTCAGAACATATTGTTCAGACAGTTTATCAAAATCTTTTATGGTTCGACAAAAAAGGTAGTGTATAGAAATAGTTTTTGTATGAAAGAGCCTCCACAAAGTAGGCATGGGTTAAAATAATATATGAAAGAAATGTTTATGTTACCATAACTAATGATTTTACATCCACATTTTTTTCCAAATGCTTAAAATTTTACCTACAAATTTTTTTTTAATTAAAACACCCCCAAAAAGTGGGCGTGGGAAGGAAAGAGATTAGGTAAGGTTGTCTAGATATCTTGTCCAGACACTTTTACAAAATCTATAACGGTTTGGCCTTAAACAACGTTTTTCTCAAAAGGAGGCGTAACAGTCGGCAGATCTGGTGACGTACGGACGGACAGACATGGCTAAATGGATTCAGCTATCGACTCTGAGTCAATCCATATACTTTAAGGCATATCTAGCTAAATTATTTCTCTATGTTACAAACTATCTATCAAAACTTATATAGAGTCAAGTGAAGATAAAAAAATCAAGTTAAAAAAAAAAACAAAAATAAAACACTTTCACCTAGTGTGGACGAAAAAAATGTAATCAATTACCCTAAGAGAAAATCTTGTGAAAAACTTAAGAAATAACCAAGACTTCAGACTTCCACTGGCACGAACAAATAGAGCCTATTCTACAAAGAACTTCGACTGTTCAACACCTTACCAACAGAAATAAAATCAGAAAATAATTATAATTGCTTTACCATAAAACAAGTTCGTTTGATGTGGAACAAAAACGACTTAGATACTATCTGAAGAAGATGTGGTGACAATTCCATTTTCTGTATTTCATCCTTATAAGCATGGAATAGGATAAATCATTAGATGATCCGCACAGCGGATTGAAGGCTTCATATATGTGTTTAAACAATGTTGGCCCATATTCAAAAATGAAAGTCATATTACCTAAAGTAAAATGTCTTTTTGTAAAAGGAAAAAGTAGCTTTGTTCAAAAATTATATACGTACACAAGCAACGTATATCGCTTATATATATCTTATCATGACTTCTGACTTCCATATTTATATCTACTTTCATTACTAATCCTATTTCTGTAATACTTATTATGTGTCATTTGTTTCACACCCTAGGGATTATTTTATGGCGCTGGTAAACCTATATCTTCAAATAAACTTATTCTCTTTCTTATTATCTTTATTGTGCTACCAAAGTATTAAGTATCAAGGTTTATTTTAGGAAAAGTAATAACTTCCATCGGGGGTTGAGATTTTAACCAAAATTCTGAACAAACTTACACACTTATTTATTTACGATAACTTATTTATTAAATAAAAACGACGTTAAAATAAATCGCAGCGCTTTTAATCAAAATGTGATATGCCACTCTGTTACAACAAATCTACACATACTTAAATCTAAAGGCTTCGTCCCTTCATTAAAACTATTCGTACCTGCTTATATATTTAAGAAAGTATGCAGCAATAATTATTGCATTATTGCATTATCAAAATTTCTGACTTATTAGTCCACAATTAAAGCAATGTTACCTAAAAAAGCTTTTCTGTTATTCAAAAACATTTTTCCAGGCCTGTTCTAATACAATTATGCTTGAAACGATGGCTATTTAAATGACAAAAAGGAAATTAATTTAAATTTTTGTTTTTGTGAATGTCGAAACGGTTACTTTACAATTTTATTTAAATTTAAATGACTTATTCTTTGTCTGTTTAAAACTAGCTGAACAAACAAATATAAAAAGTTATATGTATTTTTTGATGTAAACACAAAAGATCAATATCATATGTAAAAAAGGAAAGTCAACACGAGCCAATTACGTCGACGATCCCGCCACAAGGTATACACTAGAGTAACAGCACCAACCAACATTGCCTAGATACACATTAGTAACATAATGTATAAAATGTACTAAAACATATTTTTCACATTCCAATATTCCCAACATATTTAATTTCACAATGAAAAACTAAAAATAAACAATTTTGTCTGGAAAATTTCCGTCAAAATCAAAAAATAAATCATTATAAATAGCTTGCAAATAAAAATTGTAATCCATTCTTAAGCTCGATGTAGAATAGAAATAAAATTATTTTTTAAAACTAAACTGATGTTACAATCATAACTGGCGCAGTTAAGAGGTCTAGTGTCGATGATAAAGTAACTTAAAACATTTTTGCGTGTCGTAACAACCATCGAAGGTTTATCGTGCATTTTTAATACCGACGGGTTGTTGGTAGCAATGACACATACATTTTTAAATTTGTTTTCGCATCGTGAAATTTTAAAAATTAGCTAAGTGCAGTGTCAAGAGAATATCGACACTAATGTAAGTTTAGAGAACTCTAAATAAGAGCAAAAAACTAAAAAACATTTGAAAGCAGCCTACCAGGGAAGCGAAATCCAGAACGAAAACTAGCAGAAAATGTCAATATATTACCTGATATTACTAACTGGGTACGTGTAAGTCAAAATATTGGAATGCCTTGTTTTTAGATTAAATATATACAAAACAAAAACATAATAAAAAAAGAAATCCTTTTTCCCATACCCCAAAAACATATCGATACATTAAGCTTTCTTAGAATCCCGTATGCAATTAAAGACCTGCCGAAGTTTGACGGTAATCCCAAATTACTGTACGAATTTTTACATAACGTAGAACAAATCCTTCTACATATTAAGCCTTTTGAAGGGTCAGATATCGAAAAGATCCTTAAATGCATTTAGTCTTAAAATAATCTTAGAAAAATGCAACCAAAACTCGTCAGTAAGCGTAAAAAACCTCTTTAGAAACAAACAACGTAGAATTAAAAAAAAACTGAGTTCACGGAAAACATAATGATAACAACATTAAAACACTTTACAAACTCTCAGCAATTTTCACCGACAACGATACCTTCCGTAACGTCCAGTCAACCCATTCGAAATTTTTCGCTCACAGTAAACTGTTCCGCCTGATAAGATGTACTGAAATATTTGTGGATTTCACGGAGAATGTAGAAAAGGATAAAATAATTAAAACATACCACGAAAACAGTAACCTGTTTTACAATCCAAAATACAGTTCTAAGTCCCATTCATGAAAAACAAGATAACTGAAACAATTAATCGTTGTGAAACGTGCCAACAATTGAAACACCCGAAAAGCCTTCTAAGCCCTTAGACATAATTCACATCGACATTTACAGCATAAACAATTATCAAATACTAACTATAATTGACAAGTTCTCTAAATTTGTATCAGCCTTCACCCTACCAACAAGAAATAGTTTATCAGTAATTAAAGCTCTAAGGAATTTCATTAGCATTTACGGCATTCCCAAAAAATGGTATGTTATCTAGGATCGGAGTTAGCAGCGAACATTTTCAAAATTTGTTTGACGAATACAAAATCAACCTTCATTTTACATCATTCCAACAAACTAGCAGTAACTCTCCTGTTGAACGCCTACATTTTACTCTAACTGAAATTTATAGGATTATTTTATGTAAACGAAAGAAAAGCAAATTAAGAATAGACCATGACGACATAATATCAGAAACATTAATTACATACAATAACGCTATACACTCAACAACTAAATACAAACCTTACGAATTACTTTTTGGAAAAACATACTAGTTTGATAAAGACATAACATTTAACAACGAACAAGACTACATCCAAAAACTTAACGAATTCCAGGCAATCTTATACCACACTATTAAAGAACATGTTAAAAAAAACTAATAATAAAATTGATAAGCCCAACGAAACAAGAGTAGAAGCTTCAAATAGAGACGAAAACGAAACTATTTTTAGCAAAGACTGTAGGAGAAATAAAATCACTCCAAGATTTACAAAACAAAAAGTGAAAACCAATAACAAAGTAACACTAATAACAACGAACAATAAGAAATTACATAGAATAAAGAAAAGACCCTCTAAATAATAATAATTTAAAAAAAAACATCCCTAGGATACTCCCAATATTAGCCCAACTAGGAATTCGTGGCTTTAACAGAAATACAGGCATACTTCCACTCAAACTTGGACCAGCACGAAGAATACAAAATCATAACAGACTCATACATATAATCGACTTAGGCTCGTACAAAAACAACTTTGAACAGGTAAAGAATAACTAAAAACTTAAAACCCAAATAACCAACTTAAAACTTAATGAACTAGGAAACAGACTTCACTCACTTTCCCCACGAACAGTGGTATTACAGGCTCAGTGGAGAGTAAAACGAAATTAAATTCAGAAATGATCCAGAGATTTAATAACCTAAACAATCACATAAATAGAGAACAAGAACATATCGTAAAATTCCTTACACATTACCAAGAATCTGTCGGAAACAGAATCAAGCGTAATGAATACACTCTTTTACATACACAGCATCTTAATCAAAATAATTACAATATTGATCTTTTGACTAATCATATTTCAAATATAGCCGAAGCTATTTTACTTGCAAGGCTTAACACATATATATGACAAAAACATTTTTTTCAAGAAGAAGTCACGCCACCCCATTATTTTGTTACACGTGCACTTTCTATTACCTGTGTATAATTTCGACTTCTTAACTTACGTAAAAGGGGGTGCTCATCGACATGGAAATATGTTGATTCTACAAAAACAAAACTTTAAAAAATTGAGAAATGAATAATGTAAGTTTTCTTCAAAAAAAATATTTGTTTATTCAAAAATATTATTTAAATATGTACGTAAGTTAAAGATATCCTTCGCGAGGATATCAAAAAAATGCGAACGCCAACCGAGGCATTGGCCCGACTGTTCGACTTACTTATTAATAAAAGAAAAGAATTTAAACGTTATAAAAAGTAACTTTATTTTAAACAACCGAAAGTCTTCAGGTTCCGACACGAACTGCCTCAGGCGTGGAACATAAACTTCGCATGAAGCATAGGTTCACACCGATTATCGCTGACTTAGCACCAATCATGTTCGCGCGTGCATACGCTGACCAATGGGGGGTGTCGGGTGACCAGCTTATGCATGCAAATGCATCCGGGCCAATGAACTGCTGATTCAGCTGGGAATATGTTCATGGCCAATGGGAGGTGTCGAATGTCCAGCAAATCAGTGTGGTTGACCTCGGGCTAATGGAGGAATGCTGACGCGGCTGGGAACCTGTTTGTTCTTGTTTCCCAGGTGTATTTTGGATGATGATAACTCCTCCCCCTTCAAAAATCTACGGCCCGTAGATCCTAGGTGACCGCTAGGTCAAGCCGTTACTGATGGTAGGATTGGCGGGATGCTGTGTTTAGCATGTATTTTTCGCCAAATCCGATAGACTACATAAGCCACAAGTATGATGATTGCAGCTTCTGAAAGTATAGAAATTTTAACTTCTTTTGATAAATTACCCAAGCGTTCTATGTTTTGAACGCTTAGTTCATGGATATATCCCAGGTCAATCTTGTGGTCCTGGTTGGTGATGTTCATCAAAGCCGGAGGAAGAGCCTGCACAGTAGAGCTTGTAAGACTGAAGAACGTCCTGTTTTTCAGTTGTATAGTTTCGTTGTACATCTGGATGACGTATGTACCTGTAAGAAATCTTGAAACATTGTTGGAGGTTAGATCACCCTCAAAATTTGTGACGAAAATTGTGTCCTCTTCTCTCGTATCCTCTGTAGTGCTGGGACGAAACTCCTGCCAATAGAACAAAAAAAGACTTTTTTTTTTCTTTTTCATGTTATAAATCGAGCTTTTAATTAACCTGTTAATACCTATTACTAAATTAAGAGCTACTTATATCCTAAGGTAAGTTTCTTAATAGAAACGTATATAGAAAATTAATAATTCTCAAAAAAATTAACTTTTTTTTTTATTCGAAATATAAGGCAAGAATTATATGGAAGATGCACTGTTACTATTTATTCATACACCCCATAATTCTTATTCTTCTCTTATTAATTTACTTATTTTTTTTATTTGCGTTTTATGAACCTTACGACCTTTACTTGTCACGATTGTGACGTTATTATCTTTAGCCACCACTTCTTTGCGATACAAGGGCTTGTGTTTGCTTTGTATTCGCTTCAATGAGGTGTAAATTATATCACCTTTCTTAAATTTGTTAGGTGGTGACTTCCTCTTATTAAACCATGAATTCTTCTTTACCTGTACTTGGTTTAATCTCTTCCTCAACTCCTGATTCACCTTAATTCGGAAATTACCTAAGTTCTGGAAATTGATCCGAGAACTTCTATTGAAGAAAATGTCAGATGGCTTTTTGCCCGTCACTGAATGTACAGTGCTGTTATAGCGGTCAACTGCTATGTTAAGTATTTTCTTGAATTTCAAATCCTTAAGTTCTATAGATTTCCAGAATCGTAGAGTGGAACCGTTCTATTTGGCCATTCACTTCGCTACGATTTACCGGAGTCTGATACATCTGAATATCAAGCATCTTAATGAAATTCACCACAATTGGACTTAGGAAACCCCTCACATTGTCAAGCATCTTTGGGACAGAAAAATAATGGAGAACTTTTATAATTCTTTCTCTTAGATGGAGGGACGATTTGTTTTTTATGTGAAACAACTTCGCGAATTTAGAAAATTTATCGATGCACGAGAAAAATTTTTCTCCTTGAATCTCCATGATATCGATGTGAAGTATCTCACATGGGTAAGATGGTATTGGTGTAGGCTTAAATTCGGGAGTTGGTGGATGTCTGTCGTATTTGTTTGCAAAGCAGACGTCGCATGGTTTTGCATTCTTGGCAATCAGGCTGTTCATTTTTGGAAAATAGTATTTTTCCAACAGCTGCTCCTTGTTCTCCCTGGGATTTCGATGGGCTCTTCTATGTTCCTTACTTATAAGGTTCCACACTCGGTTCTCATTTGCGACATCCTCCACCAGCTTTTGTGTAATACGGATCTTGTAGTTCACAAAGCTCTCTAAGTAGATTTCCTGCAGAAGTTGCATGTAGGTTTCAGGGATTTTAACACCATTTATCAGACTTGGATTAAGTCTTGTCTTCAGGACTTCGATAAGCGTTTTCTTATCAAGGTGTTCTATTGCGATGTAGTGTCTCGAATAGCCAGGATGTGGTTCTTCGTAGGCATAGACACCTTTAGCGATCCTAATAACCAACTGGTTCCGAAATACGTTAAGCAGCACCTCCACATGTGGAATCAAGTCTGAAGAGTCTTGTCTTGCGCTGTGGACTGTTTCGTTTGCCGACTCGGTATCACTCGCGTTTTCATCAGCGGTTTCTGTAGAAGAGCCACTTCTAGAAGCAGTTTCCGTTGACGAGTTGTCATGCAATGCATTGACTTGGTATTCGTCCTCAACTTTCACTGAGCCTGTCAAGTCTCTTTTCTTTGTCTTGAGCCTTGATAGAGCATCCGCAACTACGTTGGATTTACCTGGTCTGTAAATGAGCTCGTAGTTGTACTGCTCTATCCTTGCCTTCCATCGTTTCAACTTAGCATTGAAATTTCGATTTCCCAAGGCAAATGTCAGCGGCTGGTGATCAGTGTATATCCTGATTTTCTTCGCCCCATATAAATAAGAGCTAAGGTTATCTAGGGCCTAAACTATAGCCAACATTTCTCTTTCGTTGGTGGCATAGTTTTCCTCGGTTTTATTGAGGGGTTTGTCGCTACTCAATTCCCCTTGTGATAAGACGGCTCCAATTGCAGTAATGGATGCATCTGTCGTAAGATTGAATGCCAATTTAAAATCGGGGAAGGCTAGAACGTCTGCCGATGTTAACAGCGTTACCAGATTCCTGAAGGCTTCCATCGCTTCCTCGTCAAGAGTAATGGTAACATTCTTTGACTGGTTCGCTTTTACTTGTGCGTTCGCTCCTCTTGTTAGGTTAGTCAGAGGTTTAGCGACCTTTGCATAATCGTACATAAATTTCCTATAATAGGAGGTCATGTCTAGGAAGCTTTTAAGTTCTTTTAAATTTCTTGGGGGCTGGAGTCTTTCGATGGCAGCGACTCTATTCATATTGGGTTTTATGCCTTCCGATGTAATGACATAACCCAAAAACTCAACTTCAGTTCTCATGAAGTTCGTTTTTCAAAATTAACCTTAAGGTTTACTTCTTGCAACCTGGAGAATATAGTGTCAATATTCCTAAGGTGAGACTCGACGCTATCTCCAAATACGATGACATCATCGATATATACATAGCATATTTTGCCAATGTACTCTTTCAAAACGTCATCGATCATCCTTTGGAATATCGCTGGGGCATTTTTCAGGCCGAACGGCAGTCTCAGAAATTCATATTTCCCTTTAAGGGTTGAGAATGCCGTTTTGGGTATATCAGAAGGTTTCATGGGAATTTGGTAAAATCCCGAAGTTTAATCTAGGGTGGTGAAGAATTTTGCTTTACCAAGGCTAGCTAGAGTCGAATTTATATCCGGTATGGGGTAGGTATATGAGATAGTGACTGAATTGAGCCGTTTGTAATCGTTGACCATCCGGTATTGTTTTTCGCCGTTGGGCTTAGGTTTCTTCGGCACTATCCAAATGGGTGAGTTGTACGGGCTCTTGGATGGTTGGATCACCCCTTCTTCCAACAGTTTCCGTATTTCTTCTTCGACTACCTCCCTCATACAAGCTGGATATGGATAGCTTTTTGTATATATGGGCTCGTCGGTCCTTGTACGAATTTCGGCTCTAACACAGGTCTGGATCAGCTCTTCGTCACTAATTGGATCGAAGAGGTTAGCATAACCTTTGATCAAGAGGTTAAGTTTAGATCTAATATCCTCGGGGATATTATCATCCGAGATAATATTGATCTCCTTCGAGATCTTATTTTTCAATGGTAGTTTTATATTGGATTTTAACGCAAGTGTATTGTTCTTGCGGTTGATTACCGCCTCGAGGTCTTTCAACGTGTCATCACCGATAATGCCGTCGAAAGACTTGAGTCCTGGTAATACAAAGAATTTTGTCATAGTGTTGTTTCCAACATTTTTGAAGAATTTCCCAACCACGTATTCTGTGATTGGGATATTTCCACCGGCGGACGTAACCGTGAAGGTTTTCTTAAGGGGGACAGTGATTTGCTTAACGCTTTCGCTTATAAAGTTCTTGTTGGCCCCTGTATCAACAAGAAACTTTAGAACGGAGCCATCCCCCGTTTTGTACTCTATAAATGGTACGCTAGATGGCCGCTCGACATAAAATTTACCTCCTCGGAGGCCTCTTCAGCTGCAGCAGCGTACTCATCATTATCCTCGTCCTCGACCTGTGCGTAAAACATCCGTTGATTCTTGTTGTTAGGGAAGTTGTCCGACATGGCATTTCGCTTAAACGCATTGGTATTATTTGGTCGAATCATGTAATTGACCTGACGGGTTTGAATGCTTCGGTTAACATCCATCGTTTCGTGTGGTTTTGGACCTAATGGGCGAGGAGGTACTGCGCGCTCTGAGTGATGACGGTGTTGGTAGTTAGAGAAGTGTTGCTTCGGAGGGAATGGTTTTGGCTGCGCAAGGAAAGGTCTATTCTCCCTCCTGAAATTGTTGTTAATCGGAGCTGTGACAGTGTTCGGGAAGTTACCCCTATGAATTGTATGGTTCCTATAATTTAGGTTCTGCATTTCTAAACACATGGAGTAAGCTTCGGGCAGGGTTGTTGGTCTTTGAAGAATAACCATTTTGCCATTTCGCCGTTAAGGTCTCTCGTGAATATGTCGAGAGCTCGGTTTCGGTATGTTTCTACCAATACGTTAACGGTTTTCTCACTATGGGATTCTGTTTTAATCTTATTTATAATCAGTGAAAATTGGTGGTTCACTGCTGCGTAAAACTCGTCCACCTTAGAACCACCTTGCGTTAGTTGGTTCAATTGATGTTCGAGAGTCCTGATGTCTCTCTTGTCGGCGTAATGCAGAGAGAGGATCCTCTTCATGGGCTCCCAGTCATCATCAAAGATGTTGTAAGAGACAAGCGCAGAGTCTGCACCACCTCGAATTTTTTGGCGTATATGTTTGAGAATAGCCCTATACAGGGGCTTACTCCTCACAATGCTGAAATCCTTCAGTATTCCCTCAACGCTATGTATCCAAGACACATATGTCGTTGGATTGCCCTCGAAAACTTGGAGCTCCTTTACACAATCGGGCAGTTTGCTCATCTCACGTAGATCCTGCTCTGATCGCGGTTCTTGTAGAGGGATTGCAGAAGTACTGCACACAGTTGAAGGCTGTTGGGAATTCTCCAACAACTGCAGCCTTCCATCAATGCCTTTGAGTTGTTCAATGATGTCGTTGACAGCTCCAGTCAACTCGGTGACGGATTTAGCAATCTGATCCCTCTCCAATATTTTATTCCTCGATTTCGTTAAGAGATGATTTTTAATATTTTATGGTATTTTATATTATATATGAAGGATTGTTTTTTTTTTCCTCTTTTTTTTTAACATATTCAACAGAACAGATTTCGTAATCTGTCTTTGAATTACTCTGCTTTAAGCAATTAATGTTGAGGTTTTTTTTCCTGAGTTTGATCTAGATGAGTATCCTTACAGTAGATAATAATGCATCTTTCTTTTTCCGAAATCTCGAATCAAAATCTAAAAACCGATATAAAAAAACAACAAGTTATTTTCATAAATGTTTTCGAAATTTTTGGGCACCGGCCTAGGAAGGTTCTTGTTGTTCCCGTTTAGATACAAGCGTTGAGATTGCAAGTGTCCTACTAATGGCACGAATCACTCCAATATTGAATCACTTATCTGAACGATCTCCAAGCATGTTCTCATGGATATGCTGGAATTTGTCGCTTCAGAATTGGAATAGTCAACTGTGTTCTCACGGGAACAGAGACGTGCACTCAAACAGAGCGTACCAATTCGTCTATCCTGTATTAAAGGACCCACAAACATCGAACAATGAAATAAAAGAAAAGAATTTAAACGTTATAAAAAGTAACTTTATTTTAAACAACCGAAAGTCTTCAGGTTCCGACACGAACTGCCTCAGGCGTGGAACATAAACTTCGCATGAAGCATAGGTTCACACCGATTATCGCTGACTTAGCACCAATCATGTTCGCGCGTGCATACGCTGACCAATAGGGGGTGTCGGGTGACCAGCTTATGCATGCCAATGCATCCGGCCAATGAACTGCTGATTCAGCTGGGAATATGTTCACGGCCAATGGGAGGTGTCGAATGTCCAGCAAATTAGTGTGGTTGACCTCGGGCCAATGGAGGAATGCTGACTCGGCTGGGAACCTGTTTGTTCTTGTTTCCCAGGTAGGTGTTGGATGGTGATAACTACGTACAAAATTATAGAAACAAATCAAAATATAAATTAAAGTTAATACAGCTAAATTTTTTTCAATTTGAAACTAAATTCCGGTTAAGATACCATTTTCCGGTTTTGTTCCACATGTTTTTTATTTTTACGTATTGTATCGTATTGTAATCTTCAAAAAATCTTACACTACTTTTGCCTCGAAGGCAATCATCGTTCTCACCCTAAGTCACAGGTGGTAGCTTCAAGAACGAGTTTCTCAAATCTAGATCTGCGAGTGTTTGCTTTTGTTCTTTCCGATGCAAAGACGTCCAAGGTGGTTTCTATTGATAGCTTAGAAGAGATACCTCTTACTGAACGAGGGCCGTCCTTAACATCCATTCTTTGAACAATTGCCTTTTTCTCATCAAAATTTCTTGAATAACAGAATTTCGGGTGAGCTGGATGGCCCAAAGCAGAGTGTTAATATTTTTGAAAGCATTATTTCGATCATGTGATGCCGGCAAGCAAGCCATAAAAAATCACGTCCTGTCTTCGCTTCTAGCAGAGCTCATGCTCTATTTCGTAGTAGTGATGGTGATGGTTGGGTGTTGTAGAACGAGGGTAGACTCTGATTGGCCTTAACTTGGCAATGCCCATTGTTGTAACTCTGACTACACATCAAGTGCTTATTTTTTACCTCCAAGTGGTAACCATCGGGTACTGGTCTCATCCAACCGGATTTGACTTGCTAAACGATAAGCGCGAGTGTTGATAACACGAGAAAAACAGCAACACTATAAACAGCAAGGTCAGAAGGGCTTGGAATGAATACCCGGCCTGCTGTCCCAGGCGAACCTAGACAAGCTGCTTCGACATATACGGACAACAGGTTGTCTAGGAATTTCAAGGGTTAGTCAGGCACCTTGAACAGAGATGGTGGCGGATGAACCGAAAGGCCAACGGCAGCGCTCAATCCCGTAGTGGATACTGATGGCCCCGTGTCCTAGGGGTATCTAATAAATTGGAACTGGACTTTCAGGTTGGGGGTTAACTTTGGGTTAACTACCCAACCATAGAAAAAAAATCCCTGATTTTATTGTTGACGAAATGGCTAAACGAAAAAATGACAACGACGTTCGTAACTGCACCTGGAATTTGAGAACATTAAACAGGAGAGGTGCAAGCGAACGATGGGATGGGCCGGGCAAAATGAGGATGAAAAACCGTGACATCTATTACGGACCGTCTTCTAGTGAGCAGAAACGGTGACTTTTCGGATGCGGATTTGTTATAAGTCCCAGACTTAGGCAAGAAGTGTTATGTTTCCAAGACATTAGCGAAGGCATTATAACTATCCGCATCAAGGCCAAATTCACCAACATAAGCCTTATATGCGCTCACCCCCCAACGGAGGAAAAAGATGAAATAGCTAAAAACTGATTCTATGAGCTCCTTGAAAAAACCAATGAGCGACTACCGTGCTGGGTGATTTTAACGCAAAGGTAGGAAGAGAAGACATCTTTAGCATCTTTAGCGTCTGGTAACGGACTTGGTCTAATTGACTTCGCTACGGAACGATATTCCACTATAGCCTGCACACGGTTTCCTCACCACGATATCCATAAGGGTACATGGCGGTCAGCTGCAGATGAAGACGAGAGCTGCCGTTGAGCTCTATAGGCAGAGAAGAAGGGAAGAACACCGGCTTTTTAGAAAGAAGAAAAAAGAGCAAGAAAAGCGTGCGATCGAGGATATAGAGCGGTGCCACTCCAGGAAAGATGTTCGCAAGTTTTACCAAAGTGTAAAAAGAAAGGAAAGCAAAGCATAAAAGGCTCGAACAGAATCCTTCGAGATGAACAAGAAAATATCGTAGTTGAGACACAGTCAAAGAACCTTCCACTTATGCAGACTGTTAAACGGAGATGACGAACAACATTCCGCTGTCAGGCAGAACGAACCATTCAATATTGGCAACGACAGCGAAAACTGCCAACCACCCGACCTGAGTGAAGTGAGGATAGCAATATCTAAACTGAAACTTAATAAGGCTGCCGGAAATGACGGCCTTCCCGCCGAGCATTATCAAGCCGGCGGAGATGACTTGGTAAGTAACATCAACCAACTCATAAGCCGAATCTGGTCGGCAGAAAGTATGCCTGAAGAATGGAACCTCAGCATCCTTTGCCCGATCCACAAAAAAGGAGACGAACTATACAGAGCCATGTCTAGGTTTGGTATACGATGGAGAATTCTCGCTGCTCCATCAGGGTCGGAAACGACCTCACTGACACATTCGATACCAAAAAAGGATTTAGGCAAGGCGATGAGCTGTCATTTGACTTCTTCAATTTGATTCTTAAGAGGATTGTGCAAAACTCACGAGGCAATACCAGATGCACAATTTTCCAAAAATCTGTACAATTACTACCATACGCCGACGATATTGACATCATTGGTAGGACCCAACGTGATGTCATAGCCACGTTTGCTAGTATAGAGAAGGAAGCGGCGAAAATGGGTTTAGCAGTTGATGAGGGCAAGACGAAGTATATGCTGTCAACACGAAAGGACACACAACATCGACGAATTGGACAGAACGTCACCATTGACAGATATAACATTGAGGTAGTACGGGACTTTATCTATCTCGGCTCCGCTATTAACTCTGACAACAACATCTCGTCAGAAATTAAACGAAGAATTAATCTTGCCAAACGCTGTTTCTTCGGGCTAAGAAGGCAATTCAGTAGTAAAGCCCTCACTCGAACTACTAAGGAGATCTTATATAAGACCCTGATCATCCCAGTCCTGCTCTACGGCGCTGAAGCATGGACCGTCTCAAAAGCGGATGAAGAAATCATTGGTCGATTGACGGGCTGTGGAGACGAAGATTCAACCAAGAACTATACGAGCTGTACAGTGACATGCCCCTGGTCAAAAAACTCCGCATTGGACGTTTAAGATGACTAGGACATGTAGAACGAATGGAAACCAGTTCGATTCCCAGCCAGACGTCCGACGCAGTAGATCAAGACTTCGCATTAAATGGCGCGCACAAGTACAAACCGACCTCAACGAACTTGGGGTGCGCAACTGGAGGCAGTTAGCTAAGGACCGGGCTAATTGGAGAGGCATGTTGGTTGAGTCCCATGTTCATTCTGGACTGTAGCGCCACTTAAGTAATTAAGTAAGTTCCGCAGTAGTGTCAAAACTTAAAGCTTAGACTTGATTTGTGACGTTCCACTGTTACATGGCGTCGAAAACAGCATCAAACGTATTTTCTCCCGTCCCTGTAATCAGTTTAGGTACACCTAACAATTTTTCGATACCATTTCAAGAGAAAAGAATCGGTAGGTGGTCCACCTTCTTTTTATCCGCAATATCAGGTAATATTTTTTCATCCCAATGTATTATTAGCGGATAAGATGGTTTGAATATAACTTTGAGATGTGTGCTGACTTCTAAGCTTTTTTTCTGGTTCGTCGAATAGTGCTTCGTGAAATTGGGAGTGGAGCAGGATTGCAACCAAGTGCAGCGGACAAGGGTATAATCAATCTTACTTTTTCCCGGTCGGTTATTTTGTTACGATCCAGAGCGCTGGTAGCATGTTTTGTAAAAATACCACTAGTGGATGGAAGACTGTCACTGGCTTTATGGTTTTATTAGAGTCGTCGCCGTCGTTAAGCACTTATTGCTTGTGCTCCCAGATATTTTATTGCGGGTGTTTCCGCAACGACCTGCGATGTCTAACTATGGTCTTGTTCTAGACAAAAGTAGAAAAGAAAAATTTGACACTTGTAACTAACCTGTAAAAAAATGTAGATCAAGTATTTTTTACAAAACGAGTGGTGGGTGCACGACTGGGTCGTATGCAACTTTCTCTTTCACAGCGAGTTAATTTGACGTTTTTAACAATTTGGATAAAACACACAATAATATTTATTTTGATTAATGATGCCAAAAACTATATAAATAATGTCGAAATGTCATTATGCGAATGTTTATTCCGTCATTGAAAGTAATCCATGTGATTAATAAGGATTTTCCTTTATTGGCCAAAACTGAAAATTCCGTTTAGAGATAATTGGACCAAAACCAATTACGTGTGCACATGAAAAGTGCTTGTATGGACAGACGGACCGACGAACCGACGATGGACGGATTTCTGAAAACCCCTTTTTTGAGTTCCGCTATCATCGAAATGTTAGAATCAATCATAATCTCGAGGTCGAAAATTTTCACGAAAACAATATCTTTCTTTTATAAAAGAAAGTTAAAAATCAAAAATAGAGTTCGATTGAGCACTCTCTTCCACAAAAGATAGCCAAATGAAATTGTACAGCATTAATACTTTAGTCACGTTTTACAAATCTACGGGCTGGCCAACCTGAAAAACGAATAAAAACATTTTTGGACCACCCTGCTTAACATAATATCGAAATTAATTCTTAACCCCATCAAATTAGAAGAAATATATGAGATGTTTAACAAACAGTCAATAGATAATAACTCTGACGAACATATCTACGAACTATTAGACCAACAGGTAATAGGCACCAACGGCTGTAAGATAATATTCAACATCCTAATCACAAACTTATCGAACAAAAATTTCTCCTTATAACGGGTGATCCAAGTAGAGATACTTTTTTCAATATCCTTTTTTGACAGATCACGTGTGAGTCGTGTCCTGCTGTCATGTTATTTTTGTTTAGTATTGTTTGGCATTTCATAATGGAAAGACTTACGCGTGAACAACGTTTACAAATTGTTCAACTTTATTATGAAAATTTTCGTTCTGTGAGGAATGTCTTTCGTGCACTTCGCTCAACTTATGGTCAACATAATCGGCCTACTGAGCGTACTATTCGCAACACCATCACCCATTTTGAGACCCAGCATTTATTATTGGATAATAGACTTTTTTAGACTTTTTCCTGTGGGGATATATAAAGTCAAAAGCTTATGCCGACAAACCAGCTTCGATTCAGGCCTTGGAGGAAAACATCACGCGTGTCATTCGCCAATTACCAGTCGAAATGCTCGAACGAGTGATCGAAAATTGGACTCAACGGATGGACCATCTGCGACGTAGCAACGGCGAACATTTGATAGACATAATCTTCAAAAAATAAATGCCAAAGAATGTTCTTTCAAATGATAATAAACATTCTCCATTAAATTTGAATTTTCTGTGTTTTTTTCTTTAAAAAAGTAAGGAACCTCGAAATGGATCACCCTTTACCTACTATCCCATTCCCATTAAAAAAAAAAGAAATCGAAAAAAAACCATACTTAATCCATAATTCAGGAGGAATTCAATATTTTGATTAAATGTGTCCAAAAATAGAAGGTACGTTTTATTGTCAAACACCAACACACGATGAAAAAACGAAGGGCTAAACATGCTTTGACCGTCTAATTGACAACAAATCAGAAAATTGCACTATTCTTGACGTTGAATTAATATACACAATATACAATTATACATTCGCAATACTCCTAATAATTGTAGCTTCCGCTATCATCACAGCAGTATACCTATACATCCACAAACCAGGACCCAAGCATATCATCAACGATGACAACTTTATCGCTCCCGCCCCATCTAATTCTCTGTGGCCATCGCTCTATATCTACTAAGGGGGAGGAGTTACAACACCAACTAACATAGCATAGATACACATATGTAACATAATGTATAAAATGTAAGCCTATTTTTTTATATTCCCATATTCGCAACATATTCAATTTCACAATGAAAAACTAAAAATTTCCCGATAAACCTAAATAATTGCTATGTAAATTCTTAGAATTATGTCTGGAACATTTCCGCTGGAACCAAACAATAAATCATTATAACGACCTTGCAAATAAAAATTGTAATCCAGTCTTAAGCTCGATGTAGAATAGAAATTAAATTATTTTTGTACATAAAATTATATTGAATTTGCAATAATGTAAATAATGCATGGGAAGACGGTACAGCATGGTCAGCGGTTCGCATGAAGGAAGGAAAGGCAACGGCGGCGACTGGACAGGTAGAACTCGCGTACGAGAAAACTTTAAGTGAAAGCATGAACTAATTTTGACGAGAATATGAGGACCACAGGATTCAGTAAATAGATTCGAGAATTAAAGGATTATGTAAATTGCTGCAAGAAAATCCAACGCCGCAATTAAAAAAGAGCAAAACAGCTACTGAGAATGTTAATGTTAAAATTGTTCAAAAATCGCCTGAGGTAGATGATTTTGAATTAGAAATTCTTGACGAAAGTATCCAAGGAAATCATATTAATAGACGTCATGGACTCATTGATCTATATTTATAAGAAAATTAAGTGGAATATATTGAGTGAGAAGAAATACATCCTTTAATAAAGTAGCTTTAGCTTTATCAGCTTTAGTTTGTCAAAAAAAAGTTTCCATAATTCGTAAGTAAATTATATTGCAGAACTGCCAACAGCAATAGCTCAAGCTTAAATTAAAACATATGAGAAGGCTACAATCCACTTTGTGGATCGTTTTATACCCTATCCCATCCTTAAAACAAATATCCTCAACATCGTTTTTCGCCTGGTTATGCTGTGAGGTATAGAAATGGTTTTTGTACGCCTCCAAAAAGTGGGCGTGGGTTGAAATGATATATGGAAGAAATGTTTATGTTCACAGAACAAATGGTTGTGCATCAACATTTTTTTCAGCTGTTTGAAATTTTACAGAAAACCGTTTTTTTACTAAAAAAAAAGCCCCAAAAAGTGGACGTGGCAAAAAACTTTGTATTTACAAAAAATAGACAGTAAGATTGTCTAGATATGTTGTTCAGACTCTTTTTCAATATCTCTAACGGCTTGGCCTAAAACTACGTTTTTTCTGAAAAGAGGGCGTGGCAGTGACCGGACATTTTTACACTAGTTCTGCTGGGAGCAACAGCAACATGTGTACCAAATTTCATCATTCTAGCTCAAAATTTAAGGCCCAAAAACCGGTGACGTACGGACGGAAGGACAGACATGGCTTAGTCGACTCAGCTATCGATTCAGAGTCGATCCATATACTTTGACGTATACCTAGCTAAATTATTTCACTATGTTACAAACTATGTATCAAAACAAATATACCCCTATGGGATAGGGTATAAAGAGGTGCAGACACTGATAGAATATGAGTTGATATGACGGTAGGGAAGAATTGATATTGATATTGAATTACTTACATAATATTTTAAAATTAACTTATTACTTTTATTTTTGGCTTAAGTTAATTATTAATTATTGTTTCCAGAGAAGTATTTTATTTATGTTTTGTTTGTTCAATTTAAATAAGTTCGTTTTTATTGATAGTTTTATAAAATAAAATATTTTACACATTTATGCAAATAATTCCACTTGAATTGCATTTAATTTCATGTAATGACCTTATCTTACCAGACGTTTAAATTAATGTCAGATCGAATGACCTTACAAATATTCATGTATACGACTTACAACAGAACTATAATACCCGAATCGCTCCGTGCATACGCGTCCGTAAAAGTGCGAATGCAGAGAAATTGTTGACTGTAATAGATTTTTCCTCAGTTTCGCTCAGTTCTGTTAACTTTTGCTCACTTCCAAGAGAGCGATATCATCGCTTATCCGTATAAAAGTTTGACAGAGAACTTTTGTAGTAAAAAGTATTCGTAAGAAAAATAACAATTTCATCCCCCTTGACCCCTAAAAATAATTAAGACGGATATCGCGTCTCGTTGACGATTGTTTTTATGTTCTTATAAGAAGTATAAACAATCTGCCAATCCATGGACAGTAAAATACTCACATTAGACAAATAACAGAACTCATTAAAACTTAACGCAGCAATTAGCTTTCGATTGCTGTCGGTTATTGTAGTTAAGCCTTGAATGTACATATATCCAAGAGGCTAACTTCAATATCCCGCTTTTGAAAATTTTCATTGCTTGAATTGGAATATTAACAAAAAAAAACGTATGAAAAGGCTACAACCTATTATGCAAATCGTTATCCTATCCCATCCTATCGTTGAAATGAACATTCCTTAAAACTGGTTGTGGGCGTGTTTACTTACTATATTATACTCCTCGAACCAATAACTCGATTCACATCTACATCGATTTGTCTAAAACAGAATTTGGAGTCTTGACTGATAAGGAATATAATATCTACGTAGTATATTAGCATCTTCAGTTACAGCCAAGCTGCAATTAAATCCCTGGAAGCCTTCTCGTTCAATTCGAAAACACCCCACGAATGCCGACTGTCTCTTAAGGAGATGCTATAGCATTTTACCATTCACCTCGTTTGGGTGCCGGGACACAGAGACATACCAGGGAATAATAATGCAGATAAGCATGCCGGACAGAGAACTACCCTTGACATTCTTGCTACCTGTAAATTACAGATCAAACAGGATGCTATCAAGGAAGCAAACCGCAGATGGATAAACGGCACAACGTTTCAAATATACAATCAACTCTGGTCTTACTTTAACCAGAATCGCTCATTATGTTTAACAATGCTGAACAGATCAAACATTAGCACCATATTCGGTGTCCTCACAGGACACTGTCCTATAGGCCTACAAGCAAAAGGACTAGGCTTTTCAGCAATGATTTCTGTAGACGCGCGCTGCTTAGACGAGGAAAGAAGGAAAGTACTACTCACATTTTATGCTCTTATCCAGCACTCTCAGAAAAAAGGAAGCTACATCTGGGAGACCACTTCTTTGATAATCTTTGTGAGCTGGCTAGTATCAATGTCAGAAACGTCCTACGTCACATAGTTAGCTCTGAATGGTTCAATAGGGAAGTCGACGTGGTACCACAACTAAGACTTATGGTCTAAGTGTTCACGTTCTGCGGGCTCCTTGTTCAAGTCTCAAAAGTGACAACACTTCGGTTTTTTTCACTGCGGCACCTTTTGCGAAGTTTTAAGACGGAATGACAAAACAAAATCTGAGTCTATCCATATAATTGAAGGTATAACTACTCTGTCATGTCTGTCAGTCGTCCGTCCGTCCGTCTGTGTGGCACTGATTTCGGGGCCTTAAATTTAGAGCTAGAGCGATGAAATTTGGTATAAAGACTCTCTGTTCGACGAACCAGAACAAGTGTACATTTTTGTAAAATAAAAAAAGTCCACAAATAGTGTACGTCTTTAAGAACATTTTTGCATTTATAAATTCATTATTAGCTGTACAAAAGAAATTAAGTTTTTCCGAAATTCAGAAGAACATTCACATGTCTAGCTCGGACCAGTGTCTGATGGTTACAGCTGGAGGTAAAATAAGCTCAATTGATGTGAATTCAATGATAAAACAGCCGGTTTTTATACGTAAAGAAAATATGTGCAGAAAAGAGCGCGAGTTATGATTATAACATTCATTTAGTTTTTAAAAAAAATAGTTATTTCTATTCTACATCGAGCTTAAGACTGAATTACAATTTTTATTTGTAATTATTAATTATTTATAATGATTTATTATTTGATTTCGGCGGAAATGTTCCAGACATAATTCTATTTATATATTTTTTATTTTATTTTATTTTATTTATATTGCAATTATTTAGGTTTATTTGGAAATTACATTTTTAGTTTTACATTGTGAAATTGAATATGTTGGGAATATGGCAATATAAAAAATATGCTTAGTGTAAATTTTATACATTATGTTACTTATGTGTATTTAGGCAATGTTGGTTGGTTTTGTAACAGGGAAGCTTCTCCAGGATTTATGTTGATTTACTGAGGAGTAAAAAATGAACAAGCAAAAATCGAAAGTTGAGTTACAGCCGATGGCTATGAATGATTAAGTATTGGTGATGATAGCGAACATTCCCGACATACCATTCATTGCCCGACATAAATTAAGTGAGGATAGTGTTATGTTAATTAAGCTCAACAAGGCTACCGGAAATTGCGGCCTAGGGCCAGGGGAAATGATTTGGTGAACAACACTACATACATACATGTGGCATGTGCATGCCAAATCGGGTAAATTTTGACTTTGTACACGGGATATAAGAGATTACGTGGAGAATTTTTTTACATTGCAGATTTTCTTTACGAATATTTTGCATGTGGATATAAATCTTGTTGCATTGTTTCACTAATTAATTTTGTACTCTATAGTAATGCTTCTCTCAAAGAGTTTGGGCTTACATAGTTCATTTAAGTAATCATCTGCTTTTTCTGCTCAATGTTTATGCAAAAAATACACTGCTATAAAGAAAGTACTTAAATTAGCTCTGTAAGCCGAGAGTCCTTGAGAGAAACGTTACTACTGGGTAAACAAATATGTAATGAATAATTCAATTCGATTTTATATACAGTTCACTCTGGTCTCTTTTCCATATGTTAAACAAAAAATACACCAAAAGCCAAAAAAAAATTTTAACGCTAAGATTTATTTTAGCTTTATACTTTGTGACGGTAGTTTTCCCTTTTACATTGTATATACTTTATTTACTTTTAATCCTTAACTCTTAAGTAGGTTAAGATTTTAAGTTATTTTATATTATTTACATTTTAAGTTTGTCTGTGGAGACATGGACTTGATAGAACGTGATGGCTCCGGTGTGCGCCCGGAGGTGAGTAATCCTCATAGGATACCAGTGGTCCGTACCATTGCTTATGCCTGACTCATATATTTTCGGGCCTGACAATTTCATTAGTGTCAGTCAATATATGCCTACGGGCTAAACAGCACCCCTCAGAGAGGCACTATGAGAACCGGCTGCGCGTGCTCATAGTAGTATGGAATTTATTCCTCTCATTTTTTCATTTTTTTTTGTGGTGACTACGACTTAGTATCCTTAACAAGTAGTTTACGCTTCTGTAGTGTTAATCGCGTTTGGTAGGTAGCCTTCCAGTGAACGCACCTACTAATACTGTCATTACATGCGGGTTTTCCTTATGGCGCTAGGTCGAACGGTCTTGTTCTTTGTAGCCGGCGCTCACGTCCAGAGTACGGATTATTTCGTTAATACAATGAACATATATACGAGTACGAAGTTTGCGAGCAAAGTCTGTTGCTTCGTTACTCACGGTAGCAATTCCTAAATCTCTGTGAATATCACTATTCCTAATATACCATGGAGCATTCACTATTGCTCTTAGGGTTTTGTTTTGGAATGTTTGCAGTATAGCAATATATGCTTGGTTTGGTACAACCCCAAAGCTGTATAACGTACGTCCAACAAGGTTTTATCACTTGCTTATACAGAAGCAGTTTGTTGTATATGCTTAGCTTCGAGTATCTTCCAAGTAGCCAATACATTTCTCTGAGTCTGATTGCGAGCTCGTCCCGCTTTTTTTTAACGTGTGGCTTCCACTTAAGCTTTGCGTCTAGAGTCATTCCTAGATATTTTGCCTCATTTGCGTATGGTATTTGTGCAGAGTTAATGAAAACAGTTAAGTTGTTTATCTTTTTGTACGTAAAATTGACATGCGTTGACTTGGTCTCGTTAAGTGCAATTCGCCAGGTTTTTGTCCACTCACATACTTTGTTAAGAGCCCGTTGGAGTTTTCCCGTTGATGATTCGACTGAATCATCCATTGCGAGGATAGCCGTATCGTCTGCGAACGTTGCTACGATGGTCCCTTCATCTTGTGGTATATCTCTTGTGTAGAGCAAGAATAGGATTGGTCCGAGAACACTTCCCTGCGGAACACCGGCGTGGATTTTTTTTAATTCTGAGTATTCAGTGTCATGTCTAACACGAAACAGCCTGTTTTCAAGGAAGGATTCCAGTATTTTGTATAATTTTGTCGGTAGGGTTGTCCTTAATTAATTTATACCTTAAACCTTCGTGCCATACCTTGTCGAAAGCTTGTGAGACGTCGAGAAAAGCGGCAGAGAAAATCTTTTTCCATTCTAGAGTATTTTCAATTTCATTCGTTATTCGATAAACCTGATCGATTGTGGAATGTTTGACCCGGAAGCCGAATTGATGATCTGGGATCAAGCGTCTTTCTTCAATTACTGGTTGTAATCGTTTTAGCATCATTTTCTCGAAAACCTTATATATTATCGGCAGGAGCGAAATGGGTCTATACGATTTCTTATCGTTTGGACTTTTCCCCGGTTTCGGAACCATAATGACTTCGGCGACTTTCCATTGCCTTGGTACATATAAAAGTCTCAGAGAAGCATTTATAATGTAGAGCAACTTAACTAATGCTTTTTTCGGTAGCTCCTTCAGGATTTCGCCGGTGATTAAATCATATCCTGGAGCTTTGTTATTTTTCAACTTGCTTATGGTCATTCGAAGCTCGGACAGGGATACGGCTCTTACTTTATAGTTGTCGGATGCCGTTTGGCATTCGGTTCTTCGTTCAAAGGTTGTCCATCGAACGGCTTGAACGTTTCCTCTAGATGCTCGGCAAATAAATCCGCTTTCTCTTTGTCTCCTTTTACCCATTCGCCGTTAGCTTTTCTAATTGGTGGCGAGTGTATTTTGGGTTTCCTTATGGACTTCAAGGCTTTCCATAGTGAATAGTTTGAAGTCTTGTCAGCAGTCAACCCCTCGAGGTATGTAGAAGTCTCGCGATCTCTTAAATCCTGTAGCTCATTCTTGAGTTTGTTACAGAGATAGTTCAGATACGTTTTATCAGGGGGTGCGGGATTGTTGCCATTTCTTGCGCGCTCTCCTCTTTTCTCGTATAAGGTCTTCGCTGTCAGGCTGGTAGTTGACTTTTTTGTTTCCGGAAGGGAGTGTTTTTCCACGCTGCGCTCTGAATGGCTTCCACGAGCTTGTCGACTTCGTCTTCTATTTCGAGCGGTGTGTTTAGTGGCACATTTAAAACCACATTTTCCTTGCAGTCTTTTCTGAAAAGATCCCAGTTAGTTTTTTTATTAGTTAACCTAGGAGGTCCTTCTTTTTTTGCTTGACTTCCGTCCGTTTTCAGAGTGACTGCTGAGTGGTCTGAGCATAGATCATAGCATTCTTCGACTTCCGTCTGATTTTTAGTTAGCCCTTTTGCGATAAAAAAGTCGACTAGGTCAGGGATTTTATTTCTGTCAGTTGGCCAATACGTTGGCTTTCCTGTCGAATAAAAGTCCACCCCACGCTTCATACAGGCTACGTATAGTAGTCTGCGTTTCGTTGAATTGCATCTTGAACCCCAGAAAGTGTGTTTCGCATTAAAGTCCCCACCGATGATAAAATTAGACTCTATTGAGTCAAAGAGGCGATCGAGGTCGTCGTCTACCAGTCTATATCCCGGGGGGAAGTAACTTGATCCGATGAGGAAGTCTAAATGGTTTATTTTTACAGACACTGAAATTATTTGCATAGAATCAAGTTCTATTTTTATGTTTTCAGAGTGCTTCATACATTCATTGATGTAAAGAGAGGATCCTCCTCTCGCATTTTCCGAAGGATGATGAGCGTGATAACCACTGAACCCATTTATTTTGGGTCCAGAACCCCTTTTTAAATGGGTTTCCGATATCAAGCATATAACAATATTGTTTTTCCGTAGAAAAACTTCTAGTTCGTCAATCTTGTTTGTGAGACCATTTACGTTCCATGTTAGTATCTTCAGAAGCTGTGTCATATTCATGTCTTATTGTTTGGTTTTCGAGGTTTGAACTCGAGCTTGCTCAATTTGTCAAATATAACTTGATTGATCTTGGTTTGTTCATCAAGTTTTGCGTATATCACAGTCGGTAGTTGGCGGATTGGATCTGCTGTATCTGATCTTGTCTGATTTCCCTGTGTCGCAACTTGCGCGTATGATCTCGCACCAGCTAATGCCGATTTTTCCTTTGCGCTTGGGTCAGCGACGTTCTGTTTTATAATTTTTTGTTTTCTTTTATCGGTTTCGTCCTTTTAACTGGCTTATTTGTCTTTGGCTTATCAGCTTTGGTATCTGCTAAGCTTGGGTCTGGGTGTGGCGGTTTCCTGAGAATGTCGCGTGTTTTTTGCAGTTCTTTCGCGATTTCGCAACCTCGATAGTTCGCTGGGTGGTTTTTTGTGCAATTGGCGCAGACCGCTGGGGACTGCTTGATTGTGTTGCACTCTACAGAGAGATGTGTACCGGCACATTTAACGCACCGTGGTTCTTTTTGGCAGTATGCCTGCGTGTTGTTAAAACCTTGGCATCGTTTGCACTGAGGTACCGTTTTCCTTTCCTTACGCATTGGCTCGATTTTGACCTTGATGTTAAGAATGGTCTTGATTTTGTCCATATCCTCGGTCCGATCAAAGGTGAGCATAAATAGTGGAAGTCCGCGTTTGACTACGGTGTCTTTGTCTCCTTCCCTACATTGCTTTTCCTTCTTGATAATATTCACGGCGTCAAGAATTTTGAAACCTTGGGTTTGTACGTCTTCGATAATGTCTTCCTTTGTGCAAGACGGGTGGAGTCCCCTGGCGAAGACTCGTATCGGTTTTTCGTACTTATTTTCGTAGGTAAACCATTGGATATTCTCTGCGTTTAATCTTAGAGACAGTGCTCGGTAAGAATCAGAGTCATCTACGTAGATTTTCCACACGTTATTCCGGCGCGAGGTTATATTGTGCATTGTTATCAGCGTTTTTTTGAGAAGATTACGAAGTTTTCCCTAATCCTCTATCCCGAAGACATTTATTGCGGGGGGAGGTCGAGTTTTCGCATGAATTTTGGTCTTGTTTGGTACGTCGGGTACCAAACAAGTAAGTTGTAAGTTCTTCCTCGTCCGTAAAATATTCACTTACTGGACGGTTCGGTGTTGTCTCGAGATGTTTCGGTGCACGAATGTTTTTTAGATCCTCTTTTTCTTTTCGCAGAGAAAAGACTTCCTTTTTAAGCTCAAGGAAGAGTTGCTCCATTTCAATAAGTTTTGCTCGTAATTCGTTATTGTCTATTACGAAGCACTTTGTTTTCACTGAGTCCTGATTAACCGGCGGACTTCTTTTCCCGGAGATACATGATCCAAATGGAGATCGACATATCTTTGTTCTTTTTTCAAAGGCATTTGTCGGCAATATTGTTGGACTTGCACTTGACGCTATCGGTGGTGATCTTAGCATTTTTCCCACCCTTTGAATGGGTCGTTGGGTAGCAATAGTTGGTCCTCCCCAGAATCCGAGGGACCGACCTCCGTAGAGGGTGGATTTTCCAGTATAACTGGTCTGCCACCTGGGGTAATGAAATCGTTTGTTTGTTCCATTGCATATCTTTTCTTTTTGCATTTTATACCTTCTGCCAGGTTTTAACGCTGCCGTTCTTCTAGGATCAGACGCAGACCAAGGAGCCGCCTACTATAGGTCAGACGCTCTTGGATTTTGTTTTGCCGTCGGGTTTGCCCTTCAACTATGACCTGTCTGCCTAGGGTGGCCCTACCAGGAGAATACTCTCCCGACAGTATAGCTCATAGCATCATACATTACCTCAAGGCTATTCTAACCCCGTCCTTGCTGGGGTACTATAAAATTTTCGACGAAAAGAGCATATCTTTAGCAGAAGTGTCGAAAAATTAAGTCTTCATAACACCACGTCTGGTAATCAATATCCACACTGGGACATGACGTTCACAGACCATTAAACGATCGATCAGTGAAATTCACTACATCGTGAAAGAGAGACAAACACTTTGTGTGTTTTAGATGTCCCATTTCGAGAAGCTAACATCGACTCGGAACATTTCTTGTTAGAAGCAAGGTAACAATGCGAGTATATAAATCGCTACAAAAAAAACTAGTGGTGGGTGCACGACTGGGTCGTAAGCAACTTTCCCTTTCACAGCAAGTTTATTTGACGTTTGTACCCATTTTAAAAGCAGGAAAACCACCTGAAATGTCTGCAAGTTACAGGCCTATAAGTTTGCTCAGCAGCATAAGCAAAATTTATGAAAAGGTTATAAAGGTTATTTTAAAATTTGTTGGAATTGAACAAATTTATCCTGATGAACAATTTGGCTTTAGACGCTTTCACAGCACATCTCATCAGATAAAAAGAATCTGTAACCATGTTGTACAAAATCGGGCACAGGGTCAGTCAACAGGAATGATTTTAATGGATATAGAGAAAGCTTTTGATTCTGTTTGGCATAATGGATTAGTGCATAAAATGATCCAATTTGGCTTCCCGCTATATTTGTGTAAATTAGTTCAGAGTTTCTTGGCAGGTAGATGTTTCCAAGTTCATGTTAATTGTGGTGTTTCTAATTTATTATGTTTCGACGTTGGTGTCCCCCAAGGTTCAGTTCTGGGTCCATCCTTGTACAACCTGTATACATCAGATTTTCCAACTCTTCCGTATTGTGACTCAGCTATTTTTGCTGATGACACGGCCATTTTTTCGTCGCATGAGTTTGCTCTCAATATTGAGAATAATCTTAAAAATGCAATCGAAATTTTGGAAAAATATTATCACAAATGGAAGATTAAGTTGAACACTGGAAAGTTGCAAGCTATTTTTTTCTCGCGAAAAAGAAAGGCTTGCTATCTTCCCAGTAGTCAGCTTCAATTTAACGGAAACACCATTGCATGGGAACAGTCCGTTAAATATCTAGGACTTCATCTTGACACGAAGCTAACATTTAGCCCACATATTAATAATACTCTAAAGAAAATGAGTATAGCAATTAAGATGCTTTATCCGTTCATAAACAGAAAATCTTCACTTTCAAATAACAATAAAATAATAATACATAAAGCGATTTTTCAGTCAATTTTACTATATGGTTGTCCAGTATGGGGAAGTGCTGCGAAATGTCATATAAAAAAATTACAAATTTCACAAAATAAAGTGTTAAAAATGATGCTCAATCTTCCTTGGCATCATTCCACTTTTGATCGGCACAAAATAGCGGATGTTGAATTGATTTCTGAAAGGATTCAGAAACTCAAGAACAATTTTAATAATAAATGTGATATTGCTGAAAATCCCCTCATAAACCAACTTTATTTATCTGGGTTAACTTAAAATATATTCAAATATATTCAAAAATGTCGAATATTATATTTCGTCTGCGTTTCTTTATAATTTATTATTTTTGTAATCATTTGTTATTATTTGTTTATTTATCATTTGTTTACTAAGGTTTGTAATACTATTTATTCTATGTTAATTTATCTTATTCGTTTTTATGTTAAATTGTTATTTATTAAACAAATATTATTATTATACTCACCCATGTTTTTGTCTACTAACACATTATTAACTAATTTTTGTATTACATATTTACTTTTTATCTATTTATTAATTTATTAATTCATTTATTTAATTACTTGTTTCTTTATTTGTTTATTTATTTATTTATTTGGTTATTATTTATTATTTGATTATTATTTATTTATTTTTATTTATTTATTTATATTTATTTATTTATATTTATCTTTTTTTTATTTTTTGTATCATTGGTATTTATGTATTTATTTATTAACTTATTTATTTGCTTGTTTATTATTTATTTATTTATTATATAATTTATTTTTATTATCTGATTATATTTTATGAACTTATATTTATTAATATAAAAGGCATTCCTTGAATATTCATAAAATTCTAAATTATGTATATTAGATATTCCTTTTTTTTTTTTTTTTACTCAAATAAAGGTTTATTCGTATTTTTCCTTTAAATTAAATTTGTAATTGCTTGTAAATCATTTTGAAATGTAAGATAATATCTCAGAACTAAGATAATACTTGTCAAATCTCTGAATTGTAAAACTTGCGGTCACAGGCTTTGTAAAAAAATTATCACGAAATAAAACATATTATATAAGTCGAATCACTACGTACACCAATAATCTTACTCTCAGAAGAGAGTACGATTACTTAGATGCCAAAAAGTAACGCGGTCTTGTATAGCACGGTTTATAACAAGCATTTTTTAAAACTTTCTCTTATAAAAAGAAAGATATTGTTATCGTGAATATTTTCGAACTCAAGATTTTGATTGATTCTAACATTACGATGATAGCGGTACTCAAAAAAGTGGTTTTTGGAATTCCGTCCGTCGATTCGTCGGTTCGTCGGTCCGTACAAATCTCTCCATCCTAAACGACATGACCGATTTTCTTCAAACTTCGTATCCAGCCTTTTTTTGGTCATAATTCTAGGCAATTTTGTTTTTGTTTGCTTTTAGCCACGTTATTACTGGTACCTGCCATCAAATCAAATCGATGCATGGTTAAACGGGCTTAAAACTAAAAATTTGGAAAAAAAAGATAAAAAAAGCAAGCAAGCAAAATAAAAACAACAGTTATCCCATAAATTACTTTAAGTAATTTTCATTTATCTCAAAAACTAGAAGACAAGAAATCAGTTCTCCGTTTTGGATTAAAAATTAATTAGAGCAACAAATTTAAAAAAAAAAAATAATTTAAAATTTATCGGTTTTGGAAAATTACCCTTTGCATTTTTTTATTCTTTTTTCCCCATGTAAGTGTATCAAGGAAAATATGTCGTGAGTTTAGAAAAATGCTTCTATGTTTGTTTGGAGTGCTCTTACATTTTGGTAATCAAGGGAAGGTATGGAGATAGAGTATTTTTAATGCTAGACTGTTTACCCCACGTGGCTTTAGCTCATTTAATATATTGTTTAAGGGCCATATCGCATGATTTCTCCATTATATAAACACCACAGCTATTTTATATAAATTCTCAAATTGACCAGGTTTACTATTTAAGTATTTGTTGAAACAAGTGACTCAAATTCGGGTAAAAACACTTGTTTTTAAGCATTGGGTTTTGGAATCTATTCAATTGTAGACTATTGGTATTACAGTAGATGATTTACTTGCACTAATATGAGAAGTATTAGTAAAAAAGTAGTTTGGTTTGACCCTGACTTCTAAGTTTAGAGCGGACGGTGACTTTATCCAAGTTAAATCTGTTCCAGGATACTAAGGACTCGTTTTATTTAATAAGTCAAACATCGGAGAAAGTGTTTTCTTTACATTGATATGGTCTCTGTTGATATAATTTCTGGAATGTGAAGAGCATGTTAGTCTCCTTTAGTGTTTTTGGTTTATATATACTTTTTCCCTTTTCATTCTCCGCAGTGCTTATAATACATCTAATCCAAACCAATATCCCGCTATAATATGGGGTAGGTATTTCAAATTATGAAGGGACTTTTGCGCCACCTCGTATATTTCATATATACTCCGTTTTTTTCTTCCAAGTATGTTTTATACACTTGACGTATTTCGCACATTACTACGGTCACGCTACAGTTAACATACCTTATAACGTTGCAAAAGTGTTGTATGGGCTTATATGGCGATAATATTATAAGTAATCGATTTTTCAGCCACTTAATATTTCTCGTCAGCCCTACCTTGGCATTCGCGTATTTACCTAAAATCCTTCAAATTTATGAAAATTCCCATCCAAATAACTTATATGTATTTTACTTGTTGTTATGAGCAATTATATTTTCAATTGTATATGTTAATGTATATGTTGAAGAATTCTTAAGAAAGTGAACCAAAATACTTTGTTACCGAATATGATTTTTTTCCTTTGCACATGTAGGTAATTAGACTGAAAACGGCAAGAATATAAACATGAACACGAACATTTGAACATGAAACTTCACTAACATTTCCATTACAGTTTAGAGCAGACACAGAATACTTATACATTATGTTTGAATGCATTACTTGGACGACATCATCTGTTTAAACAAAGAGTTAAGAAGTATCAAATAAATAAATAAAAATAAAAATAAAAATAAATAAAATAAATAAAAAAAAAACCCTGCCTCTACGCACAAGTTAATTTATAAACTACTATACCTATTGTTCATGGCTTATTTTTTTATATTTTTAAATGTATATATAGTTTGTAAAATGGAGAAATAATTAAGATAGACATATTGTTATATGAATTGAATCAGAATCGTAAGCTTCATCAATGTAGCTATTTTTGTCCATCTGTCCGTCCGTTTTTAGCCCTTCAATTTCAAAAGTTAGACTAATGAAATTCCATACAAAAATATTTGCTTCCAGCTGCGCAGATGTAAACCTTTTAAAATCAGCTCATTGCCACTCCCGCTGAATAAAAAATAACTTTTTGTTTGATTAAGACATAATAAACTAAAAAAAAACGTTTCTGAACGAGAAATTTAGACCATGATACTGCATAAAACTCCTTAAAAAGGAAATTTATGAAGAAAAAGAATAACAAAAGGCTTATATTGGAATTATATTCTATCACTCACATGAGCCGTTCATCAATTTTGACATCTCACTCGAACATATGCCTAAAATATCATTTGAAGCAAAATGAAACTAATAACAAAACTTTAATTAATCAAAATAAATTCACTCAACTTGACATAAATCTCTACTTGAACATGCTATAGGCTCATAAAGGAAGCCGTATAACGTGGAGCAGTCGATTAATGATTAATCCATTTTTTATACCCTATCCAATAATGGTATATTAGTTTTGACATGAAGTTTGTAACATATAGCCTATAGCATAGATATACCTCAAAGTATTATTGTCGACAAAAAACGATGTTTTTCTCTTGCATATGGTATGGCGTAGTGTATAGAAATGGTTTTTGTATGAAAACGCCTCCAAAAAGTGGGCGTGTGTTAAATTGATATATTGAAGAAATGTTTTAATTACCATAACCAATAATTTTGGGTGAACATTTTTTGTTTAAAAAAAAACGTTTTTTAATGGAAAATTGGGCGTGGCAAAAAAATGAGTAAACGAAATATAGACATTAGGATTGTCTAGATATGTTGTTCAGAAACGTTTTCAAAATCTCTAACGGTTTGGCCAAAAACTAGGTTTTTCTAAAAAGGGGGCGTGGGCGGATTTTGAAATTTTTACACATTTTTCATCATTCTACCTCAAATAGCTAAATCGACTCAGATATCGATTCTGAGTCTAATTAGGCACGAGCTTTCTCACAACCATTCATGAGTGCGTGTGTACTTCCTTGCACGAACGGCAAATTTGAGATAAGCTTTTCTGGACATTTGATATCCTCGCATGGTTTGTCAGATTATCATGAGAGGGGGGCCAGTCAGGTGTTGCTACGGCTAGGAATCGATCTCAGACCTTCTGCGCGGCGGTTCATCGCACTAACCATAGCTCCACTGAGCCCGACATTTCCCATTTCGAATATGAATCGATAATTCTTAAAAAATGAAAACTATTTATAGGCCCGCGAAATTTACATAAGTTAGAACGATTCCGAATATTCCGTTTATAATCGAAGTATTCTACTTTCTTTTTATAGTCAATACTTTGATAATTCTTCTTGCACAAAAATACTTCTGTTTTTGTTGACTTCATATTTCCCCTTCGAATTTTGAAATCGTATTAAACATCAGCGAACACTCCCATCAAGTAGCCAAAAATCGTAAATGCGAACACACCCATTCAAATCCTAAAGCAAAACTTATAACACTAAATGGTGATTTGAATGAATCGGAAATTAGGGACATAAACACCATTATGAAAAGTTCTACATTTTCTTTGCAAGAAATTTCTTAAAGGTATCAACTTTGAAGACCCTGTGTTACGGGCTGTTGAGAATTTAAATCCTTCTTCTTTTGGAGAAAGTCCTTTGAAAATAATTCGAATTTTCTAAACTTAGTCAAAGACGATAACATCAAAGGCCCAAAAGCCGAACGGAGACTTCTAATTTTGGACTACTTTTAACCCAAAAAACAAAGTCTTCAAGTCTTTTGGCATACTGCCTTCTGCTTCAAAAACTTTGGGGCTAATTATGTATCCTCATTAAAAAGACTTTGTAGGAATCTTGTTGTGTCTTCCTAATAGTAGTGAAACTACTGAGAGGGTCTTTTCCCAAACTATATTAATAAAGAATGTAGGTCGAAACAAATTGGAAGTAAGCATTATTAATGCATTGATGCTCGTGGAAGAAATTGTTTTTCCAAACTGTTTTAGGAACTGGGTACCGCCAAAAGCTGTTGTATTAAGTAACCACAAAGCTTTGATTTCAAATCACGTATCTTTCTTATTTATTTATTATGTGATAATTTGCAATTATGAAATAATTTCGAAAGTCATGCAAGGTGTTCTTATTGTAAACGTTTTTTTTTTCTTTGTAAAGTAAAAACTTGAGTTTTCTTATTGTTTAGTTTTTCGTTTTTCCGTAATGTATCACCGGTATTCTTTGAATACACAATTAGGAAAAATATCCTTGAAAGAGTATCAAAGAAAAAAAACTCGGTGTTGTTTTTGACTCAAAATTAAACTTTATTTAAGGATTCATATACTATAAAATCACTATTTAGTCATGTTAGGTCAATTCTAGAATACTGCTGTGTGGTATCGAACCCATACTACAATGTTCATAAATTGAATTGACAATATACAAACAAAATTTACTAAATTTACAATATGGAAATTAGGGTGGAACATCGATACTCCCTCCTACTCTACTAGATGCCAATTCTGAAGTTGGTCCAGTCGCTTGAAAAAAGATGGAATGTTTTTTTTTCAATTATCTTTTTAAGTGGTATTTTATCGCACCATATTAAATGCCCCTTTCTTTGATACCTGATTGACCTCTATGCACCATCTCGGCAGCTAAGAGAGCGCTGTCATCTCCGCGAAAATGATCATAGGGTTAACTATGCACGCAATGAACCTATAACTCGCTGTGTTAGAGAAACTAATTTACTATCTGAGTATATAGATTTTAACTTCCATACAAGTAGACTTACTTCAAAAAACTGCTTATTATTGCAGTTCATAAATTAATTAGTTAATTAAATTAGATTATACACACATGTACCTATAAATGCTTATATATATTTTCAATTGTTTATATTATCTTTGCAAATTGTCGGTAGTCTAAATGCAGATTTAAAAGATTTCTAATTGATGTAAATAAATAAATAAATATTGATAAATCATTTTGAAAATGAGTCTTTGATAAATACTTAACATAAGAAACTAAATTTGTATTGTGAAAATTCACTTTTTAGCAAAGTACTCCTATTTCTTTCTGAAAATACTTAACTAAAAATTGACAAATGGCATCACCAGACCTGACCCAGCTGATCAATTAACTGAACATTTTGCTGAATAACACTGAGCTTATTTGCAAGGAACACAACAGGAAATCAATGCTGTGATCGATTTTTGCCCGAAAAAAATAAATAAATTGCAATTTGTCTGGACTATGTATAAATTAGAAAGATGTAGTTGCTTTAAAACATATTTTTGTAATTGAAACTGTACAATTGTATTCTACCGATCATTCGTTTCTTGTTACAAAACGGGCGAAATTCGTAACCTTTTTATAAGACGAGTGTACCGGCATTAATATCATCGACAAGTTTTGTTAGAATTGGATCACGCCTTAAAATTCTGTTGCAATTGTTCGAAAACGCTATAAATGATCGGTATGATTAAGTGAACCTTTAGTTCAGCCGACATAAGTGCCAAATCAACTTTCTCCCCAAAAAAGCTAAACCTTAGCATCTGATTATAATGTACAACTAAGTATTGCTTCGAATCTGTGACACAGCAAACAATAGCTATGGCTTTAATAGTAGTATACCCTTTCTTAGCATCTCAGGTTCTCAGCATCTCAAAGTTCACGAGATATTTACACCATTTGCATAAAACGTGTTGACAATCTCGCTACTCTGGAGCTAGAGGTATCTGTTGACAATACTATTGTCATTTCTTGCATTGAAATGTATCTAAATCTGATCTTAAGTCATCTCAAAATGTCCACACATATTTTTGGACATTTAAATGTTACATAATTTACTTGGCAAGTTATATAACAATGCCATTTTATGAGCAAACTGATGCCTAGATTTGGATTTATAGTTTATAACAACAATAAACACTCTTACTTCGGAAACAAACGGACAAATCGGAGCTCTGATACTGGCGGCCTTTGTTCTTACTTAATCTGAATCGAAAAATATTCAAACCCAAATATGAATTTGTATACCCTATACCATAGGGGTATATCAGTTTTGATACATAGTTTGTAACAAAGAGAAATAATTTAGCTATATATAGACAATAGACTGTCCGTCCGTCCTTGTGTACGTCACCAGTTTTTGGGGCTTAAATTTTGAGTTAGAATGATGAAATTTGGTACACGTGTTTTTTGTTGCTCCCAGCAGAACAAGTGTAAAACTTTTTGAAATCCGACCACTGCCACGCCCCCGTTTAAGAAAAAACAAACGGTTAGAGATTTTAAAAAGATTCTGAACACCATATAGGTATGGACAATCCTATTTTCTAATTTTTACTTTTTGTAAGCGTTTTCATCAAAAACTTTTTTCGGTAAAATTTTCAACCTTTCGGAAAAAGTTTGATGCAAAATCATTGGTCATGGTAATATAAACATTTCTTCTATATATTTATCTTAAGGGGCGTTTTCACACAAAAACTATTTCTGTACACCACCTTATTGCATAACCAGGCGAAAAACGTTGTTTTTGGTCAAAGATTTTCATAAACTGTCTGAACAATATGTTGTGACAATGACATTTTCTATATTTAATCGCCATAAGGCCGACACTTTGGGGATATTTATACTAAGGATGGATAGGATATTAAACGATCATCACAATGGATTGCAGCGTTCTCATATGTTTTTTTTCTTGAAGAACTTATATGCTTTTATTTAGAAATATGCAGACGAAATCGAATTGGCTAATCCACGCTTTGGTGTTTTTGAATGATTTTAAATGCCTGGCGTTCTTAACGAATGTAGGTTAAAACAAGTTAAAAGTAAGCACTATTAATTCATTAATGATTGGGTAAGAAATAGTTTTCGAAAAGGTTTTGGCAACTGGGTACCGTCAAAAGTTGTTGTATTAAGTTACTACAAAGCTCTGATTTAAAATCACGTATCTTTCTTGTATATTTTTTATGTGATAACTTGTAATTATAAATTGAAATAATTTCGAAAATCATGCAAGGTGTACTTAATGACTTTTTTTTTGTTTTAAAATAAAAACTGGAGTTTTCTTGTTGTTTGGTTTTATTGCTAAATTATTTTGAAAATGATTTTTTTTGGTAAATACTTGGACATAAGAAACAAAATTTTTTCTGTTAAACTTCACTTTTTAGCAAAATACTCATATTTTTCCTGAAAATAATTCACTAAAAAATTGGCAAACGGCATCACCAGACCTAACCCAGGTGATCAATTTAAGGGCCGATGTTGAGTGTAAACCACACCTAAGCGTCAAGTTTTTGTCTGCATTTTATTGGACATTTCTCAATTTCAGATTAACTCAATTTGAACCATGGAAAAAGATACACAATCGAGCAACGCGTTAATGTTATTCAGGCTTATTATAAAATACATATCGTGCACTTCGTGATTTTTTCGGTCAATTTAATTGTCCAAATGTGCGTACAATCGGAAAAATCGAACAAACCGGGTCTGTGGGAGATGTGCAAACACCAGTGACTGCTCGTACAGCTCGTACTGCAGAAAATATTGCTGCTGTTCGCGATAGTTTGGCTGAAGAGCCGTCCACCTCAACTCGTCGTCGTGCCCAACAATTGCACCTCTCACGCTCGTCGTTGATGAACATTATGCATAAAGACTTGCATTTCAGCAATGAGGCACAATTTCACCTCAGTGGTTTAGTGAATAAGCGGAATTGCCGCAGAGGGAGGAATGATAATCCAAGAGTGATTTTCCAAAAACCAATGAACCTACAAGGAGCGACTGTTTAGTGCGGTTTAAGGGCTGGCGACATCATCCGGCCCAAATTGGAAGATATGGATGTGGACGATATGTGGTCTCAACAGGACGGTGCCACTTGCCACACAGCTAATGAAACAATGGCTCTTTTGCGCTACAAATTCAATGCGCATGTTATCTCACGTGGTGGCGATGTCAATTGGCCGCCAATATCATGCGATTTGACACCGTTTGACTTCTTTCTTTGGGGTTATTTGAAAGAAAAGGTGTACGTCGATAAGCCAGCAAGAATTCAAGAATTAAAGGATGAGATAATTCGGCACATTAACCGCATAGAATCTCAATTATGCCTCAGCGTCATCAAAATTTGGACCATCGGATGGAGGTGTGCCGCCGAGGTCGCGGCGGCCATTTGGCCGACATTTTGTTCCACACGTAATTGAACCATACCAATATTATCATAATCAAAACAAATGACAATAATTTCCTAAATTATCTGTGTTATTTAAAATTCCTCGTAAAATTTTTTCGATTTTTGAAAAATTGCAGTAACGGGCTTTATTGCAATGGGGAATCGTTTCATTTTGAATAAACCAACATGGGTGATCCAAACAGATAACATTTAAGAATATTCGTCAAGCACTAGCTGACTATATAGTTTCAACATATTTATTTAGTGCAATGATTGCCTTGCAGTAATGCGAATAATTCAATTGTCAGATATAGTGGATATTTAACATCCATTAAAAAAACTTAATATTTTTCGTTTTGTAATTGCCACTTATAGGGAACTCGCCATTAGGATTAACAATTGAAATTTTAACTAAAGACTTACTTCAATCTACTTTTGCAACTGGTACCAAAACTCCAGCTATAACTAACAAACTTTAATGATTTTCAATATTATTTCGCCAAGCTAATATTATCGGGCGTGACTTGCAAAAAATTGGCTTTGTTTTTTTTCCAAGTTTTTAGTTTTATTTTACTCACCATAAACGTATCCAGCTCCTTCTTGAAAACATTCCTAAATTGCTTTTAATATGACTAATCAAATAAAGCTGCTTGTGTTTGCACTAACTCGAATTATTTTCTTATAAAACAATAATATCCTTATCATTGTGTTTTAGGTCAAGAAAGTCCACAACTCATTAAATCTTCACAATTCGATTCCAAATCGATACAAACTGCCTTTTCAATCGATTTTAAAGCCGTATATACAGCGCAACTAACTCTGACAACAAAATCGCAGAAATTAAGTTGCCAAACGCTATTTCTTCGTGCTAAGAAGGCAAGTTAGTAGTAAGGCCATCACTCGGCAATTTTTTAGCGCAACTGGCTCGTTAGTGCCCTGGGCTAAGCTTTATCCCTCACAACCATTCAAATGTGCGTGGACCTTTTGTTTTATGCCGAATAGGAACGGCTAAGTTGAGATAAACTTTTATTGAAAATGAATACTACTGCTTTGAAACCTGGATGTATGGTAAGCAAATCAAACTATCATTCAAAACATTAAGACGTGCTAATAAGAAACATATGGAAAGGCTACAATCCGCTGTGCGGATCAGTTAATACCCTATCCCATACCATCCTTAAAATTAATATTCCCAAAATGTGGGCTTCATGGCTATCAAATATAGAAAATTAATTTGTGTCACAACATATTGTTCAAAATCTTGTATGGATCGACAAAACACCACACTTTTAAGCTGCATATGGTATGTTTACCCCACAAATGGTTTTTGTAGGAAACCGCCTCCAAAAGGTGGGCATGGGTTAAATGATATATGGATGAAATATTAGTAATACAATAACCAATGGTTTCGCATCAAACATTTTTTTCAGATATTTTAAAATATCACCGAAAAAATTGTTTTCTACTAAAAAAGCCCCTTAATAGTGGGCGTGGCAAAAAACTGTATACAGAAGACATATTGATATTAGGATTGTCTAAATATCTTGTTCACAAACTTTTTCTAAATCCCTTACTATTTTGCCAAAAAGGACGTTTTTTGTTTAAAAAGGGAGTGGCGGTAAACATAAGTCTGGTGTCATCGAATGTTTGTATAAGCTCAATCAACTTACAGAAACGACTCAAGCCCCAAATTTTAAAAACCGTTTGAGGCATGGACATTTGGATGTGGTGCCTACGACTTATTAACTTAAGAGCTGCGAAAATTCAAAAAGGGAGACACACAAACAAGTGATCAAAAGCGAGTTAAGTGATTGATAATAAACACCCCCACACGTTAAAAACATAATATAACAACTCCTCAATAATTCACGAAAATAAATCATGCAGATCAACCATTAAGCAACAAACCAACCCAGAAAGTATAGCCCATCCCAACTTAAGTGAAAATTTCTTGCGCAGGTCTCTTAAAATCAGGGATTTTTTTTCTCTTAGCGACAACAAAACTACAAACAGGTCTTCACACGAACGCAGGTAGACAGGTATAGATTTTTAGGTTAGTTGAGAAAAGATGGGTCTCTTTTCTACTCACCTAAAATCGACCTGAGACAAGTTATTATAGAAACATCCAAAATAACAGGAGTATCTACAAGCTCAATTAGGAGGATTTTTAAAGAGTATGAAAGAAGCGGTACAGTCAACAGTCAAAAAAAATCCATTACGTCACCGGACTGGACAACTTTGACATCAGCGTAATAAAAAGAATAATTTACAATTTTCATAAAGAAGAAAAAATGATTATTACCCTAAATTCTCTAAATCAACGAATAGCTTTGGATTTGCAGATCAAAATGAGCCGATCATGTTTTCACAGGGTTTTGCAAGATAGTGGATGTAAGTTTAAGAAAACAGAGAACAACCGAAAAATTTTATGCGATAGAACGGATATAAAACATAAACGCTACGAATACATTGCCCAAGTACGAGAATTCGCGAGAAAGGTTACGCAATTACTTATATAGATGAAAGTTATATTCATAGCTCACATACTCGACCCAATACTTGGACAGATGATTATAGCTCATGCTGGTGGAAAAGGAGGATTTGTTAGAAATGGACTACTGCTTTTTAAATCTGGAAACAACACTTGTGACTACCATAATGAAATGAACTACGAAAACGTTTCAAAATGGTTAAGGGAACAGGTTCTTTGTAATTTAGAAGAACCGTCAGTTATTGTTATGGACAATGCAAAATATCACCCCAACTCGTCAACATTAAAGGTTGACATTATTAAATTGCTATCCGAAAACAAAATACCTCACCAACCAGCTACCTACAAAGTACAGCTATATGGATTAATAAAACAAAACAAGTCCAGGCCATGAAGTCTTACGATTACCCCCTTATCATCCGGACCTAAATCCTATAGAAAATATATGGGGAATAGTAAAAAGCAGAGTAGCAGCAAGAAATACAAAATAACTCCGGAAAATTGGAACTCTGTTTGTGAAAAAGTAATACGCACAGAAGATGAATATCACCACGCAGAAATTGTATGGGATAGAATCAGTGAAAGAATTATTATACACCCATCAGATGATTCATCTGATGGAGATGATTTTGAAAACGACACATCGGATTCCGATGTGTTTATATAACAAATAACTATTTATGAAAAACACTATTTATTTTTTCAAACAATTTATTTTATTGATACGTATTCATTTTCTTTCCTTTACATTATTTTATGTCAATTTTGCTATTTTTCATAATTTCTCTATTTTCTTGATTGTAATGTTTTACTTCGTGCATGAAACTTTTTTCATGAGTTACTACAAAAATTAATTGGTGAAACTCGATGACAGTTAAACCACGTATCAACAATAAAATAATTACGTTTTCCAATATCGCTGCAAAAAAAGATAAAGTAGAGAAGAGCATTAACAATTTCATGCGATCAAAAGTACCTAAAAAGAGAAAATATCCCTTAAATAAGATGCTACTGCGCATATTTGGATGTTTGTTTTGCTTTGGGACGGGCTATAGAACTTGAACTAATCAAAATGACCAACCCCCGAAAGTTGAACCTATAAATCAGCAATGCAGCTACAATCTACGTCCATGAGAGGTAACAAAGCTGAATCTGATGTTCCTCAATTATACTACGCACGAGGAAGTGCAAGGTATTGATTCGAAGTACAGGAAAGTGGCATCAAGGTCGTTGGATAAAAACTGAAACTGTTCGTTACATGCAGGTAAAAACCTTATTGCTTCGAAGTTATCCTTTTGTGTGCAAAAGGTATTTGATTCAAAGAAGGGAAACATTTCAACGAAACATATGTACCTACGGCCGGTCGGCGTGTGTTTGATATATGACTTCGTCTTGTCATATCTTTTTAATGTGAATATTAAATGAAGTACATATTTTCACCTAAACTTTGCTTTTCTTTAGGGCTTGATGAAGAACTTTATACAGTATCCCTTGAAGGTTTTTTCAGTGAAAAGAATCTAGTATGTAAGCTTATGAAGTCACTCTATACATAGACTGGAACGATAGCATCGTTTTTGGAATGAGAAGCATAATGACACATTAATATTTCTCGGAATTTATCAAAGCAGTGCATATACTTGCATGTGGAGGAGGTAACGTTTCAGGAATAGAAATACAAGGGAACCACAAGAATAATTTAATTATTGTGCACAGCCCAATATAAACAAAAATTTCGATAAATCTAACTCAACCTGTATTTCAGCAGATCCGCACACAACACTAACACATTCTTCGAAAGATGTATCCAAAGACAAATATCCTTATGGTTCGCTTCCTTTTGCAGCTATAGTCAATATGCTGTTGGTAATGATAGCAGATAACTATTCAGAGTTTCATAATAAAAGTCATTAGAATGTAGTTACCCGCATCTTCAAATATCTTAATCTTACCAGTCATTATGAAACGGCTAAAAGCCAAACTACAGGAGATATGTTCACATAAAGTTGAGGTCCATTTACTTGGTGTAGAAGACTTCAACAATCAGTCGAATTATCTACCACTGGCTGCTTCTGATGCAACCAAAGAAGCCATCTGGTTGACACAATTGCTGAAGGATGTACAGCGTACACTCATCAGACAACGATCCAAGAATAATAAGGATCAACAATCAAAGTGTTACATGTAATGTTGAGAATCTTGAGTTCCATAGGTCAATTAAACATATTGACGTAAGAGTGCATTTCATCCGCGGAAAGTACATATTTCGACAATAGCATTGATGAGGATCATGTCAGATCAGCAAACCATATAGCACGATTTAATTCCCTTCGTGAACAATTTGGATGATTGTTTAAAATTTAACAACCCAACGAATGTGATAATTGAGAAATTCAAACAAACGTGTGTCAATTGCGTTGAAAAGAGGGTTACATTTTATTTACTGTTTAATTTTTGACTTTTCTGCACCATGCTTATGTCAGAAATTACCCACTGGCTAAAATTTTAACGTAATTGGCACACTGCCAGCGGATAAATTTTGACATTACTATGGTGACTAGAGACTTCAAAATTTTAACCTACTCAACAGCTCGCTAAAATGTATCCAGTGGCTGTTGATTGACACTTGATATACCTACTGAGGGGTGACAGTGATGGAAAGTATGTCAAAAATTAGCCAGTGGATAAAGTTTAACCTCCATTTTAACGCAATTGACATATGGCCTAAATAGAATAGTATAAAAAAAGGTTTTGTTTTAGGAGAAGCCACTTTATTTCTTGAATGCCAAACTTAAACTAAACTAAAAAATAAAACAATCAAACTTGTTAACTCCCAGTGCATTCGACGTCCGCATGTTTCGCTTGATGTTCTCACAGGTGTTATCATCTTACCGCATCGCTACGTGATGGAATGTGCACTTGACGTCTTCATGCCCAGACGCAGCGTCAGCGAAATGGGTCAGCTCGTGGGAATGATCATAATTCGTTATGAAAGGAATAGAGTGTGGTGTTAACTGATATGCTCGACTTATGGATCAAGTTCTTATCTAGAGGGTATGTTGGATAATTATGTCATCTTATCCGTCCAATGCAGAGCTTTTTCCCGTGGATTTGTGGAAATTCTCATAGACACGATGAATACGTGCAGAAAGTAAAGCCACCAACCTTTAACGCTCTCTTATAGAGAGAAAGATATTGTTTTCGTGAAAATTTTCGACCTCGAGATTTTGATTGATTCTAACATTACGATGATAGCGGAACTCAAAAAAGTGATTTTTGGAATGCCGTCCGTCGGTTCGTCGGTCCATCTGTCCGTACAAGTCTTTCCAGCCTAAACGACTTGACCGATTTTCTTCAATCTTCGTATCTAGCGTTTTTTGGTCATAATTAAAGGCCTGCTTACTCAGATTTTCGTGAAAATCCATATAACAGATTTTTTGAATATAGGCCATATTAAGAAAATTTCTCGCAAACTATTTGGCCAAATTGAATGAAATGTAATTTATGTACTACTATTACTGTTTTCATGCGTTCCACATAATTAGCTTTGGCCCAATCATCCCCAAACGTCAGTTTTGGCCAATAACGAAAAATCATTATTATTCACATGAACACCGATTACTTTCAATTACGGAAAAACGTTCGTATAATCTTATTTCGACCTTATTTATATCATTCTACCATCAATGATCGAAATAAATATTATTGCGTCTTTGGCCAAATTGTTAAAAACGTCAAATTAACGCGCTGTGAAAGAGAAAGTTGCTTACGACCCAATCGTGCACCCACCACTCGTTGTATTTGGAATGCAACTAAGTATGCGACTTGTCTAGACATTTTTCACCACGAGTATTGAATGTTTGAAAGGTAACTTTCCTTTGAGAGTTCCTGTTTTTTTCACAATTTATAGCTCGGTTTGTTATTATCGGGCCAAATCTATAAGCTTTCGTTTCGTTTAGCATTTGGAGGTCCTTTGTGTTAACATATCCCAATAAACGTTTCTTATGTTTTGCGTTTCATCTTTAACTGCGGGAATACCCAGATCTCTGCGTAGATCCTCATTCCCTATATACCAATGCACATTGGCTAATGATCTTTAAATTTTGTTTTTAAAGGTATCGTTTCACTGGTACAGCCCCATAGTTGTATACCATATGTCCAAGCCGGCTTTAGCACTTGCTTGTATAATAGCAGTTTGTTATCAAAATTAAGCCTGGAATATTTTCCGAGTAAGCAGTACAGTTCTCTGTATTTATTTTAAGGTTCTTCGCATTTTTTTACATGCGACTTCCATTTTAATTTTACATCGAGTGTCAACCCGAGATATTTCGCTTTATTTGCAAAAGGGACTCGAATCGTGTTTTAAAAAATGCAGTAAAATTATTTGTTCGTTTATACGAAAAATCTACATGAACCGATTTGCTCTCGTTAAGTGGAATCCGCCAGGATTTTGTCCATGCAGTAACCTCGTTAAGAGCGTTTTGTAATTTCATATTTGTTTCCTCTATTTTTGTGCCAACTGCTAGTTTAGCTGTATCGTCAGCAAACGTGTCAACTATTGTTTCGTTTGTTTGTGGGATATCACGTCTAATAGTAGGTACAAGGTGGTCCAAGTACGCTTACTTGGGGTACTCCTGCCAATATTCCTTTGAACTCTGAATATTATTTTCCAAGTTCCACACGGAAGAGTCTTTGCTCAAGATATGAGACAGAATTTTATATAACTTTTCAGGCAGAACATGTGTTGATTTGTATTGAAGGCCTGTATGCCAGAACTCATCAAAAGCTTGCGACAAGTCAAGAAATGCGGCTGAGCAAATTTCATTTTTTTCTAAAACTTTCTCAATTACATCAGTAATTCGATGAACTTGCTCCACAGTCGAATGTTTACTTCTAAACGATGGTCAGGTAAAAGGCGTTTCTTCTCAATAATGGGATGTAAGCGACCCAGTAATATCCTTACAAAAGCTTTTGAAATTACTGGAGGAAATAAAGTAGGTTTGTAAGATATTATTTCATTGTGTGATTTTCCATTGTCTTGGTATGTATTCTAATCTAATTGCTGCATTTGAAATGCTTAGGAGTTTAGTTAATGCTTTTCGAGGCAAAATTTTAAGAAGTTCTCCTGTATTTAGGCCATTACCCGAAGCTTTTTTAGGCTCTAATTTCTGAATTTACCGTTTAAGCTCCGCAATACTTGCGTATCTTATTTTATTGCTATCGCTTGTAGTCTCGAATACATAAACGTTTTCATGTTGCGCTGGGCCATCAAATGGCTTAAATGTTTTCTCGAGATGTGCGGCAAAAACGTTGGATTTTTAATTATCAGTTTTTACCCAATCGTCTTGAGTTATCCTAATTGGTTTCACTGCGTTTTTTGTCGTTTTGTGACTTTAATTGCTCTCCTGAGCGAATAATTCGATTCCTTTCCAGCGGATAGGCTTTGTAGATAAGTTTCTACTGCATGTTTTTTAACATTTTTAATCGAATTTGATAGCAAGTTACCCAACCGATTTAGATGTGTTTTATCTTGTTTGGTGCCATTTTTTTCAAGCTTTTCTTTTCTGTCTAACCAAATCTTTTATTTCCCATGGGTACTTGATATTACTATAGCTATCTATTTTGCGTTACTAATGAGTATCATTCCATGCTGCATTTTGAACGGTATCGATAAAGGAGTCAACCGCGACTTCGAGTTCCAAGGGAGATCTAAGCGATACACCCAGTCGAATATTATTTTCAATATCGTTTTTGAAGCCTTCCCAGTTGGTTTTTCCGTTTGTTAGTCTGGGTGGGTTTTCACTTCTAATGATTGACTCGCTTGTTGTTAGAATGACCGGAGAATGATCAGAGCAATGATAAAAGCATTCCTCAACTTTGATTCGATTGGACGGCATACATTCTGCATACATCAGTTGGCCAGTAATTCGGTTTTCCCTTAGAGTAAAAATCGGCACTATATACTTTCTACCTACAGCGTAAAGCATCCTACCTTTGCATGCAGAACTTGGGATTTTGACTAGATCTACATCTCCATACAGCACGCAATGAGCGTGGCTGAATCTTCATAAAATAAAATTTCAGATTTCCTCCGCAGTTCGAATTATTTCCCTTTTTGTCCCTATAAAACACCGATTGGAAAGAGTAATTCTTCGATTTAAACTAGCTATTATTATCAGAATTAACAACGAAACCGGTTCTTTTACTAGTTGTTGTTTATCCCACTTTTGCGCATAGTTATATGTACGTATCAATTCGACAATGGCAACTTGTTTGGTCTTCGAACAATGCTGACAGTATCGTCGGCGTAGGATAGTACCCTAAGTTCATAAATGTAAAAATGCTGCCCTGCTAATTTCGCGGTTATTATTGTAAAAGAACTGCATTATCATCGCAGGAGCTTGGCAGTACCTGTGTTCAAAAATAAAATTTACAGTCAGCCGAGCTGCAGAGAAATGGCAGGAGAAAATTTGTAAGTTACATTTTTGCAAATTATTTAATTTTCTACGCAGATATGTAGAATAACTATTTATTTCGCATTTAAAACTTTTTCTTATTATATAGGAATGTACAAGAGCAAAAAATATCGTCGGACGATGATACAAAATTGCTTGTATCCTTTCGGGTTTCAATTAAAGCCGAATTTATATCTGGGCGAAGGAAGAAGTCGGTGCTGTAAGGAAAAGTAGGTAAAGTGTAGTTCTCCCTTATTTATGTATAACAATTGTGAAATTGTCCGCAAATTCCAAAATAGCATAGAATTTAATATAAATAAAATTTGTATGCTATGTTGTATAAAATGTTGGGCAACCACCTGCATATTGTCGAAAATTTACGCTTACGATTGTAGTAGCTGGTGAGGTCAATTTTGGGTGCTTTTATATTAATTTGTGTTCCATGTCCATCTACACATCCAGCACGTTTGGAAACGGGTTATTTCTTATGCGCTTGTGCATTTGTTCATAATTTGGTTTTGCGCATTGGTTGAATCATGCCATTCTATATGCCTCTTTCTGAATTTGAAAAGTAATTTGTTTATTTCCATATGTTTGAAAGCTCTCCACAACCTAATAGAATTAATTTTTAAACTTAGAAATTGAAAATGGAATTAAGAGAAATGGTAGGTATCTTAAATGTTGACCTAGACGTACGAAAATGATGTCGAAAAACATCATCGGCGAATTCTTAAATAGTTTTGTAAAAGTTCCTGTTTTTTGGAATATGTGTTGCCACCACTCTACAATTCAATGTGGTCAACAAATATATATTCCTTTTTTTGGATGCTCTCCAAATTTATGCCCCCCACGCGAATTAAAATCAGTCTTAACATCATTTTTTTCAGACATATTGAGCGATGGTGTATCAAAAACTTATTAAAAATATTATGTATTGGAGTTGTCATTAAAAGCAAGCATTATGACCGCATTCATGCAGCTCGTGTGCGTTTATAAATGTGATCAATGAAAATTTGTTGCATGTTTTGGGCAACTTTGTTTGCAATTATGAACTCACCCTAAGTTAAACACAATTGTCAAAAGTTTGTCCCTGAATGTTGGCCCCGAAGTCCTAAACAATGCATCACTTTGTCTTAACTTACGAACATTATATCGCGCACTATTCCTTAATTTTTTGCTTGTAAAGATCAATGACAACTTGTTTTAAAATCGTTCATACCTTAATACGGCATTGACTTGTAGCCCTAATTTTTTGTCTAGTATTTTTTTTGCTGATGTCCCGGAAAAATTCAGCTCTACTCACTGTTTTGGAGGTGAGTCCTTCTTCTTGCTTTGAAAACAGTTGTACAGTTTTATTGTAAATAGTGCAGAGTTGTTTACATTTAAAATATTATGTTTTAATTTCACTACTACATAAAAGGCTGGAAATATACCGATACACACACATAATACAAAAATCCATTATTATTTAGCGACATTAAAGTTATAGTACTTTTCCCTTTGTTGGTCATTCCTTAACGTCAATTGAAATCTAATGTGATGCAATAGGGGTCAAATGGTATCCTTTTCTCTATGATGTCCGTTTAGTCCTTTTCTACCCATTCGGTTATTATTGCAAATTTGAAGATATGGCAAAAGGGTTTTTAGATAGATTCGTAAGTCTAAGGTCACGGAAAAGTAATTTCTTTAAGTATTTCTTTCTTAATTAACTTTGAACTGGGAGAGTAAGTATATCCGTTTGTCTTTTTTCATCCGGGATGAAAGATGTAATTTTAATTTATTGGTTTTGAGTAAATTTTCAAGAATGTATTTTTTCTTAGGAGTTTGTGAGATCTGTTTTGTGAGTTTTCTTAATCTGAAGGCATTTTCATTGATGTTTCATGCGTGGTTGGGGAATTCCACCTGTATTTTCTGTGCCATGTTTATCTTTCTCAGAATTTTTGATTCAAATAGTTCTTGTCATATCTTTTATATGAGATGGCGATTTGACAAATTAGTCAGATCGCATAACTATTTCTCTCCCATTTCACTACCGTACATTGCAATTGTGTCTAAGGACACAGTAGAGCTTAACATTGTAGAGCCTTCAGCTCCTTACGACAGGGCTTAACAAACATAGAAATGGAAAAACATCAACTTTGGACCTACTATGGAAAAACATTCACTTTGTCCATGTTGCATTGAGAATAATCAGTGACGGGTTTATAACTACAATAGGCGACAGACTTAGGCAAACATCCCTATGCTTCCAAGTAATCAGCGAATGATTTGAAACAAACTACATTAAGGCCACATTCATAAATATGATCGTAACTGCTGCAAATGTGGCCCATGTTTGCAATGTGGTCCACTACAACATTTCACAACAGGAAAAGCACAAACATACCGCTATGCATCCATTTCATTCATGTTCGTATCGGTTGGTGATTATTAAAACGCGTTCAGTCTCGCTCAACAGCTGTGCGCAGTAAAGCACATTTCAGATTTTTTTAGTTGTTGTGAACGAAGCCCATATGTATTAACGCCATAACAGCGTTAATTCACTTTCAAGTGGGAGTCCACTTATGGCCTTATTTCACTTTCAAAATAGAACTAAGGCCATCAATTAAATGAGTGATGGATGGAACATTTTCAATTGCACCAAACGGGTCTGTTTTAAGCAAGTTCTTTTAATCCATTATGGCTATGCTGGATATGTGCAAGGAAATTACTTAAATGTTTTTATATCATTGTGTATACCATTATATGAAATCAAATTATTAAATAGTTTATGAAGTGTATGGTGCCCACCATAAGTAATTCTATTTTTTCGAACGATTTATCTTTCAAAAAATATATCATCTGCGAATGTTGTTTTGCATAGATAGCAAAAGTTAGTTTTATTAATAATGAATCTCCGTAGTCCATATTGAACACAAAGTGGTCCATATTAGCAGCACTTTATTTGAAAGTGTTAAAATTGCTTTCTTCAATTTTCCATTTATTTATTTTTTTTGTGAAGCACAGAATAACAACCGTTGACATTTACAACTTTTATATTATGAGAGACTTCGGCTCATTTTTTTAACTCTGACAACGAATCTTTTCAGAAATCAACTGATGAATAACTTTTGCCAACCGCTGTCTCCTTGGGCTAGAAAGACAAGCAGTAAAGCCTTCACTCGAACTACTAAGGAGATCATTCACAGAACACTGATCTTCCTTGTTCTGCTTGACAGACTATGAAGTTAAAAATGAAACCATGAACTTAACGAGCAGTACAACGAAAAGGAACCGGTCAAAAAACTCCGCAATGCACATTTCAGATGGCTCGGGCATGTAGAGCAAATGGACAGCAACAATCCGACTGCATAAAGTATTAGAATGCCTTAATTGCGCTTTTTTTATACCCTATCCCATAGGGGTTTAAATTTATAAATTTATAAATTTATAAAAATGTTATAAAATCCTAATTTACGCCAAACCGTTTAAAATTTAGAGAAAGTGTCTGAACAACATATCTATACAATCCCAATGTCTATTCGGTAAAATTTTAAACATATCTAAAAAAATTGATGCAAAACAAAATCATTGGGTTTGATAAAACAAATATTTCTTCCATATATCATTTGAACCCACGCCCACTTTTTGGAGGCCTGGATGGACCTACAAAAACCATTTAATATTGGGTCTATTAAAAACTTACCCCATCGGTTAAGTCGCTATTTTCTGGAGGTAAGTGTTACTTAGAGGCTAGTATCCATTTAAGTTTTACCATTTTTATATCTTTAAATTATGATTTCATGGATTTTTGGTTGGGATTGAACAAAGAACCAAAGAACCAAGGCTTGGGTGAAGAATGTTGACAGCGACCTCTTTGTTATGCAGGGCTATAGGGGTGTGGACTCTTGGTTCTCCGCTTTTTTTTTTAGGGAAGCCATGTTTCTATCAGCTTAGTGTGAATTTAGTTTTTTGGTTTTGTTTGTGTTTTTTTTTTTAATTCTGGCTAAAACCCTTTTCTGCGTTCTGGATGCATTTCTCGACCGACCGTCCTAAACCTTTGATAGCATATTGAGATCTTATTTCGGCTCCCACCAACTCGATCAAAAACAACAACAACACCAACAAAGCAAACACGAAAATGTAATCACAGCACTTATTTTCTATTGCGCTGTCCATTGATTGATTGATGATTAACATTGAAATTGTTATGGAAGGCTTTTCAACCTCCTGGGATAACTTGTTCAAATGTATGTTCCTTCTCCCCTCGGAATAGGGGGTTATTGAATGAAATAGCCCAACTTTATTCGATCGATGCTTTTCACGTTAAAAAGAATAAAATTTAAAAAAGCTTGTGCGGAGATGATTGAAAAAGGCTCCGCGTCTAAAATATAATGCAATGGTTGCTTGTGTTCTTTTCATGCTTCCTGTGTTAAAGTAGTTAGCAAGATATTGAATATTATAAATCAATTTGTAACTTTCTCTTATAAAGAGAAAGATATTGTTTTCGTGAAAACTTTCGACCTCGAGATTTTGATTGATTCTAACTTTACGATGATAGCGGAACTCAAAATAGTGGCTTTTGGAATTCCTTCTGTCTCTCCATCCTAAACAACTTGACCGATTTTCTTCAAACTTCGTGTCCAGCGTTTTATTGGTCATAATTCTAGGCCATTTTTTTTGTTTGCTTTTAGCCATGTTTTTACTGGTACCTGCCATATAAAATCATACATAACCTCAATTTGCACAAAAACGGCTCTAACCATTTTGGGCAAACTTCTTATATGCTATAAGCATATTAGTTGCAACAACACTGCATATCCAGTTTTTTCGAGAAAATCCATATAAGGAATTTTTGCATTTAGGCCATATAAAGAAAATTGACAATACCTCGCAAACTATTTTGCCAAATAGAATGGAATTTAATTTGTATACTACCATTACTGTTTTCAAAAGATCCACATAATTGGTTTTGGCCCAATTATCCCCAAACACAAATTTTTGTTTTGGCCACTAACGGAAAGTCATTATTATTCACATGGACACCGATTACTTTCAATTACGTAATAAACGTTCGTATATTCTCATTTCGACATTATTAATATCATTCTAGCATCAATAATCGAAATAAATATTATTGCGTATTTTGGCCAAATTATTGCAAACGTCAAATTACCTCGCTGTGAAAGAGAAAGTTACTTACGACCCAGTCGTGCACCCACCACTCGTTTTTCCGTGGGCTGGTGGAAATTTTCATAGATACGATGAGCAAGTGCATAAGCACAGTAGTGAGATTTTCACTCATTAAAACCACCACCCTTTTTATACTTTATCCCATAGGGGTATATTAGTTTTGATACATAGTTTGTAACATAAAGTAATAATTGAGCTAGGTATACCTCAAAGTTTATGGATCGACTAAGAATCGATAGCTGAGTCGATTTAGTCATATCTGTTCGTCCGTACGTCACCACTTTTTGGGCCCTAAATTTTGAGCTAGAATGAACTAGCTAGAACCGTTAGAGATTTTGAAAAAGTGTCTTTAGAACTTTTCTAGACAGTCCTTATTTCTATATTTTTTATGCAAAGTTTTTGCCCCGCCTACTTTTTGGGGGCGTTTTTAGTAAAAAAAAACTTTTTCTGTAAAATTTTATATATTCTTAAAAAAATAGTTGATGCAAAAAAAATGTTTTTTGTAATATAAACATTTCTTCTATACGTCATTTTAACCCACACCCACTTTTTGGAGACGTTTTCATACAAAAACCATTTCCATACATTATGTTCATAGCATAACCAAGCGAAAAACGATGTTTTTTGTCGAACCATAAATGATTTTGATAAAATGTCTATACAAAATGTTCTGACAATGACATTTTCTGTATTTCATCGCAAAAAAACCGACATTTTGAGGATATTTGTTTTAAGGATGGGATGGGATAGGATATAAAACGATCCACACAGTAGATTGTAGCCTTCTCATATGTTTGTATTTCTATTGCGACTTATCTACCTTTTTTTATGGCGAGTAATGAATGTTTGGCAGGTCCTTTGAGAGTTTCTGCTTTTTCCGCACTTTATAGTGTTGTTTGTTTTTACCTTGCCAAATCCACGGGTTCTTTAAGTTTGCTTTCAAGAATTTGGAGGACCGATGTGTTAACGTGTCCTAATAAACGTTTTTTTTATGCTTTCGTGCAAAATTTTTCGTTTCATCTTTAACTGCGGGAATACCCAGATCCCTAAGTAGATATTCGTTCCGTATGTACCACGTCGCATTGACAAATGATCAACCCTTTCAGGACAGCTCTTGAACTAGTAGTGCTAAATTTATAAAATTTGGTGGGCGTCCTTTTTAAGACCTAAAAAACCTCTATATGAAGTTTGAAACCCACATGTCCTTCCTACTGGGTCCTGTAGAAAGTTGCTTAAAAGCAACACTTGTCCATAGTGGTAAATAAAACGAGGACATAATAACGGAAGATTTCATGTTTTTTTTATTTCATAGTTGTTATGGAAAAATGCATGTTTTATGTATGATATGAAAGAAAACTATTTTTACTTGTATTAGAGCATAAGTGAACTCCACATTTTGAACATTTGGAAAGAAGGGTTCCAGTTTTGCAGAGACGACAGCGGCCTTTTTGACCCCAAACGACCCAATGTCCTTTTTGATCATATCGCGATATTCCTGTTGGGTCTAGTGTGTACTTCCGTTTTAATGAAGAGTTGCTAACACTGATTGATGGCGATGATAAAGGTGATGGTGACAATTTTGAAGTGTGCGGGGTGTGCAGGGATTGCGAGGCCACTACAGGAGGACGACCTCTTGAGCGTTTGACGACGTTGGAGGAAGACGAAGCACTTAGTAGCGATTGCGCTATTTCCATTTGAAAAAATATAAGTGCCATTGGTTTACAGTTAGGTTTGACAGCTTTTAATTCTTTGCGATATACCTATTAGCCAGGCATTTACAACAGCTGCTCCGATGCACCAGTAAACTATACGCATATACCACTTTTTTGACCTGTGGTTAATTCTATATATTTCCATTAACATATCGCATAGGTCAACTCCTCCCATATGTTGATTATAGCCGTTAACTATAGCTGGTCGAGGGATATGTATCATTTTGTTTTCCTTGCTGCACCAGCGCCTACAGGATCCTAATGGTTCGACAGGCATATGGGTAGACAACAGCTGAACACCTTTATTATCAAACCAGCGGAGTGCAGATATGTTATGCGTTAGTTCGCCTTTTTTATCATACGAACCTCTGCCACGTTTTTTTAGTTCGGCTTCTGAAAGGATATCGCATTTACCCATTCTATTTTGGCGCACGGTTCCAGTTGACAATTTGCCCATTTGCTTCAAAGCTATCATAAGGCTTATTGAAGTAACCCAATTATCAAAATATAGTTTATAGTTTTGATTTTTGGGCATAGTTGAAGCCAAAAAACAAAACTATATCGGATGAAATGCCGAGCCCGTATTTTGGACATGTTCCATCACCAACATACAAAGCAAAATCGTAAGTCATTGCTGATGTCCCTGCCCTCGTGAACATGTTCATTCCCCATTTATGTGGTTTTGCTGGATTATATTGCTTTAGGCTTGACCTTCCTTTGAAAGCTATAATCTGCTCATCCACACATTGGAATTCTTCTTGAGGCAATTCGTTAAACTTCCTCTTTAGCAGTGACAGCAAAGGGCGTGTTTTATAAAGTTTGTCAAAATTTGGCTGTTTTGAATTTTCGTTCAAGTGGAAACAACTTTTTAATTTTTCAAACCTTGATCGTGACATAGCACCAGTTATAAAATTGAACTTTAACTGCTTTGACCAAATCATTCTTATCTGCGGTATTTTGATGATCCCCATATATAAAAGTACACCGATACAACGCCGCATTTCAAATGGTGAGCATTTTAACTCTACTCCAAATGTTTCCATTGCATATAGATTGCTTTGGGATGCCATCAGATCAAATACTTCTTCATCAAAAAACTGCGCAAAATACTCTATTGGTGCTTTTTCCTCACAAACGTCATAAACTTCAGCTGTTCCCCTCCAGGTTGCATCGACGGCCAACATTTCCTGTCTTCTCCATTTCAATGTGGACGCATCAATTTTCTCAAAACTGACCCCAGCACTTACCTCTTCATCAGAATCGCAGTTTCTACATTCGTCATCCTTCAGCAAATTTTCAATCATTTCTGATTCTATCTCCTCGCCTCTAGATAAAATTGCTTCAATTGCTTCTTCCAAAAAATCTGGATCATCCCTATCTTCATCAACTTCATCTTCATTGGATGACTGGTCTCAATCAAAGTTGGCTATAGATTCTATTTCAGCATCAGTCAGCCCTTTCCTGTGCAAACGTTTTCCTAAAAACCGAATTTATAATTAATATTTACATCCTCTATGGACAAAAGTTGCTTATAAGCAACTTTGGTTTTACAAAAATTCTAGCTCTCTTAATATTTACATTTCTATCCAACTGAAAACATAAATAATACAACTTACCTTCGTACTTCAACATTTCATAAACTTTACTGTTTTCAGCTACTCGGAAATATTTTAAAATATTGTTTTTTTGCTTAGTAATTTCTTAGTGCACCTTTCGCGCATGTGAACATTCTCTGAATAAATTTCCGAAACACAAAACGCAAGCACATTTTATCCATTTTTTTCCTCTTCTCACAGTAACAAAATACTAGTCAATAGTCTGTCTGCATGTATCTCTTTTATATCGGGGCCTGCCAAACGAGACTACGAAGGAAACAAAATCGGATGTTGCTTATAAGCAACTATTGTCCTGAAAGGGTTAACATTTTGTTTTCAAAAGTTTGTAAAATGTTTGGATTGGATTCTTTTCACTGGTCAAGCCCCATAGTTGTATACCATACGTCCAAACCGGTTTTAGCACTTGCTTTTATAATAGCAGCTTGTTGTCAAGGTTATGATTTGAATATATTCCTAGCAACCAGTACAGTTCTCTACTTTTATTCTATCTCGCATTTTCATATGCGACTTTCATTTTAATTTTGCATCGAGTGTCCTTACGAGATATTTCGTTTCATTTGCAAAAGGGACTCGAACCGTAATTAGAAATACAAGCAATTTGTTTGTCCGTTTATACGACAAATATAGATTAATCGATTTGCTCTAGTTAAGTGCAGTCCGCCGGTATTTTGTCCTCTTTAGGAGCACTTTGTAATTCTATAGATATCTTTTTGATTTCATGTTGTGCCAGCTGCTAGTATAGCAGTATCGTCAGTAAACGTGTAAATAGGATGTACAAGAGTGGTCTTCCATGACCTTCCTTGGGGTACTCCTGCTCCTTTGCTCAAGATACGACACGAGGATTTCATATAATTGTTCAGGTAGAACTTGTCTTAATTTGTATTGAAGGCCTTAATGCCCCACCTTGTCAAAAGCATGCGACACGTCAAAAAATACGGTTTTCTTTTCTTTGAAAGCTTTCTCCATTACAACAGTAATTCGATATATTTGGTCCACAGTCGAATGTTTCCTTCTAAACCCAAATTGATAGTGAGGTAAAAGGCGTGTCTGATCAATAATGGGATGTAAGCGACCGAGTAATATCCTTTCAAAAACTTTTGAAATTATTGGAAGAGGTAAAATAGGTCTGCATGACGGGCTTAGTGGCGCGATGGTTAGTGCGTTAAACTGCCGCGCATAAGGTCTGGGTTCGATTCCCAGCCGTAGCAACACCTAACTGATTTTTCACTGGCCCTTCTCTTGTGATGATCTGACAAATCATCCGAGTAGTATCAATTGTCAACTTAGCCGTTCGCATTCGGCATAAAACAGGAGGTCCCGCCATCGTGCAAAGAAGTACACACGCACACATGAATGGTTTTAACGAGCCTGTTGCGCCATAAAATTTAATTTAATTTAATTTAAAATAGGTCTGTAAGACATTATTTCATTCGGTGATTTGCCTGGTTTGAGACCTATAATCACTTTCGCGAATTTCCACCGTCTTGGTATGTATCGTAATAGAATTGCTGCATTTAAAATGTAGATTGTGGGTGGCCGCGGTGTAGTGGTAATGTGTTCGTCTGTTGAGTGGAAGGTTGTGCGTTCAATCCCAGCCAAAATCCATTTCACTTTTATTTAAAAAGAAATAAAAAGGTCGGTGTAATACCTAAAGTATGCACACCATCTTGAATTTCTTCAAATTTAACGAACACAAGAAAAAGTGACTCCCCGAAGCTATTTCGGACACCACCCATGGAGTTAAGTCTCCACTACACCCAAAATCTTTCCTATCACTCTCTTTCTTCTCCTTCTCTAACGCTCGTACTGTGGTAACATATAAAGGGTATTCATAACCCCTTGAGTACATGTAAATTATAAAAAAAAAATGTAGAAAGGTTTAGTTAATGCTTTCCGAGGCAATATTTTAAGAAGTTCTTCACCAATCAGGTCATAATACGCATCAAGTGCTGTGCCATACCGTTGCGCTAATGCAGAGCTACTTAACTTTCGTAGATTATTTCGGCTCCATCCAACTCGATCAAAACAACAACAACACCAACCCACCAACTGCATCGAAATTACTGGTGTACCCAACTTCAATGACGCAAACACGAGAATATAATCACAGCACTTATTGCCTAATGCGCTGTCCATTGATGTTCCTGATGAAAAAATAGTCGAGATATATGTGAAGAAAGCCCCAAGCTCACTATCATCACACTACTATTCCGGATTTTGTTGTTGTCTTAGAAATTTGGATATATGAATTATGATAGTGAAATAATGATTATGGGCTATGATTTCTATCTAAATCCACATGAAAATTTTGTAACTGGAGGTTTTGTTTTGTAAATCAAGCTTATTAGGTAGTTGATGTTTTGAAATTAGGTTTTCAGAGTGCGGATGTTTTGAAAATAATCTTCAAAATTAGTTATCAAATCTTTAACTTGTGTGTATTTATAAGCTTCATATGATTAATATTAAAATTGTTATAGAAGAATTCTCAACCTTCTTGGATAATGAGAAATCGAAGAATTTGTTAGTTGTGGGAGATTTAAACATAGATAATTTAGAAAATACTGAATTCGTCGGAACGTATCTCGATTTTTATGCTTCTCATGGACTTGTTTCGATTATAAGAGTGATAACGACGTCGAGGTCTGGAATATGCATGGCCGTTTCGCCTGTTATATCAACTCCTGTGAAAAATTTGTTTTTTTTACCTCAAAATCACTGGTCACTTCACGACTTCTTATTGATATAAGAAAGCAAAATAATTGCATAGATTCTAGTTCCCGCAACTGGGTTACAAAACTCTATTTGTCTTTTGAGTTTTGAGAAGATGTTTTTGCCGAAGCTGAAGGGAATATAAAAAATTAATACCAAATTTTGATCAGTATACTTAATAGATCTCAGTGGAAAAAATTGACATATTGACATGTTGGAATGACTATTTTTAAACGATATTATAAGCGACTTCCAGTCTTTCATACTGTGCACTTTATAGTTCATCTATAGTATTTAACACTCTCAAAGCCATAACTTTGTGATTGCGCATCTAACAGGCTTAGAGCTTCTAAGAATAATTGTTACTTTAAAAACCTTAAATTCTTCTGGCTATGATGGTATTTACAATGTGTGTTTTAAAAATAAGCTTATTTTGTAATTGACGTATTGGAACATATCCTTAACAAAAGTATTTTTTTCCGGAGTATTCCCTTACTTACTTACTTAAGTGGCGCTACAGTCCGGAATGAACCTGGGCCTCAACCAACATGCCTCTCCAATAAGCCCGGTCCTAAGCTAACTGCCTCCAGTTGTACACTCCAAGTTGGTTGAGGTCGGTTTCTACTTGTGCGCGCCATTTGAGGCGAAGTCTTGATCTACTGCGTCGGACGTCTGGCTGGGAATCGAACTGGTTTCAATTCGTTCTACATGTCCTAGTCATCTTAAACGTCCAATGCGGAGTTTTTTGACCAGGGGCATGTCGCTGTACAGCTCGTATAGATCTTGGTTGAATCTTCGTCTCCACAGCCCGTCAATTGACCAAGGATTTCTTCATCCGCTTTTGAGACGGTCCATGCTTCAGCGCCGTAGAGCAGGACTGGGATGATCAGGGTCTTACATAAGATCTCCTTAGTAGTTCGAGTGAGGGCTTTACTACTAAATTGCCTTCTTAGCCCGAAGGAACAGAGGTTGGCAAGAGTAATTCTTCGTTTAATTTCTGAAGAGATGTTGTTGTCAGAGTTAATAGCGGAACCGAGATAGATAAAGTCCCGTACTACCTCAAAGTTATATCTGTCAATGGTGACGTTCTGTCCAATTCGTCGATGTTGTGTGTCCTTTCGTGTTGACAGCAAATACTTCGTCTTGCCCTCATTTACTGCTAAACCCATTTTTGCCGCGTCCTTCTCTATACTAGCAAACGTGGCCGTGATGTCATACGTTGGGTCCTTCCAATGATGTCAATATCGTCGGCGTATGCCTCGTATGCGGCTTTGAAATCGATGAATAGGTGTTGGTTATCGATTTGGACTTATTGGGTTTTTTCCAGGATCTGAAGAAATGTGAAGATTTGATCGGTTGTGGACTTTCCTGGCCTAAAACCACACTGATAATGGTTGATCAGGTTGTTGGTAAACGGTTTCAGGCGTTCACATATTACGGGAGATAGGATTTTGTAGGCGATGTTGAGGAGACTTATGCCTCTGTAGTTGGCGCAGTTTAGATTGTCTCCTTTTTTGTGGATCGGGCAAGCGATGCTGAGGTTCCATTCTCCAGGCATACTTTCTTCCGACCAGATTCGGCTTATGAGTTGGTGGATGTTACTTACCATGTCATATCCGCCGGCTTTACAAAGCTCGGCGGGAATTCCGTCATTTCCGGCTGCCTTATTAAGCTGCAGTTTAGATATTGCTATCCTCACTTCACTCAGATCGGGTGGTTAGCAGTTCTCGCTGTCGTTGCCAATATTGAATGGTTCGTTCTGCCTGGCAGCGGAATGTTGTTCGTCATCTCCGTTTAACAGTCTGCAGAAGTGGTTCTTCCATATCCTCAGCATCGACTGTTTCTCAACTACGATATTTCCTTGTTCATCTCGACAGGATTCTGTTCAAGCCTTGTATCCTTGGCTTTGACGTTTAACACGTTGGTAAAACTTGCGAATATCGTTCCTGGAGTGGCACCTCTCTATATCCTCGATGTCGCGCTTTTCTTGCCCTTTTTTCTTCTTTCTGAAAAGCCGGTGTTATTCCCTTCTTCTCTGCCTATAGAGCTCAACGGCAGCTCTCGTCTTCACATGCAGTTTAGCCTTGTAGGCCTCGTTCTTGGCTGCGAGCATCTGTCGGCATTCCTCATCAAACCAGGGATTTCTTGCTGGTGGGCGCGAGAAACCTAGCACATCAGTTGCGGCTGATCTAATGGCTTGTTGGCATCGTTACCATTGTTCTTCGACATTCGATGCTGGCGGCATGGTTTTAATCGAGACGTTTAGGAATACGCGTTGCGCGAAGATCTTTCGACATTAAATTTTTGTTAACAATATTTCTGGATTGCTGTGGCGTGGTGGATATCCGCTACAACAAGGTATTGGTCCGAGTCGATGTTAGCTCCTCGGAATGTTCGGACATCCAAAATAATGGATGCGTGGCTCTTGTCTATCGCTACGTGATCAATTTGTTTGACCGTTCGATGATCTGGAGACTGCCGGATAGCTAGGTGTGTAAACCGTGTGCTGGCTATAGTGGCATTTCGTTACGTGGCGAAGTCAATTAGCCTAAGTCCGTTACCAGGCGTGTTGTAGTGTATGCTATGTTTTCCGACAATACTGCTAAAGATGTCTTCTCTTCCTACCTTTGTGTTAAAATCTCTCAGTACGATTTTAACTTCGTACTTCGGTAGGTTTTGTTAAGGAGTTCATAGAAGCAGTCCTTAGCTATATCATTTTTTTCCTCCGTTGGGGCGTGAGCGCATATAAGGCTTATGTTGGTGTATTTGGCCTTAATGCGGATTGTTACAATGCGTTCGCTAATGTCTTGGAAACATAAGACTTCTTGCCTAAGTCGCATTCGAATAACCGCTGTTTCTGCTCACTATAACACAGTCCGTAGTAGATGTCACAGTTGTTCATCTTCTTTTTGCCCGGCCCATCCCATCGTATTTCCTGGATGGCAGTAATGTCTGCTTTGTAAGAGTTTATGGCTTCTGCTAGTTGTTCGCTTGCACCTCTCCTGTTTAATGTTCTCACATTCCAGGTGCAGATACGAACGTCGTTGTCATTTTTTCGTTTAGCCGTTTCGTCAACAATAAAATCAGGGATTTTTTTTTTCTATAGTTGGGTAGTTAACCCAAAGCACAACCACCAGCCTGGAGGGACAGTTCCAATTTATTAGATATCCTTAGGACACGGGGCCATCAGTATCCAATACGGGATTGAGCGCTGCCGTTGGCCTTTCGGTTCATCCGACAACCTATTGTCGAAGCAGCTTGTTTAGGTTCTCCTGGGACAGCAGGTCGGGTATTCATTCCGTGCCATTCTGACCTGGCTGTTTATAATGTTGGAGGTTAAAAATAAGCACTTGATGTGTAGTCAGAGTTACAGCACTGGACATTGCCAAGTTAACGTCAATCAGAGTCTACCCTCGATCTACAACACCCAACAATCTATATTCCCTGATGCACTTAAATGTTCCAACATCTTACCATCTTACAACTAACAATCCCGGACGTTTTATTAAAACTATAGCGGAAGTTACCCGCAGAGGCTAGGCTTACTATATGCCTATAGCAATCATACCCTCAATAAGTAAGATTTTTGGAAAAGCCGTCAAAATAGAACTGCGAGTTTTTTTTACGGCGGTTCAGTTTTTTTTAGTGAGGTTCAGTTTGGTTTTAAACGTAATAAATCAACCGAAGATGCCTTGCTAGATTTCTGTTCGCATGTATTTGTTAGCCTTCGTAGTGCTGGGTTTCGAGGTTTTACATGTGATTGATTAAGATATTTAAAAGTAAGAACTTAAAGAGTGAAATAAAGTCAATAGATTAGGGAGTTTCACACGGTTTATTGTTCAGATTGGCTTTTAAAGGTTTATTGACAGCTTTTGCAGATGATGTAAGCTATACTTACGGTACAGATAGTTGTCTTAATTTTATATCTGGTATTCATTTGGATCATAAGATCATAATTTGTTTGATCATAAGATTATTGATGCTGATCTGTTTTTCTATGCTACTAAATGTTAAAAATTTAAACTTTTTAACTGCACCTGTAATTCTCCACTGATTCTGTAGTGATAAATGTTTTAAGTTACAAATTATTTATGAATTAAAATATTTGGGAGTAATCATTGATTCTTGAATGAACTCTTATAGCCATATAGAAAATCTTAGACAGTATTTCCGGTGTATTCTTAGAAATTTATTATTTTTGCTTAAATTAAGCTCTTCTCAACTACTACTTAGTGCTTAGGATATATTATGGCATTTTTAATTCAAAATTACAGTATGGAACTTCGAAGGGGGGTACATATAATAATAAAATAAAGCCTTTATTAGTTTTGCAAAAAAGTACTCTGAAGAAAATATGTGGCAAACCTCGCCTATAACCTAGTTTTCCACTAGTTACGTATTTGAAAATTCTTTTAATACCTACGAAATATGTATTGCTTTAAAGTTCTAACCATTTTCTTTGGAAGATCAGGTAATCTTAACTGTAGAACAATTGATAATTATAGTCTACGTAGAAACTTTTTAAAACCAGTGTCTAAACCGGTAACTGCATTTCGTAATTTTTATAGTGTTTCTGCTTGTCGTTTATTTAATGCTCAATCTATAAGAACGCAATCATCTCATTTGTTATTTATTAAACAAGCAAATACTGTCTCTCTAGACTGGATAATGATAGTATCAAATTTTTGGAAAATGGCTCTGCCTGATTTTTAATGAAATGTTCGACTTCCAATTCAATTCCATGTTTGTAAATGTTATTGTATATAATAATATTTTAACTTTATTTAATTATTCTTTTTAAGGCTCACTCTACCAATTTCAAAATGTTTATGTGAAATTATTTTGCTAAGAGTGTTAATAACTCTATTTTTATAAAAAGCTTTTTTTCACTTAAAAGAAATAAATAAATGTCTTCATGTTTAAAACAAATATCAGACAATAGTTATATTGTATTGTGGTTTCCCGAATTGAATAACTAAATAGCTAAGAAATAAGAAGCGGCCACTAGATGTTGATTATCCTTTCAAGTTAAGAAACAATTTAAAATTATGTGTTTTAAGACCAAATTTAGCTTATTATTTATTCTTGCAAATTAATTTTCTTTCGCAATTGTATAATATTTTGTAGGTTCTCGTTGATAGAGCCCATCTCTGTTGGTGTGCAACAATAGCGGTAATAGATTTCTCAAATGCATTAAGCGCTGTCAGATTAATGTGTTCTGCAGAATTAAAAAAAGTTGTTCTTAGCTTTTCCTTTGTTGATCAACCTCAATAACATTACGTACGGAATTGAGCACTGCCCTTGGCTCATCCGCCTCCATCTGAATTCAATCAATTAAATCAAATTCCTATTGTCAGCATATTCAGGAGCAGCTCATATAGCTTAGTGCCCAGTTAAAGCTATCATTGAAAACCACCATTCAAAATTTTCTTTTACTTCTAGTAGCTTTTTTTATAAATCCGACCATTGGGGAGTTTTTGTCACTACAAAACCTATGAGCTTGAAAACATAATTAATAAAAAATATTTTAATTTCTTCTTAATTTCACTTCTTATTTTTCACTGATCATTATTTATTTGAGTGAAGTAATGATATCCCAACGAGCTGAAACGGAATTTTCTAATACTTCCTAAAAGAAGCTATGAGAGTGACATTTCAATTCCATCATGTGTTGTGTTCCAATGAAGTTGTTCAATGATAGATGTAATTGGGAATTCTTTCGCTGCAATCTGGGAAAAGGAGTTGGTGCATTAGGGCCCAGTTATAGTTATCATTGAAAGCCCTGATTGGAAAATGTCATTTACTTCTTGCGGCGTTTTTATAAATTCAATTTTTGGCGAGATGGTGTCAAAACAAAGCTTATGAATTTTAGAACATGATTATCCAAAAATAACTAGATTTTTATTTATAGTTTTCGCAGAAAATCACTTTTTATTTTTCATTGATCAAGATTTATTTTAGTGAAGTAGTGATTGTCATTCCACTAAACTGAATAGGAATTTTCCAATAATTCCTGTATGAATCTATGGAGATAAAATTCAATTTCCATCATGTTTTGTGTTCCAATGAAGTCGTTCGTTCAATGATAGATATAACTGGGCCCTTAGTGAAAAAAACACATTTTTCCCAGATGTATAACTTAACACCCAAGCTAGATTGTGCTTGATATCAGTGTATACTCCAGAGCACATTTCGGTTTCAAATTGACGTCCATCGGTATATATAAATAGATTGTTATTTCCGTGTCCTATTGTTTGTCATTTGTTTATTTGGTATACCGGGTGTATTATCCACATATCCTATTGATTGATTAAATGCAAATAAACAATTCACGATTTTAAAGTTGAATAAATAAGCTTGCGACTAATTCGCGTACGTTGTTGTCAAAAATAATTATCAGTGGGAAAAACTTACCAGCGTTAAACTTAGGGTGATTGTTAAAGCTATCGACTTCCTTCTTCTAGTTATTAGTGATGAATCTGTTGCTTGCTATGTTCTTCTATTGGGACTTCTTATTTTTAGAATGGTGATTTATCACAGTATGGAGAATTTTTTGGGTTTGTTGTTGGCATCGATATGCTGTATTGTTGCTGGTGATGTTGACTTGTTTTTGGTGCTTTCTATCCAGTTTTTTGGGTTTACCTTCGAGATTTCCATTATCTATGGTCACCGTCCTTCTCTGATAGTTGGTCGAGCAAAATTTTGTTTTAAATTTAAATTTAAATGCCGTTCTGCTGCTCGGAGACTACTTGGGCTTCCCCCATTGCTATGGTTTATGAAGATCATTGTCTACCTGATTTGGTTTTATCTAAGGTCACCGTCCTTCTGGGATGTGGGCTTGAGCTTTTGCTGTTCGAACGACATGCGTGTCGAGGGGACCTGATAAAAAACGATTTTTTTTGCTTCTATTGATGTTTTGCACAATAGTTGGTAAGTTTTGTGAGCTTTTTATGCCTTATCCCATAAGGATATATTCGTTTTTTTTTGTAATTTTGATTGTAACACAGAAATGTTTTAACTGAGATGATCTATTCATGTTTGCTGTCTGTCCGTCCGTCTGTCTCTAGGTCAACATTTCGAGCTAGACTAATGAAAATTGGTATATAGAATCCTTGTCCGTGCCTACAGAGGAAGTGTACATATTTTCGAAAATCGACGACTATCACGCCCACTTTTTAGAAAAATGTTGTGTTTGGTTAATTGCAAGGGAATTTTTTTAAAGTATCTGAACAATATAATTAGACAATAAAAATATATTATTTCCCCTATACAAATTTTCTCGCCACGTCAACTTATTGGGACGTTTTCATTAAAAGACAAATTTTAAAATATTCAAAAAAAGCTTTAGATGCCAAATCATTGGTAACATTTACATTACTGTGTGAATGCCATTTTTTAATTTCGTCTCCATAAAGTTTTACATATATGATTGGATGGGATATGATATTAAACGATTCGTACAACGGATTGTGGCCTTCTAACATGTTTTATTATGCAAAATGCTCAATTGTAAAATGTTAGAAAAGTTTTACGTCTATAACTGCCCATCCTTTTTGTTTCAATATCAATTTCTCTCGGGACTATATCGGACTTGGTTTTTGGCAGTATAGTCAGGCGCTGAGTCGCATGGTAACAAGGATGTGATAAAAATCAATATTCAACAAATTGTTGCTTCAAAACATGAGTGGAAATAAATATATTAATATTTGGTCTAAACATATAATAGACTCTGATATTAGTCCGCAAATTACATCATCATGTCAAAATTCTATGAGAATTCTATACCTGGTCGCCTTGTAATAAGTACCTACTTTTGTCAGAGGACTGTTGATCCCATCATCAGAGTAAAGTTTAATTTTACTTGTTCCATTTAACAGAGTAAATTCAACGGTTACGAAAAAAGGGAAAATCAGGTCCATAAACATTTGGCTTTAAAAAGTCAACAAAGATAATATTCTTAATCACCCCCATTTGAACAATGAAACTCAAAGGATTTTTTCGGAATCCGATATCATCCCAACCCTGGGATTTCGGTGTGCTTAGAGTATAAATATATAATAGGAGAATACCTACCAACATAAATTGAATTTTGCCATTTAAGTCCCTTGGTCGAATCACAGGAATTGACCTCGGTACAGGTTTATCGAAACGAATTTTGCCCTCTTTTTTTGTGTCTCTTTTTTATTTATGTCAGAAGTAAGAATAATAAATTTCTTAATGTTATCTTATTTTTCAGTTCTTTATATTTCGAGTCGCAAGGGGACCATTTATTGAGGAATTCTATCAGTGCGTTACCCATGGTTTCTACACAGCTGAATGGCAGGAGCAACTGTACAATACATTTACGTTATTTTTTACATTCATAATTCCTTTATGTGTACTATTTGTGACATATCTTTCTACATTTAGGACAATATCTGGTGAGTTTAGTTTAGACTTTGTAGTATTATTTATGCATGAAATATATTTGAACAAATTGAGGGGTCCTTTGTATCACTAGTAAAATGTTGTTTATTTGTGTTTCCATAATCACTTTTTCATATCAGGTGTGTAATATTGAATAAAATAATAAAAAATTGCTGATGGATGGGTTCGTATACTTTTTGGATAAAAAAAAGCTTATAAGCCATCGGTGGTGCTTTGAAAACAAAATGAAATTGTCTTGCAAAGGTCGAGTTGGGCTTTTTTTTAACAGCAAACAAACTGTTGGAAAAAGGCTGAACAACATGGTACACATATTCAAATATGACGACATTTGAAAAACATATAAGAAGGCTACAATAAACTGTGTGGATCGTTTTATACCCTATCCTATCCCATCCTTAAAACAAAAAACCCCAAAATGTCGGCTTTTTGGCGATGAAATATAGAAAGTGTCATTGTTCATACGGTTTATCAAAATCATTTATGGTTCGACAAAACACATCGTTTTTAGCTTGGTTATGCTATGAACACAATGTATAAAAATGGTTTTTGTATGAAAACGTCTCAGAAAACCAATTATTTTGCATCAACATTTTTTTCGAAATATTTAAAATTTTACCGAATAATGTTTAAATGATATTTAAAAGAAATGTTTACATTACCAAAGTTAATTATTTTGCATCAAATTTTTTGAAATGTTTACAGCTTTACCGCAAAAAGATTTTACAAAAAACGCCCCTAAAAAGTAGGTGTGGCTAGAAACTGTGTATAGACGAAATATAGATATAAAGATTGTCTAGATATGATGCTCAGACTTTTTTTCAAAAACTCCAACGGATTTCAAAAATGTTTACACTTGTTCTGCTGGGAGCAACAACAAATACGTGTACCTAATTTCATCATCCTAGCTCAAAATTTAAGGCCCAAAAACTGGTGATGTACGGACGGACGGACGGACAGACACGGTCCATCCATATACTTTGAGGTATACCTAGGTAATGTAACATATTGAAATAATTTCGCTAGATATACCTCAAAGTATATGGATTGACTCAGAATCGCTAGCTGAGTCGATTTAGCCATATGTGTCTGTCTGTCCGTCCGTCTGTGTGTCACCGATTTTTGGACCTTAAATTTTGAGCTAGATTTTTGAAATTTGGTATACAGACTCTCTATCGGACGAAGCAGAACAAGTGTAAATTATACAATATGTTCTGACTATGACATTTCGATATTTCATCGCCAAAAAGCCTACATTTTGAGGGTATTTGATGAGATGGGATAGGGTTAAAAACGATCCACTCAGTGGATTGTAGCCTTCTCATACGCTTTTTATAAATTCAAACTATTAAGAATAATATTTCAGTAGAACGATGGAAAACATCATCACATCTCTGTAGTATTACGTTTCCACCGAGAATAAAAATCATCATTTCAGCCGAAATTCGGGATTTCAGCCGAAATACATTGCCCACACCATACAACTTGGCTGAAACGCAATTTACAGTTAACTATAAAATTACTATTTTCCTATTTGCCTCTTATTTATCAACAAAATTATTTCTCTAGGTTACTAGGTGACAATTATCTAGTCAAAACCAAAAAAAAAATTTGTTTTTTTTAAATTAAATTTGTTTTTTTTTAACAGTCGGAATGCGATTTTTTTTGGTGGGAACACTATTTTTTAATGTTTAATTTCGGTAATCAAATGACGCATTTCGGTTCGGTGGAAACGTACTATAAGATGTGCAATAACATCATTATGTAAAAATATTCATAAACGAAATGAATACATATATCTGTAACGCTCAGTGCCACTCGCACTTTTCAGAAAAACGTTGGTTTTGGCCAAACGGTAGAAATTTTTGGAATAGTGACTGAACAACAAATCCCAAGACCTATTTTTTCATACAAAGTTTCTTACTGAAAAATAAGTTTTCAGTCAAAGTTTAAAATATTCAAAAAAAATGTTGTTGTAAAATAATTGGTAATCTTAACACGAATATTTCGTCCATAGATCACTTACGCCTACGCCCACTAATAGGGGATATTAGTTTTTAGGATTGGATTGGTTGGGTTTACGAATCGTAATACCCTACTTGTGGGTTATAGGTTTTGAGATATCTCAAACAAAAACTAGCTAAAACCAAGAATATAAGTGATATTTCAAGCCTATTCGATGATGAAAGTCTGGTAAACTCGAAAAATCTTAACCCAAGTACAAAAATCTAATTTAAGCTCATTTTTAATTAGCTTTACATTCTTACTTCAACATTATTTTGCTATTATCTTAAGAATTTTGGTTCTTAATTTATGCCTGAAACAAATTTATTTTAAGAATACAAATGCTACGTTTTGGACCATTGTTATCCTTAATTTAGCTCGAAAACGCCGGGAATGAGAATGAATCCACCTTAAAATGAATAGGAAATTCTGTAGTCAAGAGTAAAAATCTAATTTGTGATTTTTTTAGTAAGCTAAAGCGGCTTATTTCTATACTATTTCGCGATAATTTTAAGAATGTGGTTCTTAAATTATCCTTGAAACAAATTCATTTTAAGTATTCAAGATCTAAACCTTAGATCATTGTTAGAATACCTGAGTTTTATTTTTTTTTTCATAGCTGTACTTTCAGTCCTTATGGAAATTAAATAGGTAATATATTTTTCATCAAATCTTTTAAGATAGCTATTAAAAGAACAAAGAAAGCCATGCATTTCAGTCAACAATAAAAGAAACCATTTCGTATTCAATACATCATTTATTTCAAACTTAACTTATAAACTATTTACATTGTACACACATTCCCCCTAAATAAACTGTTCTCGAACATAGGTTTTTCTATTATTTAGAGGACATAAGTGTAGGGGTGGACTTGTGAAATCTGATTTTTTTTTGTGAAATTATTTTTTAATGCGCCAATTTCAAGGGATTGGAAATTACACTCGAACCCATTAATGTGAATAGGTTGACAAAGAACATAAATATTTTCATTTTCAATTAAAAAGTCTTTTATTTTATATAATTCAAAATCATTTATATAACTATTATTATTATTATTAAATGCTAAGTAATATTTACTTTTATAACGCCTTGCTTTGAAAATAATTTCATTGGATACTTCAATGTTTTCAAAATTAATATCATAAGTATTATTTACACGACAAAAGTATTTTTCTGTGGTTACATTTTTAGTTTTTTTATAAAGTACTTTAAAAATTGGCTCGAAATTTGATTCCAGCCTTTATTGCTAAGAAATTCTCCGTGTTATGTTATGCAAATATGTTTTTTCCTCTTTATGTTTAGCCTCGAAACGCATGCCTTAAAGATGTTTTAAAGGACCAGAGTATTGAACAAGAAAATGGTGTTTGGGTTTTAATGAACCATAAAGTTCGGTAAATATCGAATGATGTCTTTCTAATAAAAACTGTAAACGATTTAAATTTTCCGTTTTATAGTTTGATAACAAAAGTAAGTCAATAATTTCCAAAAGAGTGGTAATAACCTTCCAATGTCCATTAGCAGAAGGTATTAAATCGCCAATTATCAAGGGTAAAAAATTAATAAAACATCCATTTCACTTGCTCTCAAGTTATAGGCTTTAAGTCTGCCAATGTGTAAGTCTATGGAAACATTTCCAACTTGCGTTTTCCCATAGTGAAATAATTTTTCTGGTATTTATATTACTCAAAGTTAATACTTTATCTTTGATTAATGCAAGTAGTACATTAAATATATCATATATACAAACGCCTTCATAAATATCGTGCATAAGATCAAAGCAAACATTTTCTGTAACATGAAAGTTGCGTAAATTTTCAAAAATGCATTTCTCTTTTATTCCTGTTTCCTGGAAGTTAAGTATTGTTGATAAGTGTTTTCATTTCTTAAAGATTCTAAGGTTTCAGTTAAATCACGTTGCATTTTTTGTCTTGTTCTTGTGCAAGCACGACAGTATCTTTTTGAATTAAATGACTGCACAAAATCCAAAACACTATTTACAGCTGAATTATCGCCTATAACTAAACCCAAGGCAAAATATACCTTTCGTAATTCATTTTCAGTTACGATGTCAACTCCACCTTCTAATGTTTTAAGTTCTTCCACTAAGTGATAAAACGCCTTTTCATTTCCAATGGTTTTAACATTTTCGGTAGATATGAAAGCAATCGGAAATATATATTCTAGCTTTGACAGTAGATTTTGCGGCATTGATGGGAAATTTATATAGCAACCACAAATGGAGTATGTGTGATACCAAGTGGGTTGTTTATTTGAAAATCGTTAGTGTAAAGAATATATAGAATTACCAAATCAGATGGACAATCTCGAATTTTCTTTTTAAAAATTTTTGCACTTTGAAAACTGCATAGTTCATTTTCAAATAGGCTTCTTTCAGTATTTTTTAGTGTTTTATCCAAAATCATAGGAATTTAAAAAATGAATTTAAAAGTGAAATAAATACAAAGGCACGATATAAATATTAGCTGACTTTGGAGCTAAAGTAGGATTACCATGAGAAATTAATGCAGACATTTTTTGAGTAATTATAAAAGATTTCCGCTCTTCATATAAATAAAGTTGTTTAAGAATTTAAAAAAAAAAACGAGTGCTCTGTTTTAATTTCTTCAAATGGATTTTTGCAAACATGTAATAGGTATTTTAAATCTTCTGGGATTTCAGAGAGCAATCCCTCGATTGCCGAACATTTAGCTTCAGTTAACGATGGAATTGTGTTTTGTAATTCAAGAACTTGCTTCCTGGGCATGAAATTTTGTTCATATAATCTTAGAGATAAATCTAACGCCTTTTTTTTTTTAATTATTCACAATTTCCGTTAAATTATGTGTTTTTTTATCAGTTGCAACAGCTACTGAGCATCTACTACTACTTTCCCGTTGAATTTGAGGGTTCAAAGATGATGAAGGACTACAATCGTTTGGTTCCAAAAAAATTTTTTCAGGTCTATGTTTTTTTTCTAAATGTAATCTTAAATAGGTAAAGTTAATAGCTGATTGGTTGCAATTGTTTTGAAAAAATAAAATTTTTAAAAGTTTTAGTGATAAAATGGTCTACTTTGTAATGGGATATTAAAACACTCGACTTGGAAATTTTTTGTGGCATTTGCAGCAAATGTACATTTTTATTAATTATTTTTGCATAAAATCGAGAAGACAAGTTATATTTGAAGGTTTGGAATTAATTTTTTTGGTTATTTCAAAAAAGTACTTCTGTATAAAAAGCCAAGTTTCTTGGCATGCTTTTGGATACTCTAACGACAGTGTTTGAAAAATTTTAAAACAAATGTCCAACCCCTCCAGAAAAAAACTAAATTAAAGTAAGTTTAGTCGAAGTATATATAAAAACCTTTTATGTCTGATTCTGATGATCCAACAACGACCAGAAATGGTTGCACAGTCAGCCCAGCTGAATAGTACTTGTTTACAACCTCATCAATTAGTTTTTGATAATCATTTAGAGTCATCAATCGCAATACCATACTCCCCTGCGCATCCACTATCGTAGCTTTTTTGTTTTTTCTTCCAGAGGTGTCTTTAAATGTTACTGGTGATGGTAAAATTGAATTTAGAAGAATGGTGTATACATAGTCCTGAGAATCTAAATTATAAATACATTTAAGAAAAACATTGTTGTACAAACTAAAGATAGGCAGGCAATCCGATAACTTTATTTTTTACCTATATTACTCGACGACAAAGCCTTTGAAAGCAATTGTTTGGAAAAATCGTTGTGTATATTGGCTTCATAAGATGTACGTTTTTAAACGTTTCCACTTCGAATACAAAAAAATGATTTTTTGATGGATAGATTATATCGAAGTCAATATTGATCTAAACATTTAAAAGAAAGAAAAATACAATACAATATAATATAGAAATTTATAATTAAGTAGCATATTACCAAATCTTAGGCTCTTGAATACGACAACATTGCTCATGCTTTCAGAAACTCAAAGCCTCCTAATTCTTGTAAGTCCCTTTGACGTATGTGGAATGATTATACCTTATCCCATAGTGGTATATAAGTTTTGATATATAGTTTGTAACATAGACTAATAATTGAGCTAGGTATACCTCAAATATGGATCGACTCAGAATCGATAGCTGAGTCAATTTAGCCATGTCTGTCCGTACGTCACCAGTTTTTGGGCCTTAAATTTTGAGCTAGAATGATGAAATTCGGTACACGTGCTTGTTGTTGCTCCCAGCAGAATAAGTGTACAAATTTTTGGAATCCACACACTACCACGCCCCTTTTCAGAAAAACATAGTTTTAGGCCGTAAGAGATACTGCAAAAGTGTCTGAACAGCATATCTAGACAGTCATAATATCTATATTTTGTTCATACGAAGTTTTTAGTAAAAATTTTAATAATTAAAAAAAAAGTTTAAACATTTAAAAAAAATGTTTGATGCAAACCCCATGCCTCTGTGAATATAAACATTTCTTCCATATATCATTTCAACAAAAACCATTTCTATGCAGTACCTCACAGCATAACCAGGCGAAAAACGATGTTTTTTGTCGAACCATAAATGATTTTGATAAACTGTCTATACAATATGTTCTGACAATGACATTTTCTATATTTTATCGCCTGAAAACCGACATTTTGAGGATATTTGTTTTAAGGATGGGATGGGTTAGGGTATAAAACGATCCACACAGTTTATTGTAGGCTTCTGATATGTTTTTTTTTTTTCAATTTTCACACACCTGATTCCAATTTGAACTATATCTGTTAAATGACGTTTTTAATGCAAGAGCGATGGATTCGTCAATTTCTACAGCTTTAGTTTTTGTTTCTGGAAGAGTAAGAGGGTAGTCAAATTGTTTACTGTTGCTGCTTTGATCTGAGTAAGTTAATTGTCGTTTTTTGTATTTTGCGAACAACTTTCCGCTGGTATTACATTTGCCTTTCCTTGGAATGTAATAATAATCATGTGTATTGTATATTTATCTGTGACCTGTTACAATATAAATATTTATCGTTTTAATTTTGTTTTTGAAAAAATACCTTTATACCTATCGTTTTCAATTGGAAAAACTGAACAAATTTCGTTTGTAAGTTGAAGTAAGTTTTCTGGCTTAAGTGCAATATTATTGCTTAAGACATGTAAAATTGCAATGCTTTAGGTATAAGGAAACACCTTTTCTATTTACACAGGGTTTTGGTGATTTTCTTTTGAGAATTATTCATGCACTGTATATAAATAATAACTTACCCTTCAAACAACAAACAAGCAGGTCCCTTAGTTATTGATCATCATCCTGTTCTTGAGAGCTGACTTCACGAATTTGGAAAATTAAACTGGATGCGCTATCATCCCCAAGCTAAAATTCCAGTTCATTTCCATTCACTTCATTTAAGTCAATATTTTTTATTAGATTTTGATTTTAACTCATTATTAAACTTTAATACTTGTTCTCGCAAATATAAATCACTGTTAACTTACTTACGCTTTTAAAACCGACGAAGTAATGAAGAAAGCACACGACTAAGATCTAGACACGACGTGACGGCGAAAAGAAGTGAACACCCGGTAGATAGATGTGGATACATATTTTCATGAGCGTGCATGCACGTTAAGTATTGCTGCACTCGATCCAATCATGAAAAATCTTGAAATTATATTGTTTTGTTCTAAATTTATGTTTGACTAACTCAACCTAACTCAAGATTTTGGCGAACTTAATTTATGAACATAATGTTACAATTAGATTTAAAGAGACTATTATACAGAATGTGTAATCTCAAATAAAGTTTTTTGTTCTTAATTTAAGGATAACAATTATTAACCTTATTAACCTTATTACATCAAGAATTATGGGTGTCAAATTAACGTTTATCAAATTAGAATAAAAAAAATTAAAAACAAGCCTGACCACACTGGATTTTAGCTTGCGATTTTTCTCTGAGTGGTATAGATTCGACAAAGCAGAGCAAGTGAAAAAAAATTGAAAAATCAATTGTAAAATGCTGGTAGCCTTTGCAAATCCAGGGGTTTTCTGCTATCACATCTTCTGTCGTCGGAAATTTAGGGCGGTCTCTTGCAATGTTAGTATTTGGGTACTACATTTTTCCAAAGTATTTCTTTGATTCTCCCGATATCTTGTTCAGTCAAATTTTCAAGATTTCTTATGGATTAACAACAACGAGTATTTTTTAAAGTAATTTTGTTTATTGAACAGATTTTGGTTTATTGAACAGAGAATTCGAATAGCCAATTGCATCGCTGTGATATACAAACGGTCGGACAGAAATTTTCTTTGCTATAAGTGGCACTACAGTCCGGAATGAAATTAGGCCAATATGCCTCTCGGTCCTTAGCTAACTGTCCCCAACTGCATTCAAATATATATCTATTGGGAGATGATCTCCTTCACATAATTTCCAAGCTGACACAATTGTTGGCTGTTGCATAGTTGACACTATTGATTTACTTAATACCCTTGCCAAACCAGTATTTACTGCTGATATCTGTCATCAGCATAGAAAACTTATGTCATATATAATAATAACAATATATAACTTTAATAGCTATTATTACAATACAATAAGTGCTAAGTGTAGGAGTATGCGTAGTCGTAGTATCCTTCCAGATCCATCTTTAGGCTTATGAATATCCATATAATGTTTAAGCACATCATGTGCATTAGGGAAATTGAGTTTCGCATAAATGTTTAGATTTCTCACATGACCACCTTTTTGCCGAGTTAATTTAATAAACTATCGTGTGGATTTGAGAAATTGAGTTCCTCATATTTGTACAGATTACTCTCATGACCACCGAGTTGATTGCTGGGTTAATTTCAAAGATTAGACAGAGCCGAAGAATTCACGATTCTTACCACCACTCCGAAAGCCATCCACTAACGGACCAAGAAAAAGTCAACAGTATTTTATATGCATAACCTAACTTTCCGAGCATCTAAGATCGACTCAAATCATATCCTTGTTTCAACAAAGAAAGAATGTGGATATCAAACAATAATGACAAAATACAATATCGAACCACTCAGCCAGCACCTAGCTACTGTCGATATGTTATGGCGATGTCGACATTGAGATATGAGATTAGATTGGTCCCTTCTGGTTTGACGATGAATGAATTTCTTAGATAAACTCTATATACTGAGGATCTGAATTGTGGGGATTTTAATTTTGGGGATATCGGTAGGTAGGTACCTAACTGGGGATATGGACTTTGGGATTTTATTTTGGGGATTTAGGTCTTGGAGTTTTCGTAGTATGTGCTGGAGATAATAAATTTGAGTATTTTTTCAAAATGTGGGGATTTTATCATTTGGGGATTTTGCGCTTGTGTATATTATATGTATCATATTTCGTTTAGATTGGGATTAATAAATTTTTTGGAGATTTTGGCACAAAAATATATTTTTCTGGTCAAAATCACACTGACCTCTGCTGTTCAAGTTGTTTTTAAATGGTTGAAGCATTAATTTGTTGTTGACAGGAGCTTGTAGAAATTGTTGAGGATATGCCACTTAAATTGTCGCAAGTCAGAGTTCCCTTGTTGTTGGTCGACCATTTCATTCTTCAGGAATACTTTCTTGCGACCAAGGTTTGGTAATGAGTTGGTTACATTTTTATCTCATATCTTTATATAGCTCAGCAGAAATTAGGTCGTTTTTTCTGACTACGGAAAGTCTGTATATATGATTTTTCCATATTCTTTATTGTTCACTTCGATAGCATTCTGTTTGGGCTTTATATCAATAAATAATCTTTGCTTACAAAGCTTGTCCAATCGATTGGAAACTGCAAGGAACATACGTTGTCATTCATCGTCAAACCAGAAGGGACCAATCTATAAAATAAGAGATTGTACGTCTTCAAAATGATGGCCAGACTCGTACATTTTTCGGGCTAAACATCAAAAAATGTTTTCAATTGGTTCAATACCGTTGAGGCAATTCAACACTTTTTTTTGCTACGCCATTTTTAACTGTCCCCGCCGAACGGATGCGTTGTCCATAATTTATGTGTAAAAATAATATTGCAAAATTTGTGGAAATTTCTTTCATTTTTGCAGCCATTTAAGCTTAACAGTTCCATATTAGCTTACTGCTCCCTATACCATAACACTACCTTCTCGACTGTGATGCCGGGCTAGCAAATTTTAATCTTTCTCATTTCATGAATTTAATAATCAATCTTATGTTCATTCGAAATATCCACGTATCGCCATTGTTCCTGCCAAGTCATATTGTGCCCCGAAAAGTCCAAACCAGATGGTTGTGTGGTGTTTATACCCTATCCCATAGGGGTATATTAGTTTTGATACATAGTTAGTAACATAGAGAAATAATTGAGCTAGGTGTACCTGAAAGTATATGGATCGACTCAGAATCGGTAGCTAAGTCGATTTAGCCATGTCTGTCCGTCCGTACGTCACCGGTTTTTGGGCCTTACATTTGCTTATTTTGTGCTTGTTTTGTTGATGCAAAAAAGATGCATTTTCCATATGGCTTGCTTTGGAAAAGATCCAGAGTAAAAATAACGGTGATTTTAGAAGAATTATATCATAGACAAACAGTTGGCAACAAGAAATTATGAAATTATGAAACTATGAGAGAATGTCGTTGGGGATTTTGGACTTGGAGATTATGTTTTGGGGAAAACGAGTACTCAAAAAATTCCAAAGCTAATAAAATATCAGGTTCGACAACCACATCACCAAAACGGATGAAGAATTTCTCAGTCGTTACGAGAGACGTTACGTCCAGTTTGCGTTGAAGTACACGATTATACCATGCAATTTTCAAGCTAGCAAGTACACTACTGAGCATCTCATCTTCGTACAGCGAGATAAGCAGGCTATATTGACATTCTTGGACCTCTTCGTTACGTTGAAAACGTGTTGGTCTCTTTGTAACGAAGACAAGAAAAAGTACATGAATTCACAAATTGAAGTACTGTTGATACAGAACCTTGTATAAAGTGTCAAAAACAACTTGGAGGTAGTTAAGAAGGTAATTTACCTACATCTACATCAACATCTACCCCATGATTGTCACCTAAGTGGAGATACGAAGAAGATTGACCCTTGGAAACCAATTCCACTTTGGTAAAACGAATGAAATGGAATCAAAATGCCTGTTTTACCGGTCCTAATCCTACATAATTACAGCGCCGAGTGCTCGACATAGGCAGAAAAGCAAAGAAAATATTGCATATTCTCGAACGAAGACTTTACCGTCGAATTGTTGGTCCTTTATGCAGGGATGAGAAGTTAATCATACATACATAAATAGCTTATTTGTAAACATATTCGGAAATCACACTTCTTTATGCACATTGTGGGTGCAATACCTAATGGTTCCTTCGTTGGGCTACTTACAAATCATAGGGTTCGTGATTCAAATCCCGAAAGTTACAATACATGTAATGCCCCACCTCTTGCGAAAATCTAACACACTTGCAATGGTACAAAGCTATCACAATAAGCTTCCTAACTTATTTTCAAAATCGGCGTTAAATAGGACAACGCACTCTTTTGGTAAAAATATAACTTCGTACGTACAAATGAATGAAAACGGATTGCCCTCCTATCCAGATATTTATTTATCTTGTGCAAAGCTCTAAACTCTAATATTCCAAAACATCTAACATCTAATTTTGTATTTCTTTACTTTCAGGAAGTGAAAAAATGTTTCAAGGCTCAAAGTTGGCAGTGTACACAAACAAGCCGACTGTTCAAACTAATCGGCAACGACTTATACATAAGGCGAAAATGAAGTCGCTGCGCATTTCTGTTGTCATAATTGTAGCCTTTCTTATATGCTGGACTCCATACAACGTGATGATGATCATATTTACATTTCTAAATCCGAATAAAAGGGTGAGTTGCTTACTTTTATTATACTATATCCTTGTTTACTGTTCGCATCTTCTTTGCACAAATAAGCCTAATAAAGAAAAAACCTGAATAAGAAACCCTAGGCTGTGCAACAAATCATCACTAGGTGGATAATATATGTGTCCATGTTGTGCTCTACACAAATTGAAGGTATCCTCAAATGACTACTCGAATCCTTTCAAGGCACTTAAATAAAATAAGTATGTGGAAGTACTCCCAAAGCTCCCTATCCGCTCGTATCAATGACATAGAAAACCCGGAATGATATTTAATGTTATTTGTTGTGTAGAAGGCAGATAGATACATGACTGGTAGGCATTCCTACAGCTAGCATGAAATAACGACATCGACATACATATATGGTAAAACCCAAATATTACATCCATCTCTTTAAGCAAAATGTCACTCACCTTAGTTTTTTGCAAGGTTTACTTGTATTTTAAGCGGTTATGAAATCGATGAATCGGTGATTTGGTCATGACGCTTTTTTTTTCAAAGATATGTAAAAGTGATTTGATAACTTGTAAAAGTACTTACCATCTTGCTGGTGAACGGTTTTGTACTTCCTTCTCTAATTATCGCCACAATTTGGTCTGAACCCGAGACAACCAAATTCTAGCTACATCCCCCCAGTTTTCTACTATACGGCATCTACCATTTGTTTCGAAATCGAAGGCTCTTTGGCCAGGAGCATTGGTGCTCATTAGCTTACGTTTTATATCCATTTTAAGCATCCAATGTGGAGTTTTTATAAAATAGCCACAGGGGTATACTAGTTTTAATATTAATTTTGCTACATAGATAAATAATTTCGATAAAATCGCTAGCTATATCGATCCAGCCATGTCTGTCAGTCCGTCCGTACTTTAAGCCTTAAATTATTTTTCAGCCTGAAATTATGAGCTAGAGTGATGGCATTTGGTATATTTACCTCTGCCTCTAAGCAGCATAGCTGTTAAAACTTTAAAAATTTGCCCACTACCATGACCACTTTTCAGTAAGACGTTGTTTTTTTTTCAAACATTGAACCAATTTTGAAAAAGGGTCTGAATAATAACATAATACCAATATTTGGTCCATAGAAAGGTCTTTTGCCACGCCCATTTTTTAAGAGTTTTATATTAAAAACGATTTTCGGTCCAATTTGTAAGACATATGAAAAAAACTATTTGTACAACATCATAGCATATGCAATTGAAAAATGACGGCAAACTTGTTAAACTATTGATATCCTCACCGGACTTAGTTCGGTTGGTTGGTAGTTTTCGCATCAGTTGTCTATCGTCCGTTCTGCCTGGCTGTGGAAGCAGATTCTTTTAAATATGAATTCAGACACTTTTCAAAATTTACTTAAGTTTTGCAAAATATATGAAATATATATATATATATATATATACCAAATTTCATCACTTTAACTTAAAATGTAAGGCCCAAAAATCGGTGACACACAGACGGACGGACGGACAGACAGACATGTCTAGATCAACTCAGCCAGCGATTCTGATTCGATTTATATAATTTTAGGTATATAAATTATAACATTTTGTTATCATTGTTAAATTGTTCCCATTATCAATTTAGCATAAGAAACCAGGCTATTTCCAGCACCAACATCTTATGGTCAAATTCAGATTACGTAAATCTGAATGTCGTTTGATTATTCCAGCTACATATATTAATCAGGCTCAGTTTGATTCAATAAAATATGCAGATGTTGAAAGAAGAACAACACAAATCCCAGAAGTCAATATGCGAACAAAGCATTGATATTCACAGAAAGACAACAGTCATCCCAAATAGTCCTTCGGAGCTATATTTATCACATATTTAATGTTCCTAGTGTAATTACATTACACCCACATTGATGTTTGATTAGCATATCATCTGAATATAAATACATGGGTCTACGCAAAAGAGTATGCCTTAACAGTATTTTTAGCCACATATTCGAAATAAACCAGGTGAACCAACTGGTGATTTTCACACTCGCCCTCACATATAAACGAAGTGAAATTATGTATTATTCGTCACATAATTTCACTTCGTTGTGAAATGTATGTTTTGGTAAATTACTCAATGTCAGCAACTACAATTTTGATTGAAATGGTGTTCTCTAAAGGCTCTTATATTGTGATGATGATATTAATTAAACGCACTATTTGTGTCTCGACAAATTAGACATCCCCTAAAAGTGGGCGTGGCTTAAAACTTTATGGGGATGGTACATAGAAAATGACATTGCCACAATATATTGCTCAGATAGTCAAAATCTTTTATGGCTCGACAAAAAATAAAAGCTTTCTATTGTGTGTGAGAATTTTATAAACGAGACAAACACCAAACGAAAGATGATCAATGAAATTAAACGAGAGATAGATGTTCGAGTTTTTATTGAGAACCCATAAGGTGTCTTACTTAAGTTTAGATGCAAATATTTTTTGTTAATTTAGTTAAAATTTTACTAAGAACGCCCTGTATATGCTCATACACTGACAAAATTCCTTACGGTTAGTACAAAAACAAAGTTTTTCTGAAAAGTCCTCTTCCAAGCGGACAGATTTTGAAGTTATTTACACTTGTTCTGCTGGAAGCAACAAATTTCATCATGCTAGCTCAAAGACATTGTTGACAGTCGAGATTTTTGGTTGTAATACAGAATGTTTAATTATTTTCGCAGTAAAATTAAGAGATTAGCTATAGCTTTCATTTAAAACGTCGTAGGAAATAATAAAAAATATATTTTTCGAATTTTAAGCAAATTTAACAAAAAATGTTGGTGGTCACACTTTTTGTGATAACGATTTTAGTCTGCTTAAAAAACAGTTTTGATGATCATATACATATTACCGTTAACTTAAAATGTTACATAATTAAATTAAAAGAACAAATAAAGGGATCCACTGTGGACTGAAGATAAAAGATCGAGTGTTTGTCGTTATTATGGATGATCTCGTTGAAGCAATATATCACTAGCTATCTGCACATTTATATTAATACGGTTCAGAATTTGTACATCAAGCGTTTTTTTATCAAATTAAAAAACAAACTAATATATTAAACATTTCAGCTCGGCGAAGACCTTCAATCCGGGATCTTTTTCTTTGGCATGTCAAATAGTCTGGTGAATCCTCTTATCTATGGCGCATTTCATCTATGTCCTATGAAGGGAAAAAGCAGCAAATACAAGCATCACAGTTTAACAAGGTATTATTTCGCATTAAAATTATATCCATGTTTTCATCCCTTGCCTATAATGCAGATGTGATTCTCAACGTTCGCCATCATTGATGACAGCCGTAACCCAGGTTGACAGCAATGGACGACAAACTAGAACATTCCGTCAGGCCAGCTATTACAGGACAAATAGCAACTGCAGCAACAAGGAGCATTTTAGCCTTTTAAATACTCCTGTCAACATGACAACGACTCCTAGAACTTCTTGCAACCGCCAGAAGACAATACAGAACGCGATAGCTACACCGATTATCCTCAATTTGAACGGCTCCAACAGTGTTTCCACTTTCACACATCAAAATGATAATGTTACGAGTGTGTAGTATGAGTTTTGTTGGCGCCGTGACTGTTGGTGTAGACAACCGGCGTCGGACGCCCTGCAGTAATTTAACGAAAATGCATATTACCGCCAGGAGGGATGTGTAAGGAAGGACACAACGACTGCATTTTTATGCATATTGTATAGATTTCACGGTCATGTAAATATTATGAGAATTATTTAAGGGTATGCTAGGTATGATATGTATTTTAGAGAATTTGAGTGAGGGTTTGTTTTAAAATTTGCGTGTCCTGTTAAACGGCATTGACAAATGTAAAACTTTGTGATTTTATATTAAATTAAACGAAACCAACTATTGGCCCAAAGTAGTTATAATAATTAAATGTGTATGAGTACAATATTTTTAAAATAATTGTTTGTTATTGCTGGAGTGTATGTAGAGATCACTAAAGCTTTTTAATAGGCAGTTCATATCGTACAGTTCGTTTGCCTTATAGGTATATATAAGACTTTTCTCTATCTCTGTAGTAATTTTGTTTTTAAACAGAAGACTGATTTCAGATTTTTTTTGTTATAATCCTTTATCGTTAAGAAGCTGAGTGTGATATACTTTTCAGTGCACTGCCAGTCAAGGTATTATATGAAAGTTAAAAACAAAGCAATAATGTATGGGCAATAATCTATTGGTCTATTACTCATAATCCTATTTGGTGAAATGCATTATGACAATATAGCAAAATAACTCAACTTGTTTTGAGTTTTGAGTATCATGCTAAAATGCTAACGTAGCAATCCAATCAAGTTGGTATAAAGTATTGTTTAGTATTGGATATTAGCTAGACCTAAAAATCGGCAGTCTAACAGCTGTACTAGATACCTAGACAATAGCAGAAATTCATCTCCTCATCACAAAAACAAAATGGAGCCTGATAAAAACGGTCTATGTTGAATTTGGCTTGCGTTTTTGTGTTTCGGTCATACACCGTTGTTGGTTGACAGCCGCCTTTTGTAAACATTCAGATTTTAGCTAAGTTCCCACTTGTCGATTTTTTATTTACAAAAAAGTAAAATTGACTATCATTGACAATATCTGATTATCAATTCAGTGATAGTCAATTTTACACTGTTACCAATAAAAGTTTTTTTTTCATGGACTGGTGGAAATCTCAAAAGACACGATGAGCACGTGCCTAAAGTAGTAGTGGGACCTTAAACCACTAAAACCACCACCCATTTTGTATTTGTATTGCAACTAAGTATGCGACCTATCTAAACAAAATTTTATCACGAGTAATGAGTGTTTGGCTGGTAGCTTTCCTGTAAGTAAGTTAATACTTTTTCCGCAATTTATATCGTGGTTTGTTATTATCGGGCCAAATCTAAGGGCTTGGTTCTTTGAAGACACCGCAATAAATTTGTTTCGTCAAGAATTTGGAGGACCGTTGTGTTAACGTGTCCCAATAAACGTTTACTTATGTTTGCGTGCAAACTTTTTCGATTTATCTTTAACCGCGGGAATACCCAGATCTCTGCGTAGATCTTCATTCCTTATATACCACGGCGCATCGACGAATGATTTTAACATTTTGTTTTCAAAAGTTTGTAAAATATTTAGATTCGTTTCACTGGTACAACCCCATATTTGTATACCATATGTCCACACCGCCTTGAGCCCTTGCTTGTATAACAGCAGCTTGCTATTAAGGTTAAGCTTCGAATATTTTCCGAGTAACCAGTCCAGTTCTCTGTATTTATTTTTAAGTTCTTCGCAATAAAAGTGGATCAAGCTGAACTGATAAATTCCAGCCGTATCTATAAAGACATTTTAGAGGTTGTTTAACTTTAAAAAACCTCTAAGCATCAGTTAAATGCAAAATCAGTATCTAGAATCGATTTTCACATCCAAGTAACGTTGCTTAGAAGCCCCTTAACATGATCGAACTTGATTAAGGTTGTTTAGAGACATTTCAAAATGAATTTTGACAGATCAGTGTTGGTTTCTGTGTTGAAAAGTGAAAGCAAATTAATAAAAATGGACTCAAGCTTTATTTTTTTTAAATGATTTAAATATAGTCAATGTGATAAATACAAACAGCTACGAGACCAACAATTTACAAACCGAGAACTAACTCAATGGAACTTCAAGACAAATTCAAAAAATCGAAAAAATTCAAGATTTTGAGTAGGACTCGTAAGTCGTTGTTTGTGATACTTCCATACTTTGTAAACCAAATATCGTTGAAATCACTTCGTTATCATTGAAATAAGATAACATAAAACGAGTAATGTCTTACGTTTTACGATAGGTACTCGTAATTTCTTACGACTGACATTTGGCAGTCGTATAGCTTTCGTCTTCGTTGAACTGTAGTAAATATTGTTGTATCTGCCAGTGATTGTTATCAGCTTGAAAGAGACTTTTATGGAAGACGAAAAAGAGAAATTAGACTCCCAAATAATTTATCAACCAAATTTGGAGAACATTCCGCCTTTTCAAACATAGAATTTGAGGAAAAACTGGCATGCTTTGTTGGAGAAATATCTGAACATACAAGGGGATGTGCACGTCATGCTAGACAAAAGGCGTTGGGTAAATAATTTTTGATTTCACGAATTTTTGTTAACTTCAATAAGTTTTGACAGTCCTATTTAAGATTGCAGTTGGTTGCGCTTAAAAAAAATGCTTTTTTTTCGATTTCTTTTGGCCAAACATTTCCGATTTACACAATCGCACTTTGTCGTGACTATCGTTTAGTTCTGTATCGTTTACTTGCCGCTCGTCTCGTTTTATGTAAAAGAGCCACCGGTAAGTATCTATCATAACATTTTAATGTAGCAAGGAAGTTATTATGACCGTAAAACACCCAACATGAAGCGCCAGGTCCAATTTATTTGATAAACTAGGACACGGTTGTACCAAAAGTATCCACTAGGGGATTCAGCACTGCTGTTGGCCTTTCAGCATTTACGCCATTATATCTTTTAAATATGCACGACTAATTCGTATGAATCCTAAACGACCTATTGCCCGAATATTTCGCAGCAGCGCATGTACCTGCTGGTCTTAGGTTAGACGCACGCCTACTTGCATTAAGATTTGTTTCGTATATATTATTTGAATGATGATTGAAAAAAAGTTGATATGCAAAAACATTGGCTATTTAATGATACTTCAATTATGATATTTAAATGAACATAATAATTTAACAAAATTGTGTTTTTCAAACATTTTTTTAAAACTACTCAAAAAAAGGTGCCTTTTTATTGGTCACTAAAATAGACGCACTTAAGTTTATTAATTCTTTGGAAGAAAAGTGTTTCATTTTTGACTTAAATTTTTAGTTGGTGTTAATATTTGATTTAAAAGAAATAAAAAAAAAACATTTTCAGTAATGAGTACTGCCTCCTTTGTTAGAAATAACTTCATATATCCGGTCCTTCATAGAAAGATACAGGGAATCTATGTAGGTCAAGGAAATCTCTGTCCAAGCACGTTTAATAGCTGCAGTTAATGTTTCCTTATCTTCGTATTGCTTTCCCCCTTCGTATACCTTCCGTGTAAGCCAGCCCCAAACATTTTCAATTACGTTAAGATCTGGAGAATATGGTGGCCAGGTCATGATATTAACGTTTTGACTCGAAATAAACGACTTTACTACTCGAGCGTTATGAATAGGAGCATTGTCTTGTTGGAAAATCCAAGGAATTGGTCCAAAGAGGTCCTTTAGTTTTGGAAATACGGACTCCAACAATGTTTTGAAGCGATCGCCGTTCATCTTCTGATCGATAAAAATCAAGTCAATTGTTCCATAAAACGTGATGGCACCCCACACCATGACTCCACCTTCTCGGCTGTGGTGGCGGCTTAAATATAGTTCATCTTTTCGCAAATCGTGATAATAGTATTGAAAGCCATCAGGACCATCTAAATTAAAACGTTTTTCATCAGTAAAGACAACTGAACGCCAATCATTAAGTCGAGTGTCAGATTGAACAGTCCACGTCATGTATTTTTTCGCGAATTGAAGCCGTTTTTCTTTGCGTATTGCATTCAGAGGGGGTTTTTTCTTGATTTTCATACGCTTCAGGTGTTCTGCATTTCTGATTGTACGCTGAACAGTTGAAAGGCTTGCTTTTACTCCGGCTAATTCCTTAATCTTAGCTGCAGACTTAGTCGAATTTGAAGCAATTCGAACAATTTTGCGTACTGCTTGTTCAGACAGTGCTTTTTGTTTTCCTTTGAAGTTTTTTCCATATGCCTCTGGATCTTTTAAATATCTATCAACAGTTCTGGAGCTGCGCTTTATCTGTTTGGCAATGTTTCGGTTGGATAGTCCTTGCGAGTGAAAGAAGTCTACTTTTTGACGTTCCAATAAGCTCATAACAGTAGCTTTTCCCATTTTTGCATTAAATGTAGGTCGAAAACAATTTATTTATTTATTTTTAGTATTTTTTTCAATAAAAAAACTGCACTAGTTTACTCAAGACAAAGAAATGTAAATTGCGTCTATTTCAATGACCAACCGAAAGCCCACGTGTTTGCATAGACATTTCTGGAATCTAAGAATGTACAGTTATTTCTTTCGCAAATCAACCAACTATAAGCACATATTTTTCGAACAAGATTCGAACTCTAATAAGAAAAGTATTTTGGATAGTTAGAACAAGCGTGATTATAAATAGAACAGTTTATTTAAAAAAAACGTTGGTGCGTCTAACCTAAGACCAGCAGTGTAAGTTTTTTACTTTGTTCATCCTAACTGACACTGAATACGCCGTCGTTTTTTTCACCCCGTTGTTATCTGCTGCAATCAAGACTTTACACAAAGGGTAAAACGCTATATATGGTCTAGTTCTAGTACTAGAACCCACCTTAACAAGTGGCTGAGAGTCGGAGTAAATAGGCATCCGATAGGTGAAAACGTATGTTTTTTTATATAATCGCTTTTTCTTCTATTTGAAAGCTTATTGACAAACTTAAAAAATCTTAAAGTGCTATCAATTTATTCACTTTAATCTTTATTAAGTTTTAATCAAACCAAAGCTTTTTTTACTAACGTTCTGAATTCATGACTCCCCGTACCATCCGAATAATCGCTCTCATAGCTTATTTGATTTATACAGCTAAGCTATAGGCTATATGGAAATTTTTACAAAGAAGTAAATATCTCATATAATTGCGTCAAGCACTCTTCAATTCGACCTCTTGGATTTAATATGAAAAAAGGGAAGTCATGTTGTGAACTAAAGTATAACTTAAAAAAATAAAAAAAATAATCCAACGAAGTAACATTTATTATTATAAGACGATCGAATAAGTACCTTATGAACAAGCTCTAAGTGTATAAATGTGACCTGTTAATGATATATTTTTTCAATTACAAAATAAAACTAAATGCCAACAATAAATAAAATATTTTTCAAAGTAGATTATTTTATATTCGTAAGTCAAAGAGAATAAATAAATAAATGTAAAACAAACTTAAAAATTAATTATTTTTACTTGCAATAATAAAAGAAGACTTTAAAAAAGATCACTTAAAGGTAAGGCTCTTAATGTCATGGATAAGTTTTAAGAATGTATCAACGGGACCTTCCCCAGACTTAACTTAGGTCAATAAAAATTGGATGTCGTATATTTTTTTTATCCAAGGGGCCAATCAAAATGATTTCGCTTCGATTCGACCACTCACTTAAGTAAATAAAAAGGACAAATATGATTGGCAATGTATGTAATAAGCATGAATCGGAAATAACTTACATATTTGCATGAGGACCGATAGATTCATCAATTAAAATGCGGCGAATGTTGCAAACCTAAAACCACACATCAATGCAATTCAAGAAATTTTAGGGTGTGATATGATAAAAGATGGTGGCGGATGAGTCACAAGGCCAACCGCAGCGTTAGATCCCGTAGTGGATACCGATGGCCCCATGTCCTATGGGTATCCAATAAATGGGAACTCTTGTTACTAAGCAATTAAGAGCCTCAGAAAAGACTGATTTTACTGTTAAATGAAACAGCGACTATTCGCATGTGGATTTGTTATTAGTGCGAGACTTAGGCAGGCAATCTGATGATTCCGAGACATTATCGAACGCATTGTAACAATCCGCATTAGGCAAAATTCGCTAGGAGCTAGGAGATTTTAACGCAAAGGTAGGAAGAGAAAACATCCTTACCAATATCATATTCCATATACGACATACGTCTGTCACGATCACCTTGGTCGATTTGAGAGAAAAGTTCTTCGAAAAATCATTGGTTCACACTCAGGCTCTTCTTGAAATACTTGAAGTGCGCAACTGGAGCAAAAAACCTAAGGACCGGGCTAAATGGAGAAGCATGTTGGTTGAGGCCCACTTAAGTAAGTAGGTTAAGTTTTGCGTGGAAATAATTTTTTTAATTACTTCAAAAATAAACCAAAAAAACATTTTTTTACAGAATACGCCGATAAAATGGTCCTGCGAAAAATTTTATATCGATATTATTATTGTCTAAATAGCTATGGCCAAAAGCTACGTTTTTCAGAAAATGGGCCGTGGCAGTGGGCGAATTTTATAAATGTTTACACTTCTTCTGCTGGGTGTTATATACAGTATGTGTACAAAATTTCTTTATTCTGGCTCAAAGTTTATTGCCAAGAACTTATGACGTACGGGCGTACGGACAGACATTTTTCGAAGAATTTTCCTCTCAAATCGACTAAGGATTTCTTCATCCGCTCTTGAGACTGTCCATGCTTCAGCGCCGTAGGGCAGGACTGCGATGATCAGGGTCTTATATAGGATCTTCTTAGTACTTCGAGTGAGGGCTTTGCTACTGAATATCCTTCTTAGCCCGAAGAAACAGCGGTTGGCAAGAGTAATTCTTCGTTTAATTTCTGATGAGATGTTGTTGTCAGAGTTAATAGCGGATCTGAGACAGACACCTTTCCCTTGGGATTCCTAAATAACCTGTTGTCCGAATATCTCAACGTAGCTCATCTAAGTTCCGTGTCAGGCTTGCTGATTTTCGCTTGTTATTAACAGTCACACTTGTTGTAAAGTAACTTAAATCCGGTTGGATGAGACCGGTATCCGATGGTTACCACTTGGAGGTATAAATAAAGCACACAACGTTGCTACTGGAAGGGCAACACGTCTAATGAAGCTTATTTTAAATTATCTTTTTTATAATCATCGATTTTACCCAATGAAACACAACGCTGTCTGTCAAATAATCCCAATTAAAAGGCATTGGAAAACAAAAATATTTTATGCTTGCATATATTTTTCAGTATTAGCGATAAACGTGCCCTATGAATATTAAGCTTATGTCGATTTCCGTCTTTGATTTGAAGTAGATAATGAACTGTATACCATAAAGTATCTTTTCAGATGAAGGCAAAGGTTAGGATATGAACTTATTATTAAGGAATATATACGTGCGTATTTTTATCCTTTTATCTAATAAGTCTTTTGTGCCGTCATCTCTCCTCTACTCTGGCTTATGGTTATGAACAAAATCCTAGTTAAAATAGACCAGGAACGGCTCAAAGTTGTCGCGTATGCGGATGACGTGGTGATACTAGTATCAGGAAAATTACCCTCCGTGATAAGTGAAATCATGAGGCTGCTCTAGACAAGGTTAGATACCTGGGCTGCAAGTTGTGGCATCGGGTGCTATTCAAAACCAAAACAAAAAAAAAAACGACTTCACCCTCCCCCGTCTTAATGGCCAACCACTCACACTATCTTCCAGCGCTAGGCATTGGGGTATCATGCTTGACCCAAAACTTAACTGGAAACACAAAATCGAACATAGAGTAAGGAAGTCGTGTGTTGTCTTCTATGCTTGTAGCAAAACATTTGGGAAGAAGTGGGGACTTAAACCAAAGACGACCTTGTGGATTTACACAGCAGTGTTTGCAACCACAACAGCTCTTTTACAGCCTCCGAAGCAGTAATAAACTCGGATTCGGTTGAGGACAGCGATTCACATTTTTGCCCGAGATCGCCAAGAAATCGTACCACACAGCAACGCTCGTGTCTCTCACACGTCGTTCTCAAGCGTTGGGCATCTCTGTGACGTCGTTGTGGCGAATTTTGCGAAAAGATCTTGGCCTAGACCCTACAAGATTTAATTGACGCAAGAACTGAAGCCGCTTGACCACCAGAAGCGTCGTATGTTCGTGAATTTGGCTGAGCAACAACTTGAAAATGATTCGGATTTTCATCGAAAAATCATCTTCAACGATGAGGCTCATTTCTGGCTGAATGGCTTCGTCAATAAACAAAATATGCGGTATTGGTCAGGCAGCAATCGACACGTACTCCATGAGTCATCATTGCATCCCGAAAAAAATATGGTTTGGTGTGGTTTATGGGCCGGCGGCGTCATTGGGCCGTACTACCTCCGTGATGATCAAGACCGGCACATTACTGTGAATGGGAGTCGCTACCGTTCAATGATAACCGAATATTTTTGGCCCCAATTGGATGATATGGACTTGGAGGACATGTGGTTCCAACAGGACGGCGCCACAAGCCACACAGCGAATGTCACAATCAATTTATTGGAAACCAAGTTTGGAGAACATGTTATCTCACGAAATGGTCCAGTCGCTTGGCCGCCTCGGTGGTGCGATTTGACACCGTTAGACTATTTCCTGTGGGGTTACGTCAAGTCTATGGTCTATGCCAACAAGCCAGCGACGATTGATAAACTTCGTACGAATATCGAACGTGAAATTGCAGCAGTATCGGCCGATTTACGCTTGAAAACCGTCGAAAATTGGGTTCACCGTCTGGACTTCTGCAAGTGTGCCCGTGGTGGCCATGCAACAGAAATCGAGTTCCATACATAATGGCATCGAACGAAATTTCGCAGGGATAAAGAATTTCATTGATATCCAAAACCTAACGTTTTTGTTTTATTTAAAGAAAACCTTTGTAGAGCTCTTATTGAAAAACTCTGTACATACAGTCTGTCAAGAAATTCTTTTGACAAGGAAAAATTTTGGTAAAATAGATATTTTCTTCATAAAACGAGTGGTGGGTGCATGACTGGGTCGTACGGAACTTTCTCTTTCACAGTGAGTTAATTAGACGTTTTTAACAATTTGGCCAATAAAAACAATAATATATATTTCGACTAATGATGCAAGAATTTTATAAATAATCTCGAAAGGAGATTATACGAACGTTTATTCCGTAATTGAAAGTAATAGGGGTTCATGTGAATATTAATGTATTTTTGTTATTGGCCAAACTGAAAACGTTTGCGAATAATTGGGCCTAAGCCAATTATGTGGAACTTATAAAAATAGTAATAGTAGTATACAAATTAATTTCATTCAATTTGGCAAAACAGTTTGCGAGAAATTGGCAATTTTCTTTTTATGGCCTAAATGCAAAAATCTGTTATAAAAAAACTGGGTATGCAGTTTTGTTGGAGCTAATATGCTTATAGCATATAAGAAGTTTAATCAAAATTAAAACTAAGCGATATTAAACAAAAGACAATTTTACGGACACTTATTACGTCTCTAGCATACAATTTCCCAGAGTGTTTTTCAAACTACTTTTACTAACATGCAGTTCAATTATATCGTTATTTTTATTGTAAACTCTACTCATGCGACTAATAGCCTCGTGCATACCATAATTTATTAAACTCCAACTTATGCTCAAAATAAACACCAAGATCCTTAAAACTGTCTACACGACAGAGAGTGTGCTCGGACAGAGTATAATTAAAATTGGATGGTACACGTTTTCGTGAAAATGTCATATGCTGGCACTTAGTAGGGTTCAAGTTCAAACAATTTTTAAGACACCATATGGTAAAACTATTTAAATCAGTTTGTAGTGAAAGCGAATCTCTAAGATGTGTCCTACACATTTGAAGATTTTCATGTCATCAGCATAATATATCAATATTTTGCTAGAGGGGTATCAATAAATTATTTCCTGAAATTGTCTGCGAATAAGTTCGATAAAGTTTGAGAACTCGGTGTTTTTGAATTATTGTAAGAGAAGTTGGTTGGATATCCGTCCGTTTTTCTCTTCGAATTCACAGATTCTCAAAGGCGTTTAGGATCCTTTTTAAGAAAGTTCTCCATATTGACTATGTAGTCATTATATAAACTATAAGACATTGCAGACAATTCATTAAAATATATCAGGTACTCATCATAGTCGTAATGATTCAGGCTTTTAACAAAATTATTCCAAGCCCGGTTATGCCTGTTAGCTGGATTTGAGAATTCTTAGAATGCTTGACTGCGATAGTTCTCTCCATGCAATCTTTTATTAGAACATAAAAATTGTTCACTGCTTCTTCGGAATTGGAGAAGCCATCAATCTTCACATTCGAGTGAATAATTTCTTCGGATAGCCTTTGAAGTTTGCTTTCCAAAAGTCAAAAGAAAACGAACGATCATAGGAGTCAGCATTTTCGTAAAGATGTCCGCCTGTGTCAATAAAAATATCTAATGTTGTTATGTTGTGTATGTTAATAATGCTGGTACTAGATTCTAATACTTTTGTACTAACAGAGTCAGAAGAAAAAACAAAATCGAGAATTCGATTATTATGATATATACAGCTTGTTTGCTGTAAGCCAAATGATAAAATGTTATCAAGCAATGATAGCTCTGGTTGTGCAGAGTCTTCTGATGGTATGAAATGAGGTTCTTCGTCCGAAGGGACCCATTATACGAGTGTTAAGTTGAAATCACCCAGCAACAAAACATATTTGGTCAATCTGAATATCTATGTTTGGTTCCTGTCAAGACACACTTTTGGGGGTGTTTTTAGTAAAAAAATATGTTTTGTCAAAGGCATTTGCAATACAAATAAGTTGTTTTTTGTCGATTATCAAAATTTTGATATATTTGTCTGAATACTTATGACCAACGTATATTTCTGTACTGAATCCATGAAAAAAAAAACTAATATACCCATTAGCATAGCTCAACATTTTCGTACTGACAAATATACCCCTATAACTATAATATCATAAATTATGGTATGATTTAAAAAAAAAAAATTGTAATACAACTGCGCCATGGTACGTGGGGGAATTTATGTGGGAAAGCGGAAAAAATTCAGTAAAAACCAAACCACTTAACCATTTTGGATGAAATTTTCAGGAATTGACATCACAGTACTTCGCACATGAATGCAACGAACTACAGACACATGACAGCACTGGCGAATGATGCCATCGGCTGGGACACAGCAAGACATTTATAAAGGGTGATCCATTTCGAGGTTCCCTACTTTTTTAAAGAAAAAAACACAGAAAATTCAAATTTAATGGAGAATGTTTATTATCATTTGAAAGAAAATTCTTTGGCATTTATTTTTTGAAGATTATGTCTATCAAATGTTGGCCGTTGCTACGTCGCAGATGGTCCATCCGTTGAGTCCAATTTTCGATCACTCGTTCGAGCATTTCGACTGGTAACTGGCGAATGACACGCGTGATGTTTTCCTCCATGGCCTGAATCGAAGCGGGTTTGTCGGCATAAGCTTTTGACTTTACATATCCCCACAGGAAAAAGTCTAACGGTGTGATATCACACGATCTTGGTATCCAATCGACCGGCCGGTGATGGTGTTGCGAATAGTACACTCAGTAGGCCGATTATGTTGACCCTAAATTGAGCGAAGTGCACGAAACGCATTCCTCACAGAACGTGAATTTTTATAATAAAGTTGAACAATTTGTAAACGTTGTTCACTCGTAAGTCTTTCCGTTATGAAATGCCAAACAATACTAAACAAAAATAACATGACAGCAGGACACGACTCACACGTGATCTGTCAAAAAAGGCTATTGAAAAAAGTATCTCTACTTGGATCACCCATTACAACAAAGAAAGACAAATAGACACATAGGAGGAAAGCCATATAACATACACCTACGTGGCACAGAAGGGGAGACATAGATTTATATTATTTATATATCACAGGTGGCCACAGATAAGAGGGTGATTTTTGTAGAAAAATAATGCTGCCGAAGCTGGGGCATGAACCCGCAGCGTTTGCTTAGCAGTCAAATACGCATTGACATCACTGACTTTTCAAGGTATTTCCAAGAAAAGAGAAGAAGATACTTGATTCTTCTGTATGATAACTCCATCGTCTACAAGTAGAACTGGTGTCCTCTTAAGCCCATCAAACTTTCGCTTCAAGCTGATAACCAAGGCTACTATGAAAAGTAAGGACTAAACAAGAAACATGCTGTAATATTTTGTACTATTGTACTTTTCTATATTTATACAAGTTTCGGTTGTATCGGCGCTGCCTTTAATGGATCAATTGTTTCTCTATCAAATCCTTTTTCGAAATTAAGCAATTCTATTTGCAGACCATATCCATATATGAAAACAAATAACGAGATTTTTAATGAAAAAGAAAATAAACTAACTTAACTTATAATAGTTTTCAATGTCAAGATTTTCGAAAAATGTAGTTATATTTGTAATATTGACTTCCTTTTTGAGAGGGGATTTTAAACAACTTTAAATGGGATGGTTTAAGGCTACCCCCCCTTTAAATCGTATAAATCCTAAAGTTGCATACAATTACAGTTTGTTTTGAATAGACAAAAGAAACACACTATCATAACCCACAAGGAAATATATGGGTAGGCTGGTTTTCGGAATTTGTTTTTCTTTTCTCCTAATGCATAAATTAACCTACACTTAATGTTTACGTAAGAAACCAATATGACGCCCATTTCAGTATTGAAATAAAAACAGTTCAAGAAATACAACGAGTCTATATATACCCTCAACACCATATTATGTATAGTATAGGGAACTGAATTTCATTATATTATATAATATTATTGATTTTAGTGAACATCAGTGTTGTTCTAGTTTAAGGCATAAAATGTCAGAGTTACACAACTTCAATTATACTAGTCTGGCAGCACACGTTCAATGTAACAATTTATTTCATTGTATTGCCCACGTCCTTAATATTCTCAAGAGAATGACATGACATGTCGATACTTTTCAAACGTGCAAAGTTTAGGTTCACTTAACTTTTCCTAGTATGAAACATTGCGTCCGCCGCATGTCCATCTCTCGTGAGACGTAAAAAGAGCTTTGGGGCTATAAAGTCCAAGCGTAAATAATCAGATTGTTGTTCAAATCCTTCCCGTTGACATAAACATATGAATTAACAAAATACCAAGTAGTGGTTATCGCTTATCCCATAAATAATGAACATTTCGGCAACTAAATGTTTCTTACGTGCCTGAGGTGTAGATCGGCCAATTACTTGCCGCTTTGGACGCATAATTGTACGGGAACGACGTGTACATGCTTTTGAATTAATTAAATGTCAATCAGCAATCCGAATCTCACAATGTATCCAATCCAATTGAACCGGCTGCTCACACACGGATGGAAATTCGCTGAGGAAAATTTTAAGTTAAAAAAATTTAGCATTCAAAAATTGTTAAAACTCAGAAAACTTCGGTGGCTCATGCACAACAACTTTGCTAAAGATCATCAAACGCATACTTTGCGATTCTATAAAGGACATACAGACAACCATTAATTTATGTATATACATATAGATACATTTATTACAACAAATGAAAAACAGCAAACAAATGGATTAACAGGATATGAGGACAATTAGTAGTAAAACCCTCCATCGAACTACTGATGAAATCCAGATTATCTTGCCTAAAGGCGCTGGGGCATGGAACGTTTATGATGTCTAGGACATGTAAAGCTCGGCTCGTAGTCTGACAGTTTTTTTGGTCACAATTCTAGGAAATTTTTTTTTTACTCTTAACCATTTTATTAACGCTAACTCTCATAAAAACGATTTTGATTAACTTAACATGTACTGTGAATAAAGTAATTAGAAAAAAAATGCATGCACAGTTTATTACAGATTTTTGGTGTCATTAATTACTGTTTGCAACAATTCCACAAATTTATTATATTTATTGCTTAACGGAATTTTCAGTTTTGGCCAGTATCGAAAAATCATGGAAACTAATTTTCTTCAAATTCAAACTGAATGTAAGGATTTTCTAGAAATTGATAATGCTTAGCTGAAATACAAATATAAAAAAAGTTCCGAAACGACTCGGACAAACTATCCCAGGAATATAGAATAGTGTTGAATCTGATAAAAAGTTTGAATAATTCCGCTTTTGATAATAGTCTATTGGTTTTTTCACATTATTTTAATTGTGTGTATATCAAAGTTTACACAAGCTCAAAATATACCCAGAAGCAAATATTCAACTGAATTCATTTAGTACTTTTCTAGAAAAAAAACGATTTTTGATGCAATGTTATTCACTCATTCGACAAATAAATTGGTATAGAGATAATATATTTCTTAAGACCCTACTAAGCAATTCATCAAATTTGGTAATCAATCAATGTTCTATTGTCGAAACCTTCGAAACCTTATCAATATCGTTAAGAGTCGTTATCAAAATAGACATGTTAAAGAAAATCGTTATATAGTGGGTACAGTTAAATTTAGTTTTAGGAGACCAAATCCAAATCAACCAACACCAAAATGTCATACAAATTTGAAGCCACTGGTTGTTTTAGAAAGAAAAAATCACACACTACTTTCAGCACTGAATATGTGTATGGGCAATGAAAGGTGTCACCTTCGTGATATGTACCTACCTCATCAAAAATGCCCTACAATCAAATCAAAGATATGGCAAAATAAGAATAAACCATACCATTATGTTTTGCAGATACATTTCATGCCAGTTCGTTGGGCATCTTGTTGCAAGCTATATGGAACCCACCTGACTTTGACATTATGCTGTGAGCTAAGCTCTTTGCTCTTTACGACAACTGGCAACTATTGTGGATTTTATTTGATTAGCAGATAATGCTTTTTGCTGCCAAAATTACGAATACTTCACTTTGGAATACACTTTCGTAATCAGGAAGTCCAATTGATATGTGTATTACCAGTTTTCTTTAAGAAAATGACAGCATTACTTAAAAGTCCATCTTAGACACATGTGTGTAGAGTTATCTTTCTTATCCAAATCGTCTCTCCTCGGAAAGATCAAAGTATTGCAGTTTTAGTTGCCATTTACCTTTTTCGTAAGGTCTGCAAAATATTTTCGTAGAACCTTTACAATGTTAAAAAAGTAGGTTTTACTTTTAGGTGAATATATCTGTTTAAAATGGCTGTAATTATGCCACCATTTTCGTTACAAAAACTTTTCTGTTTGGCTTTTTATTTTTGTGCAGAATTTGATAAGCAATCATTTGACAGTACTTGCAAGTGCATTTATAAGTTTTAAAACATGAAAAAATCAAACCAGGCGTGTCCTGTTATTTCAGATCGGGAGCCATAATAACCTTTTATGTATAACCTTTGCAAATGTAATTATTAAATTGTATATGTATAAAACTTTTATTTGATGATTACATTACTAGGCAAAATAAATAACGCGAAACGAAGAAAATAAACTGACTGTGCAATATATTAAAAAAAAAGATTTTAACATATCCCTATTCTTTATTAATAAAACCTATTCCGAAATAATATTGCCTACGTTTTAATTTAATGAATGTTGTTCTACGATAAATATTTTTACACCTTTCTTTCGTTTAATTTGAAAAATTGTTGGTCTATGAGAAGATAACATACTCATATAGGACAAGGTCCTATATACAGAAGTATATAGTACCGTCATCCTTAGTTTATGATTTTGTTAGTCTATTGGTTTTTTCACATTATTTTAATTGTGTGTATATCAAAGTTTACACAAGCTCAAAATATACCCAGAAGCAAATATTCAACTGAATTCATTTAGTACTTTTCTAGAAAAAAAAACGATTTTTGATGCAATGTTATTCACTCATTCGACAAATAAATTGGTATAGAGATAATATATTTCTTAAGACCCTACTAAGCAATTCATCAAATTTGGTAATCAATCAATGTTCTATTGTCGAAACCTTCGAAACCTTATCAATATCGTTAAGAGTCGTTATCAAAATAGACATGTTAAAGAAAATCGTTATATAGTGGGTACAGTTAAATTTAGTTTTAGGAGACCAAATCCAAATCAACCAACACCAAAATGTCATACAAATTTGAAGCCACTGGTTGTTTTAGAAAGAAAAAATCACACACTACTTTCAGCACTGAATATGTGTATGGGCAATGAAAGGTGTCACCTTCGTGATATGTACCTACCTCATCAAAAATGCCCTACAATCAAATCAAAGATATGGCAAAATAAGAATAAACCATACCATTATGTTTTGCAGATACATTTCATGCCAGTTCGTTGGGCATCTTGTTGCAAGCTATATGGAACCCACCTGACTTTGACATTATGCTGTGAGCTAAGCTCTTTGCTCTTTACGACAACTGGCAACTATTGTGGATTTTATTTGATTAGCAGATAATGCTTTTTGCTGCCAAAATTACGAATACTTCACTTTGGAATACACTTTCGTAATCAGGAAGTCCAATTGATATGTGTATTACCAGTTTTCTTTAAGAAAATGACAGCATTACTTAAAAGTCCATCTTAGACACATGTGTGTAGAGTTATCTTTCTTATCCAAATCGTCTCTCCTCGGAAAGATCAAAGTATTGCAGTTTTAGTTGCCATTTACCTTTTTCGTAAGGTCTGCAAAATATTTTCGTAGAACCTTTACAATGTTAAAAAAGTAGGTTTTACTTTTAGGTGAATATATCTGTTTAAAATGGCTGTAATTATGCCACCATTTTCGTTACAAAAACTTTTCTGTTTGGCTTTTTATTTTTGTGCAGAATTTGATAAGCAATCATTTGACAGTACTTGCAAGTGCATTTATAAGTTTTAAAACATGAAAAAATCAAACCAGGCGTGTCCTGTTATTTCAGATCGGGAGCCATAATAACCTTTTATGTATAACCTTTGCAAATGTAATTATTAAATTGTATATGTATAAAACTTTTATTTGATGATTACATTACTAGGCAAAATAAATAACGCGAAACGAAGAAAATAAACTGACTGTGCAATATATTAAAAAAAAAGATTTTAACATATCCCTATTCTTTATTAATAAAACCTATTCCGAAATAATATTGCCTACGTTTTAATTTAATGAATGTTGTTCTACGATAAATATTTTTACACCTTTCTTTCGTTTAATTTGAAAAATTGTTGGTCTATGAGAAGATAACATACTCATATAGGACAAGGTCCTATATACAGAAGTATATAGTACCGTCATCCTTAGTTTATGATTTTGTTAGTCTTAAGATAACTCATGCGTGCTAGGTAGATTTTATGACAAACTACAAAATACCTTACTAGGCACGTCCTTCCTGCGAGATATGCAAATTCATAAGTATTCACACAGATGTGCTAGGATATAAACATGGTGTCAGATGTGCGTATAAAAAACAATCATGATTTACGAGGAGAATCCTTCTTTACCATCGGGCTGAAAAAAACGTCAACCCATGACTCTTTGAATGAGATATGTTGTAAAGGATACATATTTTTGGGAGTTCCTAACACGCTTAACACGTAAATGTAAAATAGGCACTTGCTGAAGAACAATTTGTTTCAATTTGAGACTATTTAACATCAACCATCATAATAACAAATTTAATAGGGATAACCATTTTTCGCCCTGTTGCGGTTTCCTATGTGTGCGTAATTCGCTAACTACGTATTGTCAATCCCAGATAAAAAAATCTCGGTTAAACATAAAAAACTTTAGTGCCAATAATATCATCGTTTTACATTTTTTAAGTTAATTTACCCACCTTAATAGTACGTTTCCACCGAACCGAAATGCGTCATTTCATTACCGAAATCAACATTTGAAAATAGTGTTCATTGTTTCATTGTTTTTTACATTTTATTGTTTTTGGTTTTGACTAGATAATTGTAACCAAGTAACCTAGAGAAATAATTTTGTTTATAAATGTAATTTTGTAGTTGTAGTAAATTGCGTTTTAGCCAAACTCAGCATTCTGGAATGTGAAATTGTATGGCGAAATGTGTAGCATTTCGGCTCGGTGGAAACGTTCTATAAGTAGCTTAAGTGTAAACCCTAATCCTACCAAGATGTGCCTCGGAGACACATTCCATTTTAAAAGTGCTATATTTCTCTAGATACAATTTTAATTGAACTTTTTCTTTTAGTATTCTAAACAATTGCTTTTTGACACATAAAACAACTAAAATAAATGTTAATATACTAACTGTTCGTTTCATATTTTGATGTAATGTTTGACGAATAATCTCCTTAATAGGCATTCACATTTCCCTGTTTCAAAATTCTTTTCACCACGCATTATGGGGAATCCCATATCACATTTTCGGGGGATTCCTCACTTTAGATTTGTTTTTTTTTCAACTGCATATGCAGGGTTATTCCCCAGTTTGTGTGAAAAGAAATTACAACCAGTTGATCCGTGAATTAGTGATTAGTGCATAGGTAAATTATACGTTGTTATAATATATATTCGGAAACCTTTGTTGGAAAAGATGGCACGGAATGGAAATCAACACCAATTGCAAAGGGAAAAACTCGAGCGCACAACATTACAACAACAGCTTTGAATAATGTGAAGATTCCACCTGGGCTCCACATTAGTGACATTGATACCCCATTTGATGCACTCAGGTTGTTTATTGATGATGCAATTATAGTGAATTTCACTAATACAGAAGCTGTTCGTACTATTGGAACAATATGGAAGCCAGTTGACGACATTGAAATTCGAGCATTTTTAGGCCTGTTGATTACTGCCGTAAGAAATAAGGAAAAAATTATTGACTACAACGAACTCTGGAGCCCTTTTTATGGAAATTTTTTATATAAAGCACATATGTCACGAAACAGATTTACCCAATTGTTGCGATTTATTCGATTTGAAGATGAAACAACCAATACTGTTCCAAAGAAAAAGAATAACTGGCTCCAATTAGAGACCTGTGGGAAAGATTGAATTTAAATTTGTCAAGCATTATATTTCCGGCTGCAACCTAAATATTGATGAGCAACAGGTTCCCTTTCGGGGTCACGTATTGTTTCGGCATTATATACCAAGCAAACCATAAAAGTATGGTATGAAAATTTGGTGGATTTGTGACAATGGTTCTAGTTATCCATTACGTGGGATAAAATACTTTGGATAGGAAGGTCCAAGCCGATCAGAAAACTTAGCGTAAAAGGTTGTTGAAGAGCTTTGTGAGCCTTTTATCAGGACCAACAGAAACATTACATTTGACAACTACTTCACACAGCTATGAACTTGCTTCCAGTTTGCTGTCTACGGGCCTGACTTGCGTAGAATCGATCCGTAAGAACAAAAGATGTATACCTACCACCAATTTTTTTAGCAACTCCTCGTCGGGAAATAGAGGGCAACTTATTTGGCTTTCAAAAAGCTATGACTCTTGTATCCTATGTTCTCAAAAAAAAACGTGCTGTGATCATTTTGTCGACCATGCATTATAAAAACATCACCGATCTGTCAAATAAAAACAAATCAGAAATATATTTGCACTATAATTCAACGAAAGGAGGAGTCGATACCTAAGGTCAAATGGCACATGCATATTCGGTGAAGTGCAAGACCAACAGATAGCCCTTAGCCTTTTTTTCAATATGATTGATGTCTGCAGTGCAGCTTCATTCATTGTTTGGAAAAATATTTATCCCGAATGGAATAAATCAAAAAAAGGAAGCATCGTGATATTTTATTAAGAAAAATGGCGACCGAATAGTGATAGCATATCAGACGGCGCAGTTTGGTTGGTCTGCATAAATACTGCGTGCAAACACCTAGCCCCACCAAAAGAGGGTTCACTTAAAAAATCTATTATAAGAAGAAGATGCTATATTTGTCCTTCAAAAAAAGCAGAATGTCAACACAGAGCTGTGATACATGTAACATAACAGTATGTGTTGAGCATTCGGAAAAAAACATTAACTTGCAAAAACTGCAAAGAAAATAAATAAAATAAATGGGTACATATTTATGTATTGATGCATGTACAATAAAAGTTAAAATCATGCCTAAAAGGCACACCTTGCTATGGCACTCGTCGGGAATATACCCGAAGTTCATGCGTAAAAAGTCTACCACCTGTAACGTAAAATCGCGGGTAAATTAACAGGAGTAAGCGCGAACACCCAAAAAACATTTAAGAAGGCTGCAATGCATGATGCTACAGTGTACTGCAAGAAAAATGAAATACTATCTCAACCTATCCTTAAAACAAGTCAAAAATTGGGCGTGACTTAAAACTTTATATGGACATATGAAAAATTACATGACATAATTATTACTACATTCACTTACTTACTTACCTACTTACTTAAGTGGCGCTCAAGTCCGAAATGAACCTGGTCCTCGTCCAACATGCCTCTCCAACTAACCCGGGTTCTTAGCTAACTGCCTCCAGTTGCGCATTCCAAGTTGGTTGAGGTAGGTTTCTACTTGTGCAAGCCGGAATATTTGTATCCATCCGTTCTACACGTCCGAGCCATCTTAAACGTCCAATGCGGAGTTCTTTTGACTAGGGGCATGTCGCTGTACAGATCGAATAGTTTTTGGTTGAATCTTCGTATTTATAGCCTGTCAATGCAAACGGGACCAACGATTTTACGAAGAATTGTACTTTTGATACGTTCTATGCTTCAGCGCCGTAGAACAGAACTAGGATGATCAGGGTCTTATATAGGATATCCTTAGTAGTTCGAGTACGGGCTCCACTACTAAATTGTCTTCTCAACCCGAACAAGCACCGGTTGGTAAGGCGTAATTCTTTACTTAATTTCTGAGGACGTTGTTGTTAGAGTTAATAGCGGAGCCGAGGTAGACAATGTTATAACTATCTGCCATTTCAGCGCTGTTGCGTGTCGCGTTGACAGCATAAACTTAGTCTTAACCTCAATTATTGCTAAGCTCATTTAAGCTGCTTCCTTCTCTGTACTAGCAAACTTAGCTATGACATTACGTTGAGTCCTACCAATGATGTCAACATCGCTAGAAGTTGCACCGAATTTCGGAGGATTGTGCCCCTGGTGTTGGCTCGGGAGTTACTTACCAAGTCATTTCCGCCATCAGAAAGGCCGTCATTTCCTGCAGCCTTATTAAGCTTGAGTTTAGATATTGCTATTCTGAGTATTGAATGGTTCGTTCTGCCCGACAGCGGAAGTTTTTCAATAGCTGTTCGCCTGTACTTTTCCTGTTTAATGTTGTCTCATTCCAGGTGCAGATACGTACAATAACAATAAACAACAAAATTTGTCCTTTCGATGCTATTGGTTGCTTTTTTCCCGTGGGTGATTAGTAAGCACGAAGCACAATCCCCAACTTGGAGAGCCACTTTCAATTTATTAGATACACGGCCCTAGAACAATTTAATTTGGATATTTTTAGGTAAAAAATAACATTTTTAATTTTAAGATTGAAAATAAATTAAAAAAACAATCAAATTAAATTAATACATACAATAAAATACCTAAGACCATTTTTATAAATTAAAGTCAACTATTTTCACGGAATTCGGCTTTTCGATCTGGTTAGTATACTGTCAATTTCGTGGTTGCTTGGAAAACGAGAGTGCCCCAACTTTGTGTGAAGCACTGAGATTTTGCGGGATCACTTTTTTGTTGTTGATTGTTTTTTGTTTAAAAAAAAAATAAATGGTCAATCGTTCATGTATTAAACAATTAAACAACAAGTTTTAGCTTAGTTGTGGCCGGATATTAAAAATATATAAACATTTCTAGTACAGAGCATAACAACATCAAACACACAATTTCATTACTCTAGTTCAATGGCTAGGGCTTATGCTATCGGATAGGGGATACAAACTTATGAGAAGCCTACAATCCACCCTATCCTATCCCATCTCATCCCATCTTTGTTTAAATTAACTTCAGTGATGATTTTCATCGAAAGATTTTCTCAAATTTCCCTAAAGAAACGGCGTTTATAAAGTGGGCATAGCAAAAAATCTTTTGTAAACGAAAAATAGGTATTAAAATTGTATAAATATTTTGTTCAGTAATTCCTAAATGGGCGTGGCAGTGAGCGGAGAAATAATTGAATTCTATAGATATCCCTTAAAAGATATAGAGCGACTCAGAATTACTAGCTGAGTCGACCTAGTAATGTCACGGCATCGAATTTCAGACTTTACATTTTGATTTAGCATAATAAAATTTGGTATACAGGATTTTCAAAATTCTACCAATGCCACGCCCACGTTGTTTTTTGTCGAACAAAAAATGGTATTGAAAAACTGTCTGAACAATTTGTTTCGGCAATGTCGTTTTCTAATTTCATTCCTATAAAATGTTTAGCCAAGTCCAGTTTTTGGGATATTAGTTTTAAATATGGGTTGGGATGGGTTAAGGTATTAAATGATTAGCACAGCGGATTGTAGCCTTCTGTTAGCCCTATGGGTTATTATAAATAAAATTATACTATGAAGCACGTGCTCACAATAGTGTGAGATTTTTACTCACTAAGATCTTTAACCGAGGGATCACCCAGATCTCTACGTAGATCTTAGTTCCTTAAGTACCACGGCGCATTGACAAATGATCTTACCATTTTGTTTTCCAAAGTTTGTAAAAGGTTTAGATTCGCTTCACTGGTTCAACCCCATTCTTGTATATGTCCAAACCGGTTTTATCACTTGCTTGTATAACAGCAGCATGTTTCAAGGTTACTCTTCGAATATTTTCCGATGAAAAAGTAGGTATACTTTTCTACATTTATTTTTAACTTCTTTGCATTTCTCTTTTATATTAATAGGTGTTACAAGAGTGATCCGATAACGCTCCCCTGCGGGACACCTGCCATTATTTCTTTGAAATCCGAATTTTCATTTGCAAGTTTGACACGGAAGAGTCTATGCTCAAAATGCGACAGGCAGAACATGAATTAGAAAGAGTGAATATTGAATACATTTTTGGTCAGTTAAAACGGAAATTCCCTACATATGGACCTATATTGCCATTGGTTTGCAAATTACAAAACGCGTAATAGAGCCGAAAGACATACAATTTTGTTCAGACAAAAACTGGTGAAAATTTGTTTTGATTAGTTTTCAACCTCGTCCTACCACTAAAAATCGGTTGAAGAACTTCACCGAATATGTCATTCCACCCGAATCAGACAACATAGGGCAATTTTCATCTTCATCTCGCGGCCTACCTCGTCCAATCTGTCCTTTTTAAAGTAACGCAATTCGTATTGACACCCAAGAGCGTTAGAGGCATATCGTTTTAAAAATGTCCTCATATGAAAATCACCGTCCTTCCTGAATGTAACAATCCAATTCCAAAAATACACCTTCATTATCACTAATCATAGACATATAGAAAACTCAATCAAATCTAGCTGTTTGGATTCAATTCTCAATTACAGACTTCAGAAGACAGATACACACCTTCGCTAAAACACATTTATGACACCAAAAGAAACCAGTACCATCGATCAGCTATCATTTCAACATTCAGAAGGAAATAACCATTTTAGCCGCATACATGTTACCAAATATCGCATCCATATATCTAGCAACTTTCGCTTGATTCCTTACAACAAGGGATATTACTTTCCTGGACTCACCAATGAGTTTCTTAATTTGATCTTTCTCACACAAAACTCAATATACCCAAATTAACTTATTGTCAGACACCACACTATCTTCGTACATACCGGTGCACCAACGTCCTTTCTCCAATCAGCATGCAAACACGAAACCATCACTTTTTTTGCACACCAACGTACGTGTTGCCTGAGTTACAAGTCAATCTGTTCATAGTTCATACACACGATCAAACAGCCACACCACTGCCTTCCGAAATTAAGTTTCACTTTAAACAAAAAAATAAACCAACAACACGCGATCACCGAAATCAAGTAGCATCGGTTGTGTTTAGTACTTTATTTGTGGACCATATCAGACCACCGTTATCATGATGTTTTTATGTTTCATAAAATCCAATTCACACCGTCGCTTCCCAAAAGAAGTTTCAATTAAAAAACAAAAAGTGTTGGCTACACGACTAGGTCGTAGGTTCACTCAGAGGCAAGGTCAAATACCAACCATGCGGTAATTTGACGATTGGCATAGTTTTACCAAAATACACAACAACATTCATTTTGATTATTGGTGTTTAGAATACATAAATATTGTGGAACTGTGATTATAAGAACTTTTATTACGGAATTTTAAGCAATCGGGGTCAATGTGAATTATAATGTTATTGGGCAAAATTGAAAAATACGTTAGGAACTTTTTGGGCTTAAGCTAACTAAGTATGGAATTGAAATAATAATAATAGCACAGATATTCAATTTCAATAACGTGTTGAGGGCGAATACCATGTGTAAAATTGTATTATGTATCGACCTTAATCAATGTCAACATCCTTGCTAATATTACATTATGTATCTGACCTCAATCAAAATTTAACGATTTGCAACAGAGTTGTGCGATTTGTGTAGCTGTATATGACGAATGTCACCCGCGGAGGAAAATTTTTTTTTTATAGCATATTTTGTGTCATGTTTCGCTCTAACACTTACGACATTAAGCATGTCAATTTGTGTACCTTTTTAAAAAAAAAAACCAAGGAGCAAATATTATATCTGTTAAAGTGTAAGATTTTGGGTCTTGCTTTTATTTCTTCCCTTACTTGTGTCTCCCTTGTCGTCGACACATTGATTTCTGATAAGGCTCTTACTGGCATTCAAATGGCAAGTGTTTAGGAGCAATTTTAAGTTAAGGGAGGTGGAAAGCTATTCGATAAGTTGCGTTCACCTTTAAATACATGGAATTATTATTTTTAGATTTCTCTTACAAAGAGAAAAAAATAGAAAGTGGTATAAGTCCATTTTTTCATGCATCTATATGTAATATGTAAGGTTTGCATTTGAATTAATTTAAAAATATTGATTAACGTTAAGGAATTCGAGGAATAATCCTAACACTTTAACCCCTTAAATACTGTTCGGAAATCAAACGTTTTTTTCTGGTCCAAATGGATTTTTAACACTTATATAAATAACATATTATCTATAAATATATATCTAGGTATACTTATAATTTTTGAATAAATGAAAGAGAATGGATCTTATATTGATAAATGTTTTATTTAATGTCGACAATTATGTATGGAATACAATATTAGGTAAATGTTCGCCTCTGTTAGCCTCATAAATGCGAGCCCTTTTAAACGAATTTTTCATTACATTCCCACACATTTCACGCGGTATTTCATTAATTTCATCAAGAATATTTTGTTTCACTTGCTCAAGCGTTTCTGGTTTGTTTGCGTAAACCTTACTTTTCAGATATCCCCACATAAACAATTCCGGAGCAGTCAAATCAGGCGACCGTGGAGGCCAATCAATATCACCATTTCTTTAAATAGCTTGTTGCGGAAAGAGGTCTCGCAGTAATTTTATTGTAATCCTGGCTGTATGCGATGTGGCGCCATCTTTTTGATACCACACATTTATCAAGCCCAAAGCATGCAGTTGTGGCGTTAAAAAGTTTTCAATTCACAACAACCGTTACGCCGTTTTCATATTCAAAGAAGTAAGGTCCATTGATTCCTCCTGACCAAATTGCACACCAGACTGTAACTTTTAATGGATGCAAGGGTGACTGTTGAACAATTTGAGGATTTTCCATTGCCCAGACCCGACTATTCTGTTTATTCACATATCCATTCAAATGAAAATGTGCCTCGTCACTTATTATGATTTTTTCATGAAATGTGCTAGCTGTAACACCCTATTGGCATATGTACGGCGGCGTAAATGGTCTTGTGGAAGAAGCTCTTGTGTCAACTGAATCTTAAATGGAAACAAATGCAAATCCTTGTGCAAAAGTGTGGCCAAAGTTGTTCTTTGAACACTTCCTTGAGCAGCAGTAATGTTTTCAGTCTATCTTGCAATATGTTGTGGTCCGTGCTTGGGCATATCACCTACAGACCCTCTCTCTCCGAAATTATTCACTTCACGATAAATAGTGCGTTTTGTTGTTACGTTGTTTCTCCCAAAAATTTCACGTAACTTTCTCATAGTCACAGTAATCGATGATTGATTTTTCGTTGGTTACCGCAATACTTGAGAACAGCTGCACCAATTTGGTTCATTATCTTTTTGAAATGTTCGTTATAACACAACTTAAGCTTTTATGGAAAGAAAAATTGACCACGCCCACTTTTATTGATTTATCTTTAATCGGAGAACGGCTGCACCGATTTGGGTAATTTTTTTTTTTTTAAATATTCGTCTTGAGAGAACGGCTGGAATAATAACCAATCTTCGTAGTTACGTAATTTTAGTTTTTTAAGCAAAAGAAATTGATCACGCCGATTTTTACACCCATTTTCGTTTATATAACTAAAATCGATAAACTCCTTGACCGATTTTACAAATTTTTTAAATGTTTGTCCAAAAAACGTCGAGTGCTTCTATTTGCGTTAACTATTAGTCAACGTTCGTAGCCCAACATCATCCAAGATTTGCGAACTATAAATGGTTCTATAATACGTGCTACACAAACGTATAGAGAAGCGTGCCAATGTTGCGAGTGTAAGAGAGTGACACTCATCAAATACGAACATTGTTTTCAATAACTATCTCATTATGCTTCCAATCCAAACCGACTGATCTGTGGAGCAAATACGAAGATGTCATGTGTGATGATACTTGCATCAGGTGCATATTACATCATTACATCCAAATTTACAACAAAGAGAGGAAATTCACAACGAAATTGATATTGATTGATTAATGTTGGACAAGGTACCTATTATTTGACAAAGCCATGCGACAGCACCCATTCGTTCGCTGCACGACGTATTTAATCAAGAGTTGCGACGCGAACAACAATATGATTGCGATGCTTTGAGGGAACCAGTTTGAAATAACCTTTCAATATGTCTCAATAAACAGTGCCAACTACAGACAGACTATGAAGACGAAGATCCAACCAAGAACTATACGATCTGTACAGCGACACGCCCCTATCAAAAAAGAAATCCGCTTTGAACGTTTAAGCCTAACCATCTAGATATAGAACGAATGGACAACAGTACTCAAGCTCACAAGCGCACATGTAGAAACTGACCAACTTGGTGTGCTCAACTGTAGGCACCGGACTAATTGGAGAGGCATGTTGGTGAGGCCCAGGTTCATTCCGGACTGTAGCGCAACCGGTTTCCAAAAAGGGAAGAAACCATACATGATAACTTCATAACCATCGCTTTTCTATCGATACTTGTGATGATAATTGAAAAATTGTCACACAAACTGACTGAACTCAACCTATAGTAGCTAACAAATTGGCACCTAAGCTTGCCCGGCTATTTGCAGGCCATGTTCATTGTCATATGCTCAAAGGGCTCTCCGCAGTTGCTCGAACCGATTTCCATAATTTTGTTTATTTCGTTCCTGTAATTTCGATGTTTAAGATGTTTCATGCTCTGGAAAGCCATTCGTCGATAATGTCGAAAAAAAATCATGTAAATACTCAAGTTTGACCGTCATGTAAGCTACGTTTTTTTTGCCCAGGAGTTAAACAATGCAGAAAAAAACATTTGGAACCATTGGAACAAGTTAACGCAAAAAAATGGAAGGAATTTGATTCTATGAATTACTGTTGAATTGTCTTAAAATCGACCAATTTCTGAAGCGGAAGGTAAATGGTGACGAAAAATAGATCACTTCAGTGGAATTGCGATGAGTAGGCGCAAACGCTAAGCCAGTGTTGACGACCAGAATGGTTTTGATGTAAAAGTTTTTTCTTACCCTCAATAGTTTGCACTTGCAGTCTTGATACTTTTCTCACTATTTCCTTAACACCCGCACTGTAAAAAAATAAAAAGCATTCAAACTTCGTATATATGTATATAGAAAAATATTAAACCAAATACTAAATTATACTGAGATGATTTGTTTATTTTATTGCGTTTTTAGATGGAATATTCTTAGCCAGCCTCCTAAACAGGTTCCTTAAACACCTTATAATTGGCTTTGTGCGCATTAAAATTAAGGGTGTAGATATAGAATTAATATGGTTTGGTATTGCACAAGCAAAAAAAATGTATAGTATAAAAAGCTCACATAAAATAGTTTACATTGCTGATAAGAAAGCACTTCACTTTAGCACGTTTCATAAGAGTGTACTTACGCACAATGAGTGAGCAATCCAACTTAATGAATTCCCTATACGTGTTGAATATGACTCTTCTCCACTTGTCTCGTTATGATAGTGTAAACGGTTTTAGAGCAACACCATTACCCAAAGATCCTTTTCACGACTCCACCCTTATTAATCCATACAAAAAAAAAGATTTTCCATTTTATCCAACAGGGTGAATTTGTTCATATTCAAGCTAATCAGCCCCAAAAAATAACAAATCTTTGTTTTTAAACAAATTTCATTTAAATTCCTTTACAAAATCACTAACCCCAAAAAGGCATGAACATTTCTTAAACCATTAAAACGCCTTGTTGCAAAAAGTTTTCCTTTAAAACGTAGGACAGAAACTTCCTGAATCACCACACTCAATAAATATGTACGGTTGTGTTTTTACGTTTCCTTCGGGACCTATATTTGGGCAATTCAAAGAAAGTTCTACACCAATCTCATCTACAACTGCCAACTGATGAGGGATTTTTCCCTTTGTTGCTGACTGGCATTATTTCTTTTGAGTTCATGAAGCTAATTGAGTTTTGCCACGTGGTTAGTCTAACAATTTTTATTTGATTACATTGCGCCAGATGTTCCTAAATAATCTATAGTTAACATTGAAAGGACCTACCATTGGTCTTATCACGGCTGCAACTCTTGACCAGCTAAAGATACATATAGCACGGAAAGTGTGTGGTATTCTGTTTGCTATCCTTAGTTGGACAAGAAACTTTGTTCGTGTCCATCTGTCCATAACATGGGAAGATATTGAGAATTGTTTATCCTTTTTATACCTTATTCCATAGGGGTATAAAAGCGTTGATACCTAGTTTGTAACATAGAGAAATCATTTCGGTAGATATACCTTCAATTTATACTTTAACGTATATCTATCGAAATGATTTCTCTATGTCACAAGTTTTTGGGCCTTAATTTTTGAGCTAGAATGATGATGATTGAGCTAGAATAATGATTTTTAGTCCGTTTTCAGTAATCAACAAATTTCGATAAAATTTCAAGGTAAATCGAAAAAACGTTGGTAAAGTAATGAAATTTTGGTAAACTATCTAATCAAAATATTCAGACAATCTTATTTCTATATTTCGCCCACATGAAGTCTTTAGCCACGCCCACTTTTAGGGGATGTTCAACTTGAGAATGGAATGGGCTAGGGTATTGACCGATTCGAACAGCAGATTGTAGCCGGTTCATATGTTTGTGTATAGTTTTACCCCAGGATTTGCACAATGTAAGCCATGGGAATAAATATTTCGAGAATGTCGTGACAATGTCTTTGAATTGGCAAGTTGTGTGGAACAGCAAAAGTTTACGCTTATTGTTTTATTGGGGTGTGCGAAGAGTGGCAAACCAATCATAATACAAACACGAAAATACGTATGTGAATAAAATTCGACAATTTCTATGGGCATTTGTATACCATCAAATATTAAATGTTTTACGTATTTGGCGCACATTGGTAAAGTTTCTCAATCATGTCTAAAAGAAATACATTAGATTTATATTTCCAAGAACAATTATTATAAGAAGAGAAGAGGGGATTTCGAATAGACAAGAAATCGATTGGTCAATGGAGCTGATGCTTGTTAAGTTTCCATTTGCAAATCAATTTACATCTTAAAATGTCATCGATATGATGCTGGAGTTCGAATTTGACGAATGTAGGCTGCTATTTTAACCTTCCCACACCCGAAAGTATTTATGTACGTGGTAGTCCAAGACGCACCTGGGTGGGTGGGTTATATTTAACCGCATATTTTGTATGGAAACTGACATATTTGCAGCAAAATTCCATAGCTGTGTGGAGGAAAATAGAAATAGATAGCAAAAAACGACTCCCCTCCCACTTCTCCCAACTATCACAGGCTGATTGTTCGAAACATTTACCCTTTTTTGACGGTGGCTTTGTTTTGATTTTATTTCAAATTTGAACCAATAGGTATCAATTTTTAATTTTTTTACCAATATCGTTTTACAGTGGATTTATCATACCCTTTTTTCTACCTACTCGGAAGTAATTATGTAGTTATTTTTGCACAATTATTTGGAAAAAAAAAATGTAGAAGCTGAAAACACAAACAGAACAAAAACTTTTCCCTCTCAAGGACTATGATCACTTTTAATGTTAATTGAAAAAATGCAAAAAAATTCGCGCGTGAAAAACGTGAAAAGTGTGGACAAAACATAATAATGAATATTGAAAACCAGTTTTGTTATCTTTCAACTGCTGCTTTGAACAGGTGTGTTTATATATTATAAACCAAATTTCAAAACATTGAAAAAAATTCGCAATGGTTTTATGTTAATTTTGGTTTTGATTTTGTAAACAGATTGTCACATGAATATTATCTGAATCTGGTTGAATTTGAATCGGAAAACGAACAATCAGTTTTTGAAGGTGACGATGAAAATGATGGCGATTATTTACCTGAAGGCAGAGTTTATATTCCGATTGCGAAGATGTAAGAGAAGACTTACTCCCAGAGTTGAACGATAATAGTTATCTGACGGCGATGATGAGAGCGATGATGCAAATGATAATGATGATGACGATGATGATCAAGCCGACCTATCGGATATAACCTTTCTTACAAGTAAGGATGGTACAAAATGGTAACTATAAAGAACCCCATCTTTGCATCGTCGAAGAGCTCATAATATCATTCGCAATTCATCTTTGATGGGCCCTCTTCCAATAGCCAAGAATTTAACTAAAGTCGGCACATTCATATATATCATGAGTCCAGCCGTTATAGATATCATATGTAGGCATTCCAATTATAAAGCAGAAGCTGTGTATGCTCAATGGAACGCTGAAAATCCTGGAAAAAATCGTGTATGGAAAGTAATTACCGATGAAGAGTTTATGGCATTTCCTGGAATTTTAAGTAGTAACTGCATGTCATTTTTCAAACCATGAACCGATCCCAGAGTAGTGGAAGAAATAATCGTTCCCCCTTTACCGAGCAACAATGGGGAAAAATAGGTTCAAAGATATTTTAAGATTTATTCGTATCAATTCCAGTCGGACTAGAGCTATTCGCTTGCAAATATGACAAGGATGCGCCAATAAAAGACATATTAACATGCTGAATTCAAATTTGAAGGATCATTATCGGCCACATTAGTCTATGACAGTGGATGAACATACATACATACCTTCAAAACCTGCTTAGTACGGAATTGAGATCTTTTGGGCAGCAACATCTTATCCACTAAATGGCCAAATGTATACCGGTAAGACGGGCAATATAAGGGATGTCAACCAAGAAGAGCTATTGTAAAAGATTTGGTGGCTCCATACAAGGGATCTAGAAGAGTTGTGACGATGAACAACTTTTTTACAACTCTACCTATGGCCAAGGAAATGATTTCATGGAAATTGACTGTAGTTGGCACATTGAAGAAAAATGAAAGATGTTTGCCCCAAGAATTTAAGCCCTCAAAAACCCGAGATGTTGTTTCAAATCTCTTTGGGTTTGGAGAAATTTTAACCATGGTGTTTTACGTTCCCGCCAAAAATAAAGCAGTGCTTTTTTTGTCAACGATGCATGATGCTGCAGCTATAACCGGACCTAAAGAAAAGCCGGGGATTATAATGTAAAACCAAGGGGGGTGTAGACACCATGAACAAAATGCTGTCTCAATACACCTGTTAAAGGGGAACTCGTCGTTGGCCTCTTGGCATGTTCTACAATATTCTTGATACAGCTGCTCTTGTTGCATGCATACTATTTATGGAAAATAATCCAGAAGGTAGCGTGAAAAAATCTCGTCGCAGACAGTTTCTGTATGAGTTGGGTGAAGACCTGTGTACGCCTCTTATAAAAGCCCGTTAAAAAATTCCTCAAGTTAATGGCAGATTTTCTACCCATTCAGCAATTTTTTTTATAATTAGCACGCGCTAAAGGGTTTATGAATGCCCTTATAGTGTTTTGACATAGCGGGGGCATTAAGGAAATTGAGGAGAAGAAAAGAGGAGATACCGATGTGCATTGGTTGTAAATTTTTGTTAATTGTAATGGGGAGGAAAGACTAAGTATGGTAAAGCATTCCACATTCGTGTTGTTCGGTTAAGGAATGAATCTCTATATTTCATAGTACGTCCGAAGGTAGGCTTGAGGGTTAATGGATTAGCATTCATGGCATGGCGCGTATCACGGTTGAATGTGGCGGAATGCAGCTGGCTATTTCGATTGAGCATTTTACTGTTAAAATAGCGGTAAAAAAGTGTTAGGCAGGAGATATTCCTACGATGTTCAAGTGAGACTATAGAGTTCGCTACGGTTGGATCTCCTATCAGTTTTATCGCACGCTTTTGTGTCCTATTCAGTTGGTGCAATGATGTTTTTGCTGCACCTGACCAGATGTAGGCGTTGAACTCAAGTTTGGGTCGTATAAACGCTTTATATATTGAGACCAGATCACAGAGGGGGTGAAATATTTTTTGCATCGATTAAGGAAACCTAGACATTTCGCTGCGTTTTTAGCGATTTCGAATACGTGGTCGTTCTAACGAAGGTCGTTACTAACACACATACCGAGCATGGAAAGTTTTTCGGTTTCGGCGATGCAAGTGCCATTCATGGATATTGGCTGTAAATTTTGGTTTCGCTTGGATGACAGAAGACAAAATTTGTTTTTTTGGAAGCATTAAATTCCACTCTATTCGATTAACAGCATATAATTATGCTGTCAAGATCGGAATTTAATGAGCTTAACATATTTTGCCGTTTCTGTTCCACGTCCGAAGATGAAGGGCATGGATTAGAGAATGAATATGAAAAGCTGAAAGTGCTGTCATCAGCAAAGGAATCAATTGGATTAGAAGTTACAGACAAGAGGTCATTAATAAAAATGAGAAAGAGTGTCGGAGACAGAACAGAGCCCTGGGGAACACCAGAATTTATTTCGTGAGAAGCAGACTTGAAACCGTCCAAAACAACTTGAATTGAACGTTTCGAGAAATAGTTTCTAATCCATAATGTGGAACTGGCTGCAAAATGGGCAGCAAGCAGATTGGCTTTGTCTATAGAGGTGACAGCTGGACTGTCATTGTATATGAGCGTTGGGATGGAAGATGAGGTCGAATTCTTAATGTTTTTGACAAACGACCAAAAGTTTTTACTACCTTTGGGACATAGTAGAATTTTTGCCTCAGCTTTTGGTCGTGGGAAAATTTGACACCCTTGATGCGGGCATTACAATCGTTTCTGGCTCGTTTGAACTTAGATCGGTTTTTCTCAATAGGATTTGTCTTATATAACCGAAAACATAACTCTTTCAACCTAACAGCCTCTTTGCAGCTCGAGTCATACCACCTGTTTGCCTTAGGTTTCATACTGTTTACCCGGTGAGGAGTAAAAAATTGCATACCCAGGAAAATGGTGTTCATTATCGCATCGGCAGTAGCATCCACGTCATTATCGAGGAAGCATAATGACAAGTTAAAATTCTTCAAGAAACCGTTAAGAGCTTCATAGTTGGCTTTCTCGTATTGCCATACGGTTCTTTTTGGAATTTGTTCTTTAGCTACGTGGTTGGAGTACGAGAAATTAGCCGATACGATACAGTGGTCTGAAGAGCCTAGAGGTGATAGCACATTGACAGTGTATTTATTAGGATGAGAGGTCAGAAACAAGTCCAGAGTGTTAGCGGCTTAACTGTGAATGTCCGGAATTCACGTTGGCTCATTTACAAGCTGGGTTAAGTTGTTTACCTCAGCAAAGATCTCAACATACCTTCCTTCGGGTGTTGACTGTCCAGAATGTCGAAGCCACTATGAATTGTGTACATTGAAATCACTCGCAATGACGATTTCAGTGTGAGGATACAGGGGTACAATTCTTGAGATGGAGTTAGACAGCTCATCAAACTCATTAAAAGTCGAGTTGCTGTCCATATTTGGGCTTCTATAAAAAAAACAGTAGTGGATTATTTGCCTACGGACATGGAATTGAATGCATTTTGGGTATGTATGCTCATTTATTATAATTAACTATATAACTCATATTCCTAATTTTTACAGGAGATATGGATGAGGATTTTATCGCATATGAAATGCCAGAGCGTAATGCCAAAAATTGAGAAACGCAAGACAATCTTGCGTCAAATGCAAGAAGCGGGATGTGTTGAACATAGCTTCCGTATGGACACACCTTCTTCATCTCACATTTTTCATTGACTTTTTTGTACCTTTATATTTATATTTTCTTGATCATTATCATTATTTAGTATACATGGTTTACATTTTTTTTTTGATGATGGGAATAAAATATTCTGCAGAAAAAGAGAAATCCCACCCGGGTGGATTTCGGACTACAGCGTATAATAAATGACAGAATTAAACAAAAACGGTTAAGGGAAAATAAAATGAATGTTTTGTGTTTATAATCTGGATTATATATGCAATGCAATTTTTGATTTGATAAAAATTCGCTGAGTTATCAATGTTTGGAAATCGAGAATCCCACCCAGGTGGGTCTTGGGCGTGCGAAGGTTAAAATATCTATTTGTATGACAAAATATCTACGATTAAGAATCACATTTACATATTCAAATAATAATTCAATATGTTTATAAAGGAATTCAAGAGACATAGATTCGTAAATTTAAGTTTGTACTTCCTCAGTACACGTAGTATAGGGAAGTATTGTGATGGCGCAACAATTAGAAGTTGAAATTTAAATTTATTCTAATGTTTTTGGGTACCATTAGTACAAAATAGTAGTCTGGAGTCTGTTACTGTTACTGGACCCCAACCTGTTTCGTCAATTTGACTGAAATTTGGGATATGTGTGTTGTTTGTGTTTTTTTTTAACTAAAGTTTATGTTTCAAATTCAATAAATAACGGTTTATGTTCGTCAACATTTTTGAAAGTTTTGATTTTGAATCATGTTACATATATACAAAAGAGTGGTGGGTGCACGACTGGGTCGTACGCAACTTTCTCTTTCACAGCGAGTTAAGTTGACTTTTTTAACAGTTTGGCCAAAATACACAATAATATTTATTTTGATTAATTTTAGCATCATTATAAATTATATAAATAATTTCAAAATGAGATTATACGAACGTTTATTCCGTAATTGAAAGTAATCAAGTAATAAGAAAATTCCGTTTAGGGATAATTGCGCTAAAACCAATTATGTTGAACTCATAAAAACAGTAATAGTAGTATTGAAATAAAATTTCATTCAATTTGGCCAAATAATTTGCGAGAAAATGACAATTTTCTTAATATGGCCTATATGCAAAAATCCGTTTTATGGATTTTCTCGAAAAAACTTGATATGCAGTTTTGTTGGAACTAATATTGTTATAGTATATGTAAAGTTTATTCAAAATCATTAGAGCCGTTTTCGACAAAATTGAGGTTATGTATGATTTTTATATGGCAGGTACCGGTAATAACATGGCTAAAAGCAAACAAAAAAAGTGAACTAGAATTAAGACAAAAAAAAGATGGATACGAAGTTTGAAGAAAATCGGTCAAATCGCTTAGGCTGGAGAGACGTGTACGGACAGACGGACCGACGAACCGACGGACGGAATTCCAAAAACACTTTTTTGAGTTCCGCTATAATCGTAATATTAGAATCAATCAAAACCTCGAGGTCGAAAATTTTTAACAAAAACAATATCTTTCTCTTTATAAAAAAAAGGTAAAAAGTGGATTTCTTTCAAACTTATATCAAACACAAAAATCCTCTACATATCTGAAAAGGTTTTTTCGATATCTGTCTGGAGTATAGTGCACAGTAAAAAATGATTTAAAATAGTTCATTTTTTTCGAAAAAGGCTCTTATCTCCTGTTGGACTTATAAACGTCTGTCGTCTGTAAAATTCGGGCACATAGAGTATCGCTGTGATAATTTCTACTGAATATTTTATTTATATGCGGGAATATTTTCGGAATACTGACTTTTATAGATCAATCTTCTTGCCCCCAGATTTCCGTTGATAGATTTCAACGAACATGTTGCATGTCTAAGAACGAGGGTAGACTCTGATTGGCTTTATCTTGGAGAAAGACATTCGTTTCTGCATATGGAACGTGAGAACATTAAACAGGAGATGCGCAGGCGAACAACTAGCGGGAACCGTGAACTGCTACAAAAAGACATGACTGCCATCCAGGAAATACGATGGGATGGGCCCGCAAAAAAGAGGATGAAAAACCGTGGGAAGAAGACACCTTTAGCAGAATTTTCGGAAAACACAACCTTTACGACAACACGTCTGGCAACGGCCTTAGGCTAATTGACTTCGTTATGGAACGAAATGACACTATAACTAACACATGGTTTCTACACCGCGATTTCCATAAGGGAAGGGAACATGGCGGTCTCCAGATCAACGGACGGTCAACCAAGTTATTCACATTGCGAGGCCAACAAGGCTTAACTGCAGGTGAAGACGAGAGCTGCCATTTAGCTTTATAGACAGGGAAAAACATCGTCTTTTCAGAAAGAAGAAAAAAAGAGCAAGAAAAGCGCGCGATCGAGTATATAGAGAGGTGCCACTCCAGGAACGATGTTCGCAAGTTTTACCAAAGTGTAAAACGTCAAAGCCAAGGATACAAGGCTAAAATATAATCCTGTCGATATGAACAAGGAAATATCGCAGTTGAGGCACAGCCGATGCTGAGGATAGGGAAGAACCTCATCTGCAGACTCTTAAACGGAGATGACGAACAACGGTCTGCTGTCAGGCAGAACGAACCATTCAATATTGGCAACGACAGCGAAAACTGCCAACCACCTGACCTGAGTGAAGTGAGGAAAGCAACATCTAAACTCAGTCTTAATAAGGGTGCTGGAAATGACGGCCTTGCCGCTGAGCTTTATAAAGCCAGTGGAGATGACTTGGGAAGTATTATCCACAAACTCATAAGCCAAATCTGGTTTGATGGAAGTATACCTGAAGTATGGAACCTTAGCACCAAATTTTCACACTTCAGTAGATCCTGGAAAAAAACAAAAGGATTCCACGTCGATACCCATCACCTATTCATCGATTTCAAAGCCGCATACGACAGCATTTATAGAGACGAACTATACAGAGCCATGACTAGTTTTGGTATACCGCCCAAACTCGTCCGTTTGTGTAGGATGATGATGGAGAATTCCTGCTGCTCCATCAGGGTCCGAAACTGACACATTCGATACCAAAAAGGGATTTAGGCAAGGCGATGTGCTGTCATGTAACTTCTTCAATCTGATTCTTGAGAGGATTGTGCAAAACTCACGAGCCAACACCAGAGGCACAATTTTCCAAAAATCTGTACAACTACTAGCATACGCCGACGATATTGACATCATTGGTAGCACCCAACGTGATGTTATAGCCACGTTTGCTAGTATAAAGAAGGAAGCGGCAAAAATGGATTTAGCAGTAAATGAGGGCAAGACGAAGTATATGCTGTCAATACGAAAGGACACACAACATCGACGAATTGGACAGAACGTCACCATTGACAGATATAACTTTGAGGTTGTACGGGACTTTATCTATCTCGGCTCCGCTATTAACTCTGACAACAACATCTCGTCAGAAATTAAACGAAGAATTACTCTTGCCAACCGCTGTTTCTTCGGGCTAAGAAGGAAATTCAGTGATAAAACCCTTACTCGAACTACTAAGGAGATCTCATATAAGACCCTGATCATCCCAGTTCTGCTCTACGGCGCTGAAGCAGGGACCGTATCGAAAGCGGCTGAAGAAATCCTTGGTCGATTTGAGAGGAAATTTCTTCGAAACATTTCGGCCCCGTTTGCGTTGACGGGCTATGGAGACAAAGATTCAACCAAGAACTATACGAGCTTTACAGCGACATGCCCCTGGTCAAAAAACTCCGTATTGGACGTTTAAGATGGCTAGGACATGTAGAACGAATGGACACCAATACTCCGGCTGCAGAGTCTTCGATTCCCAGCCAGACGTCGGACGCAGTAGAGGAAGACCTCGCCTTAAGTGGCGCGCACAAGTAGAAACCGACCTCAACCAACTTGGGGTGCGCAACTGAAGGCTGTTAGCTAAGGACCGGGCTAATTGGAGAGGCATGTTAGTTGAGGCCCTGGTTCATTCCGGACTGTAGCGCCACTTAGGTAAGTAAGTATCAGCAACACCAGGTTTCCACGACTTCAAATCAGCAAAGCAACCTGGCTATCTCCAGATCGTCGTAACGCCAACCAAATCGACAAATGTGCTCATAGAGAAACACATTCAACATCTTTTATCTGCACACATTCAAAGGCGCAAACGTCGACTCTGACCATTTTCTCGTCGCAGCCACATTCAGAGCACGACTCTCCAACAAGAAAAAGCTACGAATGATGCAAAAAATAGACTCCATAATGGTCGTCTAAGCGAGCCGGAGGTTGCCAGAACCTGCAAACAACTGAGTGAAAGACTCGCCGCTGTGCCCTCATGCACCACCAATATCAACACCACTGGATACAGTATCGCTGTATCATTTATCAACACTCGCATTCATATGTTTAGCAAGTCAAATCCGGTTCGCTACAACAGTTTCAAAACGTTACTACTGCACAATTGATTTGTAATCAACGATTGAGTTGCCGCTCAGGGTTCGCCCTCGCTCTATAACATCCAACCATCGCTCAACCATATCTTCAATAAAACAATCACAACATCATTTTATAAAATATATTACCGTATTTCATTTCACTATATTTTATTTATAACAAAAAGAACGCATACCACTTTATGAACAAACAAAAAATGTACTCATCCACACTTGTATTCTAATGATTTTAATAAAGTTCAGCACTAAGGAATATACTACTTGAAAACAATTTGCGGAAATTTGGGAGCATTTCCGTACAAGCCTTCCGCTTCCCACACTTGTATATACGAATCCTTAGTCAGCACGACTAAATGTTGATGCGTCGAGTATGTTATACTGTAAGAATACGGAGCAATATTAAATCAATTCAACAACTGCCACCCCACATTTTACCTTTTTATGTTCGATATACCAGTGACAATCTCAGTGACAAAACTCAAATTCCAACTTGACCACAATCTCACAATACCTCCCTCGACCGCTGTGGCAATTACATTCACACCAACACCTTCCTTGATGTATGAATAACAAACGGCTAAAATGCGGTCCTCATGAACGATGTGATTCACATACCGGGCATTCACTGAATGCAGTCGTAAAATTGATTTGCCATTGGGATTAATGGAAACATTCACAAAGTCATCTAAACTCTCTTCAGTTACTTCGAAGCACTCATCTGCTTGCACAGGAGTCGACGAGGACTCATTGTCGTTCTTTGGAATCGAATGTACTGTGACAATGTCGCCCAGTGTCGGGCTGATTGCGGTGAGGGTAATGGGAGAGTGATGGATTTCAGCTGGACGTTCGATAGTCCGGATATAGCTTAAGCTAAAAGACAAGTAGAATCTAGTTAATCGGTTCATGCGAAACAAAATTCGACTTACTCATTGAGATCCCATATCACAGCGATGCCATCTCTTCCCACCGAGACGGCGATTTTAAACTCTACGGAAAGAGAAATCGATGTAACCTCGTCAGTATGTCGAATAAGAACTGTTGGTCCCGACCATGTTAATTCCGTGCCAACTCCACTTCTTTTACTATCGGGCGATTGTTCGAGATCCTCAGTCTTTAGGCTGCTCTTTGGGGTGATTTTCCGAAAAGCTGAGTTGTACGAAAGTTTAATACCCTTCACATAGCTTTGCCGGCTTTTTGAGAGTCGGGAGGGATCCAAACTTGAGCATTTATATACACTTATCCTTCCCGATTTATGACCACACCATAGAAGATTTGTGTTTGGATCCGACCCACAGCAGGTTATGTCGTCGAACGCGTTGTTATAGAGCAAAGCTTTGGCATTGGTCTGAATTTCGCTAAGTGGTTGAATGCGAACAATTCGATCATCATAGCCCCACGATATCACATTGTAAGTATCCGACTCGGGACCTGCATTTAAATATTTTGGTTCGTCAATTGGACTGTTCACATTCTGGAAAGGGATGCACTTACCTTGCATTACACAGGATCTAGCCGGCAGTCCATAAATCACATTCGTATTGTTGAAGGAAACCAACAAATCGGCATCAGGCAATTTGGTTATATTGCCTAGTGTAGGCTTCGCCAGTTGAGGTGATCCAAGAAAAACACCCCAACGCATACCCTTCACCGTAGGAATAACTTCTCTACCACCCAGACAATAATTAAGTTGCTTCGATGATGGATGCGGCTGCTTGAAGAGCTGTTTTGGCATTTGGCCGTATGTCTTGATCATGGTCTCCACTGCTTTAAGTTCTATGGGGTCTGTGATCTCTGATTCCAAGAAAATGGAGTAAGTCTGTAAATAAATGAATAGTAAATTATTTATTCATAGCGTCAGTTTGCCAGAAATGGACCTACCGCCGGATGAAACACATTAATGGCATCGACAGCATTTTGTCCCGACTGATTCTGGCCAAAGATGAGATCTATCCAATGATGGATGTTGTGACGTACTATCTCCGACTCGAGCGCCTGTCTGTGGATCAGCACAAAAAGACGAGGATCACGTAAGCACCATGGTGGCAGGAGCACATCTTCAACACGCTCGCCAGACTGTCGGCAACCAAAGTCGAAACGTTCGAAATTCTCAAACATTTCTGGCAGGCAAAAGAACTCGGGGATGAGTTCTTTTACATCTGTCGGGCTGTCTTTGCTGGCCAGGCTCCAAGTTGTGCTGAGTGCATGGAAAGTTCTATCCGGTAAATCGAAATTGTTATCTGAAAGATAATTTCATTAAGAATGTCACTCAAACAAAAAACTCTCTTACCCTGATATCGCAGAAAATAGCTGGTAAACGGAGGTACACGCACAAGGAAATGCAAAACTGTTCCAGAGTTCGAATAGTGCGAGCTATAGTGGTAGGGTTTCAGCTGCAGCGTTCCCATGTTTGTCATTGTATTATTAATGTACTAGAAAAATATATAAAGGGTCTTATTTTATGTACGTGCGCACTAAATCTTAATCAAAGCGAACCGTATAGTTGTTTATGTAATGCTGTTCATTCTCCTCATGCTGAACGGCGATTGGTTTTTCCAGTTTCCGAAAGTTCTTCTTCTCCGTTAGGTCCAGCACATCCGATGTGTAATTAGACAGTATCCACGGAAACACTGGATATTGCATCAGATCGTTGTATGTTCTCCCAGCGATTTGGTTTAGTGTCATTATGTATTCCCAGTTGGTAAGCAAGCCCTCGCGCCACTGTTGTGTTATGGACATGATTTTAATTTGATCCGGACATACAACAATCTTATCGAGAAAGACTTCTTTCATAATCTTCCAATCATCTTGGTTTTGCAACGAAAAGAAAAGCGATTTATTCGTATCTAAAAAGATTTCGAAAGCCTTTTCTTGATGCTGATAACGCTTTAGCCAAATCTCCGTTATATTGGCAACATCACAGCTCACGTAAAAATATTTACATCGATATGTGGCTATAAAATAGAGTTTATGATCGGTTACGATAATCTCTCCGTCGATTTCAGCGTCCACCGGTAGATATTTGGCCGGAAAGTTGTATAGTATCTGTGAGTTGAGAGATATATTTAACTGCTGGTCATAGCTGGAGATAAGATAATCCAAGGGTCGAATATAATCATCACATCGCAATCCATTTGCTTGATAGTTCTCCATTAGGAATCGCTTATCAACGTCTAAGTGACAGCGACGCAAACGTGTGTGTACTCGCGATGGTCCCTCCGTATCGTCCAACTCAAACGATCTGTGCCATGAGAACAAAACAAATCAAATCTCAACCATACTTCGGCGTGCATTAATACTCACGTCTCGCATCTTTCACTGGAGTACCATGGCGCTCCCTCATGCGTCATACGACGAATAATCTCCAGCCACTTGTGAAACGTGTAGTTCTCGTCGTACTCCTTCATGTGATTCATTAGAATTTTCCGTTCAGAGTTCTATGTATAAATAGTCATCAGCAATCAGTAAAATTAGTAAAACAAAACTATAACCCGTTACCAAACAAACCTGTAACTCCGCAACCACTCTAGTAATCACCATCGAAGATTCTATACAGTTCAGGGCCAGTGTTTCGAATTTTTGTATTGTCTTGTCCAGCATTGACTTGTGCTTCGTAGATGTATTGTGCCGGTTGTGTTCCAAGCGTTCCAACTCTTGCTCCAAATTCCATGTAGTATCCGAGTCTCGTATACACAATCGCAAACATAGATCCTCAAGATTTTCTATACGCTTTTCTTGAGAGGACTTTTGCTGGAGGAGACACAACCAAAGTAATGACTTAATCATTTTACCGTCGCAAATAATCGTAGGAAGGGCTTCATTTTGACACGACAGCCACAGTGTATCGACGATGAATTGTCGAAGTTCATGTGGACGTGAAGACAGTAGGCCCCAAGCGATGAAATTGTTACACCTCGTATTCGTTGAGATGCCAAACAAGACGAGTAGTTCAAAGAGTTTGACTTCATTTTCACTGGGCATGTACGTTGGACCAAATGTCGTAAAGAACTGTGAACATCGATCAATGAGAAGGTCCAGCCGAGTCTTCGTTTCGGACAGACTAAGTGTCGAATTGGACAGCACAGCAACTGAAAGTGGTTATTTGCTGAATAATGGAAACTCATCAAATGCTGAAGCTTACCTTTGAAATTGGAGTTTGAAGATCGATTTTTAAGGAATAGATTAATCCAATTTAGTTGAAGTTTTCCCTGCACAGACCGAAATCCTTTGACCACATTTATTGGATTACGTTCTTGGTAAAATGATAACATGTTGAGAATGTCCCAAATTATCTGAAAGAATGTATTTATGTTGATGTTGCTGTTTCAGATTTGTTCTGATTGAAAATCTGTAATGTGCGAAAACTTACATTCATATGCCCTGTAGACTTTAGTGCCTTTTCTCCAATTGACGTAAGTAGTTCCGTAACAGAGTCTTCTATTTTCTCATTTGGTAATGAAGGTGCTACGTACATGTTATGCAGCGCCTTCATGCAACACTGCAAAAGCCCCGTCTCAATCAGACATTGAGCATCTTCATTATCCTAAGGTTCAATACTTTTAATTTGTCTTTTGATAATTACTAAAGCCCGACTTACCCCAATATGGTAAATAGTTTGCAAAACCATGAACGCCTTAGCAGCATAGTCGGATTGGACAAGATTTTGCGTTAATATTGAGAGTAAGGAGTTCAATCCAAATCGATTCTGAATTGATATGCATTCGTACGTGGCGAACGCATCCATGCTCCCATATAGCCCTGTCACCCATTCCAAGCAAGTCTCCAGCATATGAACATCAGTGGAATGAATGGACAGTTGATTGGCCAAATGCTGGGGATATAGTTTCTTTGTAAAGGAACCTAACTCACCGGGTGGAATTCGTTTACAAAGGGCGGATAAAAGCTTAATAATTGCCGTTCGAACCGTTGGACTTTTATGATTCGCAAGCACCAACAATATTTCCATTTTAACATAATGCGTGAGGACCTATAACACAAACATTAAGTTCAAAATAATACCACATCTATAATAGCAGCTTACCTCCTCTACCACGTTATCTGGCAGAAGCCATAGAAAATCCTTTAGTAAAATGAAAAGCCTCTCCTGTAACTTCATTATCCCAGGAGAACTGTAAAAGTCCGTCTTAAACAGCGTTCTTGATTTTTTTTTGGCAAGCAATGAGTTTACAAGTGGCCATTTAAGAGTTTCGTTTGATGGGAATAGGCTGCTTTTACTACCACCAGCAGATTGCGGACTACTGTCAGAGTTCTTATCACTGCGCCTCTTTTTCTCACTTTCATTGTTTGATGTTGAAACCGTCCGCACTCTCTTCTGAATGCCTTTCTGCTGACGTCTTCTCGGACTATTAAAGCCGATTGTGTGGAGAGAATGTCGCTTCAACTTCAGTCTCCATTTTCCTGCATCTGAAGGACTCAACAAACGCATCGCTTTTTTATTTAATTTTGAGCAATCGGCAATGTTTTCGAGATTGGAAAAGCCTTTCATCAAATTGTTGACACTACTGCTCTGGAGGTCCGTTCGAAGGCGGCTAAATTTCGGACTCTCATCATTTTTCAGATCGTCCTTTGATGAATTTCTACGTGTCGCCGCCATCCGCAGTAGCTTCGTACTAGACGATGCTCTACGCTCACGAAAAATTTGTTCTAGCTGCCTTCTTGGTATTTGCAAAACCTTCTCTTTGACTGGACTTTCTGTGCTCAAAAGAAAATACAACTTTGACCTGTCGTGCGTGACAAAACATTCACTCGGCTTATGCAGCAGCAAAAGCAGCTTCATAATTTCATCCATCAAGGAGGCCGATGGTGGTGAACCGGCAAACACACTCAAAATATTGACATACGAATTCGCTGCATCGGTTGATATATGTACTGGATTTGGAGCCTCTACGACATATACCTTACAAAGGTTAAGCATTTCTTTTACCAAGCCCATTCGGTTTAGTTGTTTCATGTTGAATTCCTTGCAAGGATGTTTGTCTCTCACTAGAGCTAGGATCGATTTGAATAGCATTTCAAGAACTTCAGAAGTTTCGCAACCGGAGCGATGCCAGTCCGAGTAGCGATGAATGATGCTGGATATCAGAATTGGATGTGCCAGGCATGCGATAGTGTTTTCGTTCACTTGAAGAGTTGATGATTTTTTTAGAATAACCGGTTGAGTGCAAGCGTTGTTCACTATACTCGCCAGAAGATACACATCCTTTGTGCACCGATCGGTCTTTATGACGTAACCGATGAGACTGAGATAATCATTTCGCAAAAATTCTGTATATAGCTGCGTTTCGGACAGTGCAACTGTGAGCAAGAGATCCAGTCCCATTGATTGAGTTGCAGAATCGGATGTTAATTCTACCACTCTTGCGAATAAGTATAACAAGGAAGAAAGACCACCGCAAAGAATAGTGGAAGTCTGCACAGACTGAATGTCTTTTCTAGACAAATCGCCGTAAAGAATGATACCAGAGTTTTTACCTAAAAAAAATTAATAAAGAGCATTTTATCGAAATGAAACAAATACTTTGCAACGATTGTTCACAGTCGAATTATTTTCAGTCTAACTTTCATAAGTAACGATAATCTGTTGTCAACTTTGGAGTAAGAAATATTGATTTTGATGAATCGACGAATCGAAAACAAGTTAACGAATTTCTTTTCGATTCGAAATGATTCGTTGTCGTTTGTGCCTATGTAACCCCATTGCATTGATCACATGTGGATTGCAATAGGCATTCTATGGAACATAAACATCTTCGGCAGAGCGATAAAATTAAAAACGCTAGAGTGACAACTAGATATATATCACTCCAGAACTATTGTAACAGGTGGCAAACCCCAAATACTGATCGAATCAGACTTCAAAGTCAACAACTTACACTTCGGTGTAATTGCCCAGCAATAAGTGAAAGGCGTAGAAAACTATTTATCATGTTTACTCTGAGGACCTTGAGTGCCTAAAACTAAGCGAATATCACACATCATCCACTCCGGGATGGAGCAACTACCTCCTTAAGACAGATGGGACCATTCAATCCACGAGTGTATAGAAGTTATATTCACACCATTCTTTGATATGAATAACGGTTATTCACTGTGAAGCCGCTAACATTGTGGACTTGTTTCGTAGTTTAACCTTAGTAAATACCTACTTTTATCGCCACTAAGCTCATCATGCCACTGTAACATATCAGCTAATTCCTTGTACTTCAACCAAAAAGTTAAAGAAAAGTTAAAAATGTGAACCAAATACTCCTTATGAAAAGAATCTAAATACTTAAATATCGACCGCTGTTACACAACCCACCACTGAAAACGGCAACTTTTAGAATAACATTTTATAAAATTTGGTCGGTCTAATTAAAATAATTCTGCGGAATTAATTGTTGAACTTGAGTATTATTAATTTGGAATTAAATAAATAAATTGAACTGGAAAATGACACCTACTTCGGATTGTTAATCGTCCTTTATCAGTTCATTAAAAAGTTATATTTAACCAGTCATTATATACTGGTGTGTTTTTAAATGAATGTAAACATTATGGTTGCATGTTGTTGAACAAGGGTAGACTCTGATTGGCTGTAACTTGGCAATGCCCAGTGTTGTTACTCTGATTGCACATAAATTGTGTTTATTTTACCACCAAGTGGTAACCATCGGATACTGGTCTCATCCAACCGGATTTGACTAGCTAAACAATAAGTACGAGTGTTGATAACAAGACACAAAACAGCAACACTTTGAACAGCCTGATCAGAATGGCACGGAATACCGGGTCTGCTTTCCTAGGAGAACATAGATTAGCTGCTTCGACATATTCGGACAACAGGTTAAGTCTCAAGGATAAGTCATGATGGTGGATGAACCGAAAAGCCAACGGCAGCGCTCAATCCCGTAGTAGATATTGATGGAACCGTGTCCTAGGGGTATCTTATAAATTTTAACTGGCCTTCCAGGTTGGGGCTTGTGCTTTAGGCTAACTACCCAACCATGGAAAAAACCACTAGTTACAAAGCAACCAATAGACTCGGAAATGACTGATTTTATTGCTGACGACCCTGCTAAACGAAAAGGAGAACGACGTTCATATCTGCACATGGAACGTGAGAAGATTAAACAGGAGAGATGCAGGCGAACATATAGCGGAAGCCCTAAACTGCTACAAAGCAGACTTTACTGCCATCCAGGAAATACGGTGGGATGGGCCGGGCGAAAAGAGGATGAAAAACTGTTACATCTACTAAGCACCGGGTTATAGTGAGCAAAAACAGCGATGCGGATTTGTAATATGTACCCGACTTAGTCGAAAAGTCTTATGCTCTCAAGGCATTGGCGATTCTATCTATTTGAATCAACGCTAAATTTTCCAACATAAGTCTTATATGCGCTCACGAAGCTGGAAGATTTTAACGCTAAGGTAGGAAGAGAAGTCATCCTTAGCAGTACTGTCGCAAACAGCCTACACGACAACGCGTCTGGTAAAGGACTTAGGTTAATTTACAGATCCTGAAAAAAAAAACTCTTGCAGTTGAAATCGATACCCACGACCTATAAATCGATTTCAAATCCGCATACGACAGCATTTATAAAGACGAACTGTACAGAGCTGTGTCTAGTTTTGGATTACCACCCAGACTTTGTACACCTCGCTATTCCATCAGGGTAGGAAACGTCGGAAACGTCGGAAACCTTACCGACACATTCGATACCAAAAAGGATTTGATTCTTAAGAGGATTGAGCAAAACTTCCAAGCCGACATCATAGGCACAATCTTCCGATAATCGGTGCAACTACTGGCATACGCTAGTATGCGTTATAGCATCACCATTGACAGTTATAACTCTGAGTTATTACCGGAATTTATCTACCCCGGCTTCGCTATTAACTCTGACAAAAAAATCTCGACAGAAATCCAACAAAGAATTACTCTTGCCAATCGCTGTTTCCTAGGGCTCACTCGACTACTAATAAGATCCCATGAGATACCCTGATCATTCCAGTCCTGCTCTACGGCGCTGAAGCATGAACAATATCAAAAGTTTATGAAGAAATCCTTCACCGATTTGAGAGAAAAATTCTTCTAATAATCGTCGGTCCCGTTTTCGTTGACGAGCTATGGGTACGAGATTCAACCAAGAACTATGCGAGCTTTACAGCGACATACCCCTAGTCAAAAAAACTCCGAATTAAATGTTTAAGATGGCTGGACATGTAGAATGAATGGACACCGAAATTCCGACTGGCAGAGTCTTCGGTTCCCAGCCAGACGTCGGACGCTGTAGAGAACGACCTCGTCTTTAGTGGCTTGCACAAGTACAAACCGACCTCATCCAACTTGAAGTGCGCTGCTGGAGGCAGTTAGCTAAGGACCGGGCTAATTGGAGAGGCATGTTTGTGGGTGGCCGCGGTGGAGTCGTAATGTATTCGCCTGTTGAGTGGAAGGTTGCGCGCAAATTTCTCATATCTCATATATTCACACCATCTTGACTCCCTGAAGTTCACCACTCATGGAGTAAGTATCCACTACACCCAAAGTCTTTTCTATCATTCTCTTTCTTCCCTTTGTCTAATACCCATTAAATGTTTTACCACAGTACGAGGTAAAACATTTAATAACCCCTTGAGTGCGCCCAAATTATAAAAAGTAATGTTGGTTGGAACACAGGTTCTTTCCGGACTGTAGGGCCACTTAATTTATTTATTTGTTTATTTATTTAAGCTTAGTACAAGCTGAACTTAAGACTAAATTAACCTTACTAAATTTAATTATTAGAAAAAGGGTTAAGGAGTAGTGGTAGATGAGGGAGACATAAGGGAGTTTCGTAGAGCAAGTTTGCTACAGTGAAAATCAAAGGATTTCAAGGCGCTTTTGTAGTGATTGAAGGTTTATTAATTTCAAACGATCCTCATAGGGGGATAAATTAACACTGTTTACCCAGGGGAGACCGCGTGAAGTAAAACGGATAAATATGCGTTGGACACTCTCAATACGGAGGGAATGGGTATTGTGATAAGGCGACCATACTTGGCTACCATATTCAAGGATAGGTCTAAGAAATGTGGAAAAGAGAGATTTTGTGACAAAGGGATTCGGGAATTCCTTAGACCATCGTTGTAAAAACCTAAGGGCGGAGTTGGCTCTGCTGATATTATCAATATGAGAGCGAAAGTTAAGTTCTCTGTCACAGATAACACCCAGATCACGCATGAAAAGCACATTAGGTACGGGCCCATCAAATATTAAATAGAGGATCTCGCGACTGATGGGAGACGCTTTCGGGAGTATGTCATGGTCTGGCATTTGATGACATTGAGCTCCAGGAAGTTTTTTAGGCACTAGGTTGAAAAGTTGTTTAAATCTCTTTGAAGTGGGTAAGATTCAGTGGAGGAAGAAATGTGCCTAAAGATTTTCATATTATTGGCATAAAGAGACACATATGAGTTTTCAATGATACTGTCAACGTCATTGATAGTTAAAATAAATATCAACGGACCAAGATTGCTACCTTGAGGCACTCCGGGTGTGGCTTAAAAGGGGTCAAATACAGAGCATCTAAACAGAACTTTGTATTGGCGTTCAAAAGATAGGATTTATTCCAAGCAATTAAGCCCGGTTGACCACCTACTGCTTTAAATTTAAAAAGAATGGTTTAATGTCAATGTTTATGTAATGTTTAATGCGCACAGAGTGTTAGATACAAATTCTGTTAGGTTGGTGGTTGTTGACCTATCTTTAAGAAATCCGTGTTGGTTTGGAGAAAAGATGGATTTGCAATTAAAAATAAATTATCATAAACGATGCTTTCAAATAGCTTCGTTATGGACGAGAGTTTAGAGATTGGTCGGTAGTTAGAAATTTCGTTCTTAAAACCTTTTTATGTTAGGGGATTATGAAAGAGCTCTTCCAAAGAGAACGGAAGACTCCCTGTGATATTGAGAGTTGGAAAAGAGCAGTAAGTGGTTGAGCTAAATAGTTGACACAATTTTTCAAAACTATAGAAGGTATGTCGTCGGGACAATGAGAATGTTCGTTCTTTAGTTTCTTTACATTGGTTTCTACGAGAGACACGGATACTTCAAATGAGTTTAATGAAGTTTGTAGACAATTTCTCAAGTGGAAAAAATAATCAAGTTCAACTTCAAGCCTTTCGTTTGTAAGAGATTGAAGTAGTTTGCAAATAAATTTACAATGATTTTGGGATCGGTTGAGGATGTATTAGCTGATTTTAAAGTAGATATTTAGTTATCTCATTTCTTTTTTTAGTTTATGAATTCGAAAAATCATTTGGGGTTGGAGATTATGCTATATTGCATGTGGTCTAAATATTGGTGATAAAGAGATTCGCAGAGGTCGGTAAAATGGGAGCACAGGAGTAATCGATTTCTATCATTAATTTGTAGGCTCCCAAAGAATCGATTAGGGGTTTAACGTTGTTAATTTCGTACACTCATAAAACCAACTATGGAAGGGATGAGCCTATTACACGATGCTTAATGAACGGTGAAGTAAATCGAATGGGTCAGACAAAAATCAATAATAATCAAAGAGATACAGGGATGGTTATGATCTATTATTAGTGAGTATAACCCCTTCGAAAAGAAAATATGTTGGAAGGACATGTCCCGCAGTAGCATATAGTATTCAGTTAGTAGTTAATTTTCTAAATCAAAACAAGTTTGTCGGCAGCTTTGCGGAAACCGTATGGGAGTTTGTTTTTAATAGTTCAATTAGAATGTACTAATAATGGAGTCTACTGTTGTCTGGAGGATTAGCCCAATAATATTGAACTCTTACTAATAACAAGTCATACATAGATCCATAGCACAAAGAATGTGCGTACATTTTATGCCGCGTGCGATGCTAACTTAAACACATTAATAACCACATAACTTCACTTACCACAACTATTTTCGCCATCGGTAATCTGATCGAACACCAATACAGCGGTTGGCTCACTTGCTGAATACGTGAGAAATCTCGACTCTCTCAGAACTTTCATTGCTTCGTGAAAATTGCTCACGTTAGCATTATATGATTTATTTAGATTTAGGTATCCAAAATTCGGCTTCCAGCCACCAACCTAAGAATAGATAAAGATCTTTTAAAACCAAACTCCTTAGACACAACATACACAGCCACTTACCTGGCAGTTTGTCAAATCGACAAATTCCGGTCCCATAGCTGTCAAATGTTGCACAATCTCTGTAGTGGCAATTTTGCGATTAAACAAAATCACATTCGATATCGAGAAATTTAATGGAGTGCCCATTACACCGTCCAAAGTCGATCGGGACTCGTTACAGTTTACTTTGGGAAGGCTATCACCCAACGAGAGTATTTGGAATGTTGAGGTTCTTGTCAGATTGCGAACATTTCGAAATGGTAAGCTTATCAAATATTGCTCTAAACCGTCCACTATAACTGTCAAATTAAACCGATCCGATGCTAAATCGATGGCAAAGCATAAATGCGTCCACTTGGCTTTAGATAGCCGAAAATATTTCAGTTCCACACTGGAACCTTCGAAATATCCGTCAGCGACACCGTGCCCATTGAACAGGTGCATGTGATTGAAGCTATTAAGAATCACCAGCTTGGTGTGTTTTAATGCATTTCGAAATGGTGAAGTGTTTTGTGGCGGAGACATATTCGACGGAACATTTTCTTTATTTGTGAAGGAGTTTGCTTGATTGCTGTCATCATTGACGGGACTCTTCGGAGATAATTCTGCATTCGGTCTACTGGTTTCGAATACCAGATTCATATTGCCGTTGATGTAGACACTAATTATTGCTTGGTTGCTTCCAACGGAAAGGAGATGCGTTCGCTAGGCAAATAAATGCTAAGTAACTAAAGTTTCTTGCAATTTAAGTACCTACCACATTGTCATCATACGAGATTTTTGTTTCGTCTTCGATTAACTGACTGGAACTCTTGTGATGTATGTTGTTTTTCATCTGCATCCATATGGAGACGGTTAAACCATCGTTGCCCCATAGTTTTGCATGTGTTATTGGCAAAACACAAGCGGACCGAAGAAAGGGTGTGTTGGCCTGATTGTAGAGATGATAGTTACGAACGCGTTCAACTTGTTCTGCAATCATTGGATCACTGGAAGATACACATTTTCCATCTGTAAACAAATATTTATATTAAATGGTAGCACATTCAATAAAAATCGTCTTACCATTGAGCATCGGGAACTCAAGCTCGACGCGAGGCTGTTTTTTTAACGTGCTGGAACAAATGTAGGACATGTACTTTATTAAAATATCCACGGGGGGATTCTTTGATGCCAGAATACTGAAATACGCCGACAGGACATCTGGGGAGTTCAAGTCAATCACGAGGTCCAGAATAGATTGCTGAAGTTCTAGAAAAAAAGGAAGATTAGCAGTCAGCCTGAAATTAGTTTCGTTTTCAACTCACCTCTCAATTGCATGTCGTTACTTTGTAATAGCGGTGTGAATCCCTGCAAGAGAAACAAAGGGCCACCAAGGAATTCACGTATGACAAAAAGCCTAGCTGCCAGCTGACTTAGGCTGCTTGCCCATGCCACAGTGGGGTTTTCCGCACATTTCACGGATAATTCAACAAGCACCTCCACAACCACTCTGCATATACCACTGTGCACTACATGTGTCCGGTACCGTGAAGCTGGCGTAAATGGACTCCATAGTTCCTCGATCTCCTCCTCGCTCTCCGACATTCCAGGAATTTCCCCATCTGCCTCGTAACCTTCATCTGCTGTTAGGTAAAATTCCTCCGTGTCGTTCTCGCTGAAATCAACTTCACTATCAGCGCATATCATACTCGCCCTAGTCGAGTAGTAATCCCCTTCACTTTCTGTTGAACCTAAAGTGGGCTCTTCGCCACCGCCTGCAGCGCCGGTACCACCACTTCCCCCTTCCCGATGTGTTGGCGGGTGTGCATGATAATTTCTAAAAGCTCCAGTTAATTCGGCGATTTTCAGCAACGATTGCAAAGCCAAAGTTACAGCTGAAGTACTTGTTTCCACTTTATGCCAATCTCTTATTGCGCGTGAAAGGATAATCGCCTTTAGCTTCCTCAAATTTGTATGCATGGCCTCTGCGACTAGAAGAGATCACAAACTTTTATCAGATTTAATTCAAGTTAAAAATGCGCATCAGTTTTGTAAAGATACCGTTTGATAGAGTTATCATCCCACCTACCAACTGATAATCCAGATAAGATTGGGCAGTACAACTCAAAAGCGACGATTTTTTTTGACTGCACACACCACCAAAGAATCTAAACTAACTACAAGTGACTGACAAGAGATTTCCTAATGAACTGGAGGCGGCAGTAAATGAAATTGAATCTTCTAATGAATATTGTCGTAGGTTGAACTTATCTTGTATGGCTTCTTGAGGTTTGAATGGGGCGCGCATGTGGCTGTGGTATTTTTTTATTCATTTTTTTATTGTGGGGAGCAAAAGAAAACAAGAATGTGGATATAGCAAAAGGGTGACGAAGACGTGTGATGTAAATGATGTGTATGATGTACCTGTGTACTAGGGATTGAGGTGTTTGCGGCATGTTGTCAACACATTAATGTGGGGCCGGGCTGTTTATTTGCACATTGGAATTGTATGATGCAGTTGAACTTTGTTGTTCTTCTAGAAACTCTCAAGTGTTTTATACAGTAAGTGAGGTTTGCAGAAACAGTTAAAATCATGAAGGGAATGATTAACAGCTGTATTTCAAAATAAAACCGACATTTTTGCTTTTACTGTCTCTAACTTGACAACATTAAAAGTCACCCGAGTTTATGAAAAATGCAATTGCTTGCGAATCCAATAAGAGCTGTGAGCCGAAAAGAGTCCGTTTATGTACCATACGCAAAACAAGTTACAAAAACAAACTACATATTTAAATCCAATCATAATGTTTGGAGATGATTGGCAGCAACTCTTGGAATACCACCCCAGATGGTGAACGCATAAAACCAACTTTTCGAATCGACTACTTCATAAGTACCCACAAATTACAATTTATTATCAGCGGGGGAATGAGAAAGACCAGAAAACATCAAAGAATCAGAATGATAAGCTTGGTCTTATCTTCGGTGTTGTCTAAATGCTTATAACATTTGTTCTTTAACCAGAATCCGGCAAGTGTGTCCGCAACATCGAAGGTTTCTGTGGTGTATTTAAGCATACTAACTGATGACATTGTACTAATAAGTTCTCCCGTGATTTGTATTTATTATTGCCCAGAAATTGCAGTCTATGACACTTTATGCTTTGTACATACTTCAATCCCATTGGTGTCTGTTTATATTTTCAAACAAACATCCATCAGCAAAGATCATTGAACGGATTAAACACTGAAACTACGTCTAAAACAACAAAGTATGTATGTTGTACTTACCATTTCCTTTGTTCTCTCTTATGTACACTGCCATCGTGGACTCGAATAATTTAAGCAGTAGTTTTTTACAATCACCAGGTTCTGTCAAGCACTGCAAATCAAAATTTAGAACCTCAGTTCCACCGCAATTTTCCGATTCCTTGAAATTATTCGTTGAATTTGATCGAGAGCCGAAAATGAAACCGAATATCCGTTCGAAAATGCTCTTGGCGTCCGATGAGGGGTTGGCCTGTGTTTCAAAGGGCAACACCTGTGGTCCGTATGATGAGTTTGGAAATAGTTGATTTCTAATATCAAACAGAACAATACTCTCATCTAATTTGCAGTCTTGAAGACGGCAGAGAAATCCCTTCGTTTCTTTGTCGCTGTAAAATTTGATAACGTCTTCGAAACTCATCAACTCGGAAGTGGTCATTGATGTAAGTCCTGATGATAGCAGACTATCAAAAGTCAGAAATTCATCCTGTGGTGTTTGTAAGTTCTCAGTTTTTAACGCCGCACTTGTCGCTTTATTGCAATAGAGTAAAAAACAGCTCAATGCATTGCATACTAGCTTAATGAGAACATCCTGACTAAACTGCTCACTAAATTCACTGTGGAATTGTGCGCTACTCTTCAAGAGTTGATAACTTAAACACCAATGACGTGAGGTAATGTGCAAAATATGTAAAGCACTCATTTCCTTGTTCTCGGCCCATTCATCAGCTTCATTGATGTAGAGTAAGTCATCGCTTTTCAATTGTCTCAGCAGCCCGTAGAACCATTTCGTTGCTGTAACACTTCCATTCAATTGCAGTGATATCAGACGCTTGCTCAGCACCACTTGTTCTTGACTGTTATCGCCTAAAAAGGCGGCATTTTCAATGCCAACTCTTATCAAATCGCATACCGGACGAGTTAATTCGGGTCGATGCATTAGATCTTCCAGATGCGTTATGTTTTCCTCATTATAGAAAGCTTTAATCAGTCTCACGTCACTCAGATATGTTATGAATATGTTAAGACACTCCATCAGTACCTGATTGTAATGTCGATCGGGCACAATGTTTTGCTTATACGTTCGGAAAATTGGCAAAACTATGTTGGCTAAAATGCCAGTTGATATGTCATAGCTAACCAAGTGTGATATGTGTTTCAGATGCTTTAACAGACTACAGTTTTCCTCAGCATCGCTTATTTCTGTGTATTTGTTCAGATATATCTCGAATATGTCCTTGTGAAATTCGACAGATTTAAGTTTGAACTCACAGCGTGCACAGTTGTTGCGTAGGAGAACGGTTGTAAGTATTTTCTTGTGCACAAACCCGAATGCGAGCTTTTGATTAGCGATTGATATCCTCTTGCTGAGCAGGATCTTCATTGTGTCTGTATTGTAGAGGCAACAGCAAATACCTTGACGTTGTAGACAGCGAAGAACATAATCTTGTAGCTCACCTTGCAGATGTTTCAATATGTTAAGCAAGATCTTTTGAAAGAAGCAGGGAAAGTTTGTTTTCCGACAGTGCAGCTGCATATTACCTTTGATTTTCTTGCGAACTTTTTTCGACTTACTGGATAAAGATCTGTTCAAGTTATCGACGATTTGCAAAAGAACCTTGACAATCGTTGCAAAGTAAGGTTGCAATTCTTTTGGTGGGTCTGCAAGCAGATTGTTTAGTGCGGACACACACTGGTCTAGTGCTTCCTCGTCGATAAATTGCAGTGCATCATGGAGTTTTCCATTGGATAACGCAATCACATTGTTAAGAAGACCAAAAATTAAGTAAATGATACCAATGACGATGGGAGTATTGACAGTAGCATTCAGTGCGTTAATTAATTTATCTAGTGAATATTTTAAATTTAATGGTGCCAAATTATCACCATGCCAACAGATATGGTTAAAACATTTTCCAAGTAGACAGAGAAGTTTACATTTAATAATATCGGCATTTTTCGTCGAACCAAAGGCTTTAGGATCTGCCGACAGCTTCTCTGTGGCAAAGTTCCAGCAAACAATAGTCACTGACTGATCGTTAAGAACAGTATCGGTTTCAGTGTCAATGCACTTCTCTAACAAGTCGATTAGGATATTAGCGATTTCATCACTTGTTCTAGTTTGCGTCGCGTATTTATCGAAATTAAGCTCACGACTGTCATTGTTACGATTGAAACTCTCATTTGATGTGTATTGTATATCGGGAGACAGATTCAAATCGCGAGATCGAATTCCTTTTAAACGTTGATGAAGAAGGAGGTTTTGTATGAATTCGCCTACTGAATTGGTGGAATTAAGTTCAACTTGGTTGTCATCCCATTGACAATCAGGAAATAGATTGATACACAGATTGCAAAGACTTGTTTGTGATGCCAATAACTGTAAGAAAAATATGTGATATTTGTAAAGCCCAAAATAGATATTATCGCGGAAAATGTTTGACCTACCTCAATGTCGATACGGCGGAGAAAAGAAAGAATGTGATAACCAATTTCATGAGTCAGAAAAGTCCTCAGCGCAATGATTTTGTTGCAATCACTTGGAGTTCTTAAAATTACCTGCAATGGAGGATTTTTTTTTTGTAAATAAAATGTATGATGGAATAAAAATGTCTAAGAACATTAGGCTCCATAAAAGTCGCCAACACGGTCCCTGTAAGGGATCATTTTTTCTATGACATAATAATTTTATAAAGATAAAAAAATAAGGAAGTTACTTTAATCAGAGTACGGACGGAGTAAAAGGAAATGGATAGAAAACATGAGAAGGCGAATAAGAAAAGAATATAAAATTATTGAAAAAAAGAGCACACACGTTTTAAACAAAATAAAGTGCAAGCCCAATTTTTGGAGATGCGATTGTTTTGAGCATTGTATAGCTTTGGGACAACGCAATAGTGAAGTAAAAGTTGCAAAAGGTGTTCTATTAGGAGTTAATTATTATTTTCAACAACTTCGTACTGCCGTACTCCCCCTTTCACATCAAACTCTTTTTTTTTTTAAATTTAAAATATTTTACATTTGCGGCAAATTGTAATGTCATTTAAATAAAGTCTGATTTTTTGAGAGTTAAGTTCTTTTCACATTAGCATTACTGGTTAGTAGTAGCACCCAAACGCCTTCTGTCAATGTGAAAAGTTTTCAGTATACTCTGCCATTTAGTCATGGAAGGAAAGACTTACAAATGAGCAACGGTTGCAAATTATCGAAATTTATTATCAAAATTCGTGCTCTGTGAAAAATGTGCACCTTTTGTTACGAACATATGATGGCTACCAGCGATAAGGCTCATATCTGGATCAACGGATACGTAAATAAGCAAAACTGTCGCATTTGGAGTGATCAACAGCCATACAAGAATTTCCGATGCATCCCGAAAATACGACAGTTTGGTGTGGTTTATGGGCTGGTGGCATCATCGGTCAATTTTTTTCAAAGACGACCGTGAAAGAAACGTAACCATCAACGGCGGCCAATATCGAGTCATGATACGCGACTTTTTTTTGCCCCATTTGGCTGAATTGAACTTGGTTGACATGTGGTTTCGTCAAGACGGTGCCCACATGCCACACAGCCTGTGAGTTGGCCGCTAAGACAGACCATGCGAACCAATACAGGCCGAGATACTCGAAAATGTGACGCAAAATTGAAAATTCCGAATCACCATTTGAAACGGAGCCGCGGACAACATATCATACAAACTGTCGTTAAAAAAATATTCGCATCTTTCTTATTTCGGCGCCACCAAGAATTCTTTATCAAAATGCCAAAAAATTGAACTTTAGCAGACCCACAAAAAAGGGTATCTACTGCTACTAGTGGGTATCCACTAACTACGTCAACATCAGAGATAACTAGAGCTGTGCACAGTTAGAAATAGTTCGGGGACTGTTTTTCGACACTTTATGAACACTGTTGCAAAAAGAAGGAAATTATACCACCTTCCGCTTGTCATATTTCAATCCGACACTTGTTAAAGTGTTTCTTAACTTGTCCTGCTGTAACTTGTCGAGTTGAATTATAAGTCCATGGTCTAAATCCTAACAGAGGATACGATTTTTTTAATATTTCATATCGGATTTATTTTATTGTTACCTAAGATTGTGGTTTGGTAGTTAAAGCAAATCGAGTTGAAAGGGTTTCAAGAATATTTTTACGTCGAAAAACATAAGTTTTTAAAAACGTATTTTACTAAGTGCCCAGCTCTTGGCAGAACACTAGAGCAGTGGCCTGCATGATTTTTTGGAGAATTATTGTGAATCTTTTGACAGCAACCGAGATGTGGTTCACAAGATTCAAGAAGAGTGAAATGATACCACATACTTGTATTTGTTACTTCAGTTCTTTAGTTATTTAAACAACTTAACTTAGAACTCTAACCTCAGTCCGTTCGGATTTATAAATATTTGCCTTCATATAAACTTTCTACAAAACTATTTTACAAAATGTTATTAAATCTGAGTTTTTAAGGGACGCGTTTCTGTCCCAGATTGGAGTTTTCTTTTGTCTGAGAAAGCTGGACAAGAGCAGACATATCTACTGGCGGTATGATGTCAATGGTAGTGCCCTGTCTGGCAAGTTCATCCGCCTTGCAGTTCCCTAGTATGTCTCTGTGGCCCGGAACCCAAATGAGGTGAATGGTGAAATACTCTGTCATCTCATTAAGATATATTCGGCATTCGTGGGCGGATTTTGATTTGAACGAGATGCATTACATGGATTTGATTGAAGATTGGCTGTCACTGAAGATATTAACATACTTCGTGGATATTACATTCTTTTTCATCGAGGACAAAGCTTCTATTGTGGAAAACTCTACAATGTATATGAATCCCATTCAAGGCCAGTGAGAATGATTCTCCCAAAGTTATGCTCAAAACTGAGTTGGGTAGGGGTGTGGTCAGTGTTTTCTGTAATGTTAAGGATTTAGATTCTTTTTGTGTTCACGTTGAGTGGGTGTCTATTATGACGAGGCTCTCAGTCTCACAAATTCACATGCTAATTCATATGCAAGCTGACGGTTGGAGGCTGTTCTTGAATTCGCCCACCAGACTAAGACACCATACAGGAGTATGGTTCTAATAATAGACACTTAAAACTAGAAAGAGATATGTGGTTACGCACCCTAATTCTTTCTGATTGCCTTTTTACAAGTCTATAAGGCTACGGTGGCTTTCTTAATTCTTAGATGTTGGCTTTACAGTTCAATTTCTTAAGTTAAAATAAAATTATGCAAAACACCTTATAATATTTCACTCCGGGAACACTAACTGCAGTTGTTAATTCTAACAAACCGTTGAGGATTGGCTAATCATTTTTAAATAACGTTTTCTTAAACTTAAGGGATCGAATTTTGAAAAACCCGCTCTTAGAGTGAATATTCGCTTCTAGTGTCCTAGCCACCTTAAACGCCCGATGCCGTAGGATTTCTACACCCGTTATTGACACGGTGCATGCAGCAGCGAAGTATAGTAAAACAGAGATTAGCAGTCATGTATATAATATTAGCATGGATCATTCTTTATCGTATCTTCACTAAGATGTCATTCGTGATGTTGATGATGACTTACAGGGATATAAGCTCTTTAACTAACATTGAATGCAAGCCTACAAGGTGAAGCTGCAGGTGAAGACGAGAGCTGCCGTTGAGCTCTATAGGCAGAGAAGAAGGGAAGAACAACGGCTTTTCAAAAAGAAGAAAAAAGTGGCACTTTAGGAACGATGTTCGCCAGTTTTACCAAAGTGTGAAAAGTCAAAGCCAAGGATACAAGGCTCGAACAGAATCCTATCGAGATGAACAAGAAAATATCGTAGTTGAGATACAGTCGATGATGAGGATATGCAAGAACCACTTCTGCAGACTGTTAAACGGCGATGACGAATAACATTCCGCTGATAGGCAAAACGAACCATTCAATATTGGCAACGACAGCGAAAACCACCAACCACCCGACCTGAGTGAAGTGAGGATAGCAATATTACAACTCAAGCTTAATAAGGCTGCAGGAAATGACGGACCCAACGTGATGGCAGAGTTACGTTTGCTAGTATAGAGAAGCAAGCGGCAAAAATGGGTTTACCAGTAAATGAGGGCAAGACGAAGTATTTGCTGTCAACACGAAAGGACACACGACATCGACGAATTGGACAGAACGTCACCATTGACAGATATAACTTTGAGGTAGTACGGGACTTTGTCTATCTCGGCTCCGCTATTAACTTTGACAACCACATCTCGTCAGAAATTAAACAAGAATTACTCTTGTCAACTGCTGTTTCTTTGGGCCAAGAAGGCAATTTAGTAGTAAAGCCCTCACTCGAACTACTAAGGAGATCCTATATAAGATTTGAGAACAAAATTCTTCGAAAAATCTTCGTTCCCGCTTGCGTTGACAGGCTATGGAGAAGAAGATTCAACCAAGAACTATACGAGCTGTACAGCGACATGCCCCTGGTCAAAAAAACTCCGCATTGGAGTTAAACTCCGTTTAAGATGGTTAGGACATGTAGAACGAATGGACACCAATACTCCGGCTCGCAGGGTCTTCGATTCATAGCCAGACGTCGGACGCAGTAGAGCAAGATCTCGCCGTAAGTGGCGCGCACAAGTAGAAACCGACCTCAACCAACTTGGAGTGCGCAACTGGAGGCAGTTAGCTAAGGACCGGGCTAATTGGAGAGGCATGTTGTTTGAGGCCCAGGTTCATTGCGGACTGTAGCGCCACTTAAGCAAGTATGTAAGTAAGAATGCAAGGTTTCTATGTTGATTGATATCATTCACTTTGTCTTGTATTTGTTAACTTCAAGGCCGATGCATTAAGACTTTTAATACCGTAAATTCTTCTACAACGCCACGATCGGAACGACCAATGAATACATACACGATATTGATGTCTAAGTATTCCAGTAGTGGGATCGATTTATTAAAAATAGTACCACCTGTGTTTACATCTGCACTAGGCACCATCTGTTCCAGCACCAGATTCAAGAAATCGCATGATAGCAAATTGGAATGTTGTATCGAATGTCCTCCAGTCATAAGCGACACAGTTGTGTCAATCAAACGCTCCGGTTTTTTTCCATTATTTGCCTTAGTGTACGAATAGGGTCTATTATCACTGCCGATTACTGTGTTGAAAAGATTCTTATATGGCACATTAAGCAGGGATTACATTTTTTCTTAAGTTGTCTTCTTGGGTGAGGTAACTTTGTATCTACTAGGAAGGAGCGTTATATCTTCGCTAACTGTAGGTGGGTGAGTTTTTCTACATCAATCCCTCGAAATCATACATGTGCTGCTTTTTTGCTTTTATGTATCATCTATGAGTGTGATCGGAAACTTTTCATTAAAATGGCCTCGTTGTGATGAAGTAGGATATCTCAGATCAAATTGATCCATTAACCAATTAGAACAGAGATTTATCAAGATACACTGTTAACTAAGTCTAAGTAAACTCCCAAATTTGTTCGAGTTGGTTAATTCATCAGAGAAATACATATTTGAAAAAAAAAACTCCGGTAATTTAGTTAACTGAAATGTGGTAAATATTAATATTCGTTTTGGCTGGACAAAACAGATTTTGTAGAGGAACAGACTTATTATCTACCTCGACTCGCTCTCAAATTTGACGACATATCTTGTCAGATATTAAACCAAAATTATTACAAAAAAAAACTATCCTACTGTAGAGGCTTGATAATGTGTAATTTGTATACATATTTTGATAGCATACAATTATTGAATCAACATCATTGACTGCTAAATTCTATCATCTACTTTTGATGAAATGGGCGTTTGTTATGCACATACGCAAATAATATTGCAATAGCAAAAATTATAATTATTTGTCATTTGTATTAACAATTGTAGACTGAAAAAATGTTTCTAAATATTGTACCGAAGCAGATACAGCTTAAATTCTACGAATTAGTATTATAAATAAAAACTAAACTGCAACTAGTTTACCTGGGCGAAATTGTGTTTATCTTTGAGTAGTTTAGTAGTACTGGTAGACTTTGGAGAGTCTCCTATCTCAGGATCAGCATATTCAATGTCAGAGTCAAGTTGGGGCGAATTCAATAGATGTGATTTGCTGATGATTTCATACACTCTTTCCAATAAGAACGAACTAATATCCTCCAATATGGAACTGACAAACCTGAAAGCAAATTATCGCTTCAGTATAAATAAAATTGCAAATTAACAAAAAAAGAGATAAACAAACGAATATTTCTCACTCGCACTCAAGTGTAACCGCTTAATCTCTTCGTGGTCTGATTAGCAAATTGCGTTGCTTTTTAAAAACTCACCTATTTGTTGCTGCTGGTTCATCGAAAGAGTAATCCAAATCGGCAAATTGAAATTTGTAAAGAAACCGCTTAAGTGCTTCTTCCTGGTAATGTCAAAATTACTTTGGTTACAATATTTAAGAGGAAAATGAAAAATTCACCTTTTTTTTAATATCCTCCTCTTCCTCGGTATACTTTGACCATTGTGATTGCAATTCAACTAGCAAATCTTCCGCAGATTGGTCCATCTTGACGAACGCGTCAGTATCCACTGTTGCAATCCCTAATCGAATACGAGATAAGCGCTTGTTGATATGTAAACTGCAGCCCGAGGGGAATAGGTCGAACACATTGCTCTCCCAGATCGGCTAACTGTCAGTACTATGCTCATCCCAATAAAATCACTATCGCTTACTCTCCTTGCAATCGATCAAATTAATAATTGAAATATTTTAGTTATTTACAACTTTACACAGTTGTGTAGAAGTAATCTTATGTTTGACTAAGTCACTAGCAGCGAACACCGAGGCTGCACTATAATCATTGGAATGGATTAATCGTCTTCCTCGAGAATACTCGGCAGACAGGCTATGTAAATTACGTATGTCAATATAAATACCAATCAAGATGCAAGAGTTTTGTTTATTTTTAGAACAATTACACTTGAATAATATCCCTGATAAGCAATCGTTTTTTTTTTTTTTTTGTTCACTATTACGGATGTTTTGTAAGGAAATTACAGTAAACCGCCATTGTCGCAATACAAAATGGTAAAACGATGCAAAAAAAAATAAGTTAAGGTTTTTAATCCTTAATATGTATTTTTACAAACAAAAACACTTGCAAGAAAGTGTTTATGCACAAAATGTGCAAGAAAAATATCTTATCTTTGTTCGTTTTACGCAGCTGAATAAAAAAAAAAGTACGAAAACATTAAACAGCTGACAGTTGAATAGTTCCAGCAAAAATTAAAATATGTCTGTTCAAAGCCAAAGAATTCTCCACAACTATGGTGTCGTCATAACGAAGTGTTATTTTTGCGGATGGAGAGATAAATAGAAATTTACATTTGGAAAATCACACAGTGATGTCATTAGAAATGAAAATGGCACGCATAAATTTGTATTTGTCAGAACCCTTGCAAAGACCTTTTAGTCATCATAGTCAGCTGCAAGCGTAGAGATGTGTTCAAGTTTTTTGAATACGAGATGCGCAAGTAAATAAATTATTTGAGACTAGGAGTCTAGGACAAATAGAATTGGGGGAAATGTTTGCCTTTGCCATAAGAAAACTACTAAAGACGAAAATACTGTGCATATAAATGTCATCTTTGGGGGAATTCAATGCAGGGTTCCCACATTAATCGGATTTTTCATTGTTATTAAATTTTGTATTCCCAGAGTATTAGTTTACATATAATCCGTGTAGTATGACTATACAAGTGGGAAACCTGCACTCAATTAGGAACATTGTTTAATACTGTATTAAACCGGCATTCCGACATTAATTCTTCGTTATTTATGAAGGTTTTTCGCTTATGGATAATGCTTTTGACGATCAGTGAATAGTATAAAATTCCTAAACGCCTAATAATGCATTTAATAATAAGGCTGTCCTTAAAATTAATTTAGCAATGGCTGTAAATAAGTGCAAAACAAAAAAGAACATTTAAATTTATTTAATTATTAATAAACACATTGATTGGACCAATCAATGTAAGAAGCTGAAGAAGAAGATTTTAGAGCAATCTCTAAGTCCTTTTTGCTTGAGATGGAGTAGTTTTTCAGTTGATTCTACAGATAGTTCCACACGTGTTCTATCACATTTAGGTCTGGTGATTGTGGAGAGTTTCGAGCACATTTGGACAATTAAACAGGAGCCACATCCTAGTGTTATGAGCTTTGTGCTTGGGGTCGTTGTCCTGGTAAAAATAATATCTGTCGCTAATTCCCAATTTTTGAGCACTTTGACTCAAATTATCTTTTAAAATTTGTATGTACTTGTACTGATCCATGTTCCCATTGATAAACACAAGATTTCCTGGTCCAGCCGCAGACATACAACCCCAAACCATAACTGACCCACCACCATGTTTCACAGTTGGTCGTAGATTCTTCTCCCTGAGAAAAAAAAATTAAATTTACTCTCGTCTGAGAACAAAACAAATTTCCAAAATGAAAAATCTTTGCTCTGATGATGCCTAGCGAATTCCAGTCTTTTTATTCGGTTCCGCTTGCTGATAAACGGCTTCTTTCTAGCGACCCTTCCATGGAAATTGTTTTTTCGTAAAACGATTCTTACTGTTTGCAGAAAGAGGTTCTTTCTGCAAACAATTTTTTACCTCAGCAGTCAACTTTGGTGCACTTAATTGTGGATTCTTCTTGACTTGCTTTACAATCCAACGCTCATTCGCCTCAGTCAATTTCTTTGGTCTTCCAGATTTTGGTAAATTTTCAATGGTTTTATTTGTTTTATACCGTTTTATTATATCACCAACTGTAGAGCGACTTCTTTTTACTATTTCTGCAATATTCCGTACAGATTTTCCTTCTTCAAAATGTTTTATCACAATTTCTCGCACTTGAATTGTTGTGTAACCACGTTGTCTATCCACCTTGACTTTCTTTTGCGAATGGAATGTTTTTTTTGTTTTTTTTTTTAAATAACATTAAAAAAGTGTAACGGGATATTATGAATAAACTACAATAAACCACTAAAAATCAGATGAGAGAGCAGTATTGCCAAGTGTCCGATTTCTTTTTTGAGGTAAAAAATGAGTGTTTAAACAAATAATTATTAATAAGCTGTTTAATTTAGATGGATACATATTTATTTGCTATGGATTCGAAGAAAGAGATCACGGATTTAAAAAAAAAGAACTAACATGGACACCATGACTGTTCTTTTTATCGTTACTTAGCGTGAATAAAGGGCAACAGCTGGTGTCCGATTTCTTTTTTGAAAAGAGAAATAATGTCGTTAACTGGAAATGATATGTAGCGACAAATAGCAGGCTACTATACATACTGTCAGGTACAACAAACAATATGGTAGGTGACAACTTAGATTTTCCTCACATTTAATGTTCATGTATAGAAAATAACTACGAAGCCCCAGATATAACACAGAAATGCCACAAGTTATTACACTTCTGAACCGGTTTTAATGCCACAGCTTGGTTTTTAAAAGCTGGGTGGAATCAGTGGGGCCCCACACCAAATCAATACAAATGCCATGAATCCGGTTTTGTAGGAGAGTGGGGACTGAGGTCTGCGGCGCTTGGAGTACGGTATGAAACCGAATACGTGCCAGTTGAATTGATCTTGTGCTTAGGATGCATATGTAATCCCGTTTCACATACTCATTTGCAATGTCACTACTAAATAGAGTTTGCCAATTCTGCGTAATGAACTAGAGTCCATATATTGGGTATCGTTGATACATTACGAATGTGTTCGACGTTAGGATAAAACTATATGAATTGATTTTATGCTTAATAAATACACTGTAGATATTTCTTAGTGCCTGGCCATACGATCATCCGCATAAACGACGTGACCACACACTAAAATCTGTAGTTTTAATGAAGTCCGCTCTTAGGGACCAGTTACAGCTACCATTGAAAAGCATCATTGGAAGTTTTCTTTTACTTCTTGCGTCTTATTTGTAAATCCAACCGTTGGCGAGTTGGTATCGAAACAAAGCTTACGAGTTTTAAAACATGATGACCCAAAAAGATTTTAATTTTTAAATACAGTTTTCGCAGAAAATCACTTCCTATTTTTCACTGATCATGATTTATTTTAGTGAAGTAATTCCACAATTCCACCGGACTGAAATGGAATTCTCTTAGAATTCCTATAAAAAGCTATGGGAGTGACATTTCAATTCTATCATGTGGTGTGTTCCAATAAAGTTGTTATAGCTATCGTTGAAAACCCACATTGGAAATTTTCTTTTACTTCTTGTGGCTTTTTTATGAATTGCCATTCCACCGAACTAAAATGGAATTTTCCAAGAATTCCTATAAACAGCAATGGGAGTGACATTTCAATTCCATCATGTGTTGTGTTCCAATAAAGTTGCTATAGCTATCATTGAAAACCCTCATTGGAAATTTTCTTTTACTTCTTGTGGCTTTTTTAAAAAATTTGAATCCTATAGGAATTCTTGGAAAATTCCATATCAGTTCGGTTGAATGGCAATCATTACTTCATAGAAATATATGTTGATCAGTGAAAAAGAAGAAGTGATTTTCTCCAAAAACTATAATTAGATATTTAAATATTTTTGGATAATCATGTTCTAGAATTCATAAGCTTTGTTTTGATACCAACTCGCCAATGATTGAATGTCTAAAAAAGCTGCAAGAAGTAAAAAAAAATTTCCAATAAGAGTTTTCAATGATATATGGAACTATTCCCTTCTTCTTCTACTTCAGAAAAATAAATCTTGATGAGTAAAAAATATAAAAGTGATTTTCTGAGAAGACTTTAATTAAGGCCATGTGTCAATTGCGTTAAAAAGAGGGTTACATTTTTCCCACTATTTAATGTTTGATTTAATCTTTCTGCACCATGAACTGGCTAGAATTTTAACGCAATTGACACACGGCCTAAAAATTAAAATGTTTTTGGATAATCTTGTTTTCAAAAGCTTTATATTTTGAAACAAACTCGCCAATGATTGAATACAAAAAAAATCCAATAATGGTTTTCAATTATACCTATAACTGGACCGCCTTATATTTTCCTTGCATTTGGTAGCAATATATAGCTTGTTTAGAAGCATTATCATATTACCCGGAGCTTATACAGAAGATATGTGCACATGTACTTGCAGTTGCAATCTTTTTGGCAACAAATGTTATGAATTAAATTTGATTTTGAATATAACATCCTCTCTAGTGTGTTCTGATATTTTACTCACTTTTTAGTAAATAACCGCCAAGGTGTGCAAAATTTATATTTGATTAAAAAAAAATGTGTGTGCTCAATGGAATATAAAGTTTTATCTAAATTAACCAATTCAACCAAAAGAGGAAAATAATTTTTACCACGGGATAACATCATGAAATAAATACCCAAAAGGCCAAAACCCACAAATAAATATTTTAAGATATCCTGGTCACACTGTATCCCAAGCCAGTTCGCTCTTTTTTCAGCTGTCAAATATATTTTAATAGCGTAACGTAAAGTAATCTATCTAAATTTAGATTTATTTTGATTGTAAATATATATTGTTACCTACTTACCAAACAACTTTTTGTTGCACAATTTAATTTCATCGCCTCATGATATGAATATAAGCATTATCTTCTAAAACTTGATAATATGACAACTACTTTAGATCTAGTATAGTAGTGTCCGACCGTCTGTCACCAGAGTAAAGCGCGTGTTCATTGGTACCTCTACCTAGTTTAGATCTTATTTGCATACGCAAGGAAATCGCGAACATTAATATTTTTTTGTTTTGTAGTATTAGAGATAGTTAATTAAAGAAATGTTTTTGTCTCAAGCTAGAAGTCCTGTTCTCATTAACTTTGGCAAGTGGAGCAAGTCTCCGGTTTTCAAGGTGAGGAAAAGAATGGCATTCTACATTGCTAAGAAGTTGGTGAACATGAAAACATAATTTGGGTATGGTTATGTAATGAGAATTGACATGTGCAGTTGGTGGACTCCTCTCTTTAGCAGCAGGCCATCCCATATATATTAATAAGTAGGTAGTTAATCTCTGCTCTGCCTTCCCCCTTATGATTCACCTGTTAGATGCAAAATTGTAGTTATTGGTGTTGGGGAATTGAGGATTGTGCTGAAATGCAATTAAAAGGTGGGCTTCTTACCACGTTTTTTGTCTAAAAAGAATAAAGATATCAAATTTAAATTACGAATCAAAGTTCATTGCCTATAGCCTTAAGAGTTGCCAAGCCCAAATGAACTTTCATCAGTTGGAATATGGTATTTTAAATGTAATTTAACTTACCCACACGCATTCTTTATATTAACAACCAATTAACATTAATAATGTGTTTGTATACGCACGATCTTTTAGAACTTTCTATGAACATGAGCGAACTCCCGTGATTGCTTTTGATTCAGATTTTAGAATGTTTAGAATGTTGATATCGTGATTTATAATATTAAATTAATTTAGGGCAATTGCTATTTGACTATTTGAGCCATAAGATCAATGTCTCCCTTTTCTTCTGTAAGGATATAATATCGTGGCTTGTGGTCCGATCCACATCGACAGGCTTCTTTAACTCTAGGGCAACCGGAAATATGCAAAAGCATGTACCTATTGGAAATGGGATTACGCAGAGATACGTTTTACACAAAACTAAACATTTTGAGCCCTATTCGTTAGGGCATAATTTTAAATATTTTGGGTATGAATGCATATTTCACTTTCATATTTCTGCATATTTTTCCATTTTTTAGCATATTTGTGATTTTTTCCAATATTTATGCTCATTTGTTATTTTTTCACAACTGTTTGTGTTACGAACAATATTTGCGGTCTAGCACATGGACTTCGTAGAGCTTGCGAAACCATATGAGAACCATGTCCTAAACTCTATCTTGTTATTGCCAAAATACCAAATGAAAAAAAAAATTGTTGAAAGCTACTTAAAGAGTAAGAAAACTATTAAGGAAGCTTAACCAGATCTATCACTTCCATCGCAACCAGTTCCAACTTGTTGAAGCAGTTTCATACCTACTATGCAAATTATGAAAAAATTGTAAACATTAAATTTCATTCAATAATTGGAGAGGATTCTGCTACTATCAAAACTGACAAAGAATTACTTGAACGCGGTAATTTAAAAATTGGCTTGGTGACAAACTTGTCGCATATATCTATATAGTCAACGATGCAGAAATTAAAGTTAGCTAATCACCAATCCTTATACTGATGATAAGCAAATTTTAGAAACGTTCAACAGAACAATATATACAATATAATCCTTATATTAATAAACGTTGATTAGCTAATCAATGACTAACATGACAGCTTTTCCCATAAGAAATACTCACGCAAATGTCAAAAGTTACTCACTGATCAGAGTTTATTAATAAGGGGGCAAAATTTCAAATTTATTGGAAAAACCGTGGTTATGAGTCTTGAAAAAAAAATTCAGTTGTCTGTCCGGACAAAATTCAACAGTGAATGAATACACAACACAGTATCTGAGATAATGGCATTTAAATTTGCATCATTTGAAATAGGTAGAAAGAAGTTTTTCTATGTCTTTAAAGCAAATAAGCAAAGTTTTATTTTTTACAATTTAAGAAACATTTTTTGCATTTATTGCAACCAAAATTTAAGTTAATTATAATTCAAGAAGAATTTTGATATTTTTAAGAAATTTAATTAAGTTGTTTCTTATGTAGTTGTTTGTGTTTCTTCAATTAAAAAGTATACAGTCTTTTGAGCATATAAAATATTTTTTAGCAAAACTAATATACCCCTATCCTTTAGGGGTATAATAGTTTTGACATTAAGTTTGTAACATAGAGAAATAATATGGAAAAGTATATGGATCGAACCAGAATCACTAGCTGAGTCGATCTAGCCATATCTGTCTGTCCGCCCGTCTGTGTGTCACCGATTTTGGGCCATGAATTTTGAGCTAGAGAAAAACGTCGTTTTTTGTCGAACCATCCAAGAAGTTTAATTTTCTATATTTCATCGCCATAAAGCCCACATTTTAAGGATGGGATGGGATAGGGTATGAAACGATCCGCACAGCGGACTGTAGTCCATGTGTTTAAAGCACTGAACTAGTCGCATTCCTAAATTTCTATTTATCATTATTTGTAACATGAGTAACCAATCGCTAAGCTACAATTTTGTTATTATATTTCGATGACTCAGCATTAGCAACATTTTTTCCCTTGCTCTCCTCTCTCAATCATCCGGCAAATTATCCCAGTCAGTCTGTCAAACAAAAGTGTTCAAATGAGGAGTTATGATCAAGCATCAAACTGTAGGTCGCCGTTTTCCAACAAAACACACGTGCACATATTATTGGTTGCGTTGAAAATGTTATAATCTAGAGTGTTGCCACAAGAAGAGGTTTTGTGACACCTCAAAATTACTAATGCTGTTTTAACAATTTGCTTTCCTATTGATCATTTAGTTCGGATTTTTGAACATTTTATTGGCGCTTGTACATGCCGTTGACGTCCTTTGGGAAACTTAAGTAGCCAGCGTCTACGAGAAACAACGCAGTACATAAGAGAGCAGGGAATTAAATATATATATAGCAGCTGCTTATAGGCCTAATCCGGAATACACCTTTAGTCAACGAAGATAATATCGCTTCCGTCCAGTACATAATAAGATGAAGAAAAACTATGCAAACTAGACTATCAGCTATATATTTACCGTTTACAAGAAATGTGAGGAGTTTCCTACTAAATGTCGCATATAAGATCCATAACAACGTTCTGTGTAAACGTCTTAATCAGTTCTGCACACGACATGCACCAGTTACAGGACGACAGATCGACCATAGTCAAATTGTTTTTACTGGAAAAGAAAAACCAATGTCAGGTCGATACTCTTTATCGTTTAGTCGACATCAAAAAGTATGATAGCATCGATCTCCTGGAGGTCTATAGAGCTCTATAAAAATTTACACAGTTGTGTCGCCTAACATTGGAAGATACTGGATGTAACGTTCATCTTGGAAACAGATTATCTGAACTTTTCCAAACATGTACCAGATTCCCGACAAGGATATGAACTTTAAAGAGATTTCTTCAATCTCGTGCTTGAACAGTTACTGTGTAGGACAGGTGTAATGAACAATAATGCTTTAAAAGCCAGGAGAATATTCGAAAAGGTAGACCTAAGCACCTGCTTAAAGGTTCTTAAAGGTTAATCGGCTGCGATGTCAGGCCGCTTGGACTAAACGAATAGAAGCAACATGCCCAAGATATGATGAAACGCTCTGTTTTTCGCAGCTATTACTTGCCTCAAACACAAGCTATTCCCATAAATCGAACGACAGAAGTCTTGCAGATTATGTCAGTTATTTGCTAGGTTATTTTGTAATACCCGTCGATGATCATCGATGTTTGTATTGTATAGATCGCTGTTATAAAATAAATATCTTATCCTAATTGTCTGTGAAAAAGTTTCTAAGATATTTTCAAAGTTATTATGAAAATCTGGACTAGGTGTTTTTTTTTCGACAAGTTGGATCAAGTTTCTAATATTGTCAAAGTTTTCGGTTTATTATCCTACTTCATCAGTTCTATTTGAGTACGGTAGCCAATTGAAGTTTTGTAATCGAAAATCATTATGGTAGATCAGATCTTGTACTTGCACCACTGTGATGATTTATAGGATTGCTTCACTCTAGAGGTATTATTCACTAGTGATGAAAGGAGTAATTCTGAGTTATCCTGTCAGATAAGTCAAGCATATTCAATCTGTTGTCTGATTTTGCGAGACGCCCAATGCCGAGCGGTAACGCCCAATGCCGGTTTTCTTTTTTTCATCACGACGCGATTCTGTTCTGACCTTGCACTCTGGACTTGGCACTATATATTTTAGTAAATAACAGCGTAATTTCTGGAGTGGCTCTTTATTCTAGATCGGCTACTTATAGTTGCAATTTAGTTACTTTGATTGACCGTTTGTTGTTGTGTTGCATGTGTTTAGCGATGATACCGCTAGAGATGTCGTATCTTCTAACCATACTTATCACTAGGATCGTACTTTCATAATTTCTCCATGAGCTTACAGTCCTCGTAATGTAATCTATTTCGCATCAAATGTTTAGTTTAGCGACCTTATTCGAATAAACAAAAGACGAAGTTTGTATCAAATGCCAAATCCCCATGCTAATGCTGAAGACTATACTAATTGGAAAGGCAAGCAGGCATGGGGGAGATTGTTGTTACTATAGTTTGCTTTGTTGTTGTATGAATTGGGGTTTTTTTTCTTGTAAGTGGACAAATATGCCCCATTTATTAAATTTCCAAATGCTAGTTAATGTGATTATTAAAAGATGTCTTACCACCGTTCGAAAATATGCTTAGTATTTCTTATAATTTCTGTTCCGTATAACCAAGCTTTGATTAAAGTGTATTAGAAGGATTCAATTGATTTGTTTAGATGTATACCTAAGCCACGTTTTAATAATCTTTACTCTTTTAGCTCATTGCCAGCTACTCGACTACTAATAACAAATCAAACAAAATATTTGCCAGTGCCGATGAAGCTATTGCGGATATTCCTGATGGAAAGACAATGCTATTTGGAGGTTTTGGCATTTGCGGTATTCCGGAAAAGTTGATTGACGCATTGCTAAAGAAGAATGTAAAAAACATCACCGCCGTGTCAAACAATGGAGGTACTCATACAACTATATTAAAAAAAATCCAAACCTACATTTAATTCAATTCTAGGCGTTGACAAAGTGGGGCTGGGTCTGCTTATCAGAAACAAGCAACTTTCCAAGTTCATTGCATCTTATGTTGGTGAAAACGATGAACTCATTCGTCAATTTTTCAATGGTGAAGTAGAAATTGAGCTGACACCCCAAGGAACTATGGCCGAAAAGATACGTGCCGGTGGTGCTGGTATGTGGAATACTCGAAAAACAGTATGAAACATTGGAAAAATTTACAACTCGATTTTTATTTGTAGGTATTCCAGCTTTCTACACTCCCACCGGTTATGCAACACTGATACAAAAGGGTGGTGCCCCAATTAAGTACGGCAAAGATGGAAAAATAGAAATCGCCAGTAAACCGAAACCTGTTGCGGTTTTCAACGGAAAGAACTATGTTCTAGAAGAGTCCATTGTAGCTGATTATGCAATCGTTAAGGCTTTGAAAGCAGATCCTCTAGGAAACATTGGTAAATCATTTATAAATTTTATTTTGAAATATTTCTGACTCAAGGGAAACCCAGTTTTTAATAAGGCTGCAAGAAACTTCAACTCACCAATGTGTCGGGGCGCAAAATGCACAATTGTTGAAGTCGAGGAGATTGTTCCTGTTGGTGCTCTGGGTCCAGATGAGATTCATGTTCCAGGCATTTACATTCAACGTATTATAAAAGGCACAAACTATAGCAAACGTATCGAGAGGCTAAGACTTCGGGATGAAAATGGTTCATCGTCTTCTGGAAAACCCAGTCCTGGTCAAGCTATACGGGAGCGTATTGCCAAGCGTGTGGCAATGGAATTCGAAGATGGAATGTACGCCAATTTGGGAATTGGTAAATATATAATTTGTTAACTAAATTTGTCAAGAAGCTCAGTTGTAACTTAATTTAATTTACAGGTATACCTGTGCTCTCGTCAAACTACATTCCAAAAGGAATAAATGTCATGTTGCAGTCGGAAAACGGTATTCTTGGTTTGGGCCCATTCCCAACAAAAGACGAGTTGGATCACGATTTGATAAACGCTGGCAAGGAAAGTGTAACAGTTTTACCGGGTGCTTCATTCTTTGGTTCAGATGAAAGTTTCGCAATGATCCGTGGTGGACATGTTAGTTTGACTGTACTTGGTGCCATGGAGGTTTCAGCTACTGGTGATTTGGCTAACTGGATGATTCCTGTAAGTTGTTGATTCGTCTTCCTTTAATGTTTACATTATTTATAAAATACTTTGCACTCTTTTAGGGTAAACTAGTTAAAGGCATGGGAGGAGCTATGGATCTTGTCGCTGCACCAACTAAAGTCATTGTTACAATGGAACATAACACACGGAATGGAGCACCAAAAATCCTGGAAGAATGTTCTCTACCACTAACTGGAGAAGGTGTAATCGATATGATAATTTCCGAAAAGGTATACATTCGCGATTATTTTTAAATCGATCCTCTCTTACAATTAAATGGGTTTTAGGCCGTCTTCACAGTTGAGAAGGGAGTTGGTCTTACTTTAATTGAAGTTGCCGAAGGCTTGACTGTTGATGATATTATCGCTTGTACCGGTGCAAAGTTCACAGTTTCGCCAAACCTGAAGAAACAAGGACAAATCGATGAGATTTGAAGTAAGGATATATTGGAGAATAAATACAGAAGTGGATGTCTTTCTAGATATGGCAATGTTGCGATTTTGTGTTTTTTGTCTTCTCTGTAATCCAATCACTCAGGTGTAGCAACAGTCCTTTTAATACAATAATTGTTAAGTGATAAAGTGTGCATTTATTTTTAATAAAGAAAAGTTGTTTATTAAACAATACTCGTAGAAGATACCAAATGGTTGGGGGCTGAGATTCAAAAATCTGTCTGCAGATTTAAAGTTGAATATAGAAAATTAAATCTTCTATATTTTATTTTCATGTGTTTATAAAATGGTCTTATGTGCTTTATTTCCGTTCGAACGGTTTCATTGACTTTTTGCATTTTATTTTGTAATTATAGCAAATTTATATTTGGTAATTTATGGTAGCATACTTCTGCTGCCTTTTAATATGCAAGGTTAAAGATAACCGTACGTGTAGCATTTAGTGCGACAACGTTTTGGAACATCATCGACAGCCAGCAAATTTGGATTTCAATAATGACAATATTCTAACAAAAACTCCAATGACCTCAACCAAACAGTATAGAACTAGGTAGGAGAGTAGGTATGCATCACATCTAAAAATGGTGTAGCCGTTTGTGTCACGGGCGGTAAGTGCGTAGGGGAAATTTGGTCGATCGTATGCGTAGGCTATGCTGTTGTTCGGTATCGGTAGCAATGTGAACACGAGGGTATCGATATCAGTACCCCACATCGAAAATTGTCTTCGTAGAGATGCGCACTCTATGCAGTTTGATAGTCTTTGCCTCAACACAGCAAGGACATAGCAAGCAAAACAATTGCATACTATCAGGTGCAAACTACCATATCAGTTATCGAGTGAATGAAATGCATACGTTATCGAATGATCGGGTAACTAAAATAGGATGATCTCATATGAATGTTTTGAAAATAAATTGGTAGGTATATTAATATATTCTTAAACTTTAAATTGAGTATTGTCTAAAAGATGGACATTGTGAGTGCGTTGAACGGAAACCGAAAGCGTTCCTATGAAACTTTAATTTTTTGTAAAGGGTTCAGAGTAAATAAGAGTACATTCTTGTTTATAATGGAGAAGCTTTAAATAACAATATGAAAATATACGACACAATAAACCTTACAGTATACCCTATCACTGATCACCAAATTTCGATACTCAATACTCGAATCTCGTTTGCGATCATACGAATTCAACATTTATCAGTCACGTATGATTCGATAACTGACGTGCCTACCATAGCAATTTTTGAAATTTTCATTTGTTTTTTTTAGTACATTTTATGTTTTGGCTAAGAGCATAAGGCAGAAAATTGCTGGGAACAACAAAGAGTACGTGTACCTGATTTTAACACTCGATCTCAAAATTTAAGGCCCAAAAAACATGTGACAGACAAATGGACAGACGGACATGGCTAAATCTACTCTCCTAGCGATTCTGATTCGGTTCTTTAAGGTTAAAAAGAATAAAAAAATTATGGCGCATCAGGCTTAGCATTTTTCTTACAACCATTCATGTGTGCGTGTGTTTTTCTTGCACAATGGCGGGACCTCCTGTTTTATGCCGAATCCGAACGGTTAAGTTGAGGCAAGCTTTTCATGACAATTGATATTACTCGGACGATTTGTCAGGACATCACAAGAGGAGGGCAAGTGAAAAATCATTTAGGTGTTGCTATGGCTGGGAATCGAACCCAGACCTCCCGCGCGGCAGTTCATCAGCCTAATCATCGCGCCAGGTTAAGGTTATTCTGTTGAACTTTTCTATGTGATATGATTTAAAAAGAAAACACAGAACTCGGTGACCATGTCGCAATGTTGAATTCAGTCTACCATTTGTTGCGTAGAATTCCGGTACATTTGATTCACTGCTGGTATGCTAGTTCGCTCTTAGCTCGTCGGTTTGTGTGGAACTTGACTCTTGGTCTTTATGCCAGTCTACTCATCTAGCTGTTGTGATGAATGCGAAAAAAATGCTCTAACCCTTCCTATTTGGTTATCATATTCGCCTAGATTCTTGCCACTTCTCACCTCATTTGTTTTACAGTATTTTCAATCCAGTCTTTGACCTACCCCTCTCATCCATTTTTTGACCCTTTTATTAAACATCCTGTTTGTGATTGTCGAATACCGTTTCGAAGACCTATCCTACAACGCTCCCTTGTATGATTGATGGGCTCCGTAAACTCCATAAATTCAATTACTCTGTTCACAGTTTAAAAAGTTCAATCAATGCATTCCACCTCTTTTTTTTAAATATTGATCAACAATGAAAACACGGTGTTTTTACTAACCCTAAATAGTCAGCTATCAACCAAATTTATCGTTTTTACCTGTTTACTTGCAAATACAAATAAAAGTGACAAGTACCTACTTATGATTAACTAGATAAAATGTTTCGAACTCGCTGTGTTTATAGACTTAATTATGCTTTTTGCGCTGTGGTTTTTCAAAGATTGTTATCTCAAAATCTTATAGAATGTGTACAATAATCTTAACCTATCATCAACCTTTCGATTACAATTGTTGGCATGAGCATAGTAAGATGGCTGATAAACGCACGTAAACAAGTATTTCAAGATAGTAAATTCCTCTTGATAATGCTAAAAGTATAATACAAAGAATTCAATTACTATGATAAAATAGCTAAGGACTTGGCAGAACACATATCCCATATTCTGATGATAAATCCCACACTGCGAAAATTTATGCTAGCCATCTCAAACGTTCAATGCGGAGTTTTTTGACCAGGGGCATGTCGCTGTACAACTCGTATAGTTCTTGGTTTTATCTTCGTCCAGCAGGACTGGGATGATCAGGGTCTTATATAAGATCTCCTTAGTAGTTCGAGTGAGGGCTTTACTACTGAATTGCCTTCTTAGCCCGAAAAAAGAGCGGTTGGCAAGAGTAATTCTTCGTTTAATTTCTGACGAGATGTTGTTGTCAGAGTTAATAGCGGAACCGAGATAGATAAAGTCCCGTACTACCTCAAAGTTATATCTGTCAATGGTGACGTTCTGTCCAATTCGTCGATGTTGTGTGTCCTTTCGTGTTGACAGCATATACTTCGTCTTGCCCTCATTTACTGCGGTATACCAAAACTAGACATGGCTCTGTATAGTTCGTCTCTATTAATGATGTCGTATGCGGCTTTGAAATCGATGAATATGTGGTGGGTATCGATTTGGATCTGCGGAAGTGTAAAGATTTGATCGGTTGTGGACTTTCCTGGCCTAAAACCACACTGATGAGGGCCGATCAGGTTGTTGGTAAACGGTTTCAGGCGTTCACATATAACGGCAGATAGAATTTTGTATGCGATGTTGAGAAGCCTTATGCCTCTGTAGTTGGCGCAGTTTAGAGGGTCTCCTTTTTGTTGATCGGGCAAACGATGCCGAGGTTCCTTTCTTCAGGCATACTTTCTTCCGACCAGATTCGGCTTATGAGTTGGCGGATGTTACTTACCAAGTCATCTCCGCCGGCTTTATAAAGCTCGGCGGGAAGGCCGTCATTTCCGGCAGCCTTATTAAGCTTCAGTTTAGATATTGCTTCACTCAGGTCGGGTGGTTGGCAGCTTTCGCTGTCTTTGCCAATATCGTTCTGCCTGACAGCGGAATGTTGTTCGTCATCGCCGTTTAACAGTCTGCAGATGTGGTTCTTCCATATCCTCAGCATAGACTGTGTCTCAACTAAGATATTTTCTTGTTCATCTCGACAGGATTCTGTTCGAGCCTTGTATCCTTGGCATTGACGTTTTACACTTTGGTAAAATTGCGAACATCGTTTATGGAGTGGCACCTCTCTATATCTTCGATCGCGCGCTTTTCTTGCTCTTTTTTCTTCTTTCTGAAAAGCCGTCGCTCTTCCCTTCTTCTCTGCTTATAGAGCTCAACGGCAGCTCCCGACTTCTCCTGTAGTTTGCCTTGCAGACCTCGTTTTTGGCTGTGAGCATTTGTCGGCATTCCTCCTCATCAAACCAGGGATTGCCATTGTTCCTCGACATTCGATGCTGGTGGTATGGCGTTAATCGAGAGGTTAAGGGATACGCGTTCGTCGAAGGACTTGGCGGTGTCGACATTAATTTTTTTCACCTATACCTAATCATAAATTCAACTATGGTATGCACGAGGCTACCAGTCACATGAGTAGACTTTTCAATACAACTAACGGTGTAGTTTAACTGCATGTTAGTAAAAGTAAAAAAAGTAAAAAACGTTCTGCAAATTTGTATGTTAGACCCGTAACAATAATATATAAAATTATATTTTGTTTCATAATATATATATAGAGTATAATATAACTTGTTTGTTCTGTTATGTCCCACTAACAAATGCACTAAATAGTGAGCATGTGGATGTATATTATGTGCTGTGGCAAATCTCTGCTCGTAGATGCTGCATGTACTAAGCTCGCTACGACACAGATCTGACAGTGTTAAAAAAACACACCACAGTAAGAAAACACTTGTTAATAAAACTTACAATATACGTGTTTAATATCTATCCTTAAGTTCGATACGATTGATGCTTCTGGCAGATGGCTGTGTATATCTCTAAGTTTTTTGGTGGCGCCCTAGTTGTTGGTTTCAATATTTTTTGCAATCCCACATAAAAACCTTCAACTACAGGTTATTTCTTGCTCTGTTAAATAATGCAAAAAACAAAAATTCAAGAATTCCTTTATTTCAGATTGCACTATAACATTTTGTGTTACCTGGGCTGTATTTTTCATAAAATTCCTATATGAGTATTCCTATATATAATCTCTCTATATAAATTATACTCTTCATTGATAATTTCCATTTTCAACTTTCTCTTACAAAGCGAAAGATATTGTTTTCGTGGAAATTTTCGACCCCGATATTTTGATTGATTCTAATATTACGATGATAACGGAACCCAAAAAAATTTTTTTTTACATAACCTACACCGCTCGTTTTTCTTTCTATTTGTCCCACTCGCTTTTTAAATCTTTTCTCGGGCGAAATGTACACCTTCTGTACTCAGTCCATGTTAATATTACTCTTACAAGAAACCTCGTATCGTACCATTTTGTGGGTTTCCCACTAAGTTAATAGCTAATATTCGATCGCGCCACAGTTCTGCTAGTTAACCGAAAGAAGTTACAAAACAAAAAATAAGAAGGCTACAATCCGCTGTGCGGATCGTTGAACACCCTATCCCATCCCATCCTTAAAATGAATATCCCCAAAAATTGGCGGGACTAAATACTGAATGGTATTAGATAGTATCTAAATCTTGTTTGGTTTGACAAAAAACGTGGTTTTTCTAGTGCATATGCTATGGGCGTGGCAATAAGCGGCTTTACACTTTTTCGACCAGCCCGTATAAATATCACATATATCAAATTTCAATATCATAGTTCAAAATTTAAGGGCTAAAACCCGGTGACCGGAGGTGTATGGATGTAAGCTTACCAATAAATCTTTCTAGCTCCAGTGTGCTTCTGGATTAAATAGAAGATACTACTCTTTTAAAGTTTTCGGGTATTTATACTAATTATTTTTTTGGTGATTCCGGAAACTGCAAGGTTGAAAAAAGCGTGCCCATTTGATGAATGTTATGAGACATGTTTAATTTTTTGTCTGGTGCAAGTTGCGAACATTTGTTGGTTACATTACCTGTATTTCATACATTACATACAATAAGATTATTATTTAATCGTAAATTAAGTCATCTAGTTCATTGATGCAAAAAAACGTTTTTTGATCCTTGGATAAAAATAATTCGACTGAGAAAATGTTGGTGCTCGATTAGATGAGTTCTAATCGCTAATATTATATTATATTTAAACGATAACATAAACAGATTGTCAATGTTACCTCCGAATCTTAGTATACAAAAAGTAATATTCTTATTTAATAAATTAAGTCAAGTTTATTCTTTAACAAACAAATGTTACAAGAACATATAATAAAAAAAATAATAAAATATTACATCATATAAAAATACAAAGTAGATACATAATATATTGATATCTATACAAAGCAAAGAAACACAATAAAACCAATAAATTAATTTTATTTTAACCGATAACTTTTGTCATGTCTTTAAAATTAATATTAAGTGTTGACGAGCTCATTCGGTGGTGCTTACTTATCGAATCCAATTCGGATTCAGCACGACAGTAACCACAGAACTGGGAAGTGAGCACATGCAAAGGACTTCGGTAGAATGTCTGCGTATCTGTATTATTCCGATTCTTGCAGTGTGCCAAACAATGCAAGAAGCCTTCAAGCAAAAGTATGAGCATCGAGGTCATCTTTGTAAAACAAAAGACGGAAGGTATCAAGAAGAGCAGGTAGGTTCTTGTCTTACTAAATCCAAGAACAATGTCCTAAAGAAAATCAAGGGTTATTTTTGATATACAATGAGGATTAGCAAAATACATACTTTATTTACGCAATCCATTCTAATGAATGCCTCCTTGTCGAAGGGATTATATTGAGCAGGTTTTGTTGAACAGGATGGTTTTTGAACGTCACTTTCCTCTTCATTTTTTAGATATTTTCGTGGAATATGAAATGATTTCTTTTTATGGAATCGTAAAGCAATCTTTGAACTTTCTGGCTCTCCAGTCTCTGCATCGAAGTGAATATGACGAACTGTTGTCGCTACCGGATCAGCATACAAATATTCAACCTCACCAGTTTCAAAATTCTGAAAGTAATGCAAAATATATGTTTATTAATAATTGCTTATGTGTATAAGGAAATTGAAATTGTTTTGTTTTGGGTGCATCTAGTTATATCAGCAGTCCAAATAATGTCAGAGTATGGTCGTATTCGAGACAATGCGATTACTTGAAAAAACCTAAATGTTGTTCACCAACTACGACTCTGAACCTCCAAGCCGTCCGTCCCCCAGGTGCCTATAACTTTTACTAGAAACTAATTAATTTCGCAGTATCAGATGTATGATTTGATCTCTTCTTTTTTCCCAGACCATATTAAGTAAAAATGTTATACCCTCGTATATTTAGTTGATTATTTTGAAAGTAACGGGTGATTTTTTAAGCGTTTTTTTTTTAAATCGAATAAAACACTCAAAATCTTTATTGTAATCGATAAGAAGGCCTTTGCCATTTAAGTTTTAAAGAAAACTGCATATAAGTAAATGTTGTCCGCGACTCCGTTTCAAATGTTTCATTCGGAAGGTCCAATGTTGCGTCACCTTTTCGAGTATTTCGAGCATTTCGGTAATTCTTGTATGGCATATGGCTGTTCATCACTCCCGATGCGAGAGTTTTGCTTATTTACATATCCGTTAATTCATAAATGAGCCTCATCGCTGAACGCAATTTTGCACATTTTTCACAGAGCACGAATTTTGATAATGAATTTCCATAATTTGCAAACGTTGCTCGTTTGAAAGTCTTTCCATGTTCATATGGCAGAGTTCAGAGTATACTGAAAACTTTTCACTTTACAGATGACGTTGGATGCCATTAGTAACTAGTGCTGCCAACCCGAATAACTTAAATCTTAAAAAAATCACCCGTTACATGCTCCACGAAATGTTAACAAACAATGTGTTTCGTTTAACAGACATTGCAATACATTTAAATAAATAGTAAATTTACTCTACTTAGTATTCGCAAAACAATCAAGTGATCTCCAAATCTCTGACCATCTTCGCAGACGAATTCCGAGCTGGACTATTCAACGAAGAAACATACGAACATACTGCCGTAAAGTGTTGATTTTTTTTGTCTAAATACTTTTAGTCATGTCCCAGTATAGCCTTCACCCCAGGGAAATCTGTAAAAAAATTACCACTTGTCTTTACAAAAAACTACACAAAAATCAGTTCGTTGTTAGTTGTTATCTCATTCGTTAGTTGAAATAACACGTTTTTGAAATTTGTTCTGTAAGTGGCAAATGAAACAAGCCAAATACATTCTTTCTTTAGTTTATTTACCAACACGTGAAAATTCTGTCCCACTACATTAAGTCCGTACGCAGGCAGCTTTGACAGTTTCTCCAACCAAAAGTAACAGTACTTTTGAATGTTTTTTTCCCTTTGAATGCAGATTTGAACTTATTCCATTCAAAGCTATGTAATTGATTATTGCAGAAATGACATAAATAGCACTTCCATTACGCAGTTGAATATTAATTTATTCGCTATGAAAACATTCTTATCAGTCTGACCACTTCAGACTTGCTATCTAAACACAACTGAAAAGAATGTACACAACTATAATATTGTATCGAAAAGTAACTATGCAATACATTCCACAAGCAAATAAGCTTAGTACATATTTTTTTGTTACTAATATATAGTTTTGAAAAAAAAAGTAAAACCCTTCGCATAGAATGGGTGACACTCAAGGATCGATGTTTGTAAGTTTTACCAAAAAAATAAAACGTCAAAGCCAGTGATACAAGGCGCAAACAGAATACTATTATAAATATGGACAAGAAGATCTGCTGGTAATGACGGCATTCCTGTTGACCTTTATAAAGCTGTTAGAAATGATTTGGTAGGAAGTATTCACCAACTCATAAGCCAAATTTGGTTCAACTACATAGACATAAGTCTCCTCAACATCCCCAACAAGATTCTATCTCCGGTAGACACTGGAAAAACTCAAGGGTAAAAATCGGTAGACACCACCTTATTTATTGATTTCGCAGCAGTATTTATAGGGACAAACTATGCAGACCAAGATTCAATGGTCAAAAACTGCGCATTGAACATTTAAGCGCACTTTTTGGGGGCGTGTTCTGTAAAAATCGTTTTTCGGTCAAATTTTAAAATATTCGAAAAAAACTTTTGATGCAAAACAATTGATAATATGATAATATCAACATTTAGTCCATATTTCATTTTAACCCTCGCCTAGTTTTTGAAGGCGTTTTTCTACACGCAATACCATATGCAGGAGAAAAATGTTGTTTATTGACGAACTATGCAAGCTTTGGATAAACTGTCTGAACAATATGTTGTGATAATCTCTTTCTTTATTTCATCGCCAAAAAGCCCACATTTTGGGGATATTAATTTTAAGGATAGGTTGGGATAGTGTATTTAACAATCCGCACAGCGGATATGTTTAAATTTAAGATTCAACATTTTGTCAACAGTTAAAAATAAATACGCTGTAAGCTTCTCAGTTTGGCAGCAAAAAAAACGATCTTTCAGTCGTCAATACTGAACGTCAAAAATTAGGAGCTGGCTAGAATTCTTACGAACCCGAGAACAGTTTAAAAATGTTTATAAAAACTTCAAAATTTGATAAATGAGAGTTATGCAAAGCACATTTATTCCTCATTCAATACTCCCATGTGTCAGGAAAACAGCATATCGTTCAGATTGTATTTTTTTATCAGAAAATGCAATGCAGGTTGTAAATAAACAAAACTTGAGTTTTTGAAAAAGTAAATGGTTACGAAAATGTTTTGGCATATCATGTACGAGAAATTAGTTTAACTTCAACAAAGCAGAATAGATATCTTGAATCAAAAACAGAATTAGTACAGTAACATTTTACTCACTGAGAATAATAAATAAGGTTTTTTCATGACCTCTCTTAAATTTAATTGTTATTTGTTTGTTAAAAATATGTATAATGAAAGGAATTTTCTTGCAATTCTAATTTCCAAATGCCATTTTTTTTACTCCTGCAGAAATGTGAAAAATGAGACAGTAGATAAACTTTAAACCTAATTTTAAAGCAATTGGTACACGGTCCACACAGGTATAGGTCACACAGGTACACCAAATGTTATCGCTAGCTTGGTGACTTTAATAGATTATCTAAGCTAACCTTACCAAATTCATTATTATTTGAAATCCATAACATCATATAGAAACAGTTAATGCATTCTTAGATTTTAAAGCATACAGCCAAAATAGTTTCCTTGTAATCTATTATGCGGTGGGTGTTTTAACGCACCGAAAATATTTTCAAAAATTGGGTCAAGCGATATGCATGTAATGTGGTGGCCGAATGCAATCGTATAGCAGGTGCATCATGGAAAAATATTTGAATCACAAAAACATCACACCTACAACGCAATATTTTTTTGGAACATCTGCCAGAACTACACAAAATGAGCAACACTCTCCATGACACATTAATAAAACGGTTTATTTATTTATTTTCTTATGAATAAATCTATTTATAGCCAATATTAAAACCATTGCATCCAAAAACGCACAGCGTATTTCTTTTGTTTCGAAAATTCGTCCATTTCTACCTTGTTTTGCAAAAAGTCAATATACGATCCAACACAATTTCATTGGTATCCATTTGTTTTCCTCCACCCGATGAAGGTCAAGGTGGATTAAACGGAAAACAGAGAAAATCCATTTTGCGCCTTATGAATCGAATAAAGAAACACACATCGATATGAGGAAAATTTATTTAATGAGATTTCAAACATCACACCCACACCAGCTGTTCGCTTGGCTATGCATTTGGTGTTATTGTGGATATTTTTAAAAATGGCCATCGGGTCAATAACATTGCCTTTAAGAATATAGCTTCAGCACGCGCTGCAATTACTTTGGAGCAATGTCTTACATTCTTTTTCGTTAACAAACAAAAGTGCACCATAGAATTATAGATTTTCATTATCTGTCGCAAAAAAATTAAAAAAAACGCTAGATTCAGAGGCGTATACTTATCAATACACTTTTTGCGATAAGTACTAATAAATGTATGTTTACGGCTGATTTTTTTTATCTATTGTTGCTTGCTATCAGTTGGTATTTTATGAAACTTGGTTTGTAGGGGACATTGGCGCTTAGTTTTTTTACTAAACAAGAAATGCGCAATCAATGCTCTGTTTTATGTTTCTGAGGTTAATGTCATGATCAACATTAACAGCTGGGATTGAGAAACAACTGAGCTTGAGAATCATTTTTTTTAGAAGATACGTTTCGGTATATTATGTAAGCAATTATTTAGAATTATTATCAGTAAATTTTCACAAGTTTATTTATATTATGAATGTGAAATTCATTGGAAACTTTGTAAATTCGAGTAGCAACTGATAATTTGGTTATTTTTTATAAACAGAAAATAGGTGACTTAATTTGTGTTAAATTTTAACAGTCAAGGTTACTTTAAATAAATATACTTATTGATTTAAATCAGCTTTGTTTAATGAAGGTAAACTTAGAACAGAACAACAACATTTTAGCAGTAATAAAGCACAATCCTTCATATTGATAAACTATCTGTAACTATCCGTTGACTTACTTTTGACATTTACACAGGCTATTTCTTATCGGGAAAATAGTACTTTTAGTCCACGGATAACTATTCTGCTGCTTTTTAGTTGTTTGATTAAGCTAAAAAATATATATTGGTATTAACATTATAAAAATTAGGTTTGAATAAATAAAAGTGTTTTAAATTGGCAGCTGATACTCATAAAACAAAACTTTTATAGTACAGGAATAGTGCTTTAAAACAAGTGTTTTTAACCGCCCCTCCTCTCGCTATATTTAACAAATCATCTGTCAATAAAAGCTTATCTCAACTCCGGCGTTCGGATTCTTCAAAAAAAAAAAAATGAAAGTTCCGCCCTCGTGCAAGGAATAGACACGCGAATATAAATGGTTATGAGGAGCGCTACTCCACGGGTTCTAACGAGCTTGTTGTGCCAAACATTTGTGTATTTGTTGTTTAAGCGGCCAAATTCTCAATATAATCAAGGAACGGACGGAAATTTTGAAAAACTGAAATAGCACAAAATCTTGCCTTGCGTCATATTTATCATCCGTAAATTATGCGTTCGATGATGTCATCGAAAAGTAAGACTTTTGCATGAATGTAATTTTTTTTATTCTCACATTTCTCTCTATCACACAAACGTATTTTGTAGTTCGCAGCAATGGTCACTTTACAGTAACTCACGGCCTTTGCTATAAGTTGGTAGTAGTCTTTGTCCTTTTTTCATTTAGTATGAACAAAGAAGCAAACTTCTCTGCTCGTCATCTATCAGACTCTTATTTGTAAGATATTTACAACCTCAAATGGCTTCTGCTATCTGACGCCACTTTTAATAGATAAACAAATCACATTATATTTTATCTTTTACCTTGAACACATACATAGAGAACCAATTCGTTTATAAATTCATTTGTAATCAACTCGAGGTTAGTGTGGGTGCATTGGTTTTATTAAACTTAGTTTGATTATATTTCAAGTTATAGATGTCACGTATTTCACAACTTTTACCGTAAAACGCACGAGAAATGTTAACAACAACCAGAAGTATGTAAACAGACACTCTTATCTTTACGATAGTAAATAACTTGTTATATAATTGATCATGATAGTTGAAGATATCATATTATGTCTAATTTAATGATTTTTTTATTTTTCATGTGCAGAATTCTTTAAAATCCCCAAAAAAGGAGCTCCTCTAAACTGCGCCAAATACAGAGGCATAAGTCTCCTCAACATCGCCTTTAGGATCCTATCTGCCTTATGTGAACGCCTGAAACCGTTTAACAACAACCAGATCGGCCCTTATCAGTGTCCGTTTGTGTAGGATGACGATGGAGAATTCTCGCTGCTCCATCATGGTAGGAAACGACCACACCGACACATTCGATACCAAAAAAGGATTTAGGCAAGGCGATGCGCTATCATGTGACTTCTTCAATTTGAGAGGATTGTGCAAAACTCGCGAGTCAACACCAGAGGCACAATTTTTCAAAAATCGGTACAACTACTAGCATACGCCGACGTTATTGACATCATAGGTCGGAACCAACGTGATGTCATAGCCACGTTTGCTAGTACATAGAAGGAAGCGGCAAAAATGGGTTTAGCAGTAAATGAGGGCAAGACAAGGTATATGCTGTTATAACGAAAGGACACACAACATCGACGAATTGGACAGAACGTCACCATTGACAGATATAACTTTGAAGAAGTAAGGGACTTTATCTATCGCGGCTCCGCTATTAACTTTGACAACAACATCTCGTCAGAAATTAAACGAAGAATTACTCTCGCTAACCGCTGTTTCTTCGGTCTAAGAAGGCAATTTAGTAGTAAAGCCCTCACTCAGACTACTAAGGAGATCCTGTATAAGAACCTGCTTTACGGAGCTGAAGCATAGACCGTCTCAAAAGCGGATGAAGAAATTCTTGGTTGATTTGAGAGGAAAATTCTTCGAAAAATCTTCGGTCCCGTTTGCGTTGACGGGCTATGGAGACGAAGATTCATCCAAGAATTATACGAGCTGTACAGCGACATGCCCCTGGTCAAAAAACTCCGCATTGGACAATATGGCTAGGACATGTAGAACGAATGGACACCAATACTTCGGCTCGCAGAGTCTTCGATTCCCAGCCAGACGTCGGACGCAGTAGATGAAAACCTCGCCTTAAGTGGCGCGCACATGTAGAAACCGACCTCAACCAATTTGGAGTGTGCAACTGGAGGCAGTTAGCTAAGGACCGGGCTAATTGGAGAGGCATGTTGATTCCGGACTGTAGCGCTACTTAAGTAAGTAAGTGGTAAGAGTTCTTTAAAATTCTACACATTTTCCATTCTGTTAGACTATTAAAGATATTCCGATATCTATTCAATTTTAAGTAGATAGCTTAAAATGTCTATACAAATAGTGTATACGAAAATTTCCTTCTTCACAGATTCGATCAACAGATTCGACGCATAGAGTCATAGCCTAACTGAGCTTAAATAGCGTTCCAATTCTCATTGTAAAACTTTGAAGTCTTATCATGATCTCGCGATGATCTACATGTGAGTATAACCGATTGTCAAGAAGATATTGTCTCTACTCAGCCCCTTTGGATTCGGCAAAAAAACTGTCCTTCCGTCTGTGTTTCACCGATTTTTGGGTCTTACATTTTGTGCTAGAGTGTTGAAATTTGGTATATAGACTCTTTTGCGACGCAGAACAAGTGATTGAAATCCCCCTATTTCTTAGCAAAACGTTGTTTTAGAAGGGCTCAGTAGAGGGATGGTTAGTGCGATGATCCGATTGTTAAAATAAACATCCCCAAAAGTTGGGTGTGATTAAAATGATTTACATAATATTAAATGCACATGACAATATCATTGAAGTACTTTGTTTTTATACCACATCACATAGGTGAGTACTAGTTTTGCTACATAGTTTGTAACAAACAGAAATAATTTTGTATGATACAGTAACGTATATGGTATCACCTCGGACTGTACGACACCAGTTTTTGTGCCTAAAATGTTGAGCCAGGATGATGAGCTTTCGTACATGTTTTTTTTGTTGCTCCCAGCAGAACAATTGTGTAAATATTATTAAAAAGAATCTTTGGGTTAAATTTTTTTTTCATTTATACAATCTTATTTTTAATAAAAAAGAAAAACAGTTTTATACACAAGTTTAAAGAAATTAACTAAAATTAATGAAGTAAATAAAAAAAGAAAACGATTTTTTTGGCGGACTATAAAATATTTTGATATGTTGTGACAATTTCATTTTCATTAATTCATCGCCATAAAGTTTTAAGCCTAAGGCTAAGCCTTAAGGCTAAGCGGTTTTACTTCAATTTAATCAAATATATTTAGTCCTATACCAGAAAACTTTTTATATCTCCCGAAAACGATGTTCTACTTTTATTAAATTGATATTATCTGAGTTACTATTGATGTTTGCCTGATACGCAGTTTAAGGGCAAATATCTCTTTACGGATTTTTTTAGTATTGCACAATAATGGAAAATCACTTTCTTTAGCATCAACGCCTTCGCCGATTTGCATCAAATGTTCATCAATGAAAAGTGATTATAATTCTTATTTGCACAAACTTAGTTTATATAAGTTGTATGCCAATACTACAAGTTGTTATCAAAGTCTGGAGCCAAGGAACCATCTTTTTAATTTTCACCAAAAAAATCGTCTGACTCCAGTGAGCGAGAATTTCATCATCCAGCTCGAAATGTATGGATAGCATATGAAAAATCGTGTATTTTTTTTTTAAACCTTCTATAAATTACGACTGATTCAAAATGATGTAAAGTTAAATGTATTTTATTAGGCGTGTTTCAAATACATTTATATATTATATTTATAAATTCCTAATTGGAATTTTGACAACTGAATATTATGGTGTTCATATCTCCATAAATTCAAAGCCGGCCTTTTTTAAAATTTATCCTGTACTACCAGCTGCAATATGTGGCATTTTCGATGATAGTTTCCAATGGCAATTGCAATAAGTAGATTTGGTAGCACATTTGGTATCCAATCTAAGGGTTTAAGACTGGAGAGTGGATATATATATACAGGATTAAGGGAATTTAAGGTGTTGTTTTACTTTGCAAGTAAATGGACTAAGATGCAAATGATGTATAAAAAAATGTGTCGCAAAAGTTTAAAGAAAATTTAGAAAAGTTGGATATAAGCAAAATTTTTTTTTTGAAAATGTCTTTAAAGCAGGGGATACCTAAAATCATAATGGCTTGACGTTTTTTAACAAAAATAAATCGTCATCCTTACAATTAATTAACGGCCAAACCATGGGTGACACATAGATGTGTGTTATGATAAAAACTTATTAACTTTACAAATGTAAATAAAACCCAATTAAACTACGTGAAACTAACACCAACGTCAAAGCTGGTTCGTAAATACAAATAATCTCTTGAACCATGTAATTATCTTTCGAATAATGGCGAATAATGATAGCGGCACATAATAGCTTTTTTATTTTCAATGTATATGCATGATAAAAACTATTTGATGATATGTCGATAGGTCGGTATGAATACTATGAAATCAGATTAAAGGCCTGACATTGATGACGTCACCTTTAAACTCTTAGTCTAGTAGGGACATACAATTCAATCATGTTTTGATTTGTTTTTGCGGGAAATTTCTTGAGGCGAATTAAAATTCTGCCAAAGCCAATCAATTTTAAGGCATCAGCACAGACGCAGCCCATAAATATAAGTTTCTTTAACACAAGAAACTTTCAAGCTTAACAGTTAAATTAATATATTTTCTCACAATTTATTGATGAGATATTCAATAATGATTTAACTTGCATCCGTCACGGACGCTTCAAATAATTGCCGCAAAATACTTGTCATTAAAATGCCAGATTAATTTATGCATTCTTCGACTGCTCTTTAAACCTGTTTGCTTTCTTATACCTATTTGTTCGACACATTTTTTTTGTTTTCAGAAAACACGCCATCAATCCATATAAAGATTAGAGATTTGTTTAGCCCTAACACCGCAAACATTAACTGAAATTGTGTTGCCATGTAATTAACATACAGTTTTTTTTTTTGCTTCTCTCACCTGTATTCCACTACACCTCGCTTGAAAGTGGTTCGACATTTTCGAATCTGAAATAATATTCACGGCACTTCTTCCTTGTCTCACCGTCGTCACCAAAAAAATAAAATAGAAAAGGAATAGATATTCACGACACTGTCACAAATTATTGAACACTGTCCAACTCTAGTGAATAATTCAACTACAATAGGTAATTTATTTATTTGTGTTGATTTTATTTAAATTTCAATTGTGGTAACAATTCACTTTCGACGGCAATAAAACACACACTTATTCTGTTGCAGAATCAAATTGTTACTGAGGTGAATTTGTTAGAAATAGAAATTCTAACTTGTAAATGTCGTACAAAGAAGGGGTTTATCTATTGTTTGTATTTCTGGTACAAGTTTCTTGAATCCGTTTGAATTTGACAGGCAGTAGATATGTCGTTGTTGTGAAACTTTTTTTTAATTAATATTTAAGTATTGCAAGTTGAAGTGGGTAAAAATGTGTTAATTATATTCTATTCGATTCGAGAGTGCTTTAAGTGACACACCAATACGATTATGGTCTGTTTTGGAACTCAAGTGAATTTCATTGGATGTATAGGAACTGCGAATAAAATAAAAAAGCTATTTACGTAATGTAAATTGAGCTTTTCAGATTCAGCTGCCACTGTCAAATAATTTTACAGGGTGGCATGGTCGTTGAGTATATCTACAATAAATTATTATATCCTATCCCAAGGCGGGTTTTTATACATAGTTTGTAACACAAAGAAATAATTTAGATAGGTATACCATATCTATGTCTATGCCTACAGAAAAAGTGTAAACATTTTCAAAACCTGCCCCTTACCACTCCCACTTTTGGTCAAACGGTTTAGAATTTTGAAAATGTTACTGAACAAAATATTTAGACAATCTTAGATAATATCTATATTTTTTCTTTCTTAAGTTGTTTTAAGGTCTTTTTCTAAAAAAAACAGGTTTTTTGTAAAATTTTATTGAATTTTGAAATTTGTTCGATGTAAAATTATTGGTAATGTTAATATGATAACTTCTTCTACAGATAAATTTAACCCACGTCCACTTTTGGGGGACATATTCAATAAGTGTACGTAAACAATAGAAATCATCATCAACGAGTCACTTCTGCTATTATACAAGCAAGTGCTAAAGCGGGTCTGGACATATGGTATACAACTTTGGGGTAGTACCAGTGAAACGAATCTAAATATTTTACAAACTTTTGAAAACAAAATGTTAAGATCGTTCGTCAATGTGCCGTGGTAGGTATATAAGGAATGAAGATCTACGCAGAGATCTGGGTATTCCCTCGATTAAAGATGAATCGAAAAAACGTTAACACAACGGTTCTCAAATTCTTGACGAAACTAATTTATTGCGGCATCTTCAAAAAACTAAGCCCTTAGATTTGGCGCGAGGAAAGTTACCTGCCAAACATTTATTACATGATGAAAAAAAATTGCTAGATAAGTCGCATACTCAGTTGCAATACAAATACAAAAAGGGTGGTGATTTTAATTAGGGTTAATGTCACACAATACTTTGAGATTTCCAAGAGCCTACGGAAAAAAATCAAGCTTTTAATCGCGGAGCGGATTGAAGAGATATAATTTAGGTAGATATACCATAAAGTATAAGGTCCTAATCACCGATTTTGTGGCCTTAAATTTTATGAATAATGAGATTTGGTATATAACTCTCTGTTCGATGAAGTAGAACAAGTGTATGAAATGTTATAATCCCCTCCTTAGCCATGCCTACTTTTTAAGTAAACATTGTTTTAAGTCAATCATTAAGGAAATTTGAAAAAAAATGTAAGGGCAAGATATTTAGATAATGTGTTAACATTTATTATGATACTTACAAAGTTTTTAGCCACGTCTACTTATGGGGGCGTTTTTTTAGGAAAACGATTTTCACTAAAAATATATAATCAAATTTAAAAAAAAGTTTTGATAGTTTGCTAATAGGCGTATATAAGAACATTTCGTCTTAAGATCATTTTAACCCTCGCCCACGTTTTGTTGTTTTTTCTGAAAAAAATCGATTCTTTTACCCTTCATATGCTATGTGCCATACGAACGACTTTTATAAGTCCGTCCTGAAATTCTGAACTAAGATAATGAACTTGTGTAAACAACCTCTTTGTCCATCCCTCTTATATAAGTTTAAACATTTTTAAACCAGCCCACAGCCAAACCCACTTATCAGAAAAACGTTGTTTTTGGTCATTTGAAAAGTGTCTGAGCTAGATATATAGACATTATATATATCTATATGTCATCTGTACAAATTTGTTTTCCAAGCCAACTTTTTAGTCCCGTTTTCCATATTAAACACTTTTCTGTACAATTGTGTGTACACCCTACACCAAAGCATATGCAATAGAAACATATAAAACATATAAAAATAAATGTGCCCAAAAATTAGACGTGGCTACAAATTTAATAATTCTTGTTCGGACAGTTTATCTTTTTATCTTATGGTTCAGCAAAATAACATGTTTTTCTATGGATATGCTATGGGAAAGGTTTTAAAAATCGTCTCGTGGGAGTGGGTTAAATTATCAAAAGAAGAAACGTTTATATTATTATTCTTGAAATCATTACATCCAATGTGTTTATTCGAGTTTTCCTAAAATTTTACCGAAAAATGTTTTTTTAAGAAAACGCTTCCAAAAAAAAAAAATGTATATAAAGGTAAAAATGATATTGAGAACGTCTTAATATGTTATCCAGATAATTTTTTAAAATTCTAAACCGTTTGCTTTGTCGGACAGATAATCTATATACCAAATTTCATGACTATAGCTTAAACTTTAAGGTCCAAAAATGGGTAACACACATACGGATGGACAGACGGACATGGAAGCGATTCTGAGTCGATCCATATACATACTTTAAAGTACAAATATTTATTGAAATTTTTTTTATTTTTTATATTTTATATTCTTATTTTTAATATAACCCTATGGGATGGGGTATTACGTTGTTTTATTAAAAACACATGTCTGAACAATATGTTCTAAATTTCAACCCCATAAAGTTATTTGCAACACCAACTTTTTGGGGATCAAAGTTTAAAATATGGGATGGGATAGCATTTTTAACGATTCACACGGTAGATTATAGCCATATATTTTTGATTAAGTTGCAGTATCTCTATCCCATCTGAAGATCCCATTGTCTATAAATCATGGAAAATTATAGTTGGATATGTTGTTGGATCATTAGTAATACAAAACCTCCTCAACACAGATTTTAAACATAACGTTGTCCAAAACCGTTTTTGAATTCGAATGTCGTAGCCCTCCTTGATGTAGCAGCAATAATATTTCATCATTAACTTCCACTAATGAAGGTTGGGATCAAACCCGCAATTCGGAATGTCTTCTTCCATTTACAGTTTGTTGTACACACAGCACAATTCCACCTAACCTATTGGATCTTTGCCTTGACTCAATTCCATAAATTAAAAATAAAATTGAATTAAAAAAAAATTAATTAGACAAATTTATTAAGACTTAATTTATTTAAATAATCCGTTATACATTTACAAATTTTTAGAACAGCGATTTTCAAATCCTCCTTTTTGTAGTTACCTATCGAAATTCTGATGCAGTTCTTGCATTTGTTTTCCAAAGAAAACTGATGCCCAGTAAAGAAGAATACTTTGTACTCCAACAAACAGATCTTCAGTAAATCCGCTGCGTCTATATTTTTTGGTAATCTTATCCAAATATAATAGCCACCCATGGGTTTAAAAAAATTGCAAGACTTTGGCAGATTCATTTTTAAAACGTCAAGGATTGAAACCATTCGCTCATGGTAAAGAGCTTTCATTGTCTTAACATGTGTTTGAACCAACCCCAGTTGTAAGGCACTAGCTACAATGCCAGCCATGTAATTATTTAAGCATCCACCGCTCTGCAAAACACCGCTAAAATGATTTAAACATAAAGATGTATATAATGTTTTTGATTTATGTATAAAGCAACTAATTTGGAAGAGTAGTTTGAAGTGTTGACGGCTTTCTTTAAAAATACAGAACTTGGCTTAGGGTGATAATGTGCATTCGAATAATAAAATACCTTATTAACTTCCATTTTTTTGAAGTAATGATGTTATTCATCTAATTAACAATTTTCTCTTTTCTTTGTAAATCAATTTTTTTGTTCGAAAATCGTTTGAAACGTTTACTTTTTTTACAATTAAACACCCGAATTCCTATCCCTATCCCATAGAATACAAATAAATAATAAATGTGTGACTATTATTAAATGTATAGATCAACTAATCACTGATATCATACAAATAACAAATGTATAACTATTGTTATATGTATAGATAGACCAATCACAAAAACCTTTATTTTAAACAAACTAAATTACATCATGATCACATTGAGAGGAAGACAAGTTCTGATCTCTATCCTCAGACCTCAACAAAGTTTTCGCCAAAGACTACTAAATCTCTGGATTTGCTGATGGTGAATACTGCACACTCACATGCTGTCCGGCATGGTAAAAACATATTTGTGTCTTCCGTGTTCTCAGAGGCTGTCTTGTTCTCGGTACTATACACAGTTCCTAATTTCTGGTAGTCGAGGAAACAGCCCAAGAATAGAGTTGATTAACTACACATAATAAATGTGTGTGGCCGCGGCCTTGAGAGTTCTGCGAACTTAACGAACACGAAAACAGTGACCGACCGAAGTTAGTTCGGACACCACCCATGGAGTAAGGCTCCACAACATACAAAAGCTATCTCTTTATCTCTCTGTCTCTTTCTTCCCCTTCTGTAACGCTCGTACTGTGGTAAAACATTTAAAGTGTATTCATTGCCTATTGAGTGCTTGCAAATTGTAAAAAAGCATTAAGAAGCATTCGATTGTAAATTAATTGAGTCTACAGATAAGACCGATATGCGCGCCGTCTTACCGTTGTTAAGTTAAATAGATACACACATTCATCTATGCCTTTGTTCACATAATAATGTTTATATATAATCACCTTCCTTCCAAAACCGCTTTACATTCTGGGTGCACTTCAAGCCATCCAAAACGTAATCCAGGAGCAATAATTTTCGAAAAGGTCCCATTCGAAATGACATTCCCCTTAAAGTCATTATCATTAGGATTGTCATATGCAAATAACCTCTTTGGTGGGGCATTGTTATAATATAAGGCGTTATAAACATCATCACACAAAACCAAAATATTAAATTCTCTTGCCATTGTAATCAAGTTGTTACAAACATCTGCAAAACCAGAAGAAACTACTTTAAATGAATGATACCTTTTGTTAACTTTGCATAGTTTACCTTTTGAAAATAGAATTCCTGTTGGATTGTGATATGTTGGCATGGTATAGTATAAACCCCAATAGCATTTCGAATTTGATTTAAATTTATGTTTCTGGAGCAAACTTCGTAGAAGTACTACATCGACTCCATCTTCGTGTAATTTTACTGAAATGATTTAATATTGCTAATTTAAAAAAATTTAAGAAACATATTTTCAGAATTTAATAATTTCAAAAGATTGAGTAGCAAGTGCAAGTACGTAACTTTCATTTCCACTGCGAGGTAAGAACTTTTATTCCGGAATTTAAAGGAAATTGTGGTCCACGTGAATTATAATGATTTTATGTTACTGGACAAAATTAACTATTAATAGTTTACAGACAGCTTTCCTCTTCATATAACAAACAGAAATGTAAGGTTTGCTGACTTTATTTTGAATTAAAAAATAAAGTAACAATGAGATATTTACGTGAAGATTCAGAACGAAAAAAAAACTACCTCAACCGTAGATAACGCATTTGTTTATTAAAAGTATGCCTGCTTCTGAAGTGAAGGGATCCTCTTTTATTGCGCAAGCCATAAAATAAAATATCTATGATATTTCCTATACTTCTTTATCAGGATTAACTTCAAGTTAACTCGAGAGACATGTTTTTAAATCGACTTTAATCCAGTATTAACGAAAGAACTCCGGTGGGTGAATGATCTAGTTATACTTAGTAGCTCTCAGCATAGTCAAACCTAATTGATTTACAAAAAAAAGAAAGCTACAGTTGTCGTTACTCAGAAATCACCGAGTTATTGTGGTTATTATATTATTAATATTTAAAATTCTTTATTAAAATTAGTTTATAATAGATTGAGGTGGGAGATGAAAGATTCTATCAGGAATATTTTCAGGATTTAATAAAACTATTCAGCAGTATTTTGTGCATAGTACCTCGATTAGATCCAAGTCACGATTTGTTGCCAGATGTATTTAAATGGTTATTTTGTACTCCATATCATAGGATATATAATTATTGGGACATATCGTCAAGAACATGCATTGAACAATTCAGAAAATATATTAATCATAAAGTATCAAACGTTTCACACAGCAGATTGAAACCTTCTTATATGATTTATTTATTAAGAAGATCAAAAACGCTATTCCTTATTATATTATTTATGTCACAATGAAAATGAAGAAAGTTTACTAAGAAGGTAAGTAAGGCGAATCGCACAGCTTTATTGCCTTTTTATACTTCATACTTTCAATAATAACTCACCCGGTACAATGATTAGGTTGGTAAATTCCTTAAATATTCCCAAGGCAAAAAGGTATGTTATTTCGTCCACAAATACGTAACCGCTCAAGTCCAGCAGCGAAGATACAATCAAATGTATTCCCCGTGATGCACCGTTAGTTATAAAAATGTTATCCCTAATAAAAAAAAAGAAATTATAAATAAAAATCGTGTTTAATCAAGAAAAGGTAAATATTATTGAGTACATCAAGCCCCACATAAGATTAAGTAAAACTCTTACATACCGATCAACGTTGCTTTTATAAACATCCGTTAAGAATGTAGATATTTCCGTGCAAATCTCCAAATTTCCAGCAGACGGCCCATAGTCAAATAACTGAGCCTCATTAGAAGCTTCGATTTTCTAAAAAAAAAAAAATATTTTTTAGCTTCATTTCACTCATAGTTAATTTTTAATCACGAGAAGATACCATTCGATGAAGTGTGGCTTCCTCAAACATCGCACAGCAGTTTATTAGGATGTCTGTGTCTGGTTTACCTATACCTAGATTGATTATTGATTGGCCCTCATAAGCATTCAGTAAATCACTTGGCTTTAAGGTATTTTCAGGACTTTGATTACCAGTAACTTTTGCCATATTAAAATTCGAATGTAGGCGGTATGACAGTAAAAATCGAACTGCTAAAATTAAAAATAATATAATAAATTTATGGTGTGCTTTAAGAAATGATAAATAATGAAAATAATCTAATAAATTATTTTTTATATCAATTATAACAATATTGGCAATTTACTTAAGGTCAGATTTAATTAACGACTAGATAGGTTATCATTCCTTCTACATGCAATCGATTGTGTGATTATTTTAATAATGTTTGGCTATGAAATTTATAGGCAAATATGCAAATGGCAGGAGACGTGGTAATTTGTACTTGCAATTAGTTTGTAGTTGTTTGCTTTTGGCATAACAAAAGGAGGCAGTAAATGTTAGCATTACCTAAAAACTCCCTCACACTCAATTTTCGATGGTAATTCAAAAAATAAAAACCTTAAGTGACTTTTTGACATTTTCAGATTATAAACAAAATTAAAGGGTGGGTTTGTGTTAAAACACAATATTGTTATATCAAAATTGAGTGTTCGCACACAGGGCACTCACTTTTTTACTGACGACATCGAAGCTCGCATGTTTGCGTGGCAATGGCTCAACAAAGCTATTCTTCGCTTCTTTTCTTTCTAATTTTTTCGATGAGGTTGTTCTATTTATCACAACTTTCCGGGGTAATTGGCCTTAATGACATTTTTAGGCCATTGAACTGTCTATCCACCTAGCTTTGTTACCCCTACTGACATGCAAAGCATTTTCAACACTATTAGAAAAAATCTGATGATGACACTTGGTAATGTCCGAAATGCCAACAATTCTAACCAAAATAATGTTGTTTGCACACGTTGTTGTTGTAATATTGATCATTCAAGCTGCAGGTAATTTTTTTTAATTGTTCAAATTTTTGCGTTGATATTCATATCCACTATTTTTTTTTACTCATCAAGGCCGAAATGGCATATATTGCCAGATCAGCAAATTCAATTTTTCCAAGCAAATTTATTTAAGTCTAAATACAATGCGTCGGACATTGATTTAGCGAGATAAATCAGTAAAGATCAGTCATCCAAAGAAAACATCATTGTTCGCATAACACATAATATTGTGTAATATTAATTTTACTTATTAAAACTTTATTTTTCGGATTTTTACTTATTATTATTAAAAGTGAAGAAAAAACATATGCATAAATTATTTAACAAAGTGTACTGGGGAAATTTGTGTTGACAAGAAACTATCAAACTATCATTTAGTGTCTGTAAGAGTTGTGTGACCTTTCTATAAGGTTACAAATTTAACTTGAAAACAGGAAACTGCTGTGTTGATAAATTGTATTTTGGGTCAAAAAAATATAGTTATATGAATACTACAATTTGCTATACGAATCGTATAATACACTATCCCATCATACCCTCAATATAACCACTTATATTGAGGGTGCAGCTAAAAGCTTTATACGGATGAAATGCATAAAATTATATTTTCTAAACATTTTATACAAAATTAATCTAGGCTTCAGGGAGTTATGGAGGTACCAAACTTGGATGAACATGGCCGGCAGTTCAAACTTTTCGCAGCGTTTATCATTCAAAACAAAAGAAAAACAATGTAGAGCTTCGCGTAAGATAATAAATTGGAAGAACTTATTTTCGCCACTGAAATAAAGTAACGTCAAACTGGAAATTCGCGTGCTTTAAAAGTACTAAAATAACTCATCGATTCTCTTCGGAGCGCAAAAATGTATAAAAAAGCATTGTCCAATAGTTTCCAACATGAAAAATTATCCACTCTGAACTAGTGACGATACTACAACATCCAATGATGAAGAATGTATGGATGAAGAAAAATAAGTACCAGTTCATTAAATAATTTACAATACCACATATTTAATTTAACACTTTTTTAAATAAGTAAAGATTTGCCCCTGGTCAAAAAACTCCGCATTGGACGTTTAAGATGGCTAGGGCATGTAGAACGAATAGACACCAATACTCCGGCTCGCAGAGTCTTCGATTCCCAGCCAGACGTTGGACGCAGTAGAGGAAAACCTCGCCTTAAGTGGCACGCACAAGTTGAAACCGACCTCAACCAACTTGGAGTGCGCAACTGGAGGCAGTTAGCTAAGGACCGGGCTAAATGGAGAGGCATGTTGAATGAGGCCCAGGTTCATTCCGGACTGTAGCGCCACTTAAGTAAGTAAGTAAAATTTACCTTAATAAACCCAAGAAAATTTATGTATACCCTAATTCGACAGAAATAAGCATAACAAACTTTTATAGTTGATTCAGCCAAATATCAGTTGATTTGGTCGGGTACTATTTCCACTATTTTGAAAAGTGCTTCACTTTTGTTCTCAGGTTTGGTATGGTATATTGACTCAATGGTCGGGTCTTTTTACTGTTTTGAAAAGTACCGGGTACTCTACTGTTTATAAACACCACAAACTCGTTCGCTTTTTTGCGGCATTGACTTCGGGTTGCTTATTTAAAGTCTGCTCTCAGCACATACATACACAAAAAATCAATAATTCCTTCTGATAATTTTTTTTTCATTCGTTATTTTTATTTATTAAATTTCATATTTTCATTATTAAATTTTTTAATTATTTGTTTTCATATATTTTTATTGTTTTTTTTTTTTAAAAGTTAAATTTATTTTGGCATTCGTATTGTCATTTGCCACCTAAACAAAACCCTTTTATTCTGGAGAATTATCCCAACTTTGGGGTATTTTTTTGTCTAACTGCCTGTTCAGCGTCTGCTACGGTCATCGAACAGCACTCATCGCGGCAGAGAGTTATGCAAAGCGTCCGACGTTACTTCAAATCACGACGGATCCGTTGATTGATTATCATGCTTTCCAACCCACCTTCCTGAGGGAAGAATCGCTTCATTACAGATTTGTATGTTGTACGTAATAGCAAAAAGTTGTTAATTTTCGTCGAGCAATAGATACAATATTTTGATAAACTGTCTAAGCAATATTGTATATGTACTATTAACATAAAGTCTTTAGACACGGCATTTAATGATTTTAAGCTTATATGTTTTTTTGGGCAGCTATAAAAAAAATCTAATGATGTTGTTTATTGAAAAAATTAGCAAGTAAACTCAATATAAGCTAATTAAAAAATATCTATTTATTTTACCTATTTCTCAATTCTTTTCATAAATTAATAATTCAGCTTAGATAAAAAAATCCCAGATTTGTTAGTGGAATACGCCTAGAAGAAATTATGTTTGATTTATTATAGCAAATGTTCATCTTCTATAAACCAATGATGGCTAGGTACAATGTAAAAGAATTTAAAAATAACCTTTAAGATGTAATTTCTTTATTTTATTTCATCGTTCCTTAAATATTCTCTTAAGCCTTCACACAATTTCAAAACAGCTTTTACTAAGATTTCTTTTTTCTGAAAAGCAATTGAAATGCGGATATAATTTTTAAAACTGCTTTCAATAGAAAAACGATCTCCGGGAATGAAAAAGACTTTGTGTCTCGTCAGGCATATTTTAAGAAAATCATTTGCATTTGTTCCTTTGGGCATTTGAATCCAAATGAAGTAACCTCCAGCAGGGTCTACAAAACTGCACGACTTTGGTAGATTATTTCTCAAAACATCAATAGTTGCCAGCATGCGGTCTTTGTAAAGTTCTTTTGCCATAGCCGCATGTGATTGCGCCAAACCCAATTCAAATAGACTGGTTATTATACCTGAGGTGTAATTGTTCAAGCAACCACCGCTACGCATGATTCCACTAAAGAAAAGAGAAATAAAAAAACTACGTATTTAGGATTTTCGCTTTTGTTAGTTTTATTCCTATACTACGAAATTTATTATACTACCCGGTATTAATAAAAAAAATTACTACCCGCTCTTCAACAAATGAGTTATATAGCTAACGGCTAGTGAGCTTATCCGTTTGCTAACTTTTGTTAATAAAAAAATATTTATCATCAGTTTTGTTTTTAATAAAAATACTTTTATACAATTTTACATAAACCCCGACACAACATGCCAGCACTTATATAAAAAGTACTTAAAATGATACGATCCAAATATACGTATGATAAAATAAAATTTAAAAAAATACTACCATGTGAGTAATTCATATGTGTGTGTGAAGCCAAGAAAAAAATTTTTGAATTTAAGAGGGAAACGTCATTTCACAAACATTAAAAGTTATCCGCCCTTATACACGAAATTCGGTGAGCCTCCACACCTCCTGTCGTTCATCCTGTTGACAATAGAGAACATATTATGTCATATGCCTTTTATAATTGTTGTCAATTGTCGGTGTTTTCGGTAGTGAATTTTATTTATTTTTTTGTTATTGTCAGGATATCGGTATTTGTATCTTGATATTGACTGACACTCAGCTCCGGTTGAGGATCTCCAATAAGTGGTTGCGCTTATTCTCCTTTCATGAGGACATTAGGCATCGACATGCATTCCATGTCAACCACATTGTTTCCTTCAGTCAAGATATGAAGATTTTTCCAGCTTGACTGAATGATCCCTTGATAGGTAAACCCCGGTGAAAAAAAAGAGATGTTGAAAAACTCAACGAATAAATTTAAAAATATATTTATATAAGCCATTCATGTCAAGTAATGTGATTAATGAGACATCGATGGTATTTAAAACCTTGTTTGCATTGATCGTATTTACACGGCTGCAGTCTGATACTCGGCCGTCTAACTTCTCTTTTTACCTTCTCGTGCCTTTTTTGTTGGGCTTTAAAACTTCTTTGACAGTTAAACTTTTTACTGAATCCAGTAAAATTACACAGGTCCATTTTAACAGCACAGTGCTTTTGTATGCGTTCTTTTAAATAACCCATGCTTGCAAATTCTTTGGAGCATCCGTTGACATCACATTCAAAAAATTTAAATACCGGGTGCAATTTTTCGTTTGCTTTTTTGACGTTTACCACACATATTGGTTTAGCTGCCTTTCATGTCAAGTAATGTGATTGTCGAGGCATCGAGGGAAACCATCAAGCATCTGCTTTATCATTGCGGTAAAAGTAATGAAAGCTTCCAAAGGTTGCTGTCTTAGTGTAATAAATTGATTTACCAATTCTCTGTATGTTTTACGGGGTAAGTAAGTGCGGTTGAAAACCTTTTCAGCATCCTCGAATGACGTTATTTGGTTAGATGTGACTAACAAATAAGCAACAGTCTGGAGGAAAAATCTGAATAAATGCTTGGTGTTCTTCCTCAGGTAGACAATTAAGTACCTCCTTAAAATACTCTTAGAACTTTAGCTTTGCTGTTTCCCAATAATCAACCGAGATTTTAGAGTAGTTTTCTGGTTTGTGATAGCTAAGGGATATATCCTGTTCGGACTCATTGATGCGAGTATTAGGCCAATTTAATTTTATTTCACCCAGATCACATTAGTTTCGATTTCGAAGTGAAATGCTAACAATTCTTTTTTAAATTGTGCGGTTGATTCTATTAACTTTTTTTTTCTGTAAGTTTTCACGGTTTTTCAAAAAATTCCTTTTAAAATTCTCACACTGCTGGACTGTTAGATGTTCACTGTTTCGCGCTTTCTAATTCTAAATAATCACTTAAACTATTGTTTTTTGGTAAAACTGTCCCGAATCGTAATCTTCTGGTAGTTGCGGTTGTTGTCCTCTTGAAGATCCGGTTCGGTCTGTTGGGTTTTGTGGTGGGATTGATTCCTCTCTCGTTGGTAAGGATAAAGAAGTTTTGCCCAGTACATGGTTTTTTTTTCAGATCAAGGTTATTGTAAACACGAGCGAAGAAAAGCACACCCCCCTCAGAAGGAAACGTTTTTAAATACAAACTTGTTATTTCTTTTATCGTTGTCTTATTGTGTTTTTATTAATAAATATTAACAATAAAGTTACTTTGATTCTCCGTTTTTGATAAACTTATTATTTCTATTTTTGTAATTTTATTTAATATTAACAATGAAGTATGTTTTTGTTTGCTTTGTTTTTGGTGAGACTTCACACTTTTCTTGCTGTTATATTTAATTATCTTTCATATAACGTACTGCTTATTTTATTGTGCTTATATTAATCTGAATGATAACGTGATGTGCGACTATCGAATAGAGTGCGAATACACGAATAGAGTGCGACGTGAAACTACCTTGAAGAGGATATGTGACACTTCTGGGAATTCTGACTGTGACTTGTTCACACGTAAGAGATAAGAAGCGAAATTAAATATGATACGTAATGCGTATGCGTATTATGTAATAAGAGGAGGTATGCATATTTATGTATGCAACAGGCCTAAAACCGGTGACATATAGAGGCACGGATTTTGGTAATTAAGCCCCTTGGGGCTTATTTCTGATCTGAACATAGTCTCAACGAATAGATCATACCTTATTAAGAGTTCGCGCAGAAAGCTTTGATTTCATTTAGAATAGCAATAGAAAAAAATTAATCATAGGTATAAATTTGGAATTAATAATGAAAAGGTCAAATAAGAAACAAATACGCAAATTAAAAAAAATATGTATGAACCTTTTATTGCTACTGAAAAATACAAACGCTGTGAAGACCCACATGAATAGCTTAACCAATATTTGGCGTAGCCTGGATAGAATATGTGTTACCAAATCTGTTTGTTCATTTGTTATCGAAAATGCTTAAATTGCTGAAAATAGCAGCTGAAACCGGTAACCATACGCTGCAAAATAGGTTTAGGTTGGAAATCAATGTTTTATAAAATAATTTGACGTGTACATAATTATATATTTATACCCTATCCCAAAGGGGTATATTCGTTTTGATACATAGCTTGCAACATAGTGAAATAATTTAGATGGGTATACCTCAAAGTATATAGATTAACTCCGATTCGATAGCTGAGTCGATTAAGCCATTTCACCGGTTTCTGGGCCTTAAATTTTGCGCTAGAATGATGAAATTCGGTACACGTGTTTGTTGTTGCTCCAAGCAGAACAAGTGTAAGATTTTAAATCCGCCCACTGCCACGCCCCTATTCATAAAAACGTAGTTTAAGGCCAAACCGTTAGAGATACTAAAAAAGTGTCTGAACAACATATCTATATAATCATATAGGCAATATTTTGTTTATATAAAGTTTTTTTAGCACGCTCACTTTTTGGGGGCGTTTTTAGTAAAAAAGAAACGTTTTTCGGTAAAATTTTAAACATTTCGAAAAAATGTTGATGCAAAATCATTGGTTCTGTTAATATTAACATTTCTTCTATATATCATTTAAACGCACGCCCATTTTTTGGAGGCGTTTCATACAAAAAGCATTTCTATACACTGCCTCATAGCAAACCAGGCGAAAAAACGATGTTTTTTGTCGAACCATAAGAGATTTTGATAAACTGTCGAACACTATGTTGTGACAATGACATTTGCTATATTTCAGCGCCAAAAAGCCAACATTTTGTTGATATTTATTTTAAGGATGGGATGGGATAGGGTATTAAGCGATCCGGACAGCGGATTGTTTTTATGCTTGCTTTGGTGCGAAATTGGATGTATGCAAAATGAGCCTGTACCGAGCTTTCTCACAACCGAGCTTTCTCACAATCATTCTTGTGTGCGTGTGTACTTCTTGCACGATGGTGTGACCTCCTGTTTTATGCCGACTCCGAACGCCGAATTTGAGATATGCTTTTCTTGACAATTGATACTACTCGAAAAATTTGTCAGATCATCACGGGAGGAGGGCCAGTGAAATCATTAAGATCTTTGGCGCGGCCGTTTATCGCACTAACCATCGCGTCACTGAGCCCGTCTCGTAGTTATATGCAGTTAAAATCGGAAGGTGTTTTGTCACATAAAAAAATACAACCGACTTCAGCGTAACGAGAAAATCGACGTTCTAGGACAATAGTTCACATTGTTTTTTAAAGTCTTTAAAAAAAAAAACAGAGATGATTCACCCTATACTAACAATATTTTATGAGTGTTAAATGTTAACATATATTGAAAATACTTTGCTGCTTTTTTGCATTTCAAATAGTTACCTGATTTCATCAAAATACAAACCTCATTTCCAAAATTGTTTGACATCTTGCCGGAACTTCTAGCCATCCAAAACGAATGCCGGGACCAATAATTTTTGAAAAACTTCCATTGGAAATTACATTTCCTTTAAAGTCATTAGCATTCGGATCATCATAAGCATATAAGCGCTTTGGCAGATCGTCGTCATTATAGTACAAAGTATTGTAAACATCGTCACAGGAAATCAATATGTCGAATTCTCGTGCCAGTGCGATAAGCTTCATAGAAACATCTACATAAAAATCAACATAGATATTTAATATTTCACAAAGAAATAAGAATCTTTTAAACTTGCCTTCTGAAAAAATGATCCCTGTTGGATTGTGGTATGTAGGAATTGCATAATATAGACCCCAAAAAGATTTCGACTCTGATTTGAAATGTTTTTCCTGTAAAATGTCTCTTAGCGATTGTATATCGACACCATCCTCATTCAGTTTAACTATGAAATATAAAAGTATTAAGTATAAACACAAAACGAAAACAAAATAGCTTGCTTAACAAATCAACCTGGAATTATTTTTAATGTTGTAAACTGCTTAAATACATCTAGTGCAATCATGTACGTCACTTCATCGACAAATATATAGCCTTCCATATCTAGTAATGTTGATATAATGATGTGTATTCCCTGTGTTGCACCGGTCGTCACGATAATATCTTCACTGAAAAAAATTTAAATGATATGAAAAATGAAATATCTGGCATTTACAGCCCACATAAAGCCTCAAACCTAGCTTCTTCCTACATTTGTGTGTGCGAAGTTATTATATCTCCCACAAAGAAGAGGAATTCCTGCGGTAATTTGAGAAGCTTCTCATGACAGTCTTATTCTTGGATGTTTTGCCAGAGCAGTGAAAATAATGAAGTGTTGTTACTTTCGGGATTTGAAAAAAAAACTAGTGGTGGGTGCACGACTGGGTCGTACGCAACTTTCTCTTACACAGCGAGTTAATTTTACGTTTTTAACAATTTGGCCCAAACACACAATAATATTTATTTCGATTAATGATGCTAGAAAGATAAAAATAATATCAAAATGAGATTATAGGAACGTTTATTCCGTCATTGAAAGTAATCGGTGAAAATAATGATTTTCCGTTATTGGCCAAAACTGAAAATTGCGTTTGGGGATAGTTGGACCAAAACCAATTATGTGGAACTCAATAATAGTAGAATACAAATTAAAAAATGAAAACAATAATAGTAGTTAATTTCATTCCATTTGGCAAAATAGTTTGCGAGAAATTGACAATTTTCTTTATATGGCCTATATGCAAAAATCCGTTATACGGATTTTGTCGAAAAAAAACTGGTATGCAGTTTTGTTTGAACTAATATGCTTACAGCATATAAGAAGTTTAGTCAAAATCGTTAGAGCCCATTTTGAGCAAATTGAGGCTATGTTTGATCTGTATATGGCAGGTACCAGTAATAACAAAGCTAAAAGCAAAAAAAATGGCATAGAATTATGGCCAACAAACGCTGGCTATGAAGTTTGAAGAAAATCTGTCATGTCGCTTAGGCTGGAGAGGCTTGTACGGACAGACGGACCGACGGACGGAATTTAAAAAAAAAAAACACTTTTTTGAGTTCCGCTATCATCGTAATGTTAGAATCAATCAAAATCTCGAGGTCAAAAATTTTCACGAAAACAATTTTTTTCTCTTTATAAGAAAAACAATGGCGATTGGTCTTGTTCCGCATTTCAGTTTAGAACTGAAAACTGAGGTAAGGTAACGTGTAACGCGAAATCTTACTAAGTTGAAATGTTTGCAATTTATCTTTTTCCATATATTTTGATTCCTAATTACATTTATCTTTTCAGAATAATTATTCTTCATCAAAATAGTAAAAAATAACTTAAATTAACTTATATTGGGTGCGTTCCGGATTTCAGTTTTACCAAGTTAACTTTGCCGGTGCACTGCTCTCATTGGACAATCGGCCATTTAAGTAACGTTACATTTGAGGGGAAATGATTGACGAGACGAGTTGAAAATTTACACATGGGACTTCAGATATGAGTGAAACAGCTGACTTTTCTTCGATCTGTCATGAATATGTTTTTTTATTTCAGTAAAATTCTTGATTTGGCTTTGGATTAATCCTGAAACTTGGATTATCTCGCACTGAAAAATCAATATAAAGGCAGAGAAAAAACGTCAGGTTTCTCGTGGCGCTGTTTTAGCGTAATAGGTTTCCTATCTTGAGATTAGTGTATCGGCTGATTGTATGTATTGTTAAATTTATGATATGTGATTTTACGTTTCGGTTTTTGTTGTTAGTATGTTATTTTTAATGCCACAAAACCGCAAAAAAGTATGTGATAAAATCCACTTCACTATCGCCGGTTGTTTTTATACCCTATCCCATAGGGGTATATTAGTTTTGATACATTTTTTTGTAACATATTTTAGCTAGATATACCAAGTAAGTAAATGGATCGACTCAGAATCGATTGTTCAGTCGATGGCTAAATCAATGGCTAAAACAATCTGTCCGTCCGTCCGTACGTCACCAGTTGGTTTGGGCCTTTAATTTTGAGTTAGAATGTCAAAATTTGGTACACGTGCTCGTTGTTGCTCCCAGCTGAACAACTGTAAACAGTTTTGAAATCCGCCCACTGCCACGCCCTTTTTAGAAAAACGTAGTTTTTGGCCAAACCGTTAGATATTTTGGAAAAGTATCTGAACAGCATATCTAGATAATCTAATGTTTATATATCGCATATACAAAGTTTTTTGCCACGACACCTTTTTGTAGCATGTTCAAACGTTTTCGGTCAAATTTTAATGTTTTCGAAATAAGTTTTGATGCAAAATCTTTGGTAATGATAATATATCGTCCACATTTAATTTGAACCCACGGCCACTTTAGGAGGCGTATTCATACAAAAAACATTTTTATACCCTACCCCATAGCACATAACCAGGCGAAAAACTTTGTTTTTTGTCGAACCATAAAAGATTTTGATAAACTGTCTTAACAATATGTTGTGGCAGTCATTTTCATTATTTCCTTGCCAAAAAGCCCACATTTTGGGGGTTCTAATTTATGGGATTTATGATGACATTGGATGAGATATGATAGCGTATTAAACGATTCTTGCCTTCTCATATGTCTAAGTTTGTAGAGCTATTTTTTATACATAAGGAGTATTATATCCGAATAGACAGTCGAGACCTTGAGCAATCGCTCAATAATAGTCTTTGATTTGTTTTACGTGATGCAAGTAAAGTGATATCACCGACAGCAAAAACGACTGGACCTAATTGGATAATACCTTCTGCAGGTTTGTAAAAGAAAACGGAAACACTTAGCAGGTAACGCTCTATACGCATATTTGGTTTTTCGGTTTTTATCGCGGTTCTAGGGTATAATGAAAGGAAAATACTTAATACTTAAAGGCAGTATACTTTTATAATGCCGCTTCAAAATAATTCATACCACTTATGTTATTACTTACCATACATATTTTAGGAACAGTCACAAATTTTTCGAACGAAATTTCATTTAATTTTACGAAAGTTCTTTGAATACAAAGATTTATCTGTTTTAAAAAGCTTTCTTACGATCAACATACCGAGGTATAACAAATGCACATTAAACAAAATATAAACTCACCATTTAACTTCACTCTGATACGAATCTGAAAGAAACTTGGCTATTTCCTTACGAACCTCCAAGATTCCAACTGTTGGACCATACTGGAATAACATCCCATGGTTTAAAGTTTCTATTTTCTATAAAAAAAAAAATTATTACAAGCGATACTGATAAGAATAATCTTTATTTATACCATTCGATGACATGTAGCTTTTTCGAAGATCTCACAGCAATTTGATAATATATCCGGGCCAGGAGCACCAACACCCAAATTAACAACGGTCTGTTCATATACATTTAAATCAGAACCATCAAATAGGTGCTTTAACTGTTTATCCACATTTTTGTTTAAATTCGTTTGTTCCATTTTTGTTTTCTGTTTACTACTTGACGACGAACGAAATTGCGCTGCATCCAACCTTGCTTTCTAAGAGACTGAACACTGAAGACAATCAAATGAACTAAGTCAGTTGTCAAACAAGAGCTTTTTATGATGTGCTTATTATTTGTTTATTTTACTTGCTCCTATAGGGCGAGTATTGGTTTCATGAAATGAAATTTAGTATAAAAGCGTTCACCTTTAAAAAAAATGTATTCAAATTCTAGCAAATTATATTAACTATACGAAATTTAATATCACATGAATATCTAAATCTTTTAAAAACATATGAGAAGGCTATTTTAAAATGTTACCAAAAAAAACTTTTTTATACCAAAAACCCCTTAAAAAAATTGCCGTGACAATGAAAACAATCAACCTCAACACCACCCGGGGTCTGTGAGACACTGACGCTAGGACAAGGAGAGGGTGACTCAACACTAGGCAGCTACTGTACGGTTATTACTCGCCGCAGCGATCCGAAGCATGACGATGGCTTTGAAAATTGCTACGGTGCTGTGTCTGCGGAAGATAGCAGGTTGAGGAACGCCATACGACTCCACCAAAGTCAGAGGTTCAAGATTATCTAAAAATGAGAGCTAATGCACTAAGGCCTTTAAGAAGGCTTAAACACCGTGATCCAGACTCCTCCACGAGAAAGGACACGGCTGCATTAGGCAGAGCTAGGGAGACCATTAACGTTAATGCCGATGCGTGGTGGCAAAAAAGGCTCACAGGCAGGAAGCTAACCTCTCGAATAAGGCAAGTTACCGTCGAATGGACAGAGAGCGGTAAACCCTCCATCTCAGCTGCGGCCACAATTAAGGGAACAACAGCTGGTACAGGTAAGGTTGCGAGCAAGCCTGCAGGTACCTCCAATAGAGGAAGGCATGGCGATATAGTGTATCCAATCATTGGTAGGAATTCCAAAAGAATATGGCCTGAGTATGACAAAGCCAGAACCCATAAACTACTTCGCATAAACTACTTCGAAGAAACTGGAAATCTGTTTCTATTATGGTTGGGATTCTAACTGGACACAACTTACTAAGAAGCCACAAACTAAAAATGCACCTTAAAGGTCAACTTCAACCGTAGTCATTATGGTTACTTTCCAAACACATGGGCAATATGTTCAACCGGTTGAACACAAATCATTAAAATTGGGTACTGCTGAGTTATTTTGTATATAATTCCTGAATGTTATAATAATATAATATAATGTTATAATTTCGGATTATAGTGTACGAAACTACCCTAATGTGTAAAAATCGAACAGATCCATTTAGTGTCGATTGGAATGAATGAATGCCCACTGGAATGAATGACTGTCAAAACCACTTCTCGGACCACCTAGTAAATGCGGGAATCTCCGAGAATATGCCATATGTATGTGGAATGGTATAAACGGAGAGTTCGTTTTAATTGTGACCCTCCACTCTGCATGCCTCAGCCAATTATGAATGAAAACCTTAGGAAAATACATTTTCCATGACCTCACGGATCTATCTAAAATCCCTCTCTATTATCTTTTCAGGTTTGCAACAACATCCTGATGGCTGGAAAGGGGCTTACAACAATGGACAGTAACCGGACAATAAAGGAACCAACCACAGAAGTGGACCCCCGACGGGCATCACAATGGGTCTGTATTAAGCTGGGTGTGATGAGAGAAGACGTACACCGCCTATCTCATCAATCCAACAAACTAACCTAACAAAATCCTCCCTGGCTGCGCGGCACGTTGGAATGAAATTAATCTCCAACGAAACAGGTAGATTTTATATTAGCCAAAAAGAGAAAGTAAGATTGCACCGAAAATCCACCGAGAATCAATTTAAAACTAAATTCTCGGTGTGGGCATGAACGTTTCATTTTCAAGTCATGTTATAGTTACCCATTTGAATATCGGACACAGACAAACTTTTACATTCCATTGTTAAAACATATTTCTATTACCTATCAGCAAAGTTACACCCTGTTAGTCTGTTATCCACCTGACTTGACATAAAGACACAATCCACACAATTAAAAGTGCATCTGTCAAAAAAATTGTGTGTGCAAAAAGATAAACATTACTTTTTAATAGAGATTGTGTTTTAAATATATTTCGTAAAATCAGCAGCAAACATCCATTTTTTATAAATATGAATCATAGTGACATGCAGCATAATGATCTTCTGGATTCGCCAATTCGTGGTCCCACACTTTCCACCAGTACGTCAAGTTTTGAAGCACTCGATCCTCATGACCCGAATCTGAGTAAATTGGCTACGAAAATGTTTAGAAAAACTGAGGAATACATAACAAATGAATTGAACGCTCCACTAGAAGATTATAAACTACTTGAAAACATGAATAAAGCGACAATTGCAAAGTACGCTGACATGAGACACGTCGCAGAAGGCCTTAAGTTATCGACAAATGATTTAAATGACAAGTTTCAGCAATTGGTAAGATGTACATATTATTTCCATTTAATTCCTCGGTCTCCAATGAAGTTTTTTTTTTTATTTTAGATCCCATTAATGCAACAAATTCATGAAATATCTGATACGGTTGATAAACTAGAAGCAGCTGCCTTCAAGTTGGATGCATACAGCATAGCCTTAGAGAACCGCGTTAAAGCTGTGTTGCAAAGAAAAACACAATAAATTTATCAAAATAAGAGATATTGCCTTTTATTTATCCGAGAACTAGTTTTATAACTATTGCAACTACATTCAGAAATATCAGCGGAACTGAAATTAAAAACAAAATTGTTTGAGACTCCTTGAAAACGTATTGCTTTCTTACTCTTGGCCACAGTTTTGATGGAACGAACCAAGTTGAGCATCTGAGATTTCATAGTTGGTTGCCCAAATTCCTGTTGGTTTTGTGCGTTTGCGCCCCAGCCCACTAAGATAGAATGGGCATTTGTAAACACAATCAACTAAATAAGATACGCTTACTTTTGGCAAGAAATCGTTCGTCATGGAGTACACAAACTGCGTTAAGACATAGAAGCGACGCTTCAATTAAGGTCCAGAGAGTGAACATTTTGCAAAAATTAATAAAACAACTATATGCGTACTCGGAAATTCGTGATGACGTTACTTGACAAATGAAAATGTCTTGCGGATGTGGATTGTGGAATGTGTTGGCTGACCTAAGGCAGATTTCACACTTTACTTTTAAGAAATATTTATCCTTACTGATTTATTATAAAATATTTTAATCCACCAAGAAAATCTGCAGCTGGATATATTGTATGCACCATGTAAGCAATTCATCAACATTATAAGCTGAAAAAATAAAGGTAACTCGGAATATTGGTTTTTTTTGCGAATAAGCAAATTTAAAATAATAAAAGAACAGCTAAATGTTTGCTTTGCTGCATCATCTTCAGTTAAGTAAAAGTTTAGCAAGCATTTATCTTCTAATATTTAGTGATATCAAATGGAGAGTAGTGCCACTTAATATTTAGTCCCGATTGGCGGTTTACCGCGGTCCGGTTTATCTCTATGCAGACAAGTGATCAAGTAAGGAAGAGATATGAAACGTTCGTACATGATTTGTATCTGGTTGGACCGTGTTGATCTATTCATCTTTCATCATCCTGGAAAATTTCACGATTAGTTTGTAGGCCAAACTATTTGGAGCTCTGGTAATTTATGTGTCCAAACGACACGTAAGAAATCGGGTGATAAAGGTGAAGACGATTGAAAGTTTCCTTTCTCTTCGTTACTTGATCTTAGCTGGAAAGTTTCATATAGCCATTATATCATTACATCACGATCTGCATATTCATCTCAAAGCCGAGTAAGCGTCAACGGTTAATTCTATCATCTAAACAAAAATCTGTAATTTGACAAATCAGTTTGCTGTGTACGAACTACAAACAGTGTTCATTGTTCATTTAATGAGGTTTGCCTTTGGTTTGAAGAAAACAAGACTAAAGTGGTGATGCTAGAATTTATCGTAATATGTAGCGTACTGAATAAAGTACAGAATAAACAATTTTGTTGGTTCTAGACCACTTTCTGCAGTTTTTTTTTACATTTGTGGTGTGGCCTTTAAGCGGATTTGGAAATAGAGAAATGTACAGATGTAGATATACTGAAAATTAGATCAATATTTTGTTTTTGCTGAAGAAAAATATATTTCCTTATTTATGTCTCAATTATTTAAGCCAAATGCACTTTCCCGACTGCTATGTGTGATTTGCTGATTACCTTTGATGGCTTTTTTTTTTATTTTTTATTTATTATATTTATTTTAATGAGTTCGACACCAAGTTTAAAGGCCTTGTGCCAATTGCGTTAAATTTTATATTTTAAATTTTAGAACAAATTATAAATTGGCTTTCTTCTGTGTCGATTTGATAACAGTTTTCGAACAGAACTGCAACAAAATTCCATTCTAAATATTTGAAATACTGAATAAATTTTAGAGATATTTGTCATTGCCAATAAATAAGATGTTGTTTTAACATTTGTGTTCATGATTGAAGATATCCATTATTCTTTGTTAAAGTTGATATAATTCCTTATACTAAATACAGGTAAACAAATGGTAATTATAGCATATTTGCAATAAACCTTTCAATTTAAAATTCATTTCATACTTTCTAGTACCTTTTTTGATATAAAGTATGTACATATATGTACTTTGCTTTTGGTTAATAAATCTTAACGCTGAACACGAATGCTTTCTGTCTCTCTTAATCTTCAGTTGGTATATTAAACTTGAAAATAGCCGCTGGGTATATTTTAGCGAGCTGCAGAGCAGGTTAAAATTCTGATGTCTACATTTATCACACCAAGGGTTTAGTTATAGCTATCATTGGAATTTATGGAATTGAAAGTTTGCCTCCATAGCTGCTTATAAGAATCATTGGAAAATCCCCTTTCATTTCGGTCTACAACAAACATTATTTCAAAAACATAACAACTGTTTTTTTGCGCAAACTATAATTGAAAATTAAAATAGTGTTTTTGGGTAATCAACTGCACCCTTATATGGCAAATACTTTTTCGTAAATAAAAACTGTTATAAGCTTGGAAAAAAATTACTATTAATCTCAACAACAACATAAACTTAAACGCACCCTTTATCATATTACTTCCACGATCCACAAGTACTTCAAATGCAAACATATAATATGCCTTGTGTGCGAGCGGGACAACAATACTTGCTCTGCAAAACGGGAAGAACATCTATATTTTTCAACGCAAATGTGGTTCGTGAATTTGTCCGCTGAAAATTGCCGAAAAACATAACAAAATCGTTACAATAATAACTTAAATTTATTTTAAATCTCTTTTCCAAAAGTGCACAACATTTTCTGAATATTTTTACTTAAAATTACAAGTGCGTTTGATTGAAAACTTTAAAAGAAAAAATGCGCTGCATATAGAATTAAAAGTGTATGTGTTTGATATACCACGGCCTCTTTCCTTGGAAATAGTATACGCAAAAAAAGTCTCACCCAAGAAAAATTTATTTCTTTATTTGGATAAAAAACACAGCTTTTGGGAATTGTATCGAAATATTATTTTACAGTGCAGTGAATTAAATTTTTGTAATTTGTTTACAATATTCAAATGTGTGTGTGTGTTTGTGTTTACATTGTTTAAGCCAAGGCATTGGATTCAAAGTTAAATTTACCTGGAAATTCGTTCGATTTGCAGGGAATCTTGCTTTTGTTAAATTTTGTTTCCTCATTAGGCAGTGCAAAGTTAGAAATAATGAAATCGGAATAATTACTTAAAAGCAAAATAAAAATAATAAATAAAATTAAATATAAAAGTAATATTGCGTCCGATATATGCTGTGTAATGTGATGAAGTAGCTTAAAGTGAAGAGCATACAAACAAAAAGAAAAGAAAAGTCCTTTCAAAAATCCAACTTCAATTGGTCGACGACGCCTCAGCCAGAATCATGATGAAGGAAGAGGATGAGGATACCGTCCTTGTAGTCAACTCTGATTCGGAGGAGGATGAGAACAGTGTGTGGATAACAAAAAGTAAGCATTTTAGACTTCGAGAAATGGGGTTTGCCCTGATCTGCATAGTGAAAGCCGATATTATTATAAGATTTGTGTTTTATGCTTGTTCATTTAGTTGTTATGTGTTGTTTATTTTTTTAATGTGGCTATTTGTCTATGATGGCCAGACATTTCCGTTGATAGGACAGGTCTTCTTCAGTGTTAAATTGTTTTGTTTGCCCTTGGAGTATGTACTCCTGTGCATTCTGTTGCTGTTTATCTAGAAAAAAGTGCAATATTCCGTACGGCGTAGAGCATTTTTGTATCTATACTTTTAAAATGTTTCATCACAACAATCAGCCAACAACAATAATACACATACAACACAGTGATGTGAGTAGTGTACTCGGTAGACATGCTTGATTATTCCAACATGTTAGGATGATGGTTATCCGAGGGTTAAAAGAGTGATATTGTGATTGACAATGCAAAGATATGACCAATTTCGATGAATTCGGTTGCGCGATAAATCATTTATTCGTAGCGAATAGGTATAATTTATTTATCTAGTTTGGTAAAAAACTACTGATTTAAATCCTAGCCTTAAAAAAACAGTTGTCTGAACGAAACTCTATAAAAACATAATCCATCCTTTACATATCTTGAAACAAGAGATAACATTGATTATTTTCGATAGTTGGTGAAGTTCCACCATCATCAGTAAACATACCCTAGAGGCAGTAAGCTAGAAAGGTGACAACAGATAAAGGTTTGTAACAACAAAAGATTTGAAAAGATATTGACGATGGAGCGATGTCTTTGTGTTACCAACGTATCGGTAATGCATTGTAAAAAAAAAAACAATTTTGGTTTTGCAGTGTTCTTGTTATCATTTCTTCTATATTTTACCAGCATCACTCAAGACGGAGGTATTGCCATATCTCTTGTCTTGCGCCAACTACCGAGGGATGAGTATGAATTTTTGGGGCAACAGGCTGGTAGTACCCAGGGCCGAACATTCTCACAACCATTCATGTATGTGTGTGTGTACTTCTTGCACGATGGTGGGACTTCCTGATTTATGCCGACTCCGAACGGTGAATTTGAGATAAGCTTCTCTTGGCAACTGATACTAGATCACGAGAGGAGGGCCAGTGAAAAAATCATTTAGGTGTTGCTACGGCTGGGACCTTCTGCGCGGCAGTTCATCGCACTTACCATCGCGCCACTGAGCCCAAACGAGGGATATCCCTGTTAAATATCGCATGTAAGATCCTATCAAACGCACAAATGTACTTATCGGCACGTACCAGTTTGGTTATCGGTTCGACATATCGACCACAGACCAAATTTTTACACTAACGCAAATCCTTTAAAACACTAACGAATTTCAAGTAGAGACACGTCACTTTTTCATCGAATTGGAAATTCGGTATACCATTAAAGGTGATGCAGCTATGTCGCCTACCACTGGAGGACACGCGATGCAACGTTCAACCGTATTACAGATAGTGCATATGGCAGGAGTAGATACGGAATGAACATTTTTCAACAAATACGTCCAGCTACAGCATTTACTGCAATTGATGAAATTTCAAAACAAATTGATAATTTAGTTAACGAATACAAACTTTATAACCAATGTACAGGAAAACGAAGCAAATATTAGACACATTCGAAAAAAATTTCCTTGTCAAATTCTTGGTACCATGATGTGTATGTACATTCTGCAAAAAGCAAACACGTCGACGATATTGGTTTGGCCACATAGAGCGAATGATCAAAAATGCCTCAGAAATTTCGAATCCCAACCTTCAGGCTCTAGGAGACAAGGAAAATCGAATCTCAGGTTTAAGTATCAGGGGATCACGAATGACAAAGCTCGTAAAGATATTGGTTAATATCTTCTTTCCATAGCCGCTCAACGCTAAAGTTGTGGAACATTTTCACTTTAATTCTGTTTTACAGCTATCAAGTCACCAGCTTTTCTGTGATGCACATGTCCCCTCTAGATAACAACACATTGCGTCATAGTGCAAATTTTCTTAAATGATAACACGACAAGATTTAAAACTCTATTGACAATATAAAAAATAATAAAATTTGTCAAATATTTCTAGACACTTTGTGCAGGATTCAAAATACCCGATAATGAGTTTTGATAATTATATGTTATGTACAACAGCGCTGTTCAAAATGTATGTTCGTGCTGGCGTATTCTTATCTAATTGAAATGATCTTCCTCTGTCTCGAGATCAATAACATTATTCTTCGATGTGATCTTCAACAATTTGGTGATTTATTTATTTTTCACAAATTTGCATTTGTTGAGTTTGAATATAGCTAATGGTGTTTTTGCTTCTGATGATTGCTAATAACCTCAGCACAATAAAATGTGCATTAGTTGAAGTGTAGATATTTAATATCTATTTGCCAATGAGTGCATTGGATAGAACATTTAAATAGCAGAAAATTTTGTTGATCTGTTTGGTCTTCCATTTTGTTTAGAACCAAAGTTTTTTAAACGGAAAAGTTGCTAAGCAGACATTACTGTCATTCAGGAAATACCATGCGATATACAAAAGTTGGACGAAAAAACGTCTGGCAACGAATTTAGGCTGATTGATTTTATTACCAAAAAATGTCATCTCCCAGTTTCTACTCGTGCGCACCACTTCCTCTACTGCGTCCGACGTCTTGCTGGGAATCGAAGACTCCATTCGTTCTAATGTCCTAGCCATCTTAAACGTGGATTATTTCCACCAGGGGCATGTCGCTGTACAGCTCGTATAGTTCTTGGTAGAATCTTCGTCTCCATAGCACGTCAACGCAAACGGGATCGAAGATTTTTCAAAGAATTTTCATCTTAAATCGACCAAGGATTTCTTCATTCTCTCTTGAGAAGGTCTATGCTTCAGCGCCGTAAAGCAAGACTGGGATGATCAGGGTCTTAGGATCTTCTTAGTAGTTCGAGTGCGGGCCTTACTACTATATTGCCTTCTTAGCCCGAAGAAACAGCGTTTCTTCGTTTAGTTTCTGACGAGATGTTGTTGTCAGATTTAATAGCGGAATTCATTCTATGTATCTGTTATTTTTATGTGAATAATGAGTATTTTAAACATTTTGCAATTAAGAAAATATAACGTCAAAAGACTTGATGTCTAAGATATTTAACGTGTCCTTTTTTCAAATTTTAACGTACTCATTTGATCTGAGTAGTTGTTGATTTTAAAAGACAGGACTGAGTATTTTTTTAAGGAAAACATCTTTGGAGGCTTAGTTGGGATGGCTTATGAAGACTAATGTTTACAGCTTGTAAAACGGTTGTAAGTAGCACTAGTTTTGTACGACTTTGAACATGCAATGTAACACTGAGCTCTTTAAAATGGTCGAAACGACAAACAAATCGAAAGCCAAATAGCTAAAGTATCAACAGCGCAAACAACTCCCCTCTGCGGTTTTTCTTTTCACCAACGTCAACATGCCGAAAAATCAATTACTCAAATTTAGAATTCCGTCCGTCGGTTCGTCGGACCGTCTGTCCGTACTGGTCTCTCCAGCCTAAACGACTTGATCGATTTTCTTAAAACTTCTTATCCAGCTTTTTTTTTATCATAATTCTAGGCCATTTTTTTTTGATTGCTTTTAGCCATGTTATTACAGGTACCTGTCATATAGAAATCATACATAACCTGAATTTCTCAAAAACAGCACTAACGATTTTGATTAAACTTCTTATATAGTATAAGCATACTACTAGAACATCCATATGACGAATTTTTGCATTCAGGCCATTTAAAGAAAATTTTCAATTTCTCGCAAACTATTTTGCCACATTGAATGAAATTTAATTTGTATGCTACTATCACTGTTTTCATAAGTTCCTTATAATTTCAATTGTGAAATAAACGTTCGTATATGTACATATCGACATTATTTATATCATTTTTAGCATGATTTGGCCAAATTAATAAAAACGTCAAACTAACTCGCTGTGAAAGAGAAAGTTGCGTACGACCCAGTCGTGCACCGACCACTTGTTTTGTTTGTAACTTGATATGATTTCACACCTATAAAACTATGTAAACAAAATGAACAAAATATAATCTGAGAACTTGCTACCTCGGAGATTGATATATTGCCTTAAAATACACCTCCAATACTGACCATATAGCCTATAAAATTTAGGAATGTCCCGTGCTTTAAAATTTTTTTTTTATTTTTCATTGAAAACATTTTCATGACGACAGCTCTACATTCGGACAAGCTTTTCTGTATCCTATGGCAACATGTTTTTAGCATGCAGCCAGATATTACCTATTCACATGTATACATATATGCATCTATATATGCATACATGTGATATGTACAGCTATTATTGTTTTTGACTTCCGTCATAATCCTGCAATCTGCATTAAAAAAACGTATACATCGACTATAGAAATATTATTTGTTTTATTCCTTAGGTGAATAGCTTAAAGGCAACCATGCGATGTATTCACATCTATTATGAGGTTTAAAGTACGTTGCAGTTTGCAGATTTTAAACCGAGTAATTAAGAGGTGTACAATTTATATTTCTTCTTTTAGAAAAACTATATACCAGAGCTTGAGAATTCTTTCGCAATTCTCCTTTCATAACAAATTATCATTTGACTGTTTGTAATTTTAATCCATATAGGATCAATGTCTCTGGGGAAAATCGGAGGAATTCGAAATGATCAAAAGTTACTGATGTTTACATTAAGAACGTTATATTCCCCTGTAACCAAAATATGAATCATGGAAAGCTAACAAATCCTAAAGTCTGGAAAGTTACGTTTAGTCAAAATTCCATTTAAGTTGCATACTTTATTAAATATTCTCTTGTGCTATGTTGAAAATAATCATTTATGAGATGTTCAAATGATATTTCATTAATGTCCTGAAAAGATAACAAAAAACTAAACATCGATAGTGTCCAGCCTATGCATAATTATAGCAGCATCTTATAATCTGTAAGAGTAAACAATATCATTTAGTATTTATTCCGCCGATATTCCATAGTCTGTCTATGGCGAGGCTATGCGAATTCCCGCTGCACTATCACCGAAACATTCTATCAGTAAAAAAAAAATTAGCCAGTAATTTCTCTTATTTATCAGCAATTTCTTCAAAATTATTCTTGCGAGGATTGGGTAAAACTCACGATCTAAAACCATGGGCTTAATCTCCATAAGCCTGTAATCTGTGTAACTAAAGGGTGATCCATTTCGAGGTTCCCTACTTTTTAAAAGAAAAAACACAGAAAATTCAAATTTAATGGAGAATGTTTATTATCATTTGAAAGAACATTCTTTGGCATTTATTTTTGAAGATTATGTCTATCAAATGTTGACCGTTGCTACGTTGCAGATGGTCCATCCGTTGAGTCCAATTTTCGATCACTCGTTCGAACATTTCGACTGGTAACTGGCGAATGACACGCGTGGTGTTTTCCTCCAAGGCCTGAATCCAAGCGGGTTTGTCGGCATAAGCTTTTGACTTTACATATCCCCACAGGAAAACGGTGGCGGTCTAACGGTGTGATATCACACGATGGTGATGGTGTTGCGAATAGTACGCTTAGTAGGCCGATTATGTTGACCATAAGTTCAGCGAAGTGCACGAAACACATTCCTCACAGAACGTGCATTTTCATAATAAAGTTGAACAATTTGTAAACGTTGTTCACGCGTAAGTCTTTCCATTATGAAATGCCAAACAATACTAAACAAAACTAACATGACAAAAAGGCTATTGAAAAAAGTATCTCTACTTGAATCACCCTTTACTAGCAAACACCAACAATATTAAAAATCAATATAACGAAATCAACGAAATTGCGAATCTAGAGTAAACCTCAAGTAAACAAGAATAATATTAAATATATATTGTCAAGAAGAAGAAAACCTTATCATGCTAATTTGAATAGAAAGTACCTATAAGTACCAGTACAGATGATCTCCATTTATCCTCCTTCGAGCATGGTCTTTTAATGTTAAGATAACTTATTATTCCTGCTTTGACAGCATTATATCTAATGGGGTGAACTCAACAGAATCAGTGTTTTCAAGACTGTCTTTTATCAATAAAGAAAAAATCGAAAAGCTTTCCATTGTACAAGAAGTGACATAAATCGAATGGTTTGACAAAACTCTTAAAGCAGAGGAGAAGAAATTGATGCTTGTTTGGCGTTAAATTTTTTTACTGTTTCATAAGCGCCCCTTTTTATTAACTTTGGGGTACGGGACAAGATTAATTTCGCAAAATTGCTAAAACAAGAAAAGACAACGACAAAGTTCTTCTTACAAAGTTTTATTTTTAACTTATTTTAGTATTTTTTTGTTTTCTAAAAAATCATTTTGAATTATTTAAAAACAAAAATTTGTAAGAAGAACTTTGTCGTTGTCTTTTAGCAATTTTGCGATCTTAGGTAAGTTAGGTTTGATAGGCTGTTGACGCTCAAGTGAGACTTCAAATTCGCATGGGCTTACGGGGGCCCATAGATACCCTTTTATTGAGAATAGTTGATTCCTGAAGACAAAGTTGCGTTAGTGAAAGGAGTGATACTTCCGATGAGTTTGCTACAGGTGTTACTGATCGTGGTGCAGTGGCACAGCAAGTGGGTGGTGTCCTCCTCGAATTTCATGCATATTTGGAGCAGGATCGTGAAGATCGTGTTATCACTCTCACCGCTATAGAAATGGAAACTCTTTTCAGAGCTATAAGCTTGTTAGATTTGCTACCGCTTAGTTCCGGCCATAGATCCTTGGTGTTTTTGCAAGTGTTATATTTTACCGCCTAGATTTTGTTTCATTTTGCGTATATTTAGTTATTTTCTGTTTTTTGAAAGGTCGCATAAGGAGATGCAGCTGGACGATTATAGTCTAGCTAGCTCGTCAGCTTTCTCGTTTTTTTGGAATGTTATTATGTCCTGGCACCCAGATAATTTGGACTCTATTCTGGTTACATAGAGTTTTTAGTTCTGTGCGACAGCGTTCAACTACTCGTGATTTATTATGTTGGAAGCCACAGCTTTTATGGCCGCTTGACTATCGTTAATTGAGATATCCTCTTGTGATATGTCCAATACTCTAGCCGATTTGGCAGCTTCGAGTAAAGCTACCATCTCTGCTACTACACGAGTTTGGTAGTCGGCGGATGTGGCTAACCCGGTTTTATCGGAGAAGACCCCAGAGCTCAACCCTATTTCCATTTCAGACCCATTGCGAAGTTAATCTATGTTTTTGATTGAATTGAATTTCACCGTAATAATTTCTTCTTCTTAAGGGCAGAAAATACCCGTTCATCTTAAGCACTAGTCGATGCCAATCACAAAATATACTCAACCAAGTATGCTACTTCGGCGGACACCCGGCAAACCCTTTTTACACACTCGTGGTTAATTCGTCAACATAGCTGCTTCAATGGTTCGGTAAATAATGTTTGGCCCGTGCTGTCGTCGTTCACTGTAATGTTCGGGACAAATCAATTTCAAAATATTATTTTGTAAAAAAAATAAAAAATGATTTTTGTCCCTGGAATAGGTTAAGATTAACTTATGCCGCATTTATATATCAAGCTGTAGACGGACCTGGATTTTAAAATCATTTCGACGACAACGTTTTTAAAGTTATGCGATTAGAGAGTGAATACATGTTGGGTGGCTAGAAAAGTCGCAGAGAAATTTTCACAAGTAGTATATATGTGCGATTAGGGATTGAGTACTGAACTTTCCTATTTAGCGTTTTTACTGTCATCTATATACTTAGTAATCAATCCACTTATTATACCATCAAATTGTTACCAAGAAATAAATAACTTTTATGTTAAGTTAATTGGTTATCTCTAGACAATTTCTATTTGTAGATGGTTGAATCAATCAAAAGTAAATGAAAAAAAAAGCATTATGTGGATGTTTGTCCTTTCTACCTAATAGATAATTTTCATCAATATGTAGACCCTTATTTGCAGTTGAAATGTCAGATAATCCACCTACTTGCCTCAAAGTAAATTAATCCTCGGCGAGATATTTTTAAATTTTATTTTCAATTTTTGTGGTTTGCAATGAGTTATGATAATCCTAACTGCAGTATGACAATTTTGTTTGCACCGTTTATTAAATATGTTCCTTGTTCTCACTTTACAGGTAAAAACAAACAGTTCAAATTGTTGTGGGAGAAGTCGCAGCCGATTATATTCCATTATGTCTTGCCCAATTACAAATCAACGTGTTTTCCTTATGACGATTTTAAAAATCTGGCCGAGGATTTGCGCAAGTCTCTTGCACTTGTTTATGTGGACTCAACGAAGGCATTCATTTGGAAAAACTTTTTACGCTGGCTAGTATCAATAAAGATGTTCTATGAGGGGAATTCAGACGTAAGTTCCTAAAATACAAAATCTTGAATGCCAACTTGGTTAATAGCTGATGCTTTTTATTTCAGTTAAAATATGACGATAAGTACAATCTTATTCTGACAGACTTTATGGCACAATACATAAATTACAAGTGCAATTTATATTCCACTATTACTGATGAGACTGAATTATGCCGAAAAGTCGATGAGATTCTAGTTACGTTGGGAGTAGTGTTTAGTGGTAATATACCGGGCATCTTGATGACACTTTTAAAAATTGAAGTCAAGGATATGTACAAATCGATCTTAGATCCTATATTTAGGTAAGTGTGTGTTTGTAAGTAAAAATTGCATTTGTAAAAGTTGGACGCACTTTGTTTTCCTACAGAAAATACCTGTCAAACAGAAATCTTCATGAGCCAAACGAATTGATCGCTTATCTGAGGCTGATTCTATGCTATAGGCAGTGGAAGAAGTTAACTCACCTAAAACATGAAAAGGAAGATATCAACGAATTTGCTGTCGGGAAATCAGAGAAAACTTTACGATCTAAACACTGCATCGATTTGACCGATAGAGATGCAGTGTTGCCAAAGACAGTTCCACCAGTAACTGAGTCTAATCAGTCATTTGCAGTGATATGCGGTTTAGTGGGGTTCGCGATAAGGAAGAAGACGTATGGCACAAGGTAAGTACACTGATTGGATGTTTCAAAGAGAATTGATTTTTGAATGCGCATTTCCTTTCCTTTCCTTCTTTCTTTTGTCCATTTTGTTAATTTAAGGATTCTGCTCATTAACAAATCTTTAGATCTCGACGAGACAATTGTAAAATATTTTCAGCAATATGAAAAGTACATAAATCGAACGGATTCATTCGTTTCGACAAAGCCGGTACGGATATTTGAAGATGTCTGGGACATTAATGATTGTTCGGTGAGTTTGAAGGGTGTGATTTGGTTTGTAATGAAATTAACACGTTTTCATTTCATTTGTTTACGTTTTTATTGGTGTGTCAGACATTTTGTAAACCCATGGGCATGTATATATATATTTTTGTATATGTGGTATATATGTTCTCTGTAACTTTCTGCGACGTGGAAATATATGCACGTGTGTTAAGCTTTTCTATAACAATATCACGAGGCATTTAAGAAATAGATGAATAAAAGTAAAGTCGACTTTAATCCTAACTGATAAAAAAAAAACTTTTTGAAGAAGGATGGCACTGTGCAATTTCCATTAGCCTCTGTGGGATACCAGCTTTGAGTTCTGGTTCATTTCCAACCTACATATTGATTGGAACAATCAAAGATCGTGCGATGGAGTTTTCTATTTCATTTTCATTTACCGTGTACGGTCAGCTTTTTTCTTTTTCTAATTTCTCTAGCAGTTTTGCCCTTTCCTTATCTTAACATCTACCTTCCTTCGTATTTAAATGTTCTCCCCGCTAATGTAAAATTATTGTTTTCAAAACATCTTGAGCTTAAGTGCTATTGATATGCACAGCGCTAAAACAAACAGGGCAGATCTTCTTCCAGTTATAATTGCCTTTTTTGCTAAAAATACTGCGAATACGCAGGTGTAGTAGTAGTTCTCCTTTATCTATGCTGCTGAACTCAATTCACTGTTCATGGCTTGATGGAGACCCATCCATCAAAACATCGCCCGTATCGATAAGTCAGGTATTATCATTAAAAATTCTCCCGTCTTAGAAAATATTTCTTAATTAAGAACTTAGCGCGTGGGTGGCGCCAAATTCTTACATCTTGTTTGATGCTCTCTATGTGCAGCTTTTCTAGCTAGACAATGTACTCTTCTAGTAATAAGAATATTACTATGATTAAGAGTTTGTATCGAATACACTATCTGCTCTTTAAACAGCCGAATCGTTACTGGTTTTAGTTGAGTATAAGCTTTATGAGAGTTTGAAGATAACTTTAAAACGTCTGCTGTTACACGTTCTGCGTTTAACTGACATGTACAAGTATAGACCGACATCTTTCTTAAATTGTTTTGCGCGGATTTCTCTTTCTTTTCGGAGTTTATTTTTTTTCTCGGATTCGAAAAGAATGTCAGTGCGGTATCCTTTCGTCAAAACATACCAATGAATGGCTTTTAATAAAGCTTTGTGGCGGCACTCTTCGTTTGTGCTCTTTGATACGGATATACGGTTGAAACAACATTTTTTTGAGGACACAACTCTGCATGTACATGAAAGTATGTAGTTGGTACCAGCTCAATTCGGTCACAATAGCTGTACGAATTCATATGTTCAAAATACGTTTAATGGGGTCGTAGATACATCTATGCTAGAATAGCTTTTGTATCAATTTCACTTTTGAATAGATTAGTTGGAGTAGTTCATCCGAATCGGTGTCTGTGTTGTTCTTTAGTTTTTTTTAAAACTTGTAACCTCTGTTGTAAAATCAGAGACTGCTTAACTTCTAGCTACAAGATATGTATTATTTTAGCTTAGCTCGGGCCCAGAAAATGTTCTGACTTACTGGACTCTCCTGTGCGTTAGTGACTTTTCTTGTACTGCTTCGGTACTCCCACCCACGCTTTTAGATGCACGTCAAAAGTCTTCGCTTTATTCGCGATAATCTGTCCGTCATAGGATATCAAACAATTCATCTTAAGAACAACCCTAATCGGTGAAGAAAAGGACCGATGTTATGTAACGTGAAAATGATGCAGACTAAACTCAGATGGCCATTAATCGGCTTCCGACGACGATATGTTTACTTTTGCTCCGTCTCTAAATTCTATTCGTACGACAGGTTTTTGGATTTTGTTATGTAAGGAAGTTCCTTGACGACACAGCGACTAACCTACCTATAGGTCCTTTTCATTGTTTGTTTCTCCTAGTAAGAGGGGTTCGATGTTGAATATCTTCATAGTTAAGTATATCGAGGGGATTCCGTAACCATTCCCAGACCTTCCATCTGCTGCAACCAAAACGTTGCAATTGAGTTGGTCATCCAATGTATGGTAAAGGTAGTGATACGATACAATTGATTGTTCAATTTATTTTGACCAATTATTTTTGAAGGGTCAATGTTCCGAAATTTGTACGAAATTTCATTTTGTAATAGCTTAAGGATATTAGCGTACATAGCCCTCTACACCTATCATCTTGCAGCATTCTAGTTCTATATTACCCAGTTACTCATTTGCCTACATATTCCAGCGCAGAGGGTGTCTAAATTAACAAATCTTTGTACGTGTTTTGTTCTCTTCGCTTTTCCTTCCAACTGTAGAGCTTAAATTGTCTGTAGTCGATCCGAAAGTTGCACTATTAGAAGAATTCACACAAAACAAGAAAATATATATCAATCCAATGGGTATTAGGGATGCATTATTTAGGATTAAAGTACTTTTGTCCATGTTGGGTAGTCATATTGACTATTGCAAACAAGAATATACTCAACCCAATTTAAATTATTTCAGAATCTATGTGAACATTCAACAGCTTTTAAAAATCTCAGAATTATTAATACATATAGCATCAGTGATTTGAATTTGAAAATCACTGTAAACTATAAGTTCCATAAAACTAGTTTACTAAAAAAGGAAAAACAACTTTTTGAGATACAACTGCAATCAACAATGATATCTTCAATCAACATAACAGCAACAATCAACCTAATTATCAACAATCAACATTATGCGGTTTCTTTTTTCCTTACTTTTTTTTGTAACTTATAAAATCACTTGAAAATTCGAACTAAAAGAAACCCTTAAGGTTAAGTTATTGAAAAAAATCAGATAGCTGAGTGTGTCTGTATGTGTGGTATCCTGATCCTTAACAAAGTGAGATTTGACACCAATGTGAATGTTAAAGATGAACAAGTCCGCAAAGCAATTTGTCGAATACATAGCCGGTAAATCGAACGATTTGTCTGGTGAAATTGAGTTGTCGTACTTGTGCAATACTACTAACATTGTGTGTGAACTGGATTTGCATTAACATACGCTTTGCTTTCTGTTTGTGAATTGAAATATTTTACTTATTCGGGGTTAAAAAAATACGTTTTCTATATTTCAAAGAATACATAAATAGTAAATATATATATCCGCTCTTACGGTTTTTATAAACGAACGAACTCTGATGTCTGCGATCAACATTGCCTTCAATCAACATTTTCTGCAAATCAACATTTTCTACAATCAACACACGCACCATCAACGACGCTGGAATTTTTCGTTTGTTTAATATTGAACTCAATTTTTAACAAAGACTTCCAATTAACTTAGCGAGTATTTCATTTAACATTTAGAGTTAAGTTTTGTTGAATACTAATCCCATAAGAATGCCAAAAGTGTATACCCAGACACTACATACGTAAAGAATTGCTCGCATTATGTTCGTTTTTCTAATGTTCAATTTTCTTAATATCTCTATAGGCCGAACTTCCGCAACCAAATTCAATGAAACGACCTCAATCGGAGGATACAATCACCGAATCGGAACTGTTTGCGGAGCAAGAAGTACAAGTTCGAAGTGGCAACAAACAAGGTACTAACGCTGTAGTTCAGCATTTATCAACGGACTGTGATATTTCTAGATTAAGTAATCGTTCTAAGTTCAGTAGTAATAGTAAACCACTAAGTCTTAATTCTAAGTTAAATTCACAAAATAGTAATAACAAGGTATATTTAAGTAGCATGGATAATGATAAGAATTGTTATGTTGTCGAAGATGATACCACCGATGACGGTGAAGATGACATCGACGACAGCAATAACGAGGAGGCTGTAATAACAAACGAAGCGACTGAACCAGTTGACAAAGACGACAAGGAGACGATAGAAACAGTAGCATGTGAAAAGCAAACGAGCAACACTCTGAATCCAGAGAATTCTTACATTGAAATACTTTGTGAACGCGCAGCATTGATAGGTAGTAATATCAATTTTTTAAATAGTAATAGTAGTAGTCTGAGACGAAGAAGTAGCATTGTTGTTTTGTCATCTTCATCAGATGAGGATGAGCATATTGCACCTGTTGTTCCTGCAAGGCAGGCTGGCAGTGGTGGCAGGATAAATATGCCAGCGCCGCATATGTCGAATCTTGTCAACCATAGAGTATCTCGTCTACATGGCGAAAGACCGTCGCGAAAAGAGAAACCACGTTGTATAACAGGTGAAGTGTCAAGCACTACCACACCCGAGGCAGAGAGTTCTGTTGCTCAAAATGTAGGTACCGAAGTTGGTACACTAAGTGCAGTGCTCACTTCCCAAAGCTGTGGTAGGCTACTGGCAAGCATTGATTATAGTGACCTCTCTGATGAGGATACCGTTCCAAAGCGAATGAGGACTGACAATCGACTTGTTTCGAGACTCTCTTCGAGTAAATTTTCTAAGGTAGTCGAAGAAGCAACATCTTCAACGTCAGAAGTTCCCACACGATCGGCTGAAGCTACGTTGGAAAATGTAATATTTTCTATTCGGCCGAATCGACCGCGAAGATCAACTTCGAGTAGTCCCTGTCAAACGAGAAATACCTCGCCGATTGATAGTTGCACGAATAGCTCTCCTTCGAGTACAATACGAACGACAGGTGTTGCAAAAATAGGTACTGCGACTCCATGGACAACACCTGCAAGTCGTATTACGGTAAGAAGGCTTAATTCGTTAATTGGTATCAGAGATAATGTTGAAACAGCGACATGTTCTCGATATGTTGTGCGACCTGCTGCGGCTGATATACGAAATGGTTGCGAGGAAAGTGAAAGTGAAGTGGCAACATGTTCTCGATATGCTGCAAAGGGTCCACAAAGAGTGGTTGCTTCCCCAAATTCACCATCCACCTGTGTAACCGATAAACAAAAGCCAACACAAGAAAATGTATCCACTAAGTCAACGGCAATAGACAACTTGTCCACGATAGTGGGAAATGAATATTTAGGTGCAGTTGGGAAGGGTAACAATTCTGATCTTAGCAAGTATCCAAATGATATTTCGGTTCATATTGACGGTTCCACCGAAGAGCTGTGTTTATCTGTCGAATCTCAAGCGAATTCATCGCAGACGGAATGTATGAATGAAATTAATTTGGGAATACCTTACCCCGTTGAACGTATAGAATCTGCTTCTGCAAGGTTACCTACACCTTTAGTACCAAAAAAACCTAAATTTTTATCAATTGCAAATCTAAAGAGGGGAGAGGCTACAACATCGACGTACAGCTTACCTTTTTCGAAACTCACCAATACATCGAATCTAGAAGGAACCAATCGCGACGAGCAATCTGAATTGACTGTATACGTGAAGGAAACTGAATCGGAAACGACGCCTGTATCATCTTTGGAATGTCAAACAGAAAAGGTTTTTGAAAAATCAGCGAAACGAGATTTGCAATTGAAATCTGCCGCAGATTCTATAGAAGAAGACAATAAATCGGCACATGTAAAATCGATGGAATGTCAACTTGACAAAACCTCAGTAAAAGCTTTGTCTAACGAGGCGAAATTGTGCGTATTTGTTAAATCTAATGCGCCCAACTCATCGAACATTGTAGGATCTGAAAAACTAAACGAACTGACTAAACCTATTTTCAATTTGGACGGCAAAGATACTATCAAATCAACGTCCATCATACCCTATTTGCCGAAAGAGAAACAATCAGCTTTGGATCAGAGCCATCAACAGCAAAATGATAAATTTCATAAAAATAGTTCTTCATTACTCATAGAGCAGGATAACAATGCAAAAAGGAAACCCAATATGTATGAGGATCAGCATAGTCCATATTCAGAAAAGACAGCAGTAGTGAATACTAAGATCAAGCATATTGACAAGAATTTAACCATAATGGCAAACGATGAGCCCAAAGCTCCCGGAGAATCAATTGAAATTTCGAATGGCAAAGAAACTACTTTGGTGTATGTTCAGGAAACTAGAAGAAACTTTGGAGTTGAGTTATCACCTTTATCTTTGTTAGAAGATGAATTGTCAAATGATGAAGAAATCGAATCGCCTGCATACGAACCGATTTCATGTAATACATCGAAAGAAAGTAATGCCGGGGTTAACAGTTACAAAAAAAGTACAGACGTTGCCATGCAAAATCTGATTTCATTTGAGCCCAAAGTTAATGAAACTGAAGAGGCAATCGAATACAATTCCTCGCGAGATACATCTAAAGCAGTACCTTCCAACAACGAATGCAACGAGGTTCCCAGCGCCATAGAGGAAAGTAACATTTTCGATATTGAGGCTATCAAAAGCGTTGAGGAGGAACCAATTGAAGGTAATGCATCATGCGACAATGGGTCCAACGTCACAGAGGAAAGCGTCAGTGTTGATCCTGAGCCAATAGATGGGGTTCCAAACATCACCGAGGAAAGCAAAACTGTTGAGCAGGGGGCAACTGAAGTCAAGACTTGCGAAGATCAATGTAATGATGTCCCCCGCGTCATAGAGGAGAGTATCTTGGTTGACTTAGAGCCCGGAGAGAAGCACGAGACAAGCACGATTGCTCTAACGAAAGCCCGCGAACGTGTTGAATCTCTGCCAAATAAGAGGAGTGACTCAGTAGATGCATGTGAGCTCGATGCCAATTTTACAGACGTTAGTCAAGCGAAAATCCTGGATCCAGTTGAAGGGAATGCTTTAAAAAATGCATGTGAAACTCAAGTAAACTCTTCAGCCGATAGTAAAGGAATCGAATGCAGTGCATTTGAAGATGATTGTAATTGTGACACCAACGTCAAAGAGATCAGCAAAGAGAACTTGCAGCCAACCGAATGCAGGTCATTAAAAATTGCAAATAAATCATTATTCAACGACATAGATGATACTAAAACTGTTCCACTTGAAGAGATTGGTTCAAAAAATGGATATGAAGGTACTGCCAATAATAAAGGCTCAGGCGTTTTTAAACTTAGCACCCCTATATTAAACGAATTGAATTCATCAAAAGATCTTGATAACAATGCCACCACTATCAAAGATAATAGCCAACATACAGACCTAAGGTCAATCGAATGCAATGCTTCAATAGATAAATGTAAAAGTGGTTCCAACGTCACAGATGATGGCGAAATTCAAGACCCTGAACAAAGTGGATGCAAGGCATTGGTCGAAATACGTACAGGAGGCACAATCACTTTAGCTACGAATGAAATTGAGATCTTTCAAGATTACATCACTGAAGATGAATTAACTGTGTATGGAAACTTGAGTGAAGTTGTAAACGACAGCGAAGTGAAAGTACAGAAGACAAGAGTTATTGAAGCACAGATTCTGGAAAATAAAACACATACATCTTCTCAGGTTAAAGCACACGATGAGCAGGTCTCGCAGCACCAAACCGATGACGACGTCATCAGCATTGACAAACAAACCAAACGATTTCCAGAAGAACACTTTTTTGATAAAAATAGTTCTATTCAAGCTGTAAACAAAAAAGAAACAAAAGTACAGGAGGCAAAAATATTCGATACACCAGATCATAAAAGTAAAACACTTGAAACATCGGAAGCCGCGATCCACGATGAGGGCATTCAGCAGTTGGAAATTGGTGACGACGTCATCCACATTGACAAACAAACCGAACAATTTCCAGAAGATCAGCATTTTGATGAAAACATGTCAATTCTTGTACAAGAAAAACCCATGTTTCAGTCTGAAAAAATATCCATAGACCAGACGTGCAGTAAAGAGTGTCCAATCGAAAATCAGCTTGACAATGAAACTGAAGATCTTGCTTCATTAACTGATTCTCTGGGTCATGTTGAGAATACGACTTTGGAAATCTCAATAAATAAGCAAAATCTGGATGCTGATACATCCTCAGCATGCAGTGAAAATATTGAAAACAAAGATCGAACTGCAGTGGTAATATCCCACGATGATCATGCAGTACCAAAAGATCTTTCCCACGTTAAAGATCATTCCGAAGACGAGGTCAACATTAAAAGTAAAAGCGATAAAGTTCTTGAAACGAATAGTACAAATAAAGAAAATATCAATAAACAAACTGCTTCATCTCCTGAATGGGTCCCTGATGGAATCAAAGACCACACATCTACAGACAATGAAAAAACCAAAACCAGTCAGGAAACACAAAGTCAGTCGGATAAAGTAGAAATTGCTGCTGGAATCGATGAAAAATCATCGAAATTTGACCAGTCAGGACCTTATAAGAATCGCAAACTTAAAGTATGTATTGCTCCAATATCGTTAGAAAAGTTTTTCGGAAATAAGAACATTGTCACCACTACTGATTTGAACAAAGACAAAAAAGAACATGCTAGTGATATTAGAAAATCTGAAGAGGAAGAAACAACTGAAAAGGAAAAAGAATTAGAACTGTTTATGACAGCTCACGGTCCAAAGAATGCCATCAATGAAATAAATATTAGGGAGGGACAAGGGAAAGGAATCGTACAGCCAACATTGACAGAAGAGTCTGTCGTAGAAGTCGAAGATACTAGAAAAGAGCAAAATGTTATTAATAATGAAACCCCTCCAACAGATATCGTTTCAAGTGTACCAGTTATAAAATCCATTAAAGAACCAGTTGAAAGTAATAGTGTTTACGATGAATCAAGCAGTGCTATCGGTGGATTAGGAACTAAGGAAGAGCCTACTCATGTAGCCATTAAAAAGACAGAAATGTCTGTGCTTCCCGATGAATTAGATACGAAACAAGAATTTAACGTTCAAATAAAATCTTCTGATATGGAATCACAAGAACGATTAATTTCTGGGAGCCAAGTAAATGATGAGCCTTTAGTTGACTCTACAGTTTTGACCCCAATCGCCTGTCAAGAAACTCTCGCGTCCACCAATAAAACTGCTAACGACGATGTCAATCAAGAAATATACCCCACAGAAGACACAGAGAAGAAAACTGATGTCACAACTCTTTCAGTAGAAGCTACCACCATCGAACCGACAACTGAGAATATGAACCTAGAAACCCCAAAAGAAATTACAACCCATTGGTCTGTCGATGAACCCTCTCCAAACGAAATACAAAATGTCTTAGAAACAAAGACAACTTTAAAAGAAATTCCAAATGAAAAATTAACAAATCAATTGATTGTAAGTTTAGATATAAATGCAATTCCAATCAATATCATAAAAGGTCTTGAAACTACGATGGAGAAGTCACAAACTCACAATGAACCGCCTTCAAATATTGGCGAATTAACATCGGCTCCAAAAGCAAAGCCTTCATATTTCAACACATGGTCCAATGAAAATGAGAACCCGATTTTACTCAACCTAAAAAGGACTGAAGGAGAGCCTATTGAGGATGACTCAAACCTCTCAACTCAGGTTCAAGTTGCCACCGAAGATTTAGGTGATCTAACATTAAGTTTTGACTCGGATAACTTTGAAACCGCGGTTGATAGCAACAACTCAGAAACTACTCCCACATCGTCTTATCACCTCGAAGATCAAGAGGTTTTCCAGATCACATCACAATCTTGTGATAATCTAACGTATAATACGTATCAAGATGACTGCGGAACACCGGTTTTAGACGAAAAGAACGTCGAGGAGTTTGAGTCACCAACTTCTCAAGGAAAAATAATCTCGCTAAGTATATTGAAGGAAATTACCTCCGACCCTTCAGTCCTGTTGCCAACGTTTTCGACTCAAATTTTAAGTCCGCAAATTACTAAATCAGCGGCAACGTTGGCTAGTCCAAATAACTTTTCTGGCATAGCGACATTCAATTCACGAGATTCGCCAGCCATTCGTAGCCCAATAGCTTTAAACCCAACAACAAAATCTGACTCAAATTTTGTAGAACCGTCACCTAAACCTAAACCAAACGATGAAATTGACCTAAAATATCAAAATGAACCGTTGAAAATGCGCCTCAAGCGTCGAATTAGCCAGTGTACCGATATCAACGAGGAATTCAATTTGGGGCCCAGTGAACCAGTTAAACACATGAATATTTCCAATGCCCAGCGGCTTCAAAAATTAGATGACCATATTGTAGCACCCATTGAAAGTTTGACATTAGCCAATTATGCTCCATTAAATTTAGTGATACGATCAGAAAGGCCATTAACTGAGGAAAATTCATGTAAAGAGCCATTATCGTCAAATATAGTGAAGGACAGCTTGTCCTTGGAGGAAGAAGACCAAAATATTTGCTATCAGAAATCATGGTTCAAAAAGTTGGGTATTTCGAAGACAAATCCAAAAACCCCAACAACTGAACTTCAGAGCCCCCCACCTGTGTTTGTTGACGAAGAAATTTCCACTATCCAAAACAAATTAACGTCTACCAAAGAAATATTTGTCGAAAATTTGCCTGAGAAAACACCAGAAATCGGTAAAAATGAAGGTAGACGTCGAAAACCAAGGCGCGTAAAAAAACTAATGAAGCATCCCGAAATTCAAACCGACGATTCGTCAACTGAACGCCATCTTATCTTTCCCGCGGTAAAACAAATTACACTTGCCACTCCATTTCAAAGTCATATGACAGCATTCCAAGAGCAACGTTCACCGCAATTAAATGAATCCTCCTACAACCCCGAGGACATAAAAGCAGCGACAATTCTAAGCGATATGCTTAAAAAATCAAACAAAGTCGATGAGAGCTCCAGAATTGACCGTGAAAAACTCGAAAGACACCCTTGCAAGCAAAAGATCTCGAAACAAGTGACACCGCAGTGCGTTCGATTAACAAGGAGCACAAGTCAAAAGGTTGACAAGTCCTGCGAAATAACGCTAACACCACCAGCTGCGTCTACCAAATCAACGGCTAAAAACGATTCAAGACAACTCAAAGGTTCTGCACATAAGAAGGGTGCTCTTGGTTCCTCAGAATCTATTTGGCAGCAAGAGAAGACCCAACAAATTCTCCGCTCGTATACTACATCCTCAGATCCGTTGCAAACCAAATCAATTCTAGTTGATGAAGTAAAACTAACGACCTCACAATCGAATTGCTCAACAGACAGTGATGATGCTGGTAAATTGGTTATTGACTTTAACGAAAAGAATAAAACAAAAGCCCAAAAAAATTGTAGGCGACGTGGAACTGGCCGAAAAACTGGCTTAGAGAGAAAGAAAGGTAGGCCAAAAAAGGAATCTCTACTGCCAGTAGTTCGATATGAAGAAAGCAGAATTCTATCGACAAATTCTGTTTTCAAACTAACTCCCGAGGTTGACGTTATTTTCTCAGGAGCGCAAAGATCAGAATCGTCGAATTGTACTGATAAGGACGACTGTGAACATTTAACAATTAGTCCAGCAAAGCAGAAGTCAGTTGAATCTAAGTCATCTGATGATGATGTTTCGCGGTTCTACCCAATTGTTGAGCTTACCGAGGATTTTTTTTATACACCAAAGTTACGAAGCCTTGCGAAACGTGGTCGCAAACAAACCTTTCCCAGTCTAAGAGGTCGTAAAGGGGGTAGGCGGTTTTTTGAAGAAGATCCGGAGACTATCTTGGATACGCCCTATCAAACTACACCAACATATAAGGAAAGTTCAAGATCTAAAAAGAGCACAACAGATAAAATGGAAAATTTAATGCAAGACATTTGTCAAAAAGACGGAGATTCTGCGGCAAAATCTATAGATGAGCTGGTCAAAAGTCCAGAAGCTTTGCTCAATGGGAGACCGAAGAGACTGTCGTTTGGCATTGATACTATTCTTGGAACTCAAGTTGATTCATCTAAGAAAGAAAGTGACATGGAAAAGGCGCAGACTTTATCAAACACTGATGGAGGCACTTCTGTCGAATCCATTTTACCCGGAATTGCGATGAACAAAGAGCTTTGGTTGACCAATCTTCTGTTGCGAAAGACCTCTAAGTCTATCGATGAAGTTGTGAAGAAACTTTCCGAAAAGCCAGAAAAAGAAAATGCAATGAAGAGCCACATCGAATCGACTACAGATACCGATACAAAATCTGTTGTTACAGAAGACAGTCATCAGCGCCAGAAGAACTACACGAAATCGCTGATTGTGTATAAAACACCTGCAAAGGTAACTACAAGTGAAATAGATGTTATGAAGATTAAGGAAGAGCTTAAGCAACTGCAGCCGAAGAGAAATCGTCGAAAAAGTTTACGCAGTGCGGTGAAGATATTAAATGCTGGACCTAATGAGAACTCCGAAGACAATGAGTCGTTTAAAGCATCAACCCATGTGGAACTAGAAGTGTCTACAGCGAAGATTAATCCTGTGCAGGATGACCCAGAGTCTGCAATTGACATTATGAAAGGGAAGTTGGGAGTTGGTAATCCAGACAAAGACTCTCAACAGACAATCGAACAACTATCATCAAAAGCTAAAGGGTTGTCGAATACTGCAGTATACAAATCTGTTGAAGATGCATGCCAATCGAATCTTATTCAGAGTGTCCAGGAAATAAAGGCTTCAGATAACACCAAGTTAGAACCCAAAGAAAATTCTGAAGCTCTTTTGAGAACGCAACTAACAGAATACTCATCGTCGAAAGCAACGCGTAAACAAAAGAAGTCTGCCGTGAAACCTGAAAATACCAACGCTGAGAGTGGGACTGATCAAAAACTAAGTAAAACATCTCAGTCAATAATAGAACACACTAAAGATGAGCTACAGACTCCTGTCAAAGAAGCATCCAAACGAAAACAAAAGAAATCAACCAGAACAGCAGATAGTACGGAGATTTTGAAAGAGGTAGCCAAACAGAGCAAAGTAACACCTGAGTCTGAAGAATTTCCATGTGAGTCTATAAACGAGATCAAACCGCAAGTCAACAAATTGCCTAAAGCTACTAAAGTCAGTACAGAATGTGCAACGATATCTAAAGAAGACACACAAAAGAAAATTGAAAAATTAGAAGAAGCGACGGAGAAAGGTGTTTTTAAAAAATCTGTAAAAGACGTATGCGATTCGAATTTCATTGAGAGTACTCAGAAACCGAATGCTCTAGAAAACACTAAGCAGGAACATAAAGAATCTTCTGAAAACTGTTTGGAATCGCAACCAACAGAACACACATCGATAAAAGCAAGGCGAAAACAAAAGAAGTCTATCGAATATCTTGGAAATACAAACGCCAAAAATGGGGCTGATCAGAAACTACGTAAAACATCTCCGTTTGTTTTAGACGATACTAAAGTCGAGACACAGGCTGCTGTCAAAGAAGCATCGGCACGAAAACAAAAGAAATCTGTCAGGATGGTAGACAGTACAAAGACATTGAAAGAGGAAGTCAAACAGTGCAAAGTAACATCTGAGCCTGAAACATTGTCATGTGAATCTATAGTCGAGATCGAACCCCAGCTCAACCAATTGTCTAATGAAGTCATTCAACCTAAAATCGCAAAAATATCAGAATCTGAGGCGTCGATGGTAATTGAAGCAAAAAAATCAGTGGAAGATGCATGCGTTTCGAATATTATAGAAATTGCTCAGAAAACACAGGTTCCAGATGTCACCGAGCAACGAACAGAACACACATTACCATCCAAAGCGTCACGTAAAAAGAAAAAGTCCGTCGTGAAATCTGAAAATATCGACGCTCAATGTGAGTCTGATCAGAATATATGTAAAACATCTCAGCCAATAGTAGCTGATACATTAAACGCGGCTCTGACTTCTGTTAAAGAAGTGTCATTACGAAAACAAAAGAAATCAATAAGAGCTGCAGATAGTACTAAGGCTTCGGAAGAGGTAGTCAACCAATCGAATGTAACATCTGTATTGCCATTTGATTCTGCAGATAAGATGAAACAGCAACTCAATAAATTGACTAAACCTGCTAAAGCCAATGTACAATGTGCAACAACACCTAAAGAAGACAACCAACAGAAAATTGCATCAGAAGCTGAGGCGAAAACTAAAACTGAAGCTACAAAATCTGTGGAATATGCACTTGAATCGAATCTTATACAAAGTATCCATCAAACTAAGTCTACAGAAGCCACAGAACTGGAATACAACAAAACTTCTGAAATTCTTTTGAGTGTCCAACTAACAGAACAAAAATTACCCTCGAAAGCAACACGTAAACAAAAGAAATTAGTCGAAAACCCTGAAATGGCTCAAAAATCAAGACCAATAGAAGCCGATTCATTAGACCAGGCACATACTCCTGTCGAAGAAGAATCAGTACGGAACCAAAATAAATCAACGAGGATTGACACTAAGATTTCGAAAGACGTAGTTGGACATTGCAAGCCTGAAGTAGTATCATGTGAGCCTCTGGACAATGTAAAACCTCAACTCAACAAATTGTGTAAATCGACTGAAGACAATACAGAATGTGCAATTATATCTAAAGAAGACTATCAACAGAAAATTGAAAAATTTGCATCTGAAGCTGTAGCTATGGGGAAAACAGAAGCTAACAAATCTTTTGAAGAATCATGCGAATCGAATGTTATACCAAGTATTCAGGCAACAAAGACCCCAGATGACACCAAGTTGGAGCTCAATGGGACTTCTGAAAATCTATTGAAGATGCAACAAACAGAATACTCGTTACCGTCGATAGCATTACGTAAACAAAAGAAATTTGTAGAGAACCCTAAAAATACTAATGATCAAATTGGTGCTGCACAGGAAGTAGTCGATGATTCTACAGACGAAATACAGATTTCTGTCAAAGAAGCATCAGTACAAAAAGCAAAGAAATCAATTAGGAAGGCAGATAAGGCTTCGAAAGCGGTAGCCAAACTTACAATAGTAACATCTGATGCTGAACAGTTTCCATGTGAGTCTGAAAGCGAAATCAAACCTGAACTGAATACAAATTCAAAATCTGCCAAAGACCCAAAACCCACGAAATCTGTTGGACAACCTGATGTTAATGTAGACAATATCCATCATATGACGAAAGAAAACTTTGAAATGGTTGAGTCTTCAGATAGAAAGGAACCGAAATGTAAAAAAAATAAATTTAAATCAACATACAAACAAATAAAGCCTCAGCCGAATGCCTTAAACTCTGAAGACGATGAAAAAATCGTTGATGAGTGCCAAAACCAGGATCACGAAAGCAAACAAACAAGGAAATCAATAAGTCGTAATCAAAGAAAAGTTGACAAAGTTATGGATGCGGAGAAACCATCCGGAAAAGACAATACACACAAAGCAACCCTAAAGCATAGGAAAGAGACAGCGAATAGCACCTCGCGCAACGATGAAATCAATAAATCGAAAGAGATCACACCAATGAGTAAGGGAATTTCTAAATTTAAAATAATGCTACCAGTGAGAGAAAAACGCAGAAGTTCAAAAGAAAGCGATAAATGGATAGATGAGGCACAAGTCCAAAACGAATCTGTTGTTGAATCAGAATTCTTAACTAAAAAAGGAAAACGAGAAGAAACTCATACTGTAACATCAAAAAAATCAAAAGATTCAGCGGATATACAGAACGATAAAGTGGCCAAACCCAAAGTGGTAATGCAGATACGCCGATTATCGATAGACGAGACAAATATTAAAATGAGCATTGAGCGATGTCCCGAAGTCGTTGGAAGAAATAATATCGGCTCGCATAAGCAAATCAAAAAGGAGAAAAAGGCCTCTCGAAATTTGGCAGCCAAAAGCTCTACAGATACGACTTGCTGGGCAATGCCAACAGAGAAAGAAATAACTGCCTTAGAAGATAGAAACTGTCAGACAGAGATTGTGCAACTCAACGATATGATAATACGAAACGACGAAAATGCATCGGAATCAAACGATGTGCCAACAGAATCAAGTGTAAAACCTATGTCAATGCAGGTAGATAACACGAAAGGCATTGAAAATAAGGTACAAATAGCACCGGCTGTAAATACTGTCGTGGAAGCTATTCAAAATCCGACAAATGAAACAGCCCACATTTCCAATGTGGAAGCTAAAACTGAAAATATCGAAAAAATGCCGCCAACGACAGCAACTAAAACTGAAATCGAGCTGACACCAAATAAAGAAAATTCGAATCTTAAAGCTGTTAAATCGACTCAACAAGAGACACTGATACCAACAGTAACTGAACAGAAATACCTAAATGTTAGAATCACTCGTTCTGCTGAAAAGACAATAAACCAAGTCATCGAACCTGCTGCAGGCAAAAAGAAAACATCTACTTCATCACAAGTCCATCCTACAATGGACACAAATTTGAGTACGGCTTTGACTGTAAAGTTATCCAACGTGGAAGTGATTCCAGAATTAGATTCTCAATCGGATGTAAAACCGATTCCAAGTGCAGTTTCAACAGGGTACCGTAAAAAATCTTTTAAGAATAAAATAAGACCAGTCGTCTTGTTAAAAAAAATTAATTTAAAAAAGATTTGTAAACATTTGAAGAATAGTACTCCAGTTGCAGAAACCTTGACTTTATCCTTGCCAAAAGTGCATGAAAGTTCTACCATAACCCCAGAAGAAGATATACAGAACGAGGTTTCCAAAGTGCTTTTAGATACGCAAGAAGATTTGACCACAACCCAAATTACAACTAAACAGTCTTTGGAGAGTGAAAAACGCGAGCTAGTAATTGAGAAATGCAAGGTTAATACTCTTGAAGCCACAACATTAACGCTAGGCTCCAAAGTTCAGGATCACAGTACGGACGATTCGAGTATGCGAGAAGTTTACACTTCACCATCTGTTGAAGAAAAAGAAATTGCTTTAGCTTTTGAAACCCTGAATAAAGCGCTCGAACAAGAAGAACAGGAAATAGCAAGTGTAGTTATTTCTAAAGGCTCTTCAGATAAAAATGAAACCGCCACACCCTCCTTAGAAGATTCAACATCTTCAACAGAAAGAAAAGAAGTCGCACAAGCGTCTCCTTTAGCACCATCAAAGGAGAAACAAACTTCAACGGACAACTTATTTGTATCCAAAGCATTGACCACTACGTGCGAAGAAAACGCGTTGGCAGAAAATGTAGGTATTTTCCCAGTTGTGGAAACTTGCACAATAAATTCTTCATACGATAAAAAAATCTCGGAAGAAATATCTTGTATTACAAAGGGAATCCCTAAAGAATGTTTGGACGGAACAGATGCGTCGATTTTAACGACGCATTCTAAAGAAAAGGCAAACAATTTCACCGACTTGCTTAAGGATAATAATTTAGTTGGTATCAACGCTATAAATTCACCCCTTCCGAAAGAAAATAAATTCACAGATTTACCAGAAAATGTAACCGTCGCCCATGTCTTGATTCCCTCAGAAGAACAGAACACATTGACAGAAAATATAAACACATCTCAAGCTTTATCCTGTCAGGAAGATCTGGAAACTTCTCACACCAATTTGAGTGATTTCGTAAGCAGGGCGAACATATCGGAGTCTGTCCAAAAACGAGTTCATTTGCCCACAAATCATTCAACTCCAATAAAACGTAAACGGCTATCGTTGGATGAGAATCAAATCCATATCACCATCCCAAGCCATTTGCGAAAACGTAGCACTAGTTTACAACAGCTCGATATCAAAGCTCATTTCCCATTATCCGGAAAACAATTTACCCCAGTAGGGAATTCAACTGAAGAGCGATTGACCGTTTCCGAGACTTTGATTTCAATAAACTCAACAGAAGAGAAAACTTCAGTAAAAAACACAATCATTTTCAACGGTAGACCTTCTATTGGAGAACAAAGTTTGGTTGCAACGCCTTCAGAAAAAGATAAACTCAAAGCTTCGTCAACTTTTAAAGAAGTTGCAATCATTCCTGAAGTCATCTCAGCATCATTTAAAGAACAGAAATCGCTGACAGAAGATGTAAGCATTTCTCAAATTTTATCCACTTCAGAGTATCGGGATATTATTGACACCAATTTGATCGATCTCGAAAGCATGACGTCATTGTCGAAGTCAGTTCAGGACGTTTCTTTGTCCCCAAATCATTCATCACCGACAAAAAGCCAACGCTTGTCTTTGAATGAATATCAAGCTCTTGCCACCTCTGCAAGCACTTTGCGTAAACGTAGATCTAGCTTAGAATGTAACGAAATTGAAATACCATTCCTAAATCTAGAAAAACAAATAATCCCCGTAAGAAATTGCAGTATTACGAAGGCACTTACTGAAGAGTGTTTGAAGGTAGCAGAAACCTTGATATCAGATCTTCCAAAAGAACAGGATACATCAAAAGAAAACGCAAGAATTTCCAACGATTTGCCTTCTTTTGAAGAAGAGGGATTATTATTAACGCCTTCAGAAGAAAACACACAACAAGCTTTATCGTCTTCTAAAGAAATTGTAAAAATTATCTCACCAACATCAAAAGATCAGAAAATGCTGATAGAAAATGTAAGCCTTTGCCAATCTGCATCGTCTTTAGTAAAGCAAGAGAATATCGACACCAATTTTGGCGTTGTACAAAGCTTGGCCACACTCTCAAAATTAGCGCAAAAAAAAGTTCCTTTGTGCACAAGTCATTCATCACCAACAAAATGCCAGCTCTTGTCATTGGATGACAATCAAAGTCATAACAGTCGACAGAAACGTAGATCTGGCTTAGAAAACCTTGAAAATGAAATTATAACCCCATCTTCAGAAGAACAAATTATCCCCGATGTCGATTCCAGTATTCCAAAGATACTCGCAGAAAAATGTTTAAATGTATCCGAGAACATGATTTTAAAGGCCCCAGTAGAACAATCCAGATCAATAGAAAGTGCAGGCAGCTCTAAAGAATCGGCTTTTCTTGAAGAGCACGGAATCATGGTGAATAATTTAAGAACACTGGAAGAATTGATTTCAACTCCTCCAGCTGAACCACTTCTTGAAACGAATTCAATCATTGCGGAAGCACTGATGCCATCATCCTCAGAAGAAAAGAAAACTCCTAAGGAAAATGTTAGCATTTCTCATGACATTTCCTCTACTAAAGATCAGAAAATTACCGTCATCCAACCCGGGGTTGTTGAAAGCTTGGCGACACTGTCAAAGTTGGCGCACACAAATTCTTTGTCTTCACATCATTCTTCACCAATAAAACGCAAACGGTTGTCTTTGGATGACAATCAATGTCATGTCAGCGCTGCGAAAACATTAAGGAAGCGTAGCTCTAGCTTAGAAGATCTCACAATTGATATACCACTCAAAAAGGCAAAACTATCACAAGAGCAAACAACAAATTTAGAAAGTAAGCCACCTCGAATTGAAGATGATGCAAAAGTTGTAACAGATGTTGAAGTCGTGAGCAGGGAAAAGCAAGGCGATGAAGTGATGCGAGTTGATGAACAGTTGGAGCTCTCCATTATAAACATTCTTGGCAAACAGCTGTCGGAAAACGAAAGTACTAACTCATCTGGCACCATGCCAAAAGTAATTGTAACCAACCGCCCACAGGGATTCGATAGTGTGCCTGACGATATATTTGCTGGAAATGGTGATACCAGCGATAACACTGAGACAAAGTTCTGTCCCATAATATTTAAACCCGAAGATCTTATGCCCAAAAACAGTCAAACAGACAATTCAAACACACCCGACAGTGATCAGGAAACCCGGAAACTAAACGATGATGATGATAACGATGCTAAGCAGCCTCTGCACAAAATGTCTTCAACAGACGGGGAAACCGATGACACGGAAAACTTGACAAATGGCAGCAATTCAGAGTTTCCTTGTATACCAGATATCAACGCCTTTGCCAGCAAAAGTCCGATTTTCGAGGAGAACTACATGGAAGGCTTTGTTGAGCAAAATGATTGCCTGACCGATGTCTTGGGTAAAATGATGGATGATATGCCCTCATTTCCACAGAGCCACTGCATGATGGACAGAAACTATCGTAACGATATTGACAACATCGATATACCGCTGTGCTTGTTAGGACCACCCTTACTCTGCATCGAACCAGAGAACTATCCCCGTAAAACAATAAGCCCAGTGAGTCCTTTCCTCTTTCTTGAACCAGAAATTGACGCCATGAAAACAGTGAGCCCGTTCGACCTTGTGCGTAAAACTCGCAAGGCCAATGAATTACCTGAAATCGACCTGGATTATGAGAACGAATTCCTAGCTTATTCGGATTTGGTCAGCATGCAAAATCGGGAGAAATCCGAACTTATGTACACAACTTCCACACCAACGAAAAAAGGCGAGAACGATGACGGTCTTTTCAAAAGACCAGACTGCGTTCGTATGCCAACTGAAGAGTCCATAACCAAAGCAGCAGTTGTCCCCCAACAAAGTGTCAACTACAATGCTCCTGCGGTGGAGGTGTCAACCGAAATCGGGTTTGATACGTACGAGGAGCTTTTACCAAGTAGCAGTCACTTTTTCACGTCTTCAAAGTTGGAAAAAAGTAGTAAACAATCGCACTCAACCTCTGATAACGAATCAGAAGTTGAGCCATTGCCAACTATAGAAAATGTAAATCCTTCACAATCTGTTGAAAGTGACATACTTTGCAGCGAATCGAAGCGGAACCATGTCAAACCTATAGCCGAAAACGGTCTTTCAACACAAGCAAAACAAAAAGATACAAAAACCTTGTCCAACGCTGAAAAATCTAAATGGATCAAAGCCAAGCTTCTTCAGTCTTCAACTGTTACAAAACAGAAAAAGATAACGGACTCGCCGATCAAGCTAAAATCACATCCACCTCCGTTTTGGAAAAAGAAAGCCGTCAAGTCAAAAACATTGGATGCTAATGAAATCTCGAATGAACCTGCACCAGGTGTAGCTACAATCAATATGGATTTAATAACTCAAAGCGTCGAGCTATCTGTCCCATCCTTAAATGCGGATGTTACTGCCATTCAGGAATGCAAATCCCTTCCGATTATTGTCGATATAATCGATGAGATCCAGCCGAAAGTAAAGTTGACAAAGCTACCCGAATTGGGCGAAATCACTGACACCAAACACAAGCTAGATGATGATTCGTCTGCTGAGCAACCACTAAATAAAAAGCCACGTGTGGATGATTCTAGTAGACTATCCACAAATGATTTGTTCGATCGACTGAAACAAGAGCCGGCGATCAATCCGATATTAACAACATCGAAACCTGCTGAAAACTTGATATTGTCTTCCGAAGTTGATGATAACTCGTCAAGAGAGTCAGATGACGGCGAACTTAACTCACCTGCGTCTGAAGTTATAGTTTTAGATGTACCGCCACCATCCATAAAAGGGACTTGTGCAGCGGTGCCATCGAAAAGCTCGTTACCACCAACAACACCTGAAGTTTTTCCTTCAATGCCCATCATCTCAGCCTCATCGAAGGTGGAAAGTACACCGAAATTGGCGAGTACAACCACAGAACGTGTTACAAAGTGCTTGGTTGAAGAAAAGATTGCACCGTCAATATTAATCCCAAAGATAGTTAGCAAAAATAACGAAGTAATGGACAAGCCTTTAGCTAACAAGCTATCATCGAAACGTTCTCTTTTATCGACATACGATGGAAAGGAGGGGCAAGAGGGCCCACCACCGAAAATTACAACTCCTGATATAATTACACCACTCCCACCGCATCCTGCCCATCGATTCCATAAATCACCCTCAAATAGTCTATCGACAAGCCCGGTTACTACACAACCTCATATAAACAAACCAAAGTCACTGTCATGTTCTATGCAAAAGCACGAAGGAAAGTCCTCGAAAATGGCTCTTTCGTCAGTGGAAGTAGTATATCCACAACAACCTGACTTCAAATCACCCTCAAATAATTTTATAACCCCGGTAGCTACACCACCACTTGCAAAACAAATTAAATCTAAACCAAATCCATTGTCAGTTCTTCCGACCGTTGCCACTGTGCAAAAACACGAAGCAAAGTCCCCCAAAGGCACTTCTTCGCCAGTGGTATCAAAAAATCCCGAATTACATCCAACACAACCTGTCTTGCGACTCCACAAATCACCTTTAAATAGTTTTACAAGCCCAGGTACTACACCACCTCTTATAAAACAATTTGAATCCAAACCACCTCCAGTGTCAGTTCTTCCGCCATCTTTCCAAAAACACGAAACAAAAGGTTCAAAAGTTACTTTTTCGCCAGTAGTATCAAAAATACCCGAAATACATCCTTTAATGATACGACCAATACCTTCGTCGTCCAGATCAAGTTCTGGAACTTCATCACAACAACAAAAACCAATCAAATCTATATTATTACCATCATCTAGACACTCATTGTCTAAACATAATCCTGCCCAATTAGGTTCACCTTCAACGTCTCAGAAGTTGTTGAAACCATCACATAAATCGCACAGTAGATCCTCATCCTCATCGTCAAGAATAGATGCACCCGCATCTTCCCAAATTCACAAATCTCTGCCAACTACAAACAGATTATCAAAGTCAGAAGCTATTGTACAGAGCCCCAAGCCCTTAAAACTTACCCCACCTCCAATAACTTCGTCTTCGCATAAGAACTCCACCATCAGTTGTGTGCGTTCCGTGTCACCACCAACTAGCCGACGAACGCCATCAATTACTTATATAACAACAACTCCAGCTGTATCAGTTCCAACCCCATGGACACCATCCCCTTCGCCATCTTCTTCGGCAGGCCGTCATAATATGAAATACGCGCTCCTGCTCGCGGAAATTGAGTCGCTCGCAGAGAAGTTAAAGAATTTACCACAAAAAGCCGTCACATATTCCCAGCACAAGGAACGCAAGCAATTGGTCGAATTGCACGATCAGAAATGTAAACAATTAGAAGAGCTTAAACAGTCGCATGCGCATGAAGACGCTCGAAGTCAATTACAACATTCTCGATCAAGGTCACACTCGGAACGTCAACCTCTAGATAGCTTTACGACAGTTAAACGACCTGTAGCTCCTCATTCTCAACGCGAATCGAAGGATAAACATAGAGAATCACGCCGCACGTACTATTGTGATTTTGAAAAAAATGTATCAGGACATAATGCGGCGAGATTACCGAAAACTTTACCATCTTGGGACCCGAATCCAGCTAGCGCTGACCAGATTATAGCTGATTTAAAAATGGGAACCTTGCGCCGTAAGTAAAAAAGTATCAAGATTTTCAGTTTTAAGAACCTTTAGCTTTGAAAAAAGATTGGACGATACGATGAGGTTTAATTAAAAATAAGACACCCTTTAAAATACCTCTGTTTGCTATTGTCTTTACAACCTGTTGTCTTAAATATTTCTGAAAAACCAAATCACATCAGAAGCCCACGAAATTTAGGCGAAAGCGTTGTCGAAATATGCTGTTCAAACATTTCATAGAATTTTCTTGTAGTTTTTCTAAGAAATGGTTCAAGAAAGTGGCACAAAAATTTCTGTGGACGAATTGTATACAAAAAATTTTTAAATGTATTGAAATTTTTAGGATGTCTACAAGTTTTGTTGAGACACTCTTTAAAATCTTATGATTGGAAAAAATATTCTATTTACCAAGTTTTAGAATTCTATCTCAAAATGTAAGCGCTACAATTCGGTAATTCGGTCGAAGGATTGATTGACTAAGCTTGCTGTTCTGTTTTGGTATGCCTAACTTAATTTTTATATAAACCATGCACCAAAACTAACATACACCGAAACCGAAAAAAACGCTTACAAATAATTGGTTGAGTTAGTAAACGGAAGATTTTTAAAAATACAAAATGGTAGAAATTTAATATTTTCAAGAAAATAATCCAACGTTGTTTACTGTTTTCGATATACTCCTTTATATGTTGTGTTTAGGGCTTCTTTCAACAACTGCCACCATTAGATTTTATGCAAGCCACGTACTGACACGTACTGCTTCTATTTATTTTTTTTGAAAGCATTTCTTTAGCATGGGCTTAAGTTTTTCGGCTTTCACAGTCACTTTAAAAGTAAGCTAAGGCAAGCATAACTAGTGATTGTGAACAGTTTGTGGATACTGTAAATGGATCGTGGATGTCAAATATAAAAACACCTGGGAGAAAATGGAAACTAGTTATATATCGTAACCTAGAGAAATAATTGTGTTTATAAATGAGAAAAATTATTTATTTTAGTCTGACAGAAAACATAAGTTGACATTTGCCTTCGAAAGCATTTCCAGACAAGATATTTGGTTGATTATTGTAGGTTTTCTCGAATATTTTTGTTGGTTAATATTATTCTAGTGACGGGCTCAGTGGCGCGATGGTTAGTGCGATGAACTGCCGCGCAGTAGGTCTGGGTTTGATTCCCAGCCGTAGCAACACCTAAATGATTTTTCACTGGCCCTCCTCTCGTGATCTGACCAATCATCACAGGGGAGCCACTCTTCGATTTAATTTTTTAAATCGAAATGAATAAAAAACTGTGAATGCTCGTCACTTCAAATCATAAATTTGTAATGATACTGAGATGTATGTATTACCAACGCGAGCAGAACGTCATATCCAAATCAAATTCGTATATATTCTGCAATCATATTGAACGCTTGCTCTTTTCTCCATATCACACAGATTTACTGAAGGTTTTTTTTAAATTTAAATAAGGGGTATAAAATGTTTGTGTCGATAATCGTGTTCCACAGTTGGAATCAAACAGGTCAGCGCAACTGGTTGACTGATATGACGAAGACCAAACCAGTGGACTGATTTGGACCAGAACGTTCGCCGGGTTCCGCTAGTACTTCATGATAAATGAAAAATTCCCAAGTTAGGTTCGTTTTGATAGATACACCCCATCCAAAAAATGAACGTTATTCTTAAGGACAAAAATGTTTATTATGACAGGATTAAACTATTTTTGTTTTGATATTTTCGACACAAAATATCTCGCTTTAAAACCAATGTGTTCTTCTGTAGTAAACAATAAATTACAGTTTTCTGAAATTGATTTATTCGAAAATTATGTTATAGTTATTACCTGCATTCACAGCAAGCTGAAACGTTCCATCTCACGAAATTATTTTTCTAATTTGTGCAAATCTAAGTTTTAATTGTATGGCGAAATGGCTCGCTCAATTGACGCGATTCGGCTTGGTAGAAATAAACATTTATTTGAAAGGCAATTACGCTCTTTTATGCCTTCAACATTCAAAAATTTTCAGAAGAATGAAAAAAAAATTCAAATACATATTTACAAAATTGATTACAATTTACTTATACATAACATATAACTCCAGAAAAAGTTCTTAGTAAAAGTACTTTTTGTGCTATTAAAGCGTTGAATTTTCCAAGAAAGGATTTTAAAATAAAGATGACCTTACAAACAATTAAAAAAAATTGGTTAGAATGATTAAAATCAACGATATTCTTCTAACTTCAAACGCTCGTTTGCTTTTACCAGTGCAAGATTTATTGTAATTGTAATATATTATATTATGTAATATTATTGTTCTCATCATATTTTTGTAAATGTAAAGTAACAACAGCGTTTAAATTTATCGAATTCAGAAACCCGTTGCTATTCTGTTAGTATACGATATGGATACAAATATGATATTAACATTAAACAACTTAAAACCCGATAGAAATACAAAACTATTTTCAAAATATACAAATGTTAAATTGTTAAAGACTTTTTAGAACTGCTTTATAAATGAAACTTGTAATATTATGATAAAATAAAAAGAAGATTATTTTTCCAAACAAACATGTGAATATTAGAATAGAAATTTAAGTTTTATATTAATCTATTATAAACTAATTATGTAAAACAAATTAAAAGATTGCTTATATAGTCGTACATTCTTGAAGAGAGGACAACAAATTACTCACATGATTTTTAAATGTAGAAACAAAAATTTAAATAAAAGTAAACAAATTATTTATTTAAATTTTAATGGTTTTTTGTTTTTAATTCATGTTCGGATATTTAGAACCGCTACAAGACACATGCTAAGGTAAAGGATATTGTTATACATACGCTTGTCTCTGGCAGAATAAATGCTTGCCTTTTATCGTAAGGAGATAACAAAACATTTGAGAATGCTACAATCCGTTGTGAGAACCATTTGATACCCTATTCATCTCATCCTACCTTCAAAACTATTATTCCTAAAAAGTGGGCGTTGCGAAAAACTTTATGGGAATGAAATATGGAAAATGGCATTGCCGCAATATGTTGTTCAGTTATTTTTTTCAAAATATTTTATTTATTTCCTACATATTTTGTTCACACAATTTTTGTTTAAATTCATTACCGTTTGATTAAAAACAATATTTTTCTGAAAAATGGGAGTGGGAAGACTTTGACATCGACAGTAAGAAGAAAATTGTATGCTTTCGATGAGTTATTAGTCTTAGGCCGATAAATTTCAAGGAGATATAATAGAAGTAAGACTGGAAAAATCAAAAAGGTAACAAATTCTACTCTACCAGCTACTAAAATAAGGGCCAACAGCGGTGTATAAGTCAGCGTAACAACGATCCGAAAGGTAATACGAAAAAGTGTTGCTATACAGAGAAGAAAACTTAAAAAAAAACTCTTTGAATCGAGTACACGGTGTTTCCATTATTGAATCGTTGAAAAGATCGATTGCAAAATGAATGGTACCATGCTTGTGGTCCCAACTCGGTACGTATTTTTTTCTGACATAAAAAAATACTAAAGCTCGGTATTATATTTATTTATTTATTTTATATAAAGTTACATGGTAATTAAAACTACTTATGGACTAATAAATCGAATTTATTAATAACATCGTCGAAGATCACGCTGTTTGCTTTCGCGCTAGTCAACGCTTGTATATCAAAACTCATTTGATTTTCAAGTTTAGTAGCTTGAACTAGAGCTAACAATCGTACACGTTTTTTTTACTAGTGCACTCGCCTATAGGACACATACACGATACAGACACATCGCTGCAGATCTTAAATCTGCGCAAACATGACTTCGGCACACACAGTGCTGACAATCTATACAGACATTAGTTTGTATCGTTTCGGCGTGGTCGTAGGGTCTGAAGAAAGGCGGATACTGCTTGTGCTGTAACAAAAGAAAGAAACAATTCGAAGCAAGGAATGGAAATGCGATTACAATAATCAGGACTTTTAACTTCTCACAAAACCAGCAAACTTCTATACAGTTCTTAAAACTCTACCCAGAGTTGTCTTTCACTATTCTTATTCTCGCGTTATCAAAATTCACAATACGCCACACAGACATGTCGTTGACTAAGAATAATTCAACGCAGACGGTCGCAGCCAACAGATAACATGCACAAGAACCAAAAACATTGGTCTTCAGCGACTTGGCTGTGTCGTATATAGGAATAATTGATAGCGTTGGCCGTATCCACGTCCTAAGGCCGCTCCCTCATTTGTCGGTGCGGTATTATTTCGTTCGGTAGGCTCAGTTCCTTCTGATTTGCTCGCTATATGCAGGAACGTGGCGGTATACAAGGTTCATGGTACGGGCGGGCGGTATGGTGTACACGTGCACACATGAGAAACGAGATACAAAATATATGGCGAGCTGTGCCAGTACGACCCGCCATAAAACATTTTTTCTTGTATGCAGTGCGTCATATGTATGGCTTTATAATCTTTGCTATAACTAAAGTCTTGCTTCAAGAAAAAACTTAAGCAGCTGCTTAATGGTCATAGTCAAGGGAGCTACGTAGCAAATAAACCGCACGCTTTCATTATGTGCGAAAAGGTACCGAACCTCCCGGTTTTTTATTTCATTTTACATATTCCAGTATGTATTTGGACAGATTTATTGAAGACAGTTCCTTCTATGATTACACTTGCCTACCGCTCTATCTGTTCCAGTACAACATTGAAGAAGTTGCATGACAGCATATAGCGCTTGGAGAACTACGGCACATCCCATCCTTAAAATAAATATCCCCACAATTTCAATGGAATAAGGAAAACTACATTGTCACCACATCTAGTGTGTCTGTCCGTCCGACCGTTTGTCTGTTCGTCACAGAGTTTTAGACCTTACATTTTTAACTAGGATAGTGTAATTTGGTACATATATAGGATATTGGGCTGTGCCTACAGAGCAAGTAACATTTTTAAAATCCGCCAACTACCACCCCCACTTTTTAGAAAAACTATGTTTTTGGTCAAACGATAAAGAAATTTTGAACAATTTCCTCCACAGCTATACGAGAAGAATAGCTTGATTTTTGTTGTGTTAAGATCAATAGTCAAGTCCCACACCCACCAATGAGTTAAGACGGAATTATCATGCCAGTAGTGACTCAAATGTACAGAAGGTCTACGCAACAAATAGCATAGACCTTCGTTTTAGGGGCCTAATTCTAGAAAAACCATTTGTAATGCTTTTTTTAAAACCATAAATATTTAGATAAGCTGTCTGACAGGATTCATTCAGTTATTGGCCCCACTTTTTGTATTGTAGCCTTCTTAAATGTTTTTGTAATGTTTTTTTTATGTCACACCAAACAAATAAATAATTAACTGCACTTCATTTAACCAATTTTCCAGTAGAAAACATTTAATTAACACATATCCTAAAATTTTTTTTTACAATAATCGCAATGTTAATTAATTTGAGTCTGGAGCCCTACTTACAATTGCCAAGTAGCAAAATGCTCCACTTCTGGGTACTGGTTGCGAGGCCAAAAATGCACCTTTATCTGGTGATCGTTCAAAAATCTCCGGACGAGGTTTTGGTGATGGTTTTTCCAGCGAATACTTTAAACTGGCTGGCTACCAATATAAGTTAAAGATGTAAAATTTTAGAAGATGATCCGCTTATCTTTTGCTCTTTGCTTTTGCTCTTACCATTATATTTTTTAAATTTATTAGTGTACCATGTGGTGGAGTCTGATGAAAGGGTGGTTTCAAACACCCTTCTTCAACACAAGTCACCAAATAAAAGAGCACATCATTACGAAGTTGAGCTTCTTCTATCGTCTGGACTTCGGATTTCAATTTATTCACCCATGCTACTGCCAAACGTCTGTCTTTTTCGCAAAGTCGATCGCGGATATATAAATTGAACTTATACAATTGAAAGTTGAAATTATAATTTAGAACGTCTACAACACCAGCCATAATGATATCGAATTCAAAATTTTCCAGAAAATATTTTACAAACGGAGATAAATTAAGAGGCAACAGTATTGAAAGAATAAAATCAGATTTTATCGGCGGTGACTACATTGAAAATAATTTATCAGGTAATAGAGTGATTTTGAAGAAAAAAAATCTGGGAAGGCAACATGTTATTTCGGAAATTGTCTTAACATTTTTTTATGATTTTATCCGAAGTTGTTGATGCACTACTGGCAATACCGCCTGTTCAAGTTGTGCTTTTGTTGATGAGAGTTGTAAAGACTGATCAACTGTTGGAGTAGTCAAAGAGTAATTCGGATAGCTGTTTCGCTCGCGTTCGTTAAAATATAAATAAGTGATTTCATCTGGGAAGCACTATTTTAAACATTACGATAATAGGGGAAAAGAATGTTTTTAGCAATTTTGTCTGTACGTAATAACGACTAGACCGATTTTCTTTCGTATTGACAGTTTGAGGCCATTTGTATAGGCTATCCCATAGGGGTATATTAGTTTTGATACATAGTTTGTAACATAGTGAAAGTCAAAGTATATGGAATCGATAGCTGACTCGATTAAGCCATATCTTTCCGTCCGTCCGTACGTCACCAATTTTGTGCCTTACATTTTGAAATTTTACTCAAACACCGCGGTGTACCCAAGCGACCAGATCTATGGATTCATCATGACCCAATGGAATTGAAGAATATCGACAAGCGTATGCACAATCATAATTCAACTCCAGGTATGTAAAACCACGTATCCAGGGACAAGCGGTCATATGTTTACAAAGACTTGGGTCTTTTTGCAGCTACTTCTCTAAATTCGACTACGGCACCACAGTATCCCCGAACGCAATATCAAATTCCTAACCGTCAGCACATGGGCGTGGACACAACCCTGTCACAGCTAAGTTTGTCACAGCCACAGAACAAGTCTCTGGCACATACGCCTGAGCATCCGTACATGTACTATGGATGTAGGTAAGTTCTCTCATTCGACTGCTTAGTCTTTCGAAAAAAACAACTTACTTGTTTCAACAAAACCCTAGTAACAGCTTCGTAGCAAAGCAAATCATTTCTGTTCAATATTTCTTCGTCTTTGTTTGATATTTCTTTACGGATTCGAAAAAATATTTATTTATTTCGAAATTTATGCCTTTCACCAGTGTAACCTGTTTAAATTCCTGGTTAATGAATTTAGTCTAAAAGTAACGACTTTAGTCGTTAAACTTGGTGGACTGTTCACAACATTGACTTGCTCATCGAAGAGAAGTCATCGCGTCAAACTGAGTCGCAGCACATTTCAACGTAAACTTGTGAAAATGGCGAAATCTCTATAAACCCGTTCTTTAATTTTTATACCCTATCCCATAGAATATATTAGTTTTGATACATAGTTTGTTACATAGTGAAATAATTTAGCTAGGTATACCTCAAAGTATATGGATCGACTCAGAATCGACAGCTGAGTCGATTTAGCCATGTCTTTCCGCCCGTCCGTCCGTCCGTGTCACCAGTTTTTGGGGCTTAAATTTTTAGCTAGAATGATGAAATTTGATACACATGTTTGTTGTTGCTCCTAGCAGAAGAAGTGTAAAAAAATTTGAAATCCACCCACTGCCATGCCCCCTTTTAGAAAAACGTAGTGTTAAGCCAAACTGTTAGAGATATTGAAAAGTGTCTAAACAACATATCTAGACCTCTTACTGTCTATATTTTGTTGATATAAAGTTTTTTGCCACGCACACTTTTTGAGGGCGTTTTTAGTGCAAAACGTTTTTCGGTAAAAATATTAAACATTTCAAAGAAATTATTGATTCAAAACCATTGGTTTTGTAAATGTTTACATTTCTTCCATATATCATTTTAACGTACGCCCACTTTTTGGAGGCGTTTTCATACAAAAACCATTTATATACACTACCTCACAGCATAACCTGCCGAAAAACGATGTGTATTGTCGAACCATAAATGATTTTGATTAACTGTCTAAACAATATGTTCTGAAAATGACATTTTCTATATTTTATCGCCAAAAAACCGACATTTTGAGGATATTTTTTTAAGGATGGAGTTGGATAGGGTATAGAACGATCCACACTGTGGATTGTAGCCTTCTCATATGTTTTTTATATAAATTTGTAATTTTATATATAGATTTCTTTCTGCTACACGTTTATAAAATCTACTTTGTTTTTTGGGCGATTTGCTAAAATTCCTGTGCTCAGCATTGCAAGCCCTGCTCGGGAGCCAAAAACAATTCTAAAGGAAGCACACGACTTTTTGATATCAAATGATGATAAGAATTCTTTATCGTCATCCTGCACATACTGACGAGTGTGGGCGGTATACCAATACTAGATGTTCTCTGTATAAGTACCTATACTTCGTTTCGATAAATATGTAGTAGGTATCTATTATATAGGGCCTTTTTCGATTTTTTCCAGGATCAAGTTGTGGACTCTTTTCACGTAAAATTATACTGATAAGGGCCTATGATTTTGTTGGTAAACGGCTTCAGAGGTTCACAATCACGGCAGATAGGATCTTCTAGGCGATGTTGAGGAGACTTATGCACTTTGTTCTTCTTTCTGAAAAGTCGGTGTTCTTCACTCCTTTGGCAGATAAATAAGGCTGGTTGGTACGAGAAACCTAGAACATCAGTTGCGTTGCGGCTTATCTGATGGCTTGTTGATATCGTCTCCATTGTTCTCGAAAGTAGATGCTGGTGGTTTATTGTTAATCCAGAGGGTAAAAGATGCAATGTGAATAATTTAATTGACTGTTCGTCCCCTAATGCTTATCGAGGTGTGGAAACGGTGTGCTTGTAATAGTTGCAGACATGATGTTGTGTAGGGTATGTTTTCCGACAATACTGCGAAAGATGTCCTCTTTTCCTAATTTTGCGTTAAGATCTCCCAGTACGATTTTAACATCGTACGTTGGTAGCCGCTATCTTTGTACTGATCAAATATAGACAATGACAAAGGCTTGAATCATTTTCAAAATTTCCTACGATTTGACCAAAACAACCTTTCTGTTGTCCCATTTATCAATTTAATCAATCAATCAGTTTTACCGGACCGCCATATCGCATTCACTTCACATGCTCCGGTAAATATGAGAGGCCAATCAGTTTGTGCGTTTTTGTCGTTTGATAAACATGGCATCTACAATCTCAGCACATGTAAATTTCACTTCAAACTGACATGACGGCCTGAATGCCTGATGCTACACACGCTCTGATTTTTCTAACAACAAGCGGACTGAACAGGCAAATTTACGATTTTGCTCCGACCGCCCGCGCAGGCCAAGAAAACTGACAACTTTATCATACCCAGTTAAAACTGCGTGTGTGTAGCCGGCTTTAGGGGAAAAATCGTTTTTCACTCAAAGATCGGAGATTTCGGAAGAACCCGTAAGTGAAACACGCTTATTGAATTTGATATGTTTTTGAAAGGTGGATCTCAGAGAACTGATTTGATCACTAATATTTCTTCTGTGTTGCTTGCTACAAATTGGAAAACTACACCTTAGTACTACAGCAACTGTAAAAAAAAGAAAAGAGTAAAAAATAATCATATTCAATGAAATGAGTTTGTACTACCAGATGATTATAAATCAACATGACAACTTATATCTGTTTAACATGCAGATTGTTTGATATAAGGTAGTGTCTACTTTTTTTTATTGACTCATACACATGCAATAAAAAAACTCTGATGCTAAATTCTTAGATGGTGTTGAATAGTGCAGACAAAAAGGCAATATTGGTATATTCAGCATACTTTTTAATTTCTCTTAATGATGACTAAAATCATTAAAACTTTTTATTCCCATTTGAACTGATTTCTAGTCAATAACCTCTATTGAACTTAAATAATATTTATTCAAAACATAAGCTCATAATGAGATCATAATCTTATATTAACACATTTTAAGTTGATGTAGTATTACCATCTAAACATGCTTTTGGTTGAAGATTTTTGTACTTCGACACCTTACAGTACTCTTGGCGAATTTGTTTATATACTAAAAAAGATTAATGCATGAATAACAATTAGATACCAATTTAATGAATACTTACGTCTATCTTTTTTACAATTAAAATATACCAGTTGACATGGACTGTCAAAGAGTTTTATACAAAATCCATTCGAGGAGCATACAGGATCGGAATTAGCTGGGCAATATTCCGGGCATGTTATAAGTTCATCTGATATTGGATAAAAGTCATCCTCAGGGATAAATAAGAGCTGTGCACATCCAGAGTATACCCCAACTGTCATAAAAAGAAATAGGAAATGAAATAAGTAATCCCAAGTGACCACTACAAATAGACACAAACCGATTAAAAATAGTAATGTTGCAATCAAATTCATGTTGGAGTTAACTCACAGGAATCTAAAGTATACTAAACCAGGCTTTGAGATTTTTGGCAGTCTTTTACCGAAAACATGTTCGTGAAATCTAGTTTTATGGAGGAACACAGACTATTGCGTTGCCTATAAGTTACTGCTTGTTTATATTTACAATTTGTGTTGTGTAGCCGTGTGTGTTTTATTAGAACTGGTTAAGTATAGATGCGGCAGTTAAGTTGATACCCTTTAAATTATAAACAGGTAGTTTGCTAACTAATTGTCTGCATTTGGGTTCACCTGCTAAGATGCACAGAATTTCAATTTATCGTTTTTAGCTATATTATGGAATTGTGCGTTTTCTTAGTTGCATACTTTTAGTAAGTATATCAATTTTATTTATTTAAAAAACAAACAAACACTTCGCTTATAAAATGTTTGTATAGATTCAATTTAATAAAATAGCAATTTTTATTTTTGTAGTTTTTACTACCCCCACTATACGTGATATGGAAAAGTATTGTGATGGCACAAATTCTTATGTTTTCATTTACTTGAGTCCAAAAAAGTATTTTAAAAAAAACCTATGCCTTACGTCTGGAGTCTGAAGTATGTTACTAATACTGTAACCCAAACTATTGCTTAATTTGACTTAAATATCGAGTGTGAATATTTTTTGTGATCTTACAGAAGTGTTTTTGGAATTGTGTATTCTAGGCTTAGCTCAAAACATTACTAACAATGTTTTATACATTTTTTTGGAATGTAATACAATGTATTTATTTCACTTAGTGAAGAAGAAGTGGAAAACAGGTCATTTAACATTGACCTGTTGACCAATGGGAAATCATTCTGGCATTAACAACTTCAGTGATAGCAATGCTTTTTTATTTTCTCAACAGAAATCTCCATGGGTCTTTAGCATAAGACTACATATTATATTGAAAATTCCTTAATTAACATAAGATGTACCTATGTATATATGTAGACATTCTGAACTTCTTCTTTTGAGATTCTTCACGCAACTAAATAGTAGCAGTCTTACATTATAAAATAAAACAAGTTAGTAAATTAAATTTAAGAACAATTAACAAAGATTTCTTACTTTTTTCAGAACTGCAGTTTTTAACATCTATTGCGTTTTCGTTGGGGAATGTTTTAGCAATTCTCAACACAGCACATGTGACTAGCGAGAGATGCAAAATCGATTGTTTATACTCTCTCACAAGTGTATATTAGTTTTGATATAAGGTTTGTAACACAGTGAAATAATTTCAATAGATGTACCTCAAAGTATATGGATCGACTCAGAATCGCCAGCTGAATCAATCTAGCCATTTCTGTCTGTCCGTCCGTCCGTCCGTCTGTGTGTCAACGATTTTTGGGCTATAGATTGTTGAAATTTGGTATATTGACTCTCTTTCCGACGAAGCAGAACAAGTGAAAACATTATGAAATAAATCCGCCCACTACCACGCCCCCTTTTTAGAAAATTATTATTTTTGGCCAAACGGTAGGGAATTTTGTAGAATTGTCTGAACAACACTTGAAGTCAATGCAAGTATCAATATATGGTTGGGTGTTGTTCAACGAGGGTAGACTTTGATTGGCTTTAACTTGGCAATGCCTGGTTCTAATTCTGAAACATGAAGTGCTTTACCTTTATCATCGGGTACTGGTCTCATCCAGCCGGATTTGACTTGCTAAACGATAACCGCGAGTGTTGATAACACGATGAAAAACAGCAACACTATAAACAGCCAGGTCAGAATGGCATGGAAGGAATACTTGCGCTGCTGTCCTAGGCGAACCCAAACAAGCTGCTTCGACATATTCGGACAACAGGTTGTGTAGGAACTGCAAGGGTTAGTCTGGCCCTTGAATAGAAATGGTGGCGGATGAAACGAAAGGCCATCGCGTGCGCTCAATTGCGTAGTGCATACTGATGGCCTCGTGTCCTAGGGAACTGCCCCTCCAGGTTGGGGAATGTGCTTTGGTTTGACTACCCACTAATGGAAAAAAGTATTTGTTACGAAGCAACCAATAGCCTCGGAAAGGACTGATTTTATTGTTGACGACCCGGGTAAACGAAAGAAGGACGACGACGTTCATATCTGCACCTGGAATTTGAGAACATTAAACAGGAGAGGTAAAAGCGAACAACTAGCGGAAGCCCTAAACTGCTACAAAGCAGAAAAAGTGTGATATGCCAGACTTAGGCAAGAAGTCGTGTGTTTCCAAGACATTAGCGAACGCATTGTAACCATCCGCATCAAGGCCAAATTCGCCAACATAAGCCTTATATGCGCCCGCGCCTCAAAGGGAGGAAAAATATGATATAGTTAAGGATTGCCTCAACGAGCTGCTTAACAAAACCTATGAGAGACTACCGAAGTACGATGTTAAAATAGTGCTGGGAGATTTTAACGCAAAAATAGGAGGAGAAAACACCTTTAGCAGTATTGTCGCAAAAAAAGCCTACACGACAACACGTCTGGTAACGGACTTAGGGTAATTGAGTTTGCTGTTGTACTGCCACTATAGGCAGTACATGCATAAGATGGCCACTATAGGCAGTATAACAGTCAGCACGACAACACGTCTGGTAACGGACTTAGGCTAATTGACTTAGCTACGAAGTTCATCACCGATTTTTGATGAAATGATAATGGTAATTAAATTTGGTACATAGAATCCTTGGCCGTGCCGTCAGAAGAAGTGTAAACATTTTGAAAAACCGCCCACTGCCACGCCAAATTTTTAGAAAAAGGTTGTTTTTGGCCAAACGTTAGGGATTAAAGATGGGATGGGATAAGGTTTTCAACGATCCGCACAGCGGATTGTTACCTTCTCATATGATTTTTGGTTGTAGATAATGTTTAGCCGAGTTTGTTTTTAGGGGTTTTCGAGCCGTTTCTACGTTGTCCGGCTATGGAGACGAAAATTCAATCAAGAATACCGTTTCTAAAACTCCACATTGGATGCTTTAGATGGTAAGGACATATACTCGTGCTAGGCAGAGTCGTTGATTTAAAGAAAGACATCACGTCGGACACAGTAAAGAAAAACCTCGTCTTAAACAGCGCTCACAAATAGAAGCCAACTTCAACCAACATGGAGCGCAACTGGAGGTAGTTAACTAAGGGCCAAAAAGCAAAATCGCCTGAAATATTACCTTTAAAATAATAATTTTGTTTTCTTAATTAGGTAATGAATTATGTTGATGAATGGGTAAATAATTCTAATTTCAACTGTTCATGTTCATTAATGGTCAGTTTTGGTGCTAATTATAAACCTAATTATAACCTAAACTGGGTTTTGATCTCAGCTTAGATTATTTATAGAAATAACTTGTGTTATAAGATGAAACAGTCACGAACAGATCAAGTACATTATGTAGGATTTACTACGAGAACTACATTGAATATGTTGAAAAAATACAGAAATTTGAATTAAGACATTTAGACAAGAGAGAATAATTTCCAGTAGTCAGGAATCAGACAACCCAAATCCATGTGTCAACAGTTTAAATCCCCTCCAATAAAAAACTCATTACTAAAAAAAAATATTCTCCCTTGAATGCAATTCGTTTTTTATATGATGCATTACCGCCAAGGAAATATACACAAAATATTTTAATTCAACACCAACATTGTTGGTTGGTTGGTTCTACCGGAAGGAGGTATAGAAAATCTCAACATAGATCACGGCGCAACTTGTTTAAAAAGGGCAGATGAAGCACCGAATCTGTGGTTCTGCTAATAGTCACTTATTTTACAAGACAGCTCGCCTATCACTGAAAGTAAAACCGCACTGGGGATCATAACCCGTTCAAGAAAACTTTATTTGCGATGAAAAGCTAGAATGTCCAGTTTGCAGATTCGAAACACAGAAGATCACATTATGTAGATGTTTTGTATCCCCAGAGGCTTTTCAGTCTTGGTACAATACCCAGTTCCTGGATTAAGGTAAAAGTATTTTTGATACCCAAGGGATAAATATATATAAAAGGACTCCCATCTTTCTTTTATTACAACTTATCCTGTATCTGCTGTATCTATAAAATCCATTCCTAAATAGAAACTTCCTTGGGTCTTTCCTATAAGATTATATATTTATACACATAACGTGGGGGTGCACATATATAATATACTGAACTATTATTAACTGCAATATTTAAGATCATCATAACCCTCCATTTGAGCTTCTTCACACAGCTTCATAGTAACAGTCTTAAATTCTAAAATAAAGCAAGTAAGTAAATGAAATTGAAGACCAATCAACAAATTTTTGCTTACTTTTTTTAGCTTTGAGGTTTTCAATATCTATCGCACATTCGTTGGGGAATTCCTTGTAGCAGTTCCCATTGAAGCCGCACCTTAGATCAAGGTTTGTGTAAGACATGTCACATTCTCCCCCCTTAGCAATATCCAACAATACACAAGCGACTAGAGAGAGATGTATAATCGATTTTTTTTTCTATACTATAAACAATAACTATATATTACCAAAAGTTAAAAAAATACACAAGACTGCTTTCATTGTAAGATGGTTGAGTACTCCAGTAAACTAAAGTTCCATCATGGAATTGCATACTTTATATACATTGTCATCTTAATGCTACTTTATTACTGCTTGTGAAAAATGAACCTGTTAGCCGATTAGTATCTACGCTATATAGATATGACAAATATATAAAAGTATTATAAATTGTGACTGTAGAAGAACCTGATAATTTGTAAACAAATATTAAAACTGAGATTTTAATAAACGTTTGACATTTCATTATGGAATTTCAAGGATTAGTCAGGCCCCTTGAACAGACACGTTGGCGGATGAACCGAAAGGCCAACGGCAGCGCTCAATCCCGTAGTGGAGACTGATGGCCCGTGTCCTAGGGATACCTCATAAATTGGAACTGGCCCTCCAGGTTGGTGGCTGTGCTTTGGGTTAACTACCTAACTATGAAAAAAACTAACAGCTACGAAGCAACCAAAAGCCTCGGAAAGGACTGATTTTGTTGTTGACGACACGGCTAAACGAAAAAAGTACAACGACGTTCGTATCTGCACCTGGAATGTGAGAACAATAAACAGGAGATGTGCAAGCGAACAACTAGCGAAAGCTTTAAACTGCTACAAAGCAGACATTACTGACATACAGGAAATACGATGGGATGGGCCGGACAAAAAGAGGATAAAAAAGTGTGACATCTACTACGTCCCGTGTTATAGTGAACAGGAACAGCGACTATTTGGATGTGGATTTGTTATAAGTGACAGACTAAGGCAAGAAGTCTTATGTTTCCAAGACATTAGCGAGCGCATTGTAACTATCCGCATCAAGGCCAAATTCGCCAACATAAGCCTTATATGCACCCGCGCCTCAAAGGGAGGAAAAATATGATATAGTTAAGAATTGCTTCTACGAGCTGCTTAACAAAACCTATGAGAGACTACCGAAGTACGATGTAAAATAGTGCTGGGAGATTTTAACGCAAAGGTAGGAAGAGAAGACATCTTTAGCAGAATTTTCGAAAACATAGTCTACACGACAACACGTCTGGTAACGGACTTAGGCTAATTGACTTCGCTACGGAACGAAATGCCACTTTTGCCAGCACACTGTTTCCTCATCTCGATATCCATAAGGGGACATGGCGGTCTCCAGATCAAGGAAATCGATCACATGGCAATAGACATGAGGCACGCATCCAGTATTTTGGATGTTCGAAAATTTCGAAGAGCTAACATCGACTCGGTCCACTACCTTGTTGCAGCCAAGGTTAGAATGTGGATATCCACTACGCCACAACAATCCAGAAATAAGTTTTACCAAAGTGTAAAACGTCAAAGCCAAAGATACAGGCTCGAACAGAATCCTGTCGAGATGAACAAGGACATATCGTAGTTGAGACACAGTCGATGCTGAGGATATGGAAGAACCACTTCTGCAGACTGTTAAACGGCGATGACAAACAACATTCCGCTGTCAGGCAGAACGAACCATTCAATATTGTCAACAGCGAAAACTGCCAACCAATTGACATGAGTAAGGTGAGGATAGCAATATCTAAAGTCAAGCTTAATAAGGCTGCCGGAAATGACGGCCTTCCCGCCGAGCTTTATAAAGCCCGCGGAGATGAATTGGTAAATAACATCCAACAACTCATAAGCCGAATCTGGTCGGAAGAAAGTATGCCTGAAGAATGGAACCTCAGCATCGTTTGTCCGATCCACAAAAAAGGAGACCCTCTTAACTGCGCTTCTTATACATCGCCAACAAGATCCTATCTGCCGTAATATGTAAACGCCTGAAACGGTTTTAGGTCAGGAAATTCCACAACCGATCAAATCTTCACACTTCGGCAGATCCTGAAAAAAACCCAAGAAGTCCAAATCGATACCTACCACCTATAAATCGATTTCAAAGCCGCTTACGACAGCATTTATAGAGATGAACTATAAAGAGCCATGTCTAGTTTTGGTATACCGCCCAAACTCGTCCGTTTGTGTAGGATGACGATGGAGAATTCTCGCTGCTCCATCAGGGCCGGAAACGAATTTAGGCAAGGCGATGCGCTGTCAAGTGACTTCTTCTTTGACTTCTTTTTTGCGAGTTATGAGATGTCTCATTCTCATTCCAAACAGTATTTTTTCAGGTGGCTCTCCCTGATGCATCCAGCGATAGGATTTAAAGCTATGGGAACCACTGGAAGAATTCTTTGAGAATGAGTCAAATGCACAAAATCTATTAACTGAATTTTTCTTTAACCTATTGGCAAAGGTCTATTTTTCAATTATACATTCCCAGTATTTCCTCTTTCTTAAACAGACATTAAAAATTGTAAAATCAGACATCACTATCATTGAGGCCAAGGGGCTTATTGATAATATGAGAAAAATACTCCATTAGAGTTAGTCTCAAATTATATTGGGATGATGGCTTAGCAATTAGTAAATCTAACAATAAATTTTTGTGAACGGAAGTAGGTTAGACGTTTAAAAGAGCTACGCCAACATGTGCAACAAATGAACACCAGTAGGTAGATACTTTGATCTACAGAATCTTCGATATGCAGTCAAATAGCGAGAACAAATTGAAATTGGCCTTAACCGACATTAAGTTCACAACTAGATGTAGTTACTCAGGGACCGAGATATAATTGAAAAGGCATGTTGAACTAGGCTTGAACTGTAACGCCACAGCATGTAATGATCTTAGGAGATTCATCCGTTGCCGCTGGTATGTTTGTGAGTGCATTATTTAACTACTTACACTAACTTAAGTGGCGCTACAGTCCGGAATGAACCTGGGCCTCAACCAACATGCCTCTCCAATTAGCCCGGTCCTTAGCTAACTGCCTCCAGTTGCGCACTCCAAGTTGGTTGAGGTCGGTTTCTACTTGTGCGCGCCACTTAGGGCGAGGTCTTCCTCTACTGCGTCCGACGTCTGGCTGGGAATCGAAGACTCTGCGAGCCGGAGTATTGGTGCCCATTCGATCTACATGTCATAACCATCTTAAACGTCCAATGCGAATTTTTTTGAGCAGGGGCATGTCGCTTTACAGCTCGTTTAGTTCTTGGTTGAATCTTCGTCTCCATAGCCCGAAGGTTTTTCGAAGAATTTTCCTCTCAAATCGACCAAGGATTTCTTCATCGGCTTTTGAGTCGGTCCATGCTTCAGCGCCGTAGAGCAGGACTGGGATGATCAGGGTCTTATATAAGATCTCCTTAGTAGTTCGAGTGAGGGCTTTACTACTGAATTGCCTTCTTAGCCCGAAGAAACATTCTTCGTTTAATTTCTGACGAGATGTTGTTAGAGTTAATAGCGGTGCCGAGTTAGATAAAGTCCCGTACTACCTCAAAGTTATATCTTTTTCTTTTTATATAATTTACACGTACTCAAGGGGTTATGAATACCCTTTATATGTTACCATAGTACGATCGTTAGAGAAGGGGAAGAAAGAGAGGATAGGAAAGATTTTGGATGTAGTGGAGACGACTTAACTCCATGGGTGGTGTTCGAACTAGCTTCGGGGAGTCACTTTTTCTTGTGTTCGTTAAATTTGAAGAAATTCAAGATGGTGTGCATACTTTTTTTAGGTATTACACCGTCTCAAGAATCAGATTGAAGAAGTCACATGACAGCGCATCGCCTTGCCTAAATCCTTTTTTGGTATCGAATGTGTCAGTGAGGTCGTTTCCGACCCTGATGGAGCAGCGAGAATTCTCCAACGTCATCCTACACAAACGGACGAGTTTGGGCGGTATACCAAAACTAGACATGGCTCTGTGTAGTTCGTCTCTATAAATGCTGTCGTATGCGGCTTTGAAATCGATGAATAGGTGGTGGGTATCGATTGGGTTTTTTCCAGGATCTGCCGAAGTGTGAAGATTTGATCGGTTGTGGACTTTCCTGGCCTTTAACCACACTGATAAGGGCCGATCAGGTTGTTGGTAAACGGTTTGAGGCATTCACATATTACGGCAGATAGAATTTTGTAGGCGATGTTGAGGAGACTTATGCCTCTGTAGTTGGCGCAGTTTAGAGGGTCTCCTTTTTTGTGGATCGGGCAAACGATGCTGAGGTTCCATTCTTCAGGCATACTTTCTTCCGACCAGATTGGGCTTATGAGTTGGTGGATGTTACTTACCAAGTCATCTTTATTAAGCTCGGCGGGAAGGCCGTCATTTCCGACAGCTTTATTAAGCTTAAGTTTAGATATTGCTAACCTTACTTCACTCAGGTCGGGTGGTTGGCAGTTTTCGCTGTCGTTGCCAATATTGAATGGTCCGTTCTGCCTGACATCAGAATGTTGTTCGTCATCGCCGTTTAACAGTCTGCAGAAGTGGTTCTCCTATAACCTCAGCATCGACTGTGTCTCAACTACGATATATCCTTGTTCATCTCGACAGGATTCTGTTCGAGCCTGTATCTTTGGCTTTGACGTTTTACACTTTGGTAAAACTTGCGAACATCGTTCCTGGAGTGACTCCTCTCTATACCCTCGATCGCGCGCTTTTCTTGCTCTTTTTTCTTCTTTCTAAAAAGCCGGTGTTCTTCCCTTCTTCTCTGCCTATAGAGCTCAATGGCAGCTCTCGTCTTCACCCGCAGCTTAGCCTTGTAGGCCTCGTTCTTGGCTGCGAGCATCTGTCGGCATTCCTCATCAATCCAGGGATTTCTTGCTGGCGCAAGAAACCTAGTACAACAGTTGCGGCTGATCTAATGGCTTGTTGGCATCGTTGCCATAGTTTTTCGACATTCGATGCTGGTGGTATAGTGTTAATCAAGAGGTTCAGGGATACGCGTTCGCGAAGGTTTCGGCGGTCTCTTGCGATTACAGTCTTTAGACATTAAATTTTTTTTACAGTATTTCTGGATTGTTGTGGCGTAGTGGATATCCGCATTCTAACCTTGGCTGCAATAAGGTAGTGGTCCGAGTCGATGTTAGCTCCTCGGAATGTTCGGACATCCAAAATACAGGATGCGTGGCTCTTGTCTATCGCTATGTGATCAATTTGGTTGACCGTTCGTTGATCTGGAGACCGCCATGTCCCCTTATGGATATCGAGGTGAGGAAACCGTGTGCTGGCTATAGTGGCATTTCGTTCCGTAGCGAAGTCAAATAGCCTAAGCCCGTTACCAGACGTGTTGTCGTGTAGGCTATGTTTTCCGACAATACTGCCAAAGATGTCTTCTCTTCCACCCTTTGTGTTAAAATCTCCCAGCACGATTTTAACATCATACTTCGGTAGTCACTCATAGGCTTTGTCAAGGAGCTCAAAGAAGCAGTCCTTAGCTCTATCATATTTTTCCTCCATCGCTTGCACCTCTCCTGTTTAATGTTTTTCGTTTAGCCGTGTCGTCAACAATAAAATCTGTCCTTTCCGAGGCTATTGGTTGCTTCGTAACCGTTAGATTTTTCCATGGTTGGGTAGTTAACCCAAAGCACAACCCCCAACCTGGAGGGCCAGTTCCAATTTATTAGATACCCCTAGGACACGGGGCCATCTGTATTCACTACGGGATTGAGCGCTGCCGTTGGCCTTTCGGTTCATCCAGTTTGTCTAAGTTCGCCTGGGACATCAGGCCGGGTATTCATTCCGTGCCATTCTGATCTGGCTGTTTATAGTGTTGCTGTTTTTCGTCGTGTTATCAACACTCGCGCTCATCGTTTACCAAGTCAAATCCGGTTGGATGAGACCAGTACCCGATGGTTACCACTTGGAGGTAAAAAATAAGCACTTGATGTGTAGTCAGAGTTACAACACTGTGCATTGCCAAGTTAGAGCCAATCAGAGTCTACCCTCGTTCTACAACACCCAACCATTAGTGAGAATATACTTTTCTTTTTAATAAATTATGGCAATGCTTTCACTAATAACAAGTTTTGTCATCAGCTCAAAGTATTATTGTTAACAACGATTGGCTTCTGATTTAAAATAAATACAATGAAACCACTGTCCGTTTACTGCCCACCGCGATGAAAGATCGAGAAAATTGAATATGAAAACTTGCTTAGTTCCCTTGGACCGTGTTTTTTTTTTCATCTGACCAACTGATAAAACCCACCCAAACTAACTAACGGAAAAACCAACTGGAAAGACTTCAAAAGCGATATTGAAAATAATATTCGACTGGGTGTTTCGCTTAGATCCCAATTAGAACTCGAAGTCCCTGTTGACTCCTTTATCGATACCGTTCAAAAAGCAGCATGGAATAATACTCCTCAACAACGTAAAAGAGCTATAGAGCTATAGTAATATCAAGTACCCCTGGGAAAGAAAAGATTTGGTTAGACAAAAAACAAAAGCTCGAAAAAGGTGGCAGCAAACTCGTGTCCCGCAAGATGAAACACATCTCAATCGGTTGAGTAACTTGCTATCAAATTCGATTAAAAATTTAAACATATGAGAAGGCTACAATCCACCATCCTTAAAATTTCGGCTTTTTGGCGATGAAATATAGAAAATGTCATCGTCAGAACATATTGTTCAGACAGCTTATCAAAATCATTTATGGTTCGACAAAAAACATCGTTTTTCGCCAGGTTATGCTATGAGGTAGTGTGTAGAAATGTTTTTTTTTATGAAAACGCCTCCAAAAAGTGGGAGTAGGTTAAAATGATGTATGGATGAAATGCTTATATTAAAATAACCAATGATTTAGCAGCAACATTTTTTTCGAAATTTTTACCGAAAAATGTTTTTTTTACTAAAAACGCCCGCAAAAAGTGGGCGTGGCAAAAAACTTTTTATGAACAAAATAAAGACATTATGATTGTCTAGATATGTTGTTCAGACACTTTTTCCAAGAACGTTTTTCTAAAAAAAAGGTTGTGGCAGTAGGCGGATTTCAAAAATGTTTACACTTTTTCTGCTGGGAGCAACAACAAACGCGTGTACCAAATTTTATCATTCCAGCTCAAAATTTAAGGCCCAACAACTGGTGACGTACTGACGGACATGGTTTAATCGACTCAGCTATCGATTCTGAGTCGATCCATATACTTTTGGGTATACCTAGCTAAATTATTTCACTTTGTTACAAACTATGTATCAAAACTAATATACCCTATGGGATAGGGTATAAAAAACCATGCAGTAGAAACTTATCTGCAAAGCCTAACCGCTGGAAAAGAATGGAGTTATTCACTTTGGAAAGCAATTAAAGTCATAAAATGGCCAAAAAACCGCTGTGCCACCAATTAGGGTAACTCAAGACGTTTGGGCAAAAAGCGATAAGGAAAAAGAAGACGTTTTTGCCGCACATCTTAAGGAAACATTTAAACCATTTGATGGAACAAATTTATGGCGGCGTCTTCAAAGAACTAAGCCCTTAGATGTAAACCGCGCTATAAATTGCAATACAAATTGCAATACAAATACAAACGAGTGGTGGGTGCACGACTGGGTCGTACCCAACTTTCTCTTTCACACCGAGTGAATTTGACGTTTATACGAACGTTTATTCCGTAATTGAAAGTAATCGGTGTTCATGTGAATAATAATGACTAGGTTCGCCCAGTGCTCGAAAATCGACCACACATTTTTTTTATATCATTATCTACTCAATAGATAAATAAAATTGGTGTAGCTCTGTTTGATTTGAAGCGAATTTGAATGTCTGTCTTTAAATAAAGAAATCTTAAAAATTACTGATCGTAGGTAGGTATTCGTGTCAGTTCTGGAATAGATAGTAACTAACTAATATTGTTCTTAACTTCTATAACGTTGAAAAAACAAAAATAGCACTGAAATGAAACAGATTGCATTAAATTTTTTTTCATGCTGTACTTTTATATTTCTTATTCAATAATATTTTTAATTTTTTGCTATGAGATAACAAAATGCGCACAATAGAAGAGTAATAAAATAATAGCATTCTACTTCCAGTCCAGTCCAGATGTGGCAGAAAAGGTAAGGTACCTGCGACCAAAAAGAGTAAAAAATAATTTTTAAATTTGAAAACAAAATATCTTCATGCCACTGCTCACTGCTAAAACATTCCTACGAAGGCCATCCCTTTCCGATTTGAAATTTCGAACGATTGCAAGGAACGGTCCGAAGTTACCGCCCTTCTTCAAATTATCCAGCGTAGTTCACCGCTACGATAAACTTGCTGGGCAAGGCAATGAAGGAAAGAGAGAAAGATATTGGCACTAAAATGGTACGGAATGGTACGTATGGTACGGCTTCGTGACGTAACAAATAATCAACTCTATTTCTTTCCCTCTCACGCCTACCCGTCAAAGTTCTTTGCCGAGGCATATCTACCTAATATTCCGTCGAAAAAAAAGAAATCAAAATGACTTAACAAAGAATAGGTAATAATTGGCCAAAACCAGGATCAGAGCACAGTGAAACCACAATTATTGTAGGATGGCTATCTAATAATTCGTGTAGGATACAACCGACTTCGAATGACCGGAAGCCAAATGTACTTCCGTTCATCAGACTAATGCAACCACACCTGCGGATAACTTCTCTCCCTCATTCGCTTAACACAAACGAACACGACACACATTCATCCGCCACGCCCCCACACGCCAAACACTTTCGTTTCGGTGAGGTGGCTCAGTGGCTGCTCTATGTATAGTGCTACACTATACAAATAAGGTCAATAATAATAGCCCAACGCAACCACAGAAAATACAATTTTGTACAATATTCGGGCAACATTATGATTACCTATAACTTATAAAAGACAGAGTAGGTATACGTATCCAATCCAATCACCAATACGCGTGCGCATATTCCCTTCTCTTCTTAATTCGCTTAACGCACACCATTCACCCCACACTATGTTAAAGCTACATTAGAGTTAAACGCATACACATATAGAAAAGTTCTCTGTGTATGATTCTCTTTTTTTAATTTCTGATTCATACAATAGAAGGAGACAGTCACAGGACTCCGACTGAGCGAAAGAAAAATGTGACTTATCCAATTACCCATACCCAACCCACCCCTGCGCATATACTTTTCTCTCTTTCTTTGCTTAACTCCCATCATTCAAACGTGACACTCGCCGCACAGATAGCTAAGCTATAAAGCTATCTTTCTTTGTATATTTACAATGTTGTTGTTGTAACCAAGGTAATTTAAAAACATTATTTTACCAATTTTGCAATAACTTTTTTGAAATTATAATTCTTTTCGACCGATCTATGAGCTGTACGCTTCAATTTGGTAAAAAAAAAATGCAATTTTACTTCATTAAATAGGGTAAATATGTTCTGAAAGAAATTGGGTCGGCGATTAATATAGTGGATTTTCCGTTATTGGCCAACACTGAAAATTGCGTTTGGGGATAATTGTGCCAAAACCAATTATGTGGAACTTATGTAAACAGTAATAGTAGTATACGAATTAATTCCATTCAATTTGGCGACATAGTTAGCGAGAAATTGACAATTTTCTTTATATGGCCTAAATGCAAAAATCCATTATATGATTTAAAAAAAAAAAAGTGGGTATGCAGTTGTTGGAACTAATATGTTTATATCATATGAGAAGTTCAATCAAAATCGTTGGAGCCGTTTTTCAGCAAATTGAGGTTATGTATGATTTTTATATGGCAGGTACCAGTAACAACATGGCTAATAGCAACCAAAAAAAAGCCTTGAATTATGACCAAATGATATGCTGGATACGAAGTTTGAAGAAAATCGGTCGCGTCGTTTAGGCTGGAGAGACTTGTTCGTACAGACGGACCGACATCATCGTAATGTAAGAATCAATCAAAATCTCGAGGTCGTAAATTTTCACGAAACAATATCTTTCTCTTTATAAGCGAAAGTTTAAAAGGTGTTGGTTTTAGTGGGTTAAAGTCTCACACTACTTTCGGCACGTGCTCATCGTGTCTTTCGAGTAACTTGAATCCAGGCTACCTATCCCCAAGTTAAATCGGTTGAAACTGCACTGAATGATGTTGTTCAAACGATAGAAAAAAACCTTTTTAGTATAAATATCTATCGAAAAGGCACTTGGAACATAAATGGTTATTAGCAACTGGATCACAATCATGCTTAAAAAGCGCATCATTTCCTTCTCACTTGGCGATTGTGACAAAACGATAACAACGACAAGAGGTACTCCACAGGGAGGTGTTCTATACAAATTACTCTGGCTAATCGTAGTCAACGAAGTAGTAAGGAGACTAGATATCACCGCAATGAGAACTGTGGCCTTTGTAGACGATGCGGTACTCATGGCATGTGTGACGCTGAAGCTGCCGCGCAGAGCTAAATTCTTTAGGTATGTAACCACAACATAATCCAACTTATCTGGGTGCCATTACAAATTAATATTCCAGGAGAATGAGAAAGCAGATTAGCTAGCCAAAAGCGAATCGTCTAGCTTTATCTCCCTATGTGATAGAAAGATAAGACCCCCACTTGCTAAAAAAAAAAACTTAAAACAACTATACACACATAAAATGAAACAATAACCAGGTGGCAAAGCACATTCAACAAAAACTTTTCAACAAAGGGTATCGCTTTAGACCCACTTAGGCCTATGCGATTTTGTCAGCTCACTCTACTGTAAAAAGCCCATAAAAGCTAACCTAACCTAACCTTACAAAACCAATTGTCTTCAAAGAAAAAGGCAGGATAAAATATTTTCAAGTTAAAACACATCATAAGTGACAAGATTTTGAAGTTCATTTCTCTATAGTTTTGTGATAGAAAACAAACTCTTGGATTTTATTTAATAAAGAAAGTCCTTTATTGACACACAATGTATGCATATACTTTACTTAGGCATACAGAACCATTATTTGCAATATTTGAGATCGTTCTTCTTTTCCTGTGCTTGTTCGCACAGTTTTAAATCAACAGCCTTATACGCTAAAATAAAACAAATACAATATTAAATTCATAAAATTCATTCAATATTCATTCATTCATAAAATTCATTCAGTAGCAACTCACCTTTTTTGGTGTCGCAGTTTTCCTGATCCATAGCACATGGGTTGCCGAATTCCCTGTAGCAATCCCCATTGAAGCCACATGTCCTAACTATGAGAAGATTACATGGAGGACCACAGCTTTTCCCATCAGCATTTGCAAACGCTAAAATAGCGGCTAGATATATGCATACATTACTTGTTTTTTTATTTCTTAAAAGCTTAAGATTATTTCTAAATTACCAAGAGCCAAAAAAATACACCGGACTGCTTTCATTTCTTTCAGATGTTGGAATATCTCAGCAAACTATAGTTGCATCGTGGAAGTTGTCACTTTATATGCCTTTCTTAGCTTGTTAATACTTGTGATAATAGAACCTGTTAGTGCATTAGTATCCAAATTATACAGTCTTAGAAAAGTGTATGTATACCTATACAAATGTTTTATATAGTCACTTGAGAAGAACAATATTATTTGGAAACAAATACCAAAGTTGGCATTTTAATAAACATTTTAATAAACGATTCACCTTTGATAATAGAAGTATTAACGAAAATTAGCGCTTTAAACAACTTGTGATCCGAACAGTCCGCCTACAAAACGCACAATTGGCTATAAAATCTATAAACAGGGGAACATTGACGCAGCATGTCCACCAGCAAAAAATCACTGGATTGATGAAGAATGCCAACAGATGCTTGCAGCCAAAAACGAGGCATACAAGGCAAAGTTGCCATAGACCTTTATAAGAAAAGAAGGTGAGAGGCCCACCGTCTTTTCAGATTAAAGAAAAAGAGCAAAAAAGCGCGCGATCGATAATATATAAAGGTGCAACAGCAGTAAGGATGTTAGTCAATATTATCAAAATGCGAAAAGGTCAAGGGATACAAGGCGCGAATTGAATTCTGTCGAGATATATCTACAAGAAACATCGTAGACACATTCGATGTTTAGCGTTTGGAAGAACCACTTATGCAGGTTGTTCAACGTCGATGACGAACAACATTCCGCTATCAAGCAGAACGAATCATTCAATAATGGCGACGACAGTGAAAACTACTAACTACCCAACTTAAGTGAGGATAGCAACAAGCTTAACAAGGCTTCTGGAAATGACGGCCTTCCCTCCGAGCTTTATAAAACCGGCGTAGATGACTTGGTAAGTAACATCCACCAACTCATAAACCATGCTGTTCGGATGAAAGTGTGCCTGAATAATGGAACCTCAGCATCGTTTACTTTATCCACAAAAAACTGAGCTGCTCCTGGCACAGAAACAGAAACTTTTGTTTGGGTCTGGTTATTGATTATGAATCGAATAAGTGTCACATGCGTTAGGATGGACTACACCACCCTTGACAATAGTACTCTTATTTGTTTTCTGGGTCAATCTTTGATAATAAACTGCTTACAAAAGCAGCTTTTTCGCATGTTTTATTTAAAATGTTCGTTTTATGTAAGCCTCATGCATCATAACACCTAGGTTTATGGTGACGTTATGTTATTGTCGTCTACCCGACTGCTGTCATCCACCTTGTTTTGCAACTACAACGATTGCAATATTATGAGCTTTGGCTCATAACTTAGAACCTTAAATATATAATTACCGATCCTTGTGCCGGAGATATTTGTGCAAGTGGTTCATGACATTCTCGGTATCGAAGAGTAGACTAGACACCGATTCTCTAAGTCGCTTAAAATTACTTTATTTAATGGCTGGCCATAATTTACCTAAGAGATTGTAGTATAAGTCCCTAGTGTACAGGGTTGAACTCATTTTCGAAGACTATTACTGCGCCATATTTCTTCGTGCCTTCTCTCATCCCTCAATGTAGTTACCTTCAACGTAGTTGATGTTGACGAGCTATGAAAGACTAAGGTTCGACCAAGTACTTTACGAGCTGTACATTGAAAAAGACTTGGTCAAAAAAAAACTCCGAATCAGAAGTTTAAGATGGCTAAAACATATAGAACCAAACTGGGTCCTGGATTGCTAGCCAAACGTCGTTCGACCCTATAGAGGAACACCTCGACGTAAGTTGACAATAAAAGGGTTGGACTTGAACACCTAAACTTTACTTGCTAAATTCTTAAATAAATATATGATTAAGCAAGTTGATAATTCCTGGAAGATATTCCTTTTTTTTTCAAAAAATGATGATGATATGTGGTAATTGGTCAAATGGTTTTGAGAAGTTTTGAGATATATATTGTATATTTATGAAGATAGATATAAGGTAAGACAAGACAGATTGTTACCAATTTTTCACAAATAATTTATTCGAATAGTTTAGGAATACATGATAGTTATATATTGCGTTTCATTTATTTTATCGATAAATGCGCTGGTAAAAAGAAAGCACTTTTGATGAAACGAGTTGTGGGTTCACACGACTAAGTCGTACTAAAGATTATAAGGCCACAAAGATGACGCATTGAGAAGAAAAAACAGAAAATATTCCTCACCAGCTGCATGGTACGGGCGGGCGGTGTGCACGTGCTCACATGAGAAACGAGATAAAAATATATATAAATATATATTACGACCCGCCATAGAACAATTTTTCTTGTATGGGGTGCGTCATCTGTATGGCTTTATAATCTTTGGTCGTACGCAACTTTCTCTTTCACAGCGAGTTGGGCGTAGATCATTTGAATTTGAATTTTCATAATATGACTTAAATACACAATAATATTCATTTTTATTGATATATAATATAAATAATAATAATAATAATATAAATAATGTCGAAATATGATTATACGAACGTTTATTCATTAATTAGTAATTTTGGTGATGTACACTGTGAGTTTCAAAAGCTGAACTGTATATATAGCATGAATCTACTTGTTTGCTTTAGTTGGGCCAAAACTTAATATGTGGAACTGTTGCAAACAGGCATAGTAGAATATAAGAATATAATTCGACAAAATAGTTTGGAAGAACTTGACAATTTTTTTTTATGGCCTAAATGCGAAAATCCGATGTATGGATTATTTTCGAAAAAACTGGGTATGCAGTTTTGTTGGAACTAATATGTTTATAGTATATATAAAGTTTAATCTAAATCGTTATGGCCGTTTTCGAGCAAATTGAGGTTTTGTATAGTTTTATTATGGAAAGTGCTGTTAATAACTATAATGGCTAAAAGTAAACAAAATCGCCTAGAATTATGAAAAGGAAAACCAGGATACGAAGTTTTAAGAAAATCGGTCAACTCATTAAGGGTAGAGAGACCATTTCGGACAGACGGAAGGAATCGCAAAAGCCACGTTTTTGGGTTTCGCTATCATCGAAAGGTTAGAATCAATCAAAATCTCGAGGTCGACAATTTTTACGAAAACAATACCTTTCTCTTTGTAAGAGGAAGTTAAAAAAAGTTATGTTACTTAGATAAAGAACAATATCACAATCTTTTTGCAAAATGCAATTTTAAGATGCTTTCTCTAACTTAAAACTGGAATATTTTTCAAAGTGCCACTTTTGTTTTCAACGTGCGATATATTGATAAAATCCACACTTAACACTGATCTATTAAAAAACAAGTCAAAAAGTTAAGTTAAACAAAAATACTAAAAGCAAAAACAAAATACTCTAGGCTTATAGATTTTCTGCGTCAGAAGAATTTGTAAAAGAAACCTGAAATAGGAAATACATTTTGATTGCCATATACTTAAATATTTATGACAAATATTTATATCGTTAACCTTAGAGAACCAGTATAGATATACGGTATTTAACTTGATTGTGTTTTGGTGGTTAATGAACACAATAACACAATCATTTTGACTGTATAATTACATTATACAGGTATACTTCGACTATCGAACCTTTGTCTTCAGTTTTGATTTAGTTTGTCACTATATAATATGAATACTTTATCCCATAATGCCTACAATTTGTAACATAGAGAACAATTTAGAAATTCAGAATCGCTAGTTTAGTCCTGCCGTTTGTATGCCACAGATTTTTAAGCCTTAAATTTTGAGTTTGGGTAATGCAATTCTGTATACGAACTCTGGTGGATGACTAATTGTTAAACCTAATTTAAAAAAAAACGTCTTTTTTGGTTGAACCATAAGACATTTATGGTCATATTTAAACTATGTCATTGCTTTATTTAATCCATATAAAGTACATAGCCACACCGACTTTTGGTGGCGTTTTATTTAAAATGAAAAACAATTTTCGGCTGTATAGTAATATGTTAAGACATTGTGAAAAGAGTTTTAATGAAAATACCTTATCGCATTGTATCGTTCAAATTGTCTAGATGGACTACAACATTCATATAGTCATGTGAACAATGTCACAGGCTATGATGTCATGTTTTAAATGTTTTTATACCCTATCCCAGAAGGGTATATTAGTTTTGAATCATAGCTTGTAACATAGAGAAAAACTCAGAATCGCTAGTTTCTGTAAAAAAATTTTACAATTTTAAAATATTCGAAAAAAAACTTTCGATAAGAGATCATTTGTAATGATGATATAAACACTTCGTCAAAAGATAATTTTAAGCCAAGCCCACTTTTTGGGCACCCATAGCAATGCAGAAGACAAGCGTTGTTTTTTTATCGAACAATTAACGATTTTAATAGACTGTCTGAGCAAAACATTTTGATATTTGGAGGTGTTTAATTTAAGAATTTACTGAGATAGGGTAGATTCGCACAGCGGATTGTAGCCTTCTCATATTTTTTTGTTATTCAGTATTTGTCTGTTTTAAATACTATTTGTATAATATCCTATTTGTTTGTTCCCAAAGAATAATTCTCACTAATTCGTATTGATTTTTAATGTGTTTAGCAGAAATTATTAGACGAGAGTAATGTAATAACTACTCCTACAAAAAATCAGTAAAATCACTTAACAAATTAACTGCTCTTTCAAATAAAAAAAATAACAGCATTTATTGCGAATACCTACTTGCTGTTGGAATCCGCTTGAATTCTCATAATATTCAAATATCAGGTTCCACTTTAACAATTTAGGTGATGTGCACTGTGAGTTTCAAAAGCAGAACTGTATACAAAGGATAAACGTGTTCAAACAAATTAGCCATCTACAAATGACACACACATTGTGTATTATACGAGCCCTTGGTAAAGTAGAAAAAAATTCTGCACTTCAGTTTTGCATACGGATCAAAAATACTCGATTTATATATATTCCTACCCACTTGTATAGGGGTTGCAAATATTGATTGAGAATGTGCTCCTGTATGCAATTATACATATAAAGTACAAGTGGAATCTAAAACTTGCAACATGATCATAACCATATTGGTGTTGCAGATGTATCATTGCACCAACATGTCACATATATTGCCAAAGTGGCAGCATCCAATCAAAGTTACATTTTCAGAGCTAAGATATATTATAGCCCTGCCTAATGAGCAATCGCTCAATAATAGTCTGTGATTTGACGATCATTGTTTTACCAAATATAGTAACATCGACAACACCAAAGATGTACCATCGAAATGTTACTGTCAAACGATAATCAGTTTACAGAATGAAGGCCTAGCGTCTTCTCCTGTATAAAGCCAAAGTTGTACCAGGTTTGGAGTTCAATCTAGAAACATGCAATGTTATCGTCAAACGATTGAACGTCTCTGAATAAAATCCAGTAAACTACTGGAAATCGCTAAATACGAGAGTGATATTCG